>BTSX01000004.1:16712330-17926006 GCA_036245825.1 Pristionchus entomophagus | reverse complement strand
GTATGTCTGGTCATGTTCATGGTACTCTCATTGACAGCACCGTGGACACTTGGCTTGCTCGGTTCGAAGGTGAAATCACGGAACTTTCATGAAAAAAAATATTCTGGTCATTGCTGAACAGGACAGAATAGCAACTATTCAACTTTAAACATGTTAATCCTAACTATCAGCGTATTGCAGCGGTATCACAACTAAACGCCACCTTTTATCAGGGTTCCATCCTGCTTGGATCACTGATGTTCTCCATTCATCTGAGTTCATTCTTCTACGTTCACTACATTCCCTACTACACGACGCAAGCTATGATTGGACTCGGCTACTCGCGTATGTCTCATTTTGCATACCTTCATGAAAGCAATGTTTCAAAGAACTTGTATATCAATCAATGTCAAATAATTCGGGAACTGTTTGCATTGCCCTTTTCATCGCTCTGTTCCGCGCCTATTGCATCAGTTTTTATCGTAATCCGCTCACGTTCCAGCGATTGTGCTATCCCACCCTCCCCCCTTGCTTCGAATTCCTGCTCGTGATTGCAACTATTTTCCGACATTTTTTGCAGTATTCTACTCGGGTCATGGCACCTACACCGCTGAGCACTCGACTAGCCGAACGATCGGGAGAAACTCGTCTCTGACATACGCACTGGCTACTAGCAGGTGAGTATATCTTTTCGGCAGTTTATATTAAATTAACTTTGTGTTATTCGCCCATTTCATGGTCAATGAGTAAGAAAAATAAAATAAGAAATTCATCAACGCACTGTTTTCCTTTCTATTGATATACATTGTTAATCGTGATTGCAATAAAATATCAATCCAGTTTGATCGCGGGCGGCTGCGTGATTCTGCTCACGTCTCGTCCTTCTGAAATCATTGCTGTCGATTTGTTGAATGCTACTGTTGGAGTAGCAGAGAAGAGCTATCGGCAGTATTCCGACAGCGAGATTCGGTGAGAGTCTCAATTGCGTATTCACTACCGTTTCATTACTATTTCGTTCTTTACGTTATTATTTTTGCACAAATCAGACCTTTATTCACACAAACTTCATACAAATCAACAGAAACCATGCAGGATGATGTACGGTTCCTTCGCCGCGGTGGCTCTTGTGTCCAACATCATTTTCGCATTCTTGCCCACGCGAGCGGTGGAGAATTCACTGGCGCTTGTTAAAGATCGTAAGGAGAGGATTGGGCTAAAGGAGCAACTTGGTGAGACGAGGATTCATGAATAAAAATCGAGCATTTCCTGTAGAGAAGTCAGTAATAAATAAATGAACTAAAACTCCACGTTCAGTATCTGTCTTCTCAATATTGATCGAGAAGCGAATGTTGCTCGCGGCTCCAATTTACTACTTCCTCGGCTTCATTACCGGTGAGTTCGGACACCAAAACGATGATCAACAAGCCGTTTCAGCCTTCTGGATCTCGATCTACCCTGCTACGCTTATTTATTCGAAGAAATTGTCTGAAAATGGGAACCTGCAAGCTTACTACATTATTGCGGTTGGGTTTGGAGAGATTGCAAGTGAGTGAAGCAAGCAACATACAGAGATTATAAACAAGCTGTTCCAGTGGGATCGATCATTTCCATTTCTTCCAAGTACATTCGGAACTTTGCGAAGATGCCCGCTATGATCATAGGTATGTTGTTTTTGTTCAATAGTAAAGTGACTTCTGATCCTAACAGGATCGATTCTCTACTTCACCGCAATGACGATCGCTCTTCTCTCCACGCCATTCACAGCTACGCACACTCCGACTGCTGAGCCGACTCTTTTTTTGGAACCAAGGTATCGTTTTATCCCGTATTTCCTATCACTTTTTCGAAACTTCGTCAATTCTCCCTGAAATGTTGACATTCCAGCATGCATCTCGCGCTACTCATTGCATTTCTGTTAGGAATGGCCGATAGTGCATTGGTTACATCACGAACAGTCCTCTGTTCTCTGTTGATCCCAGACAAAATTTCACACGTTTTCTCCATCTCGAAAGTTCATCAGGTGACGATTCAGCTTCGTTTCGAAAAGCAATGTGATTTTAGTCCCTCGCCATGTCTTCACCGCTCTTTCTCTCTGCTTTTATGTCAATGCCAGTGCATTTCGTCGTAAATCTCATCTTTGGAATTGTTGCACGTAAGAAGCTAGGGACTGCAATGAAACTAATTGGAAAGTTTCAGTTGTCTGTTATTATCGAACAATACCGAGGTCATCCCAAGATGAAGAGGTTTGAGATGAATTTGCTATTTTAGCAAATCCTTATTCTTCAGGTAAAAGAAGCTATTAAAGAAGAGAACTGTGCGTGAATGGATGATTACACCAATTCCTTAGTCTTTCCAATGTTGTAAATATTCGATCAAATAGTTTAATAAACAATCTCGCTGCTATTTTTATTCCTTCAAGTGGATGCAGTGTTCTACAAAAGATCTCAATTGAATCGTGAATAGCATGTCGATAAGCTTATTAAGGCATAGAAAAATCAATTGGCGAGAGCGCATATGCGATATTGCAGGTCTACGGAATCATGAGCGCGGTCGAAAACAGTGCTATGTCGGATGAGACCGCGGATGAGAACCGAAAACAATTTTCGACTCCTAGTGATTTCTCAGATGGTTCACTGCGCCATATGAGCCCGTTCGCGTAAGAGTCTAACAATGTCTGGAACATGAAAAACATAGTACATGCTCAAAATTTGGTCCGAGGGGTAACTTTTGATTCTGAACCGAATGGCCTTTTCCGTTTTTTGATCAGAAGCTTCTGAATCCCGGAACGTCACGACGGCAATTTGGCCAAATTCTTATTCTGCGATAAAAACTCCCCCCGCCTTGGCCAAATTGGCTGAAATCTCGCATTCGCGACCAGAATTTGAAGCTCTACAAAATGAAAAAAAATTCGAGGCTCTCTCTTTTTTCCTTCTCGAGAAAAAGTCATTTTTTGATCCAGAAAGTGGTGTGCGAATGAGCAACGCCATTTTGTAGAGAATGTTTTCCTGATCATTTTTGTATATGGAATGAGGCAATGGACTGACCGGAACATGTTCTTGTATCGAATTTTCGGATTTTTTGAAAGTTTTTAGGATTATAACTTTTTTCTTTCGTAGTTTCATGATTTCTAACATATAAATTCGTTTTTTACGTGCGAAAATATGCCAGAAACTCCTATAGTAATATCTTTTTGAAAATATTACTTTTACGACCCTGGCGTCGTCGTCGATGAGGATTTTCAGGTCAAAAAAGTCATTTTAACGGGTTAACACTACTATATAAGTTTGTGACGTATTTTTGCACGTAGAAAACGAATTTTTTATGTTAGAGATCATGAAACTACGAAAGAAAAAAGTTCGGATTTTTTGAAGGTTTTTGGATTATAACTTTTTTCTTTCGTAGTTTCATGATCTCTAACATAAAAAATTCGTTTTCTACGTGCAAAAATACGTCACAAACTTATATAGTAGTGTTAACCCGTTAAAATGACTTTTTTGACCTGAAAATCCTCATCGACGACGACGCCAGGGTCGTAAAAGTAATATTTTCAAAAAGATATTACTATAGGAGTTTCTGGCATATTTTCGCACGTAGAAAACGAATTTATATGTTAGAAATCATGAAACTACGAAAGAAAAAAGTTATAATCCTAAAAACTTTTAAAAAATCCGAAAATTTGATACAAGAACATGTTCCGGTCAGTCCATTGCCTCATTCCATATACAAAAATGATCAGGAAAACATTCTCTACAAAATGGCGTTGCTCATTCGCACACCACTTTCTGGATCAAAAAATGACTTTTTCTCGAGAAGGAAAAAAGAGAGAGCCTCGAATTTTTTTTCATTTTGTAGAGCTTCAAATTCTGGTCGCGAACGCGAGATTTCAGCCAATTTGGCCAAGGCGGGGGGAGTTTTTATCGCAGAATAAGAATTTGGCCAAATTGCCGTCGTGACGTTCCGGGATTCAGAAGCTTCTGATCAAAAAACGGAAAAGGCCATTCGGTTCAGAATCAAAAGTTACCCCTAGGACCAAATTTTGAGCATGTACTATGTTTTTCATGTTCCAGACATTGTTAGACTCTTACGCGAACGGGCTCATATGGCGCAGTGAACCATCTGAGAAATCACTAGGAGTCGAAAATTGTTTTCGGTTCTCATCCGCGGTCTCATCCGACATAGCACTGTTTTCGACCGCGCTCATGATTCCGTAGACCTGCAATATCGCATATGCGCTCTCGCCAATTGATTTTTCTATGCCTTAATAAGCTTATCGACATGCTATTCACGATTCAATTGAGATCTTTTGTAGAACACTGCATCCACTTGAAGGCACAACACACACAAGCACTATCGTATCATTTTTGTAGCATATCATTTTCAGATAAATAGGGTTGATTAACGGATTATTGGGCACGAACTAGAATCAAAGATGCACGAATTTAAAGTGACCGAAAATCACGTTAGCATGAGTCAAGGGCGCTATATCAAGGAACAGATCCCGATGGGAGACGAATGCATTCCTTGTTGGTTGAAACTGAAAACATGCATATGGGGCGGCCTCAACTTTACTTCTTACTCCTTCCCCTATCTGTACTCTCTATTACACTCTACCTCAAAGTCCTCTTTGTGCTCTGGAAAAGAGGTGCTAGCAAGGGCAACCTTTTTTTCAAGCTCATCAGAACACAGGTGAAATATTTTATTGCGGTCTCATTGGAAAGTATCGATTTACAGGCAATAATCGACATTTCCTATGTCGTGTGTTTTTTCGTGTCTGAAATTCCACAGGTAACTTTCAATCAATTATTGCCCAGAAAAAATCATATATTTTCAGGATTGGCCATTCTTCCACGACTATCTGCGCGGGCTCAATGGAACTTTCGAAGTTCAGTTTACATACGCTCATCGATACACGTGTGCTACCGGACTAAAAACTCAATATCTTGGGCAAATTTTCGTTACCATCACGCATTGTGTTGACATCCCTTAAAACACATGAGAAACAAAGAATCATTCGTTAAGTTTAGCGCCATGTACACTCTCCGGCTCCACTACTACTGCGTCTCATTTCCAATCTCTCTACTGAACCCGTGGTGTCTACTGCTCACAAGTGGTAAGTCGATAAGGTGATAAAAAGCCTCACCTAATCTCCATCGTCATTCTTACGGATACGAAAACTCTTCACAGGAGGTGAATTATCGACGAATTATCAGTGATTTGAGAGTTTGTAACGTCATCGTTTAAATCGATTTTTTACAGGACCAATGAGACAAGCAGTGCTCGGGAAACGGCTAATACTTGGTGCTACACGATTCCGGTGCATGTTAACGAGACATCAACCCACACAAGTCACCAGAGAATCACCAAAATATTAATTGGGATATTAATATTTTTTTCGATATCAGCTACAAAACTTTGATTTGATCTAATCTTGATAAACTTTTTTTCTAGAGATATTCATTTTCATGTTTCACTGCAATGACAATAATTAACGGAATCGTGTGAGTATTCAGATCTCAGGCACTATTTAAACTAAGATATAAGAGAGGCAATGAATGAGTTCTTTTCTACTATTGATGCCCGCGAGTGATACATCCTGATGCATCTCGCATTGTCAAGATATCAAGGCCACAAAATCAACCCAACGTGCACAAACTAGAGAATTATTATGGATGTTTGCGTGATTTGAGAAATGTCAATCTAACATCCGGAACTATTTTTTATCTTCCAGTTCTTAGGAATTATCGATGCATCGCTGGAAGATAATATTCGAGCATAGAAGTAAATTTTCTGAAAATATAAAGAAACATTTGTATCTCGCAGTGAGTGACTCAAGTGGCATTGGTGCAAGGAGCTTGTACGGATTGATCGGAGTATCTTTTCCTCCTCAAAAATCTGATAGGCTAAGCTGTTTTTCTTCTTGTTCTTGTCATTCTCGTTCTTGTTAGTCGTCGCGAGCGGTTCCTCTCCATTTCTCTCTTATAGAGAATGGAGAGGGGTCTATCCCTCTAGTTCCCCTCGTCTATTCCACCAACTCAACAAGATCGGAATCTCCATCCAAGCCGGACTGGTCACCGTGTGATGGTTATGACCTACTAAGATGTTGGCCTCTCAGATCCTAGGCTCGATGACTCTCGTTCTGAGATAGATCATTCGAGTCTGGAGGGCACGAGCTCAAAGAAGAAACTAGAACACGCATGGACTAACGTCTACCAGTGAGAATCTTCTACGAGCAATGCGATCCAAAGCCCTAACCTACTCGGAGGATCGGAACACTTTCTCCAGCGATTGATTCGGTCTGTGATAAGGAAAGAAGACCGATCCCCGTTTCATACATCGTTATCAGCTTCGAACTGTTTGATTAGCTTGCTTTATCGGAATTGTCTTATAATGTATTGAGCAGATGAATGGCTCAAGGGATGAATGAAGTATCGATGTTTCCTCCGCACAGGATTACGGTAGTCGAAGAGAAGGGGAGAGGAGAGGAAGCGGCCATCTGGAGAATGTTAGAAATGAGAGATCAAAGATCAAAGATCAAAGTCCTGCACCTGTCTGAGTCCGGCGAAGGCCACTGCAGCCGTTGGTTCCACGTGTTGTTTGAGTCTCGTCCAGATGAGGATTAGCGCCTCTCGGATCTCCTCCTCACTCTGAGATTTAGCTTATACTTGCAAAAACACTGTTTCAATACCTCTGCTCTCTCAATCGCTTTATGTTTCGTTTTGCCTATTAAAAACTTTGAATCCTCAAGTTCAAAGAATTTCATCACATTTCCATAACTTCAATTGCATGAACGGGAATAGCTCACCACGGTGATGATATGGACTTTGGGATGGTTCGCGAGTATTCTCTTGTTCTCGTCGCCAATAATCCTCACTCTAATCCCATCAGCTATCGTGTCCAATGCCGATTGATCATCATTGTGGCTACCATCCAACTGAGAATATTTATCACGGTTTTGGGATCGATTGGTATCAACACTTTCCCAGTTTTCTATTTACCACCATTTTCTTGTCAAAATAAATTGCAAAATTCCTCTTCCTTTCTCATTCCTACTGTCTTCCAGTCACCTGCATTCGTAGCTCCTTCCCCTGCGGCTCCACCAGATACAGGGTGGTATCAGGCAGAGCGAGGGCCAATCCCGCGGCCAATCCACCGCCTCCCACGGACACGAAGAGACTCTCGATTTCTCCCAACTGAGATCTGAGCTCTAGTCCTAGTGATCCCTGTCCCTCGATTGTCTCTACTGTATCGAATGGCTGGATGATGTCCAAAGATAATTCCTTCGCCAATCGATCGCACGTCTCTTCTCTCAAAAAACAGATTGGTTCTGCCACTGTAGATAGTGGAGCCCGATTACTCATATGGTAAACAATTATCGCGAAACGATCGAAAAGTGTAAATGGTGGAGAGGAGGGACACAACGAGCCTATCCACGATTCCGTTTCCGCATCGCACCACTCGCGCACGATAGCCTTCGATTGCATCGATCTTACAAGATCAAATCATTCAATCGAAATATATGTAGAATACCGTACCTTGGCAGCAGGGGTGTTCTCAGGGACGACTACTGTACATGGTATACTGAATTGATGTGCGGCCCAGGCTACAGCCTGACCATGGTTGCCAGATGAATGAGTGATCTGAGAGGGTATGAAGATTTGAGATATCAAAGATCACTCACGACTCCTTTAGATTCCTTTTCGGCGAGTATTCTCATGTTGTGAAGGGCTCCTCTCGTTTTGAATGATCCAGTCTTTTGAAGATGCTCACTTTTGAAGGAAATCTGATGGGGTGCTTATCAGTAATCATTTCTTGTTCGTTTCCTCTACTGATGAACTGACCTTGCATCCGACCATTCCATCGATTGTCCATGAACTCAAAATCGGCGTTGCTGGTAATTGATTCGCAAGGAATTCGTATCCTTTGTCTATTCCATTCAGCGTTGCCATAACTCTAAAAGAGGAAGAACATTGAATGCACGGGACGCAAAAAGCAACGTGTTAGCAATAGTGAAATTGTGTGAGTGATATGAGTAGCCATGGAATAGAGCGAGGCGATAGAGCGCTCCTCTCTCCCATCCCCCTCGCTCAGCCGCTTATCAGCGTGCATTTGGCTCTTGTGTACTCCGATCTCGACTGAGTAGACTATCCAAAGTATTTACAGTCGCGCGCATAAGTCACCGTACACTTTAAATTTCTTTGATAACTTTTGACTCACTATAGATTAATGGGTCAACTTCTGACATGTCATAGCATACCCACCGAGTGTTAGGTATATGCCATAGGGATATCACAAAACTCCCTGGTTGTTGCACAGTGAAGACGCAATCAATCGAGACTTTTCAAAAAAATAAATTCATGAATGGATTTTTCCCTGAACACCAAACTTTCTGATATTTTAGATAAGGCGAAGGGCTACCCATAAAAATTTTTTCAAGTTCCTGCTCTATCGCACTTTGGCTACAGAATTGCTCAAAGATGTTTCCCGAAAAAATAAATTTTTGTTCATAGACGTGCTAGAAGCTCATTCAAAAGCTCAAAATGATCCTTTCCACAATTCCTGATGACCCCCGAAGTTTGATAACGATAGCTCGAAATTTGACTTCAAGGCACGAAAAAAAACGAATTTTTCTCTTTTTCACATGCCCCAACTTTTGTGTTTCCAGTTATGAGGGTGATTTTCGTTCAAAGGTCTTTCCAAGATACGATGGTAGCATATCCATGGATTATACGATCCCCAACTTTTTAGAACATTTGGATAACTTTCCCGCCCACGGCAACCGACAATCCAAGGTCAATAAATTTTCAAAATCGGCTACTTTTCGACATAGTGAATTTTTACTTTTTTCTTTAACTATTTCATTTGCTCTCATATCGAAATTCGGATTCAGCACACAAAGATATACCTGAAGAAAATTTAGTCAGGAAGTTCTGAGAGATCAAATTTTTCGACTAATGATGGGGTATGATGGGGAGCGCGTAGAAACTTCAGTCAGATACCATAACCACGACGACCGGATGTCCAAGCGACGCGTCATGGCTCAAGCCCGAAAGGGAGCAGGCAAAAGGTTGCGCGTGTTGACAGTGGCCGGATAGCGTCTGCGAGTAGATCGATTTGGCTAGCCCTGTCGATACCTCTCGACCCACAATCGTTTTGCTTTTGTGGAGGAACGCTTGACGGAGACTAGTGGTTGGGGCGCGCGCCTTTCTCTACCTCTTGCAAAACATCACCTGCGGGCGGGAGTCGAACCTGCCTGCGTCGGCATGCCAGTCAGACACCATGACCACATGCCCATTAGGCCAGGGCCTCTTGCAAAACATCACCTGCGGGCGGGAGTCGAGCCTGCCTGCGTCGGCATGCCAGTCAGACACCATGCCCATTAGGCCAGGGCCTCTTGCAAAACATCACCTGCGGGCGGGAGTCGAGCCTGCCTGCGTCGGCATGCCAGTCAGACACCATGCCCATTAGGCCAGGGCCTCTTGCAAAACATCACCTGCGGGCGGGAGTCGAGCCTGCCTGCGTCGGCATGCCAGTCAGACACCATGCCCATAATGGGCATGGTGTCTGACTGGCATGCCGACGCAGGCAGGTTCGACTCCCGCCCGCAGGTGATGTTTTGCAAGAGGTAGAGAAAGGCGCGCGCCCCAACCACTAGTCTCCGTCAAGCGTTCCCTGCGGTAGGCCGCCCTGGCCTAATGGGCATGGTGTCTGACTGGCATGCCGACGCAGGCAGGTTCGGCATGGTGAAGTCAGACACCATGCCCATATACCCGCCGGGAACGCTTGACGGGGACTAGTGGTTGGGGCGCGCGCCTTTCTCTACCTCTTGCAAAACATCACCTGCGGGCGGGAGTCGAACCTGCCTGCGTCGGCATGCCAGTCAGACACCATGCCCATATACCCGCCGGGAACGCTTGACGGGGACTAGTGGTTGGGGCGCGCGCCTTTCTCTACCTCTTGCAAAACATCACCTGCGGGCGGGAGTCGAACCTGCCTGCGTCTGCATGCCAGTCAGACACCATGCCCATTACCATGCCCTAATGGGCTGCGCAGGCAGGCATGCCGACATGGTCATTTTTTGGGTTGAAAATCTTATGACCTCGGATTGTCGGTTGTCGTGGGCGGGAAAGTTATCCAAATGTTCTAAAAAGTTGGGAATCGTATAATCCATGGATATGCTACCATCGTATCTTGGAAAGACCTTTGAACGAAAATCACCCTCATAACTGGAAACACCAAAA
The DNA here is from genome assembly GCA_036245825.1 of Pristionchus entomophagus. Taxonomy (NCBI): domain Eukaryota; kingdom Metazoa; phylum Nematoda; class Chromadorea; order Rhabditida; family Neodiplogasteridae; genus Pristionchus; species Pristionchus entomophagus. The sequence goes on along the minus strand of BTSX01000004.1, from coordinate 17,915,789 downwards.
GTTGGGGCATGTGAAAAAGTGAAAAATTCGTTTTTTTTCGTGCCTTGAAGTCAAATTTCGAGCTATCGTTATCAAACTTCGGGGGTCATCAGGAATTGTGTGAAGGATCATTTTGAGCTTTTGAATGAGCTTCTAGCACGTCTATGAAGAAAAATTTATTTTTTCGGGAAACATCTTTGAGCAATTCTGTAGCCAAAGTGCGATAGAGCAGGATTTTGAAAAACATTTTATGGGTAGCCCTTCGACTTATCTAAAATATCAGAAAGTTTGGTGTTCAGGGAAAAATCCATTCATGAATTTATTTTTTAAAGTCTCGATTGATTGCGTCTTCACTGTGCAACAACCAGTGAGTTCTGTGATATACCTATGGGATATACCTAACACTCGGTGGGTATGCTATGACATGTCAGAGGTTGACCCATAAATCTATCGTGAGTCAAAAGTTATCAAAGAAATTTAAAGTGTACGGTGACTTATGCGCGCGACTGTACATCCAGTTTTAAAAAAAAACTTTTTGTAAAGCCTTTCAAAACTTGGCATAACATAATCAACAAAATTGTAGAATGAATTGGTTTATGCGTTTTTTTTTTTAATCTTTAAAAATACACAAAAGGGAAGAGAAGTCGAGAGAAGCCATTAATCTTTTTTTATTGCCACCAAACCATTATGTTTGATCAGGGAAATGAGCCGTGAAAATGTCAGCGATAAACGATACTTGCTGAAATCACTGGGCCTCAAAAATAGCTTTGAAAATAACTTAATTGAATAAAAGCGTCATCGTGAAATTCGTTATGAACTCAGACTCTGAGTACGATTTCTGTATTTTAATAGTGAGTTCAACTTTTTCTTGCTCAGCGTCTGATCCAGTGCGACACTGGTAGTATTTTATCTCCATAACTCACTCCATTACTAACAGAGGTATTTAACAACATACTAAACGGAAGTGTCCCAAAGGGGTTTGGTGACTCGCGCACTATTCTGCTGCCTAAGACAGGTGATAGTTCTCTCGTTAAAAATTACCGGCCAATCAGTCTGCTTCCTGCTTTGCAGAAAGCCCTCACCGGTCTTTTGAATACGAGACTCGCACCTATCCTGGATAGCAGTAGGAGTTGGGAACAAATGGGATTTAGACAGGGACATTCTACGGTAGATGCTATTCACACTCTCAAAACGGTAGTCACAAACTGCATTGATCATCGCTTGCCCATTTATCTACTTTTCGTGGATATTTCTAAGGCTTTTGATTCGGTTTATGTTGATGCTGTCTATAAGGCTCTGGAGGTGGAAGGTGTTCCGTCGGAAGTGGTTTCATTCCTAAGTTCCCTCTCTCGGTGTAGCAAAAGTGCAGTCATAGTGAATGGAAAGGAAGTGGAAATCAATGTTGGAAGAGGGGTTAGACAAGGAGACTGTTTGTCACCCAGACTGTTTACAGCAGTCTTGGATATGGCATTCCGTCAATTAGTCTGGGCGGGAAAAGGGATTAACATCAATGGGCGATTCCTCTCTCATATTCTCTTTGCCGATGACGCAGTGCTCATTTCTCACGATGAGCGACAAATTCAATCGATGGCAATAGAGTTGGAGAGGGAATTAAAAAGGGTGGGGCTTCATCTTAACGGTGATAAAACTGTGGGAATGTCTTCGAAGGGTAATCCCAGGGATGTCAGAGTTGCGGGGAAGATTGTGGGTATCAGAAAAGAGGTGGTCTATTTGGGAAGCATCATTACTATCAATGGTAAGGAGGAGAGGGAGATTGGCCGGCGAATTCAGGCCGCGTATGGGACTTTCCATAAGCATAGATCATTCCTAGTGAATAGATCTGTCCCAATGGTTCATAAGCGCCGTCTTTTCAATGGTTGTATCATTCCCGCCTTCCTATACGCATGTGAAACATGGGCCTTGACCAAAGCACAAAGTGAAAGATTATCGGTGGCCCAAAGACGCATGGAGCGTTGGATGGTCGGTTGCACTGTCTTGGATCATGTCTCGAACGAAAGGCTGCGTGGACTCACTCAGGTCAGAGACGTTGTTCGTACCGCCTTGAAAAAAAAGTGGCTCTGGGTGCATAAAGTTGCTAATGATCATGACTTGAAGAGGAGCAGAACTGTGATCGATTGGACACCACGAGGGCCTAAGCGAGGACGCGGAAGACCGCCCACAAGATGGAACGATCTCTTCATGCGAACTATCGGACCTACGTTCCTGAGACAAGCAAGAAATCATGAATGGCCCGCCATGCACATCAGAGCCTACTCTTGATAAATGTGTTAAAATCCAAATCCAAACTCACTTGATGACAGGCGCTAGTTGGACATAATCCGTTCAAAGGGTCTAATATCATTTCATCACTTCATCTGGGATGATACGGCTCGAAAATTTCAGTTGTATTCCTACGCTCTGTATGACAACATCGTGACTCTGAGGAGACTACGAAAGTACCCGTCAGACTACACGGTGAATAGAACATTCCACGTCAACGAGAACCTGTGAGTACTCAATGCAAGTTATCTTGTTTTGCACCGTACGCTAGAAGCGAATAAACAAGCAATCATAATTTGCAAACTCCACCTTGTTTTACACCGAAAAACCGAAGATTATAAAATTAAATCATGATATTTCGCAAGCTACGCAATTTTCAGATATATTTATATTTTTCACAACTTGTATGCCAATTGTGCTCGGCTGCACGGCATGTTGGGGAGTGTACTTCTTTGCTCCTCACGATTGGGAACTCGCTCGATACATGTGCATCGCCATCTTCAATGTGCTCGTCGCAATGTGCGATGTCTGTGTATTTTCCACTGACATACTCCACGACCGCACACAACTCGGCATGATCGGTCAAACACAATTTCACTCAATGATCCCCAAAGGAAGAGCTATTTAAACCCCGCCTTCCAGCTTTTTCAATATACTTGGCACGTGGCGATGTACACTAAACTATCTATTGGCATAAAATTCTCGACAGTAACAACGATGATAACGATGTAACGATTATGAGTGATCGCAGGTTCACTCCGATATTATGCTGCATCGTTTGCCGTTGCATGCCCGAGTACCACCGAGAACTGTACCGGATTCGCACCTTCCGCTTCATAGCTGTGACGATACTCCGCTGGAAGGTGTGTATGCATACTTACTTCGTGTGACTCCAATTAGCGATTATGCATTGGCGTTGATCTTTCCCATTCAAAGAACTGCATCGCAAGTCTATTTCCACCATTATTGCGGTACGCACTGCGATCGGTGCACTGGAACGGATAACAAACCCACGCCGGTACAACTGCTATGCTATCTTTCTCCAGCTATTAAGGCTACACTCGGTCGCGAAGTACGAAATCGCCATAATATTAAAGTAAATTTAGTACTAAAGGCTGGCCAAATGATGCAATGGAAACTTTTTGAAAAATACCGATGAAATAGGATTCTTTTAGGGCAAGGGACAATCATGTGCGACAGATATGTAGTTTTCGATAGTTTTGAACGATCGTTCGCAGAATTCCGTCTTGATTGGCTTTGTCTTGATCTATTTGTACTCTAGAGCGTCATCGCGCGAGTAGTTTTTTGAAAACTTTCTCAGAACGATTTCATTGTTTTCAGTGTTCTACTATCACTTTTTTCCTTCAGACAATGTGAATCTAGCACCACAGTGTATTGTTTTTGACGTTTTATGTCGGTCGCTATACTTTGGCAACTGAAAAAAAAAATTTTTTTAACTATTTTTTTTATAGATAATACGACCATTTTCGAAATAAAAGACTAACCGAATATAAGTGATGTGGCTGTTTGAACATAATTGTCTCACTGTTTTCAATCTGATCGATTGGCTTTGTGGGATTTTTTCGCTCACAATTTCAAACATTGCAGTTCATTGCATCGTCATCGGAGCAGCTTTGGTAACCGATTTGCCGGATTGAAAACTGAGCCAATTCAGAGATCCAAAGGTTAGCAGAGGCCGCAGCATGCACGCGTCGTCAATATGGGGAATAGTTCACAATTCTGCAAGCTTTTGAGGGGGGTCGACGGATGACTTTTTTTGCAACCTATGCCAATAAGTTCAGGGTGAAGTCCCCATACATAGAGCTGATAGCTGGCCCAATATGAGATGTTGGGGTGCACCCTCCGGGAAATGCCAGAGGTGTCCCAAAAAAAAGTCCGATATTTCATCACTGAAAAAAGTACGTTCTTATAGGTGTTTCGGGCGTATTTTTTAATGAAAATAACGAAAAACATAGTTTGGAAGCGGAAAAACATAGTTAAAAGGTCGAAAAATCGAATTTTCGTCATTTTTCGGTCACCGTGAATTTTTTTAAAATGTCATGTACTTTTTTTAACTGCAAATTCGGATTCTACGTGCAAAACTACATATTATGGTAAATTGTCAGCTTTTTTCATTCATGCGCTCGGAAACCGCAGCTTCCCGCCCGAGGATCACTCGGAGGGTGACGTGAGAACGATGTCGAAAGATTTTGAGATTTCGAAACGATACAGTATCTGTTAAACCAGATTTTTGTTCCATTAATCGTTATTAAGCATTTGTAATAATTTTATGGGGTTGCGATATCGATCAAACACTAAAAAAGTGAAAAGTCTAAAAATCACTTTTTGAAAATCTCAAAATTTCAAAAATTCATAAGTCATGTTTCTGAACTTCAAATAGTGTATTCTCAACGTAGAATCACTCGACTATGAGTTATTAACAATATCTGAGCTTTTGGGACGGATTGTAGAGAAAACGTTTTGATCGAAAAAATACTCGATAATTTGTCCACTGAAAAATGACAATTTCAAAAAATGAAATCCACAAATCGGCTATAACTCTCAAATATTGTTCATAACTCATATTCGAGTGATTCTACGTTGAAAATACACTATTTGAAGTTCAGAAACATGACTTATGAATTTTTGAAATTTTGAGATTTTCAAAAAGTGATTTTTAGACTTTTCACTTTTTTAGTGTTTTATCGATATCGCAACCCCATAAAATTATTACAAATGCTTAATAACGATTAATGGAACACAAATCTGCTTTAACAGTGACTGTATCGTTTCGAAATCTCAAAATCTCTCGACATCGTTCTCACGTCACCCTCCGAGTGATCCTCGGGCGGGAAGCTGCGGGGGGGGGGGGGGGGGGGGGGGGGGTCGAACAGGCACTTCCGGTTTTGAAGTGCGAGTTCGCATGAGAACTTAATTTTTTTTAAATCATACGGCGGCATCACTCCTATTGAAACAGGCTAATCGCGTGCTTCAAAATGATATATTTCACGAGCCTGTTCGATAATTTTGAATCTGGAGGTCTTTGTTAATTTTTAAATCTTATGTGAAATCAAGTTGAAATTGAAGTTTTAAATATGAAATGTTTATAATACTCCTCTCTGCTATGGACAAGTTATATATCAATCGAATCAGATTCACGCGCTGAGAATGATGGTGGTATTTATTTGAAATTTTGAAAGTCGAAATTTGAAATACTGATTTCATTTTTCGAAATTTCGAAATTTTCACCTTCGTGTGAGTTATCATTCAGAGCTAAATTTGATAAAAAGGTAAGAGTGTGGTAAGAGTTTTGTAAATTTAGTAATTTGGTGACGGCGGTTATGTTCATTTCCAAAAAAATGTCATTGGTTCATCTTGTTTGAACGGCGTCAACCTTTCACACAAGAGATCAATCTGGATAGACATACCCTCGGGGGGGGGGGGACGCATTCGCTTCTCTCTCGTTTAAACCAATCGATCAGTCAACGAGTACCCTGTGAGGGAGTCAATATCAGGGGCATCCGATCTGTCTGCAAGAGAATGGACGGGGGCATCCGTTCTTTTCTCTCTAGACTGCATCAAGAATCCTTCATTTGCCAATCAAGTATCAGTACTACTATTGGTGGTATATCGCTAATGATGCCATCTTCCTATCCAAACAGCGCAAACTCCCCAAAGATTTTTGTTTTGTTAGTCGTTGCTATCGAATTTGTTAAACCTAAACGTGAGGAAGCGTACTATTTGTTATGAAACAAAATAAAATAAAATATGTATTAGTGATATGATGAGAAGCGTTTAAAATAGTCGCTCCGCTTCAATAAAAGTCCCGAGATCCACCTTCCGGGGGAAGGTGGCGTATCCTGGCTTTGCGAGCAAAGTCAAAAGCTGAGTGAATTTTGACTCGAGAGGTTACATTATGCAAAGATCACAACTCAATAAAAGTCATGAGATCTGGACAGTATACATTTATCAAAGTCTCTGGTCAATAAAAGTCCCGGGATCAGCGGCCGAAATTCCCGCTCTATTTTTCGACGGAAAGTGATTATACCTGCTAAGTGCAGTTAATCATATAGTGATTCCAAGAATTTCCAGTGCAACATTGCAACACACTGAATTGATTTGTGAATCATATCATCACTATCCATGGTGTTTTGTTCATCATCCAAGAACAATTCTGAATACACCATATCCTATGCTTTTCAACATTTATGCATGCTAACTACTACTTCTCTTTTATCTACGCCATCGATTGTAACAAGTCCGAGAAAAATAGAGCGGGATTTTGAACGCTGATCCCGAGACTTTATTGACCCGAGACTTTGATAAATGTATACTGTCGAGATCTCACGACTTTTATTGAGTTGTGATCTTTGCCTAATCTAACCTCTGCTCGCAAAGCCAGGATACGCCACCTTCTCCCGGAAGGTGGATGGGGACTTCACCCTGAACTTATTGGCATAGGTTGCAAAAAAGTCATCCGTGGGATAGGTGCAAAATATCGTGGAACGTCTCCTAAAATGAAGAGTCGACAGGACACGGTCCTGAAATTCCGAATCGCTCAGATGGCAAAATGAACAATCCTGTGTTGTATGGTTTCATTTGCCGAAGAAAAATGGTGTTGTATCGTCGTGGAACGTCTCCTAAAATGAAGTGTCACCACGACTTGAATATATGTTCGCAGAACTCTGACTCATTAAGGAATCATGTTTTTCGATTATGCACTCGATTCGATTATTTCCGATGATCGTTCATTGTTTTCGGCTTCCTTATATCATCTTACTCCGTCGAACAGTTTTGAATCGACCGTCAATCTCCGATTTTCTGTGTTTTGGTCATACGTGGATAATTGTAGTTTAGCAAATGCTGTTAATTTATCCATTCTTTATTTTTCGTATAATTTCACATTCATTTCGTACGTTACAACACCTCAGTTCTGAGATCATGTTCCCCCTAATGACGCATCTCAATTCAACCAGAATGTCACAAGCGCCTCTCACTTTTATGTATCTAACGTATGCTGAGGTTAGCCACCTTTTCTATTTCATCAATCTCTGGCACTCATTTTAGATGATATGTTTCGGAATCCTTATAATCGTACTACCGTTCGATCTTATTGTGATGAAAAGAGCGGGTACGTTTTTTTCTGAGTTCCAATTCCAAGTATTTAAACATTTTTCTCCAGCCTCGCTGCATCCAAACACTCGGCTCACAACGGCCTCCACATTGTTTCATTATTATATTGCGTTGATAAGTCGCCTAGTCATCATTTACTATGAAATATATGATCTGCCAGTTTCAAGTGATTCCTTCGTATCAAAAATTATTTTAAAATATCGAAAACAAATTGCGCATTAAATGAATATGGGTGGGAATTTCTAATAACTACAAAATTATAAATGACTGTTCCCTTCCCGCATACGTGTTTTGCTATTTTAGTTAACGATCCGATAATTTTCATCGCTGATACTGCCCGCGATCAGTTTCTTGGCTATACCATGCTATTGTAAGATTATTGTACTTCCATTTTTTAGTTTGAGCTTATAACCCAAAAAGTTTCAGACTAGGCATCGTTTCGTGTGAAAGGTATGTCGAAACAAATTATTGGAGGTAAGATATTCCGCTAGTGTCAGCATTCCTACCATGATTTCTTCTGAGATGGTACGAGCAGCGAAGCCGCCAAACTATAATTGTCTTCATAGTGACCGAATTCGCTGGAAATGTGCCTCAGCTAATATACACTTTGCCAATACGGTGTGTAACGCAATTTTGATCCGATGCGAGCTTCCTGTTGATTAAGTCGTGAAATCTATTCCACTCGTATCAGTAAGATATTTCTCAATTGATTTCTGCAGGCGTTATCCGACACGAATTCAACTTTTTCTTGTTGAGCGTATGGATGAATGTTGAAATGGCAGTGAGTTTCTGACATGTTGCAGTAACCAGGTCGCAATTCGTATTCTTCCAATATATCATGCATCTTTTAACGCGGAAAATATTTTGCGGGACACCATGTCTTAATGGGTCATTTAAAGAAGTGTATTGTATCGATTCATCTCTCCACATGCTAGCGCTCAACTCTAACCTTGTAGGTGTACTGGTACGTTTTGTACGACAACATAAGCACCCTGAAGAGACTGCGCGCCCATAAATCTCCCTACGCGATTAATCGAATTTTTCAAATTAAAGAGAACGTGCGAGTGCTCAAGGCAAGTGCTCAAGGGAAATAATGATTGTTTTGGAAACCCCACTTCTCAGTTGTATTTGTTCCTGACGGCAATTTGTATGCCTATAATAGTCTGCTCGTTTGCCTGCTGGGGAGTGTTCTTCTTTGCTCCTGTTGATTGGGATCTCGAGAAATATCTGAGCATCGCCATCTTCAATGTGATCAGCGCAATGTGAGCTTGGTGTCATCATTTATCGGACCTTGTGATCACCCTCTCTATATGTTGAACAGAGTGGAAGATAGACGATATTTTTTGATCGTCGATCAATCATAGGTTTATGCCGATTATCTGCTGCATCTTCATTCGGATGATGCCCGAGTACCACCGTGAACTGTACCGAATTCGCGCCTTCCGCTTCATAGCTGTGACGATACTCCGCTGGAAGGTGTGTATGCATACTTAGTACGATTTTTAAAAAATGTTCCAGGAACGACAACTCGGATCAGTCGCGAAGTCACTCACCGCAGATGAAGAGACGAACGCATATTTCGGTCACCTGAACATGTCTTGGAAATAGAATTTTGGTTGAAAATGGCAATGCAATGGTGATAAAGAATAATCCCATGTCACAATATCAAGTCGAAAAGATCGATTTGGACACAATCCGCGTCATAATTCGCTGAATTCGAGGTTATGGTGTCTTAAGACGACGTCTCGCTAATTTGAGACCACTCCCCGGACACGTTTCTCTAGCAATGAGAATCAGAAGCCCATGCTTGGGTGCTGAAAGTGTCTTGGTACCATGGTGCACAAACCATGACCTATTTGTTGTTACAGCCGTGGCACATGATTTTCAAGGTAAAATAGTCGAAAAATCAAATTTTCCCAAAAGATCGAGATAGACCCAATTTCCTTTTTGCGTTAATTTAGGGGTGCCCTGGGGGTCTGAAATAACTGTTCTGATCGATTATTGCTCATTAGGGCACCAGACACTGAAAACATTTTTTATTATGATTTTTGAAAGAGAAAAACCTGCAGCATTAGTGCGCGATTCAGCTGGATCTGCAGCTTTTTCAGGCGGATATTGGCCGTTCTAGAATATGATGATAGCTGGGCGAAATGGGTGCAAATAATCACTGGCATCGTATGATCTTCCGAATCCTCCAGATTAGCACGTCGATGATGCTCAATGGAGTAGTATCATGCAAACATAAATGTTGACAGGCAGGCTTCAAATGCGATAACGGCTGTCGCGTGTATACTGATTTTCACTCCGACATGCTGGTCATCAGAGAGTACTTCACGCAAACAAATACGTTTGCCGACGTTGTAAGGTCGGTAATTTTTTTATTTAATAGTTATAGATTTAGCGAAAAACGAGCTTCTATAGAAAAATAATTGTCTGCAGTTTTTCATTATTTCATCCACAAGCCCCGGCCACCACACCAGAGTGGTGGTTCAGAACTTGATCTGTTTCTGAAACTTATCCCAATCCGAACTGGTTCGTGCGCCGAACTCGTTCGAGTCTGTTCCCACTCATTCCCCCCTCCCTGTCTCCAGGTGTTCGGTCAGTATTCCATTGAGAATCGGGGATTGGCGGATCCGTCCTTCGTTTTCTACGCGGTTGACAACCAAGCTTGTGAGACACTGTTCTATTTGATACGATATCCACGACTAGCATCAAGTGTGACAAGCTGTGTGATCCTGAACAAGTGCCGATATTTTCTCTATTTAGCTAACGCCGGCACTCCCGTTCTCGTCGTCGCCGACGACAACATTCTGGATGTGAATGGTGACGGCCGTCTGGTCACGATTCTCAGCAGCAAATACAACGCCGTTCACTACGCTCAGTTCCACTACGCGGCTGCCATGGGAGATGCCCCTGTGAGTCGGCTTTCTGATTAAAAAAAACTGTTCGAATGATGATAACGTGACTGCCTCGCTTGTGTAGAATCGAACTTGACCATTCAGAAAGACTACCCTCGCATTTTCGCGACTGGCTTCGACGCGGTTGCAGAGCAGGCGTGTACATCGACATATCAAGCAAGGTAGGTGGGGATTTTCATCGAGCTCACATTCCCTGTGGCACATTTTACCCTGTGCTGTCGGTTTACATTTCTCATGAACAGCGCTTCTGAGACCCACAAATATATAGTAATTCTGAAAGGACTCTACGAGATAAGACTTTCTACTGTTGGAAAAAAAGGGCTAGCTCATCTGCGAAAAAAGTTATGTTCACCGAGATTGTTGAAAGAGCCACCCTGAAAAATTCTTGTTCCTGCCGTGCAAATTAAACTTTTTCATTCGATTCCGCAACCGATTTTACCCCGGGTGCTTGATTTCACGGTGCTCCCTTAGGGGAAACGGTTCCGTTTAGGGGACCGAAAGTGTTCAACTCGTCGAATTTTAACAAAAAATTTAGTTTTTCGAGCTAAACTTTTTTCTTTGACATTTCTATGAGCTCTAGTATCGAAATTCGGTTTCCTCACCTTGAAATACGTCAGAAACACATAAAGGTGATTTTGAGATTATGACTTTTTGACCCAAAAGTGGTCGATAAATTATGGTAAAAAGGGGTGAAAAAGTCATAATCTCAAAATCACCTGAAATTATGTGTATTTGGTGTATTTTAACATGAGAACACCGAATTTCGATATTAGAGCTCGTGAAAATAGCAAAGAAAAAAGTTTAGCTCGAAAAACTAATTTTTTTGTTAAAAATCGACGAGTTGAACGCTTTCGGCCCCCTAAACGGAACGGTTTCCCCTAAGGGAGCACCGTGAAACCAAGCAAGGGGGGGGGGGGGGGGTAAAATCACATTGGGAATCGAATGAAAAAGTTTAATTTGCACGGCAGGAACAAATTTTTTTCAGGGTGGTCATTTCAAAATTTTGGGAGGGCATAACTTTTTTCACAGATGAGCTAGCCCTTCACTCCCAATTGCAAAACTTCTTATCTCGTAAAGATCTTTCAGCATTTGTACAATTTTATGGTTGTACGAAGCGCCGTTTATAAGATATAAAAACCGACCGCACAAGATAAATTGTGCCTCAGCGAATGAGGCTTTGAAGATACGGCTTTCTAAGGTAAATTTTCGAACTCTACGACCAAAGTTAACTCTAGGACCAAATTTTGAGGTTGCAAAATCGTTGTACGGACTCTGTTGTGAGAATCTCAATTATATCAATAATCCTGTGATAACCAGCAGTTTCTCAGTAAGACGAAATCTGCAGTAATGCAATTGAGATGATTGAGGTTCCACAGCTGTTTGAGTGAGCTGACTATCGCTGATAAGAAATTTAATGTTTCGTCATCAAATCGCACATCCATCCCACTGATTTAGATGACATCGGTCTGATACTTATAAGTATCAGACTATACTTCCTGTCTATACTTTCACTCTCCTCACAAGTTCTCGAACTATTCGCCGTTATCGATGTTCTTTGCAGTGACATGCGCACATTTTGTTCAAGAATTTATAACGTGCCGTTTCTACGATTCATATTTTTAATGCATCCTGTAGCTCGCATCCTTATCTCTCTCATTTCGCCCTCACTTTGAAGAGGGAGAGTGCGCGCATTCGTACAAATTTATTTTCATTCTAATACTATCCTTGTGCTTTCCACTCTTTCTCTTGCCTCAGCGCTAGCAATCTATTTGGAGTGAAGACGAAAAGAGAACATCGAGCGTTTGACATTTGTACTTCCTCTCTCCTCGCAAGAAAACTATGTACTTACATTTTTTCTATCATTTTATTATAAAACTAGCAGCCTGCGGCTGCTACGTTGTAAGTCGGGTCGTAAGAACAGGTTAACCAAGCGCCGCTTGCTTGCGAGTGGGGCGTATACCGTTGCAAAAAGCTCCTCACCAGCTTTTCACAAGGGTATAGCCGAAGCATAGGCAAAATCACGAAATCATGTTTGTGTTAGCAACGTTATTCCGCTATACACGTTAGCCAAGCGCCGCTTGCTTGAGAGTGGGGCGTATACCGTTACAAAAAGCTCGTGAGGCTTCGAGCGCTCCGGCCGTGGCTACATCTCAACTTTTCCTCCACGCTCTCAGCCTCACGAGCTTTTCACAACGGTATGGCCGAAGTATCCTTAAAAAAATATAAATGTTCATAAAATGTCGGTTGGTACTTCTCCCGAGGCTCTCCGATGATTTTGAAGCGAGTTATGAGCGAAAATGTGAAAATTTCGTAATGATGACGAAATCGAAGATTGCGAAATCTGAGCACGAGAGGTCGTTTGGCACTTTCCCGAGGCTCTCCGATGATTTTGAAGCGAGTTATGACCGAAAATGTGAACATTTCGTAATGATGACGAAATCAAAGATTGCTTCGAACACATTCCCTGTGGCACACCTGCGTTCTGATAACGCAGGTACGAATGTGATGATACGAGTAGACCAATTCAACGCGAATTCAGGCTACTACCACTCTACGCCCGTCATGGCCTCCGTCAACAAGATCGCAAGATCGTTCAAGATCGAGATCGCGTCGTGGAGCTTCAGCGAGGCTCAGGCCGGCAAGTCGACTGCCGATCGCTAATGTGCTCTGTCGAAGGGAGTGATGAGATGCTTCTCCAATCTCGGCCACTTCGAATTCGACGGCAAGGATATGATCTCTGCATGGAAATTCAGAGGCATCGGAGATGGAATGACAGTGAATGGACTGGAAGGAATCGAGAGTTCGGTCGTCTGGCACGAGCATGGAGGCAAGCTGTGGAAAGAGAAAAAAAAGAAAGAGTGACTAATGGAAGATGACAAGCACAAGATTGCGGAGGGAAAAGAGCCTCACTTCTGGTTCTTCCTGAAGAAGAACACTTCGCCTGAGCCAGGAGATGTAGATGATGAGGCAGTGACTGGAGAGCCTATTGCGATCGATCCAACCTCTTTCAATCCCACGTCTCCTCTTCGTCTGCAGCCAATGTTCATCCGAATTCATCAGACATGGGAGTCTTCTTCGCCACATCGAGAGTGGACGGCACAAGATAAGGCCGGAGAAGATTTCTCAATTCGACGTCGCCCTCGGAATGTACAAGAGAATGCTCGAGAATGTCCATCAGGGAATCGGAATCAACCCTCTCGCGGACTCGTACAAGGAATTCCAGCAGGCACCCGCACACCCGAAGCCTATGGGATGGGCACTGCGAACGATCAAGAAGGGAGCGAAATATAATGTGAAGGCGAAGAAGCTCGTGGTCGATCTCTTCGAAGAGTATTTCAAGCAGTCAAAGAAACTGAGAGCGGAGGTGGCAGAGAAGAAGATGAAGGATACGGCAGAGATTCAGCCTTCTGAGCGTATGACGCACGATCAGATCAAGAATTGCATCAGAGGTCTTCTCGCTGCGAAGAAGAAGGAGCTAGAGAAGACTGGAAGAGGAAATCGAAGAAGAAGAGCAATAGTGGAGGATATGATCACGGAATTGGACGAAGAAGGAGGATCAATCGAGGAGGAAGTGGAGGTGGATGAGGATGATCGAGAGATCACGGCAGACGACATCTACGATATGATTCACACGAACATGGCTGAATTCTTCGATGACCCCGAAAACATCGTGAACTCGACTCCAGATGTCGGATATTTCGACGAGTAAACCAATTGTATTGATTATCAGTGTTATTCAGAAGTAAAGCACGTTATATCTCATAAAACAAGTAATATCTTTGCAAAGAACAGCGAAACAGTCGAATAAAACAGAAATTGTTGTAAATCTCGAAAACGGCCAACTTTGGAACGCATGAAAGACGGCGTTTTCGCGTGTGATCACCGTTTAGTAAATTTTAGCTCTCGGACAAACGAGTCGACTGAAAAAAAAGCGGAACCGGTAGGTCAAAAACGGACCGAGATCTAGCGTTTCCAAGCGGTAGGTCACAGATCGGCTCAATATGCAAATTTGGCCAAATGAAGTGGATAGGCGTTCTCCCCGCCCTCACTTTAGTCAGTAACATTAGTTTCATAGAAATCGGAGGCACAATTTTTTTTCTGTAGTAAAACGTTCCGATTTTCCTACCAAATTAGAGAAAATCCGTGTTATGCGGGTTGAATCAGGTTTTTTAAAGGTTTTGCGCCATGCGAATAAGACATCGTGTAGAATTCGGATTGTACAATTTGATCCTTTCCCAGACACGTTACAAAGAGTGAATACGTAATGGTAATGCACATTTCGATTATTTACTCCATTTTTGGAACAGGGTACTTTCGTTCTCTCATTCATTCTTCTCTTTCTAGGTTTGGTTGGTGTTTTGGAAAGCATTTTGGATAGAAAGAGAACATGGCCGATCTTTGGCCGCCTAGGAGATGATTGTTTATGGCAATGTTATTATGATCCCTAAGAGTTCAGGATAGGGTGAACATCTGTCGAAGCAGATGTCGTGAGCTTATACTGTCTTTGATCCCGTGTCTGTCGCTTGTCTATCCCTAGAATCGCTCACATCTGAATTGATTGCATCCTCTCCAGCTGTGAAAGCGACTGATAATAGCATTCTGTGTTAAAGGTGTACTGCATGAAGATTATGTTTATCGGGTTGTTCTATGGCTTGCGGTCTATTAGTCTTAAAATAATTTGGTCTATGGTTAGCTACCCGCAAGATATACATCAATTGTCCCGTTCGAACTATTATTCTTTTTCATTTTACGATCTCGAATGATTTTTAAATACGATAGTGATCGAAGTATCATCCTATCAAATATTTTTTTCCCGACTTATTTTCGATATTCGTAAATGTTTATTATTTACAGTAGTTATCATGGTATACGTGATGCTACGAACGAATCAAACGTTCACGGATGGATTCTTCCCGTTTTTCGAGGTTGTCTATACGCTCGAGGTAAGATGTTTCCTCAATAATGCCTCGTCATTTAAAATAATATCGACATTCTTAAACAATCTTCACGCTGCTTTTCTACGTTCTGGCACCCATGGGATTGTATGTGATGTGGAACGCACGGCCGCTCCATCGAAATGTGAGACACTTTTATGGTATTTGTAATTCTCTTATAATCTTTCAGTTGCGTCTTCACATGTGCAGCCTCGTCCTGCAAGGAATTATGGGCACTTCGGCACGTCGCATTCTACTGTACAATCAATGCGCAGGATCTGGCCCCTTGGGTAAAATATTCAGCATTCTTACTTCCTGAGCAGATGTTATATGTGCAAATGTTTTGCATGTGCGGGATAGGAATCTATATTACAGAGGAGCGACCAGTAGTGATTCTTGCTTCAATATTCCGATGCTCGATGATGGAAACGTTCTGCTCCGTGTGAGTTAATCATTTTCAAATAGTATTATGCTATTTCTCATTCTTAGATTCTTCTTCTTTGCTGTCGAGCGCTCTATCGCGACGTTCGCTTGGTCTTGGTAAGGTTTATTGACATGATGAAGTGCTCACCTCTAAACTGTGCGCCCGAGATGGATGATGAAATGTCGTTCATCCAAAAAAATTAAGATGGTTGTCATGGCCAAAATAACATTAAAATTGAAAAAAACAATACAAAATTCAAGGTACGAAAAGGAGTCGATGTGGACACTAATCGTAGCGAGTGTGCTGGAGGTCTGCTCATTGCTTTATAGTTGGTCCTGGTCATTGGCGCTCATTTTTGGTAAGATATTTTAGTTTTTCTACATCGCGGAAGCAAAAACAAAAGCGTTTTTTTTAGAACGCATCAACCCCAAGATTCTGATTATCGGCATGTCTGGATCGGTGGTGGTTGGCGTTGTGGTGAGCCTTAACGCATTGTATTTTGATAAAATCTTGATTTTGACGGGCGAACAACGTCAATTACCTCCGAATAACATCCATTCGCAGGCCTGTCTGTTCATTGTGAATGTGAACTATCGAGCATGGAAGAAGCTGAAGGCGGGAGCTCGCATCAATCGATACTCTGTTGCACGAACCTTCCAAATCCGCGAGAACATCGTCATTATCGAGGCATGTAGTGAACCTATTTTATTTAGCTAGTATCTTTAGTTCTAGATGATGTGTAGTTTGTTGTTTTATCTGTTTGTGTTTTTGAAGTGTCGTCAGAAAATATACGGATTCAGGCTCTGATCAGGATCGGAAAACGCATCATGCTGCTCAACATACCCGTAATAATTCTTGGACTTTGCCAACATTTTTTGTCGGGTGAAAACCCGATTGCAAAGCGCTTGATTGTACGAGCTTTCTTCGACCTCGCCATCTCGATGTTAGTTCCTTTCCGAAAGGGTTTGAAGCTACTAAATACCATCATGACATATTGAAAAGCGAAACTTTATGCGATACGTACATCACTATTTTATTGAAATATTAAAAATGCTTCAGATATCCGCCATTTATAATAACATACATCCCCTTCTCGGACATAATCTTCGAAAAATCACTGAAGAGAATGATTCACGGGGACCGCCTATTTCGAGTATTCTCCATTTTGCATAAATGGTCTCGAAGGAAACGGCACGGAAAGTACGAAATTTTCTCTAAAAGATATTACATTTCCAATTACTTTTCAAATCTAATTTTAGGGTTGCCATGAATGAAACTGACTATTACTTCATCATGCTGTCTAAATCACTGGACGGTCCTCCACAGGTGAGATAATGAGTTCAATGAAAAAATTTTTCTCTTAATTTCATAATGTTCATTTTAGAAACTTCCTGAGCCATCGTGCGGAAGCTTGTCATGTAAAAGAACGAAGGCTTCTTGAGTTTATATCCTTTTGATGTTGGTCTAATTTTCTGTTAGGTATAATAAAGCGATATCTGTTCAGTGATGTTACGTATATTGTACTTGAACTCTTCGCCTATTTGTTGTATCGGGTTGAGGAATAAGTAACGCTCGTTTTTGAATTTTTTTTCACTTTATCATAAAAACTTTACAAAGCACGATATAATCTAAAAATATTCTCCATGCGCATCGATAACCTTCTGCCATCTACCAGGCAGCTTGTGGATGCCCTCGTGATAGAAGGACTGGGGCTGGTTCTTGAAATAGTTGGTCAGTACGGTCTGGATAGTGGCTCGGTCTTTGAAGCTCTGTCCCTTGAGGAAACGCTGGAGGTCTGAGAAGAGGTGGTAATCGGAGGGGGCAAGGTCGGGTGAGTAGAGAGGGTGGGGGAGGACAGTCCAGCCATAGCCCGCCAGCTCAGCCTTTGCGACATGCGGGCGGGCGTTGTCGTGCTGAAAGTAGATTCGAGCGTCCTTCCCGCGTGTTTGTTCGACAGCGAGTCTCAGCTTCCGTAGCTGAAGAGTGTAGACCTCTACCGTGATAGTCGTCCCCTCGGGTAGGAGTTCCCAGAACTCCACTCCCCGCACTGACCACCAGATGCACAACATCACTTTTTTAGGGAGCAAATCGGGTTTGGGGACATCTGCTGGATTTTGGTCCTCTCCGACCCACTGTCTCATGCGCTCATGGTTGTCGTAGAGCACCCACTTTTCATCACCTGTGATGACATTGTCCAGCCAATCAAACCGGCGATGCAGAGTGAGAAGAGTCGAAGCCATGTCCACTCGGCGATCCTTGTCATAGTCGGTCAGGTCATGGGGGATCCATCTCCCGAGTTTCCACTTCTTTCCAATCGCGTGAAGTCCATTCACGGCAGTTTTTTGGTCGACCCCAAGGAAGTCAGCAAGATCGCGCATAGTGAGATACGGGTCAGCCTCCACCTCAGAACGCAATCGATCGAGGTCCAACTCCATGGGGCGACCGGGTCGGTCTTCATCATCGAGGGAAAAGTCGTGTTTCTCGAATTTGACTACCCACTTTCTCACGGTGGATACATGCGGGGTATGTGTGGGGTAAACCTGCTCCAGTTGTTCATGAATGGCGGGCGGTTTCAAGCCAGATAGAAAGAGAAAGAGCATCACGTTCCGAATGTGAATTCGGTCGGGGACGAAATTGTGCGGCATTCTCGCCTGGGAGACTAGGGAGAACTGAATCGAAAAAATGTGTGGAATGCCCGAGGGGCCCTCTCTCCAGTGTAAACAGGGTGGCAGACGGCAACAACAAAAGAGCGAGCACGAGGGTTCTAAAGTCAGAGAGAAAAAACGAGCGTTACTTATTCCTCAACCCAATACTATTTCCTCGACGGATAGTCTATGCTCAAAACTTCGTTAGTTCATAGGTTCGCACACAGTTTCTTACATTTTCTTGATTGAGATGAAATCAACTCCAAAATTGTTACGAATGAACTCTCGTTCTGATAATCGACCCTCGTTTACACCATCGTATCAACTCGCTATCAAGAGACCCATGACTTTTAAAAGATTTTATTTTCCCACGAATTTGGGCATAGAGAGAGATACAACGAGCATTGTTCTATGTGCGTGACTGATACATTTAACGAAAAAGGATATAATGTTTCCTCGAAGCTTTATTTTTTTCGCGAGCATATTTCGAGCTATGAGAAATTTTTGTCTGTCCTGCTACAGTACGACATGGTCTTCATAATGCTCCGCACGAATCGCACGTTCACTGATGAATTATTTCCCTTCTTCGAGATCGTCTACGCTATTGAGGTATACAACGTCATCATTTCAGACGAACAACAGCAATTGTAAATATTCTTCACAGACCCTTCTCACACTGATCTTCTACGCTCTGGCTCCCATGGGATTATTCATGTTCTGGAACGCACAACCTCTTCATCGTAATGTGGGTGTTGAAGATTTTGCAATTTTAAACAGAATATGTATTCTCGTTTTTAGATGTTTGAAGCTAACTGACAGAGAATAAAATCGCCTTAAAATAATTCAAACGTTTTGAACCTTCTAGTTGCGTCTCTCACTGTGTAATCTCGTGTTTCATACACTTCTCGGAATGACTGCTCGTTTGGTTCTGATATACAATTCATATTCTAGATCCGGCCCTTTAGGTATCCATTCATCCCTTCATTTTTCTTCAAAATTTGTGAGTCTCATCTAGTCAGCTCATTGAGTACTACTCGTTTATCACATGACAGGGAAGAAAAGCAAGAAAACTCCTAATTTGTTTTTTAGCCGTAGTGTTTGTACGCACCGAATTTCGTTTCAAAAAAACCCTTAGTCATCATCTCTTCTTTATTGCGTTGTTCACAATTCGAAACATTCATTTCGGTGTACGTGTCCCAGTCATTTGGAAGCAATTTATTTCTTCATCATTTATACATTTTTAGATTTTTCTTCTTCGCCATCGAGCGCATCGTCGCTACTTTTGCCTGGTCGTGGTGAGATGTTTCTGTGAATTTGTTCCAAAACATGTAAATTATTGAAAATCGTTTTTGCAGGTACGAGAAGGCATCTTTCCGAACACTCATTGCATTTTTCGTGCTTGAAGGATTCGCGATGACCTGGTCTTGGTCCTGCTCTGCAGCACTCGTATTCGGTACGTTTTAAAAAAAAATCTAATAAATAACAGAGCAACAATTCTCCTAATACGGTTTGTGATTTAACGCTAATTCGAAGATTTGCGAAATGTTCATTAACCGATTTATTTCTTTGGTACGCACTTTTAGACATGCTAAGAAATCAGAGAACACTAATTAGATAATTATTTTTATTTCAGAAATCGTTAACATCAAGTATTTCATAATAGCAATCTTTTGCTCTCTAGTTGTCGGCGCACTTGTGAGTTTTCCTCTTTATTTTGATCTTTCATCCGGAACTCAATTCGATTAATAAATCCCTCATATTTTATTAAGGCCATTGTTTTTCTGATTATTGTCAACTATGAAGACGAAAATGAAGACGGGAGCTCAAATTAATCAATACTCCGTAGCGCGCACTTTTCAAATTCGAGAGAATATAGTCATTATCAAGGTAAGCACGATGTGTTCCAGGGCTGTGCATTTATCGTTTCTCGATTTGTCGACATTTTTCGAGAAAATTTCTTGGCGAGAAATTTCAAAAAAGGTTTCTCGAAAATATTGTCAAGAAATCGAGAAAAAAAATTAAAATATTTCAGAAAAGGTGTCAAAATGGGACTTTCAATCGTTTCCGGAAATTTTTTAAGGTCGAAAGCGACACTTTGCAGCTGAAAATCGCAACTCGATAAATGTACACCAAAATATTTTAGATGTCATCATACAAGCTTCGGAAAAAATCATTAACACGATAGTAGATGTTCTAAAAGTTATATTGCGAAAATATCTTAAATTTCTCGTCGTTTTAAAAAGAATATTTTTTTCGAAAACCATTTCTCGCACAGGCCCAGTGTACCCTTTCTTCGTGCACAACATTTATGAACACAAACATCGTTGAACATCGTTGAATTAAAGCTATTTTGAAACCTCAAACTTAAATTCGCTGATTTCAGATTTTCCTGAATTCATAGTTTTATTATTTTTTCAGTGTTATTCCAACAATGACGCATATATTTCCTTTAACAGGTCCTTTTCAAGATAGCAACACGCCTAATGCTGATTGTTGTTCCCGTTTTTGTACTAGCTATCTGCCAGTACTTCATATTTGGCCAACACGACGAACGAATGAGGTTGATCGCGAGAGCCGTCTTCGATCTCGTTATCGCAATGTGCGTTTTCAAAGATATTTTGGAGACAATCGGGAATTATAAGCATATATCCTGATTCAGTGCTCCCGTATTGATCATCTCCTACATTCCCCTCTCGGATGCAATCTTCGAGAAGGCGTTGAAGAAACTGGCGCACGGAGAACGATTATTCATGCTTTTCTCGGCTATCCATCTGCATCGTCGCGTGGAGAAAGTTGAAAGGTACTCATCGAGATTATGGCTAAATTCTATTCGATTGTTTAAGACACAGCGTGAATGAGACCGATCGCTATTTCCCAATGCGGGCCCCAGCGCGATCAAATAAAAGGAAGGACGATTGAGTGACTTGAATAATATCCTGAGAAAAGGCGTGGTAGCTTGAAAACGAACGAAGGCTTCTACCTCTATTGTTTGTATATCATAATGATAACGCGTTCTGTGAAATTACGTGTTTTGTACTAGTACTCTTCACGGTGCATACCAGAAGTCCACCCACTTCCGTAACATCCTATATATTCCTGATAAAAGAACGCAACAATATTGCAGTAGCTCCGGAACAGTCTCCACGAAACCCTGAATAACATTTACTCGGAATGCTTATCTGAATTTTCAGCCATTTTTGTTTACAAAAAACATTATGTATGTCGTGTTCTTATCATGAAAAGCAATTATGTTCGACTTTACGAGTGTAACCTGAATTACTCTCATCGACGAAAAGTTTGTGCGCATAGTGTGTGTACTTGTATTTCGTAAGTTTATAGGTTCGCTCACCGTTCCTTACATTATCTTGATTGTGAGGTATCACGTTTTACCACGTATTTCCGAATGCGCTTTCGTTCTGAAACTCTTTACTCGTCCCTTCTCTCCTCCCAATTCGAGTTCACAATCTGTGAACGTTGCTCTGTCATCCTGGTAGTACCCCTAATTGTAAATTTTTCTCTGTCAATTTTTTGGGTAGTGTTTATGAGCCCGTTCGCCTAAGAGTCAGCAAAAGTTCACCAAGCCCGAGAACAGGCAAAAAATAATGTGTGCTCAAAAGTTGGTCTTAGAGGTAACTTTCGATTCTGAATCGAATGGCTGATTCCGTTTTTCGATCTGAGCCTTCTGAATCCCGCTACGGCACGACGTCAATTTCGCCAAAATCTGTTTCTGCAATAAAAACTGGTCATGGGAGAGCCAAATTGGCCGAATTTCCGCGTACCCGACCTGAATTTGAAGCTCTACAAAATGAAAAAATTCGAGGCTCCATCTTTATCCGTTGTCGAGTTATGGTCGTTTTTTGATCTACTTGCGGGTGGAAAACCATACTTACTCAGTAGAAAGAGCATGTTCTGCTGATCATTTTGGTATATGGGGTGAAAGTGTTTTCTCTGAGGAAAGTACTTTTATGGATCATTTTGAGGGCGCAACTCGCTGTTTTTGATTTTTTTTAAAATTTATCTTTTTTATTTCGTAGTTTCATGATCTCTAGCATAAAAATTCGGTTTCTACGTTCGAAAATACGTCAGAAACTCCTATAGTAAAGTGAATCTGTGAAAATGACTTTTTGGCCTCATCGACGACGACGCCAGGGTCGAAAAGGTCATATATTCCAAAATACATGACTATAGGAGTTTCTGGCGTATTTTCGCACGTAGAAACCGAATTTTTATGTTAGAGATCATGAAACTACGAAATAAAAACGATAGATTTAAAAAAACCTCAAAAACAGCGAGTTGCGCCCTCAAAATGATCCATAAAAGTATTTTCCTCAGAGAAAACATCTTCACCCCATATACTAAAATGATCAGCAGAACATGCTCTTTCTACTGAGTAAGTATGGTTTCCCCCCGCAAGTAGATCAAAAAACGACCATAACTCGATAACGGATAAAGATGGAGCCTCGACTTTTTTTTCATTTTGTAGAGCTTCAAATTCTGGTCGGGTTCGCGAAAATTCGGCCAATTTGACTCTCCCAGGACCAGTTTTTTTTATCGCAGAAACAGATTTTGGCGAAATTGACGTCGTGCCGTAGCGCGATTCAGAAGGCTCAGATCGAAAAACGGAATCAGCCATTCGATTCAGAATCGAAAGTTACCCCTAGAATCAACTTTTGAGCATACATTATTTTTTGCCTGTTCTCGGGCTTGTCTGACTCCGGGCTCTTATGAGAGGAATCGCCAGATTTTCGAGAGCCCTGCGGCGGTAGGAATTAGTTTCCCCGATTCTGCTGAAAAGTGAAACGTTAGTTCTTCGAATGATGCTTTTTCAAACTGCGTTTGCCGATTTTCGATATCAGGTCCTATCTTCGAGTATTGTTAGGTCAAAGTAGGTACACTATGAAATTTTCCATCAAAATTGCTTCACAAAAGTGATTTGAGAAAAAACTAGTACTAAACACCTTATATCAAAAAGATCAGAAGTGAGGGGGAAAAAAAGGCGGGACTTTTGTCCGAAAAACCTGCGATTTTTACACATTTTTGCCGTTTTTCGAGCATAACTTTTTTCTTTCTTGGTTTCACGAGCTCTCATATCGAAATTCGGAATCTGCGCGCAAAAATACACCAGAATCTCCTAAACATTTTTTTGTTGTCTTAGAATCATGTCCCTATAGGAATTTCTGACTCATTTTTGAACGTAGAAAACGAATTTGCTAACTAGAGCTCATGAAACAGCGAAATAAAAAAGTTATGACCAAAATCCAGAACGAATTTTTTTTTGGAATTTTCTTTATAACATAACTTTTTTATTTCGATGTTTCATGAGCTCTAGTTAGCAAATTCGTTTTCTACGCTCGAAAATAAGTCAGAAAATCCTATAGGGACATGATTCTGAGACCAAATTTTTTCGCTCAAAATCGGACCACATGGTGAAAAAGTGGTCGAAGTCGAAAAACTTTTTATCTCGAAAAAATATGTGTATTGGAAATTCTAGTGTATTTTTGCGCGCTGATTCTGAATTTCGATATAAGAGCTCATGAAACTAAGAAAGAAAAAAGTTATGCCCCAAAAACGGCAAAAATGTGTAAAAATCGCAGGTTTTTCGGACAAAAGTCCCGCCTTTTTTTTTCCTCACCTCCGATCTTTTTGATTTAAGAAGTGGTGTTTAGTACTAGTTTTTTCTAAAATCAGTTTTCGGCGATTGTTGGAGAAATCGGTATTAGGAAAGTTAGGTCACTTTTTTGAAAAACCGAACGCTCCGACCCAGCCCATGAATGTGGAATGACATCAACAACATAAGAAATGTTCCGCTCCGCCTCCTCATCCGAATACTTTTTTGGAATTGTCTCTAGCTCTATTTTACAGCAAGTTATGGATGTTTACGTGAGCCAATTTTGATGGTAAATTTCATAGTGTAACTACTTTGACCTAACAATACTCGAAGATAGGACCTGATATCGAAAATCGGCAAACACAGTTTGAAAAAGCATCATTCGAAGAACTAACGTTTCACTTTTCAGCGGAATCGGGGAAACTATTTCCTACCGCCGCTAATACCCCAAACCTCTCGAATCTCTCACGATTCCTCTCTTGTATCCTCCATAAGTCACCGGGCACTTTTTCTTTCTTTCATAACTTTTGACTCATGATAGATTTCTGGTTGAAACTTGGTCATGTCCTAGCATATCCATCGTGTGTTAGGGAGATGCAATTGGGATATCACACAACTCCCTGGTTGTTGAGTAATGATTTTCCAGTCGATAATTACTTTTTCAAACAATCGAAATTCTTACATGGAATTTTTCCTGCTTACCACACGTTCTGATATTTTAGACTTGTCCGTGGGCTACCCAGAAAAAAAATTTCAGGATGCTACTCTATCGCACTTTCGCTACAGAATTTCTCAAAAATGGGTCCTGAAGAAATGGATTTTCGTTCATAGGCGTGCTAGAGACTCGTTCAAAGGCTCAAAATGATCCTTATGATAATTCCAGATTACCGCTGAAATTACATAACGAGTACTCGAAATTTGCCTTCAGGACACGAATTTTCAATTTTTCACATTACACATTTTTGGATGTTTACAGTGTTGAGGGTGATTTTTGTAAAAATGTGGTTCCAGGGTACGATGGTAGCATATCTAGGGAATATACGATTCCCAATTTTGTAGAACATTTGAATATCTTTCCCGCCTCAGGCAACCGAAAATCCGAGATGATACCCCCATCATGGTTGAAATTTTTCATGGTCACAAAACTTTTCATCTCAGAACTTCCTGACTATATTTTTTGCATGTGTATATGTATGCGTAGGATGCGAATTTAGATATGAGAGCCCATGATATCATGAATAAAAAATGATAAAATTCAGAAACTGCCGAAATCGGCACTTTTCCAGGCATTATGAATTTTATCATTTTTGATTCATGATATCATGGGCTCTCATATCTAAATTTCCTACCGCCGCTAATACCCCAAACCTCTCGAATCTCTCACGATTCCTCTCTTGTATCCTCCATAAGTCACCGGGCACTTTTTCTTTCTTTCATAACTTTTGACTCATGATAGATTTCTGGTTGAAACTGGGTCATGTCCTAGCACATCCATCGTGTGTTAGGGAGATGCAATTGGGATATCACACAACTCCCTGGTTGTTGAGTAATGATTTTCCAGTCGAGCATTACTTTTTCAAACAATCGAAATTCTTACATGGAATTTTTCCTGCTTACCACACGTTCTGATATTTTAGACTTGTCCGTGGGCTACCCAGAAAAAAAATTTCAGGATGCTACTCTATCGCACTTTCGCTACAGAATTTCTCAAAAATGGGTCCTGAAGAAATGGATTTTCGTTCATAGGCGTGCTAGAGACTCGTTCAAAGGCTCAAAATGATCCTTATGATAATTCCAGATTACCGCTGAAATTACATAACGAGTACTCGAAATTTGCCTTCAGGACACGAATTTTCAATTTTTCACATTACACATTTTTGGATGTTTACAGTGTTGAGGGTGATTTTTGTAAAAATGTGGTTCCAGGGTACGATGGTAGCATATCTAGGGAATATACGATTCCCAATTTTGTAGAACATTTGAATATCTTTCCCGCCTCAGGCAACCGAAAATCCGAGATGATACCCCCATCATGGTTGAAATTTTTCATGGTCACAAAACTTTTCATCTCAGAACTTCCTGACTATATTTTTTGCATGTGTATATGTATGCGTAGGATGCGAATTTAGATATGAGAGCCCATGATATCATGAATAAAAAATGATAAAATTCAGAAACTGCCGAAATCGGCACTTTTCCAGGCATTATGAATTTTATCATTTTTGATTCATGATATCATGGGCTCTCATATCTAAATTTCCTACCGCCGCTAATACCCCAAACCTCTCGAATCTCTCACGATTCCTCTCTTGTATCCTCCATAAGTCACCGGGCACTTTTTCTTTCTTTCATAACTTTTGACTCATGATAGATTTCTGGTTGAAACTTGGTCATGTCCTAGCACATCCATCGTGTGTTAGGGAGATGCAATTGGGATATCACACAACTCCCTGGTTGTTGAGTAATGATTTTCCAGTCGAGCATTACTTTTTCAAACAATCGAAATTCTTACATGGAATTTTTCCTGCTTACCACACGTTCCTGAAGAAATGGATTTTCGTTCATAGGCGTGCTAGAGACTCGTTCAAAGGCTCAAAATGATCCTTATGATAATTCCGGATTACCGCTGAAATTACATAACGAGTACTCGAAATTTGCCTTCAGGACACGAATTTTCAATTTTTCACATTACACATTTTTGGATGTTTACAGTGTTGAGGGAGATTTTTTAAAAATGTGGTTCCAGGGTACGATGGTAGCATATCTAGGGAATATACGATTCCCAATTTTGTAGAACATTTGAATATCTTTCCCGCCTCAGGCAACCGAAAATCCGAGATGATACCCCCATCATGGTTGAAATTTTTCATGGTCGCAAAACTTTTCATCTCAGAACTTCCTGACTATATTTTTTGCATGTGTATATGTATGCGTAGGATGCGAATTTAGATATGAGAGCCCATGATATCATGAATAAAAAATGATAAAATTCATAATGCCTCGAAAAGTGCCGATTTCGGCAGTTTTTTTTTCGGTTGCCTGAGGCGGGAAAGATATTCAAATGTTCTACAAAATTGGGAATCGTATATTCCCTAGATATGCTACCATCGTACCCTGGAACCACATTTTTACAAAAATCACCCTCAACACTGTAAACATCCAAAAATGTGTAATGTGAAAAATTGAAAATTCGTGTCCTGAAGGCAAATTTCGAGTACTCGTTATGTAATTTCAGCGGTAATCTGGAATTATCATAAGGATCATTTTGAGCCTTTGAACGAGTCTCTAGCACGCCTATGAACGAAAATCCATTTCTTCAGGACCCATTTTTGAGAAATTCTGTAGCGAAAGTGCGATAGAGTAGCATCCTGAAATTTTTTTTCTGGGTAGCCCACGGACAAGTCTAAAATATCAGAGTGTGGTAAGCAGGAAAAATTCCATGTAAGAATTTCGATTGTTTGAAAAAGTAATTATCGACTGGAAAATCATTACTCAACAACCAGGGAGTTGTGTGATATCCCAATTGCATCTCCCTAACACACGATGGATATGCTAGGACATGACCAAGTTTCAACCAGAAATCTATCATGAGTCAAAAGTTATGAAAGAAAGAAAAAGTGCCCGGTGACTTATGGAGGATACTGTATGTTCAATGTAATACAGTATCGACAATAAGTCTTGACCCAAAAATTCAAAAGGGTGTAACTTTCAAACCAGATAGGCAATGGTTCTGAGGTTTTGATAGATGACAGTACATGTACTCGTACATTTGCTCACTGTGTCCGACCGTAATACGATTTCGCAATATTTCATGGTGATGACGCTTTTTTTCATGGTTGAATATTTGCTCTACGAATTTTCTCTCAGTATTCCTACTAGGTGTGATCATAGAAGGATTCAATACCTATTCGATGAAAATATGTACTCTTGGGAGAATGACGTACAGTGTCTTTAGACTGGCTCAAATTAGGGTCCCGAAAAAATGGATTTTCGTTCATAGACATGATAGAGACTCGTCCAAAAGCTCAAATTGATCGTTATCACAATTCCTGATGAGCCCCAAAGTTTGATAACAATAGCTCTCAATTTGCCCTCAGGAAACGAATTTTTCACTTTTTCGCATTATTTTTTTCTCTCTATTTTGGATTATCACAGTTCCAAGGCCGATTTTTGTTCAAAGGTCTTTCCTGGACAGGTTAGTTGCAAATCCATGGAATATACGATTGATAACTTTTTAGATCATTTGGAAAACCTTTCCGCCCACAGCAACTGAAAATCCGAGGTCAATAGATGTTCAAAATTGGCTATTTTTCGACATACTGAATTTTAACTTTTTTCATTGATGATATCATTGGCTCTCTTATCGAAATTCGAATTCAGCACACGAAAATATGCCATACAAAAATTACTCAGGAAATTCTGAGAGAAAATTTTTTTCGACCAATGATGGGGTAACACGGTTATTTTTTGTATTGAAAATCGATTGACCTCGGATTTTCAGTTGCCGCGGGCGGGAAAGTTATCCAAATGCTCTAAAAAGTTGGGAATCTTATATTCCATGGATTTGCACCGAACCTGTCCAGGAAAGGCATTTGAACAAAAAATGGCCTTGGAACATCATCCAGAATAGGGAGAAAAAATTATGAGAAAAAGTGAAAAATTCGTTTCCTGAGGGCAAATTGAGAGCTATTCTTATCAAACTTTAAGGATCATCAGGAATTGTAATAAGGATCATTTTGAGCTTTTGAACGAGTCTCTAACATGTCTATGAACGAAAATTCATTTTTTCGGGACTCTACTTTGAGCCAGTCTAAAGCCACTGTACGTCATTCTCCCATGAGTACATATTTTCATCGAATAGGTATTGAGGCCTTCTATTATTACACCGAGTAGGAATACTGAGAGAAAATTCGTAGAGCAAATATTCAACCATGAAAAACCATGCCATGATTGCGTCATCACCATGCAATATTGCGAAATCGTATTACGGTCGGACATAGTGAGCATATGTATGAGTGCATGTACTGTCCTCTATCAAAACCTCAGAACCATTGCCCATCTGGTTTGAAAGTTACACCATTTTGAATTTTTGGGTCAATACTTATTGTCGATACTGTATTAGAAAAAAAATATTTATAAGGAAAAATAAATTTAGTCAAATAAATAATGGAAATTAACTAAGTATAAATAGATTTTTGAGAAATTGCCATTTTTTTCTGTAATCAATACCGTATCACAAACTGACGCTGGCTCATGATATGAATGGCCGATTTTGTGGTGAAAAATTGATCTTTATGTGAAAAAAAATTGATCTAAAAAATTTTATGTGACATTTCCCGGACCCCGGCTACCGTAATCTCAGCGCGGCCCGGAAAAATTTACAAAATGGTGCTTTTTTTCCAAAATTTTCCCGTTTTTATTTTTACTAAATATCTTTTTCCAACTTTTTTTACTAAACAGAAATTTCCAGAAATCTATTTCCAATGTGATTTTGACAGAATAAAATTCATAATTCGGGGTACTACCGTTTTCCTCATTATTTTTTTGTAATTAAGCAAATTGATCGATAAACAACGAACATCGTTCTCTGTGTTTGCCAGAATGTTTTGTTCGAACTTGATTTAGTTTGTCGTGATCACGTTACAAGCAATTATTTCGGCAATTTTTTTTATTATCTATAGATCATCATGGTCTTCATAATACTACGCACGAATCCCACATTCACTGATGAATTATTCCCCTTCTTCGATATCGTCTACACTATTGAGGTATGCCAAATCAGCATTTGACCGGAACAACAAACAATTTGTTCCGCTGAAATAATTCCACAATTGCGGGATGGAATTTGTGAAAAATCTGATCAAAATCTGAGGGAATAATAAAAATAGATGTATTGCAAATATTTGTCGCAGACTTCTCACACCTGCATTCTATTGTCTTGCGCCTATAGCATTATTTGTGTTGTGGAATGCACAACCTCTTCATCGAAATGTTAGTTTTCAAATTTACAGTTTTTATTTATTTATTACTTGATTTGCTTTTCATTATCTTATCGAAATTGTTCAGCTCTCACTGTGCAATCTGGTCTTCTCGGAACGACGGCTCGTTTGATATTGATTTTCAATTCGTATGCCGGCAGTGGTCCCTTAGGTACTCCACCAATTCCTCAATTATGTATCTTTTTTCAATTCATAAGGCAATAATCTTGTGGTCTGATTTTTTTTAAAAATAACTACATTACTCAATTCATTGTTCTTTCAGAGGAACGACCCTTTGTCATCATTGCTTCTTTACTGCGATGTTCCCTAATAGACACATTCATTTCGGTGTATGTGTTTCTTTCATATTAATGCAGTTTAATTATAAATTAAGAGACCGGCTCCGTTATTTTCGAGGACTCGGCCGTTAGTGCCGGACAACGATATCACCGATCCGGCCCAAACATTTTTCCTGGATACCCCCATAGGTCCTCATCACCAAACGTGACACTATATGGTCCAGATCATTGAAACATAAAAATGCCGGGATATCAAATTTTTAAAACTTGAAAATCAGATAAAAATAACCGATCGACATGGGTCCAAAGTTAGTGTGGCAATATTACATACATGCCTAGACAACAAAAACACGTTGTAATTTGGTCTGATATTTCGATCGCAAACTGGTTTTTTCAACTTCGAAAATTGGTTTTCAAAATTTTAAAAAACCATATTAGAAAACCGCGTCACCGCAGTAAGTGCATGCTGTAGAGCATTGAATTCTGCGTCGAATCAGCTAAATGCGATAATTTTAATTTTAGCCTCTTTTCAGATCTATGGACCTGAAAGAGACAGTTGGAAAAAAAGTTTACAGAACCTTTGAATATGGTACTCATTTTGAAGCACAGATCGACTAAATCATTTTTTGTTATGACAGTATAACCTGAAATTGATGTTTGAACATTCTAGTACCACGAAAATTCACAAAAAAAATAAATTTTCGAACTTTGCTTTTGATTTAAATTTAAATTTCAGAATTTTGTGAATTTCCATTGACTAACATGTTCAAACAGCAATTATAGGTTATACTGTCATAACAAAAAATGATTTAGTCGATTTGGGCTTCAAAATGAGTACCATATTGATGAGGTTCTGGGAACTTTTTTTCCAACTGTCTTTTTCAGGTCCATAGATCTCAAAAGAGGCTAAAATTAAAATTATCGTATTCAGCTTATTCGACGCAGAATTTAATGTTCTACAAGATGTACTTAGTGTTGCGTTGCGGTTTTGTGATTTCTATTTTTTTAAATTAAACTTTCAGAATTTTGTCAATTTCCATGGTACTAACTTGTACTAGCATGTCCAAACATAAATTTCAGGTAATACTGTCAACACAAAAAATGATGTACGCGACGTGGGCTTTAAAATGAGTACCATATTGATGAGGTTCTGGAAACTTTTTTTCCAACTGCCTCTTTCGGGTCCATATATCTGAAAAGTAGCTGAAACTAAAATTATCGCATTTAGCTGATTCGACGCAGAATCCAATGCTCTACAGCATTCACTTAATGCGGTGATGTGGTTTTCTAATATGGATTTGTAAAAATTCAAAAACCATTTTCAGAAGTTGAAAAACCAGTTTGCGATCGACATATCAGACCAAATTATAACGTGTTTTTGTTTTCTAGGCATGCATGTAATATTGCCACACTAACTTTGGACCCAGGTCGATCGGTTATTTTTATCTGATTTTCGAGTTTTCAAAATTTGATATCTCGGCATTTTTATGTTTCAATGATCTGGACCATATAGTTGCCCGTTCGGTGATGAAGACCCATATGGGTATCCAGGGAAAAAGTTTGGGCTGGATCGGTGATATCGATGTCCTGCCCATACTCCAAAATAACCGAGCCTGTCTCTTAAATATAAATATTTTCAGCTTTTTCTTTTTCGCAGTCGAGCGTATTGTGGTCGTGGTGAGACATTATTGTATTATGTTTGAAATTTAAGAGAGCAACTCTGAAATAATTTAGCATTTCGGCTGATTTCCGTACATGTCGCCAGGATTTTCGATTCAGGCTTCCATACGCATATGACGGAGGCATGTTGGGTACTTGTATACAAAAACGACCAAATTAGGGCGCAGTCTAGAAAGCGGCGCGCCAGGTGCGCGCAAAGTTTGAAAATCGGTTTTTCTTATTTTCTCAGCCGAACAAGTTAGACACAAAATTTCTTCTGCATTATCTTAGGCATGTCGAGAATGCATGGAAACGCTATAGAGATCTGATTCAGGTCGAATTTAAATTGGTTTTTGCGATGTTGAAAATCGGTTTTTCGACACATTGAGTAACTTTTCGCGAGGGGGGCAACTAGCCACCTATCACACGATGAAGCCCATGCAATTCTGCGTCGAACAGTATACAGTACCAATCAACCCACTTTGGCAGCCCCCGTGAAAACTTGCCCAGAAGTCGAAAAACCCTCGATTGTGATCAATTTTTGAGCACAACTTTTCTCTGAATTTTTTTCATGAGCTCTGATAGAGAAATTCGATTTCTACACACAAGAATACACCAGAAAATCCTATAGTCAGATTTTTCTAAAATTTAAATTTTTCCACTTTTCCATGACCCTCGAGGTCACTTTTTGGGTCAAAAAGTCGAACTTTTAGCATGTTTAAAAATATGCTTACCTGCTGCATATAGGCGCGGAGAGTCCAAATTTTTGAACTAGAGAACTCGAAAACACGAAAGAAAAAAGTTCATGATTGTCCCCATTTGTTCTCAATACATTTGCTCTTATTTATAGGTATATTTATCGAATGGATATTTTTTGGGCAACTAATCATCTACCACACGATGAAGTCCTAGAAATGCTACGACGAACAGTATACAGTACGAATCAACAAACTTTGGCAGACCCCGCAAAATATTGACTTGAAATTGAAAAAAATCGAATTTTCCAAAAATTGATGTTGGTATATTTTCAAAGCCGAACGAGTTTTGTTCTACTTTTCTTCTGGTTTATGATAAGCATGCTCAATCTATATACGTAAGCTTGCGAGATGTGATTCTATTCGACTCTGTACCTGAAAATATACCAACATCAATTTTTGGAAAATTCGATTTTTTTCGATTTTCAGGTCAATATTTTGCGGGGTCTGCCAAAGTTTGTTGATTCGTACTGTATACTGTTCGACGTACCGTTTCTAGGACTTCATCGTGTGCTATCCATTCGATAAATATACCTATAAATAAGAGCAAATGTTTTGAGAACAAATGGGGACAATCATGAACTTTTTTCTTTCGTGTTTTCGAGTTCTCTAGTTCAAAAATTTGGACTCTCCGCGCCTATATGCAGCAGGTAAGCATATTTTCAAACATGCTAAAATTTCGACTTTTTGACCAAAAAAGTGACCTCGAGGGTCATGGAAAAGTGGAAAAATTTAAATTTTAGAAAAATCTGACTATAGGATTTTCTGGTGTATTCTTGTGTGTAGAAATCGAATTTCACTATTAGAGCTCATGAAAAAAATTCAGAGAAAAGTTGTGCTCAAAAAATGATCACAATCGAGGGTTTTTCGACTTCTGGGCAAGTTTTCACGGGGGCTGCCAAAGTGGGTTGATTGGTACTGTATACCGTTCGACGCAGAATTGCATGGGCTTCATCGTGTGATAGGTGGCTAGTTGCCCCCCTCGCGAAAAGTTACTCAATGTGTCGAAAAACCGATTTTCGACATAGCAAAATTCAATTTTAATTCGACCTGAATCATATATATCAATTGTTTTCATGCACTCTCGACATGTCTAAGACAATGCAGAAGAAATTTCGAGTCCAACTTGTCCGGCTGAGAAAATATGAAAAACCGATTTTCAACATCGCAAAAACCAATTTAAATTCGACCTGAATCAGATCTCTATAGCGTTTCCATGCATTCTCGACATGCCTAAGATAATGCAGAAGAAATTTTGTGTCTAACTTGTTCGGCTGAGAAAATAAGAAAAACCGATTTTCAAACTTGGCGCCACCTGGCGCGCCGCTTTCTAGACTCGGCACCCTAATTTGGCCGTTTTTGTAAACCAGTGCCCAACATGTCTCGATGGTATGCGTATGGAGGCCTGAATCGAAAATCCTCGCGGCATGTCCGAGGAGTGCTAAAAAAATTCAGAGTTGCACTCTTAAATTATTTTATTTTAAGACGGCATCTCGGTAATTTGCAATCATTTTGGCCCCTGCCCGGACACGTTGAGCTAGCAGTGAGAACCAGAAGCCCATGCTTGGGTGCTGGAAGGGTCTTTGTACCATAGTGCACAACCCATGACTTATTTGTTGTTACAGCCGTGGCACAGGGAGAAACACGATTTTCAACGTAAAATGGTCGAAAAATATAATTTTCACAACCGATCGAGATATACCCAATTTCTTTTTTGCGTTAATTTAGGGGTGCCTTGGGGGTCTGAAATAACTGTTCTGATCAGTTACTGCGCATTGCGAAATTCACTTTTTTGACATCATATTTTGATTTTTTGGACCACGTTACCGATTTTCACCAAAACTACAAGTGACCACTATACACGTTTTGTAGCCCGTGCAATTCTGCATCGAAATTTTGTAAAGATTGGTTCCGCAATTATCTGACTTCGTTTTTTATTCGATGGAGTCCGAAAAATCCTCGATTTCAACAATTTTTCGAGCATAACTTTTTCCGTTCATTATTTCATGAGCTCTAATTAATAAATTCGAATTCTTCGCACAAAATTACGTCAGAAAAAATTATGACCAGATTTTTTCAAGACAAGACGAAATTTTTCACCTTTTTCATGACCCCGGGTTCATGGTTTGGTCGAAAAATCGAAATCTAAGAACAACGTGACTAGAGGAGTTTCAGACGTATTTCTGCACGTAGAGAACGATTTTCGCTACTAAAAGTCACCGAAATGCAAAAGAAAAAAGTTATGCACGAAAATCCAAAAAGTTGCAGTTTTTTGGCTATAACTTTTTTCTATCTCATTTTGGTGAGCTATAGTATGCAAAATCAGTCTCTACGTGCAAAAATACGTCAGAAATACCTATGGGCATATAGATCTGAGACTTCGACTTTTTGACCCTCGATATCTTTTACCAATATTTTCGAGCTGATCTTTCTCCTGTGGTGATATGATAAGCTCTAAAACAAAAATTCGCACTCTTGGCACAATCTTACGTCAGATACACTCATGGTGAGAAAATTTAGAAGCAGTTTTTTTTTCAACTTTTTCATGACCCGGTTATCGAGAGTCGAAAATGTCGAAATCTCAGAAATATATGAATGTAGGAATTCCTGACGTATTTTTGCACGTACAGATTGATTTTGCATACTAGAGCTCACCAAAGTGAGATAGAAAGAAGTTATGACCAAAAAACTACAACTTTTCAGATTAACTTTTTTCTTTCACATTTTGGTGAGCTCTAGTAGGCAAAACCGTTATCTACGTGCGAAAATACGTCTGAAACACCTATAGTCAGATATTTCTGAGATTTTGACTTGTTGACCGAAAAATGACCATGAACTACAGTATCGGACATAAGTCACCGTCCAAAATTTCAAAGTGTTGTAACTTTTGAACCAGATAAGCAATCGGTTTGATGTTTTGGCAGGATACATTAGACCTATTGATGCATTGCTACCGATAGTGACGTCATGCTACGATTTCGCAATATTGCATAGTGATGATGCAATCATATATATGTTCTTCACTTGTGATTTTAAGGTCATTGGGATTTTTTTCTAAGTCTTCTCTCTTTTTGTGATGATAGAAGGCCTCAGCATCTACCGATTAAAAAATAGTACTCATGGGGCGTTGTCGTACAGAAGAATTTCGGTTGCCACGGGTGAGAAAGTTATCCAAATGCTCTAAAAAGTTGGGAATCGTATATTCCATGGATTTGCAACTACCCTGTCTAGAAAATACATTTGAACAAAAATCGGCCTTGGAACTATGATCATCCAAAATAGGAAGAAAACAATTATTTGAAAAAGTGAAAAATTCGTGCCGTGAGGTCAAATTAAGAGATATCAATATCTAACTTTGTGGGTAATCAGGAATTATCGTAAGGGTCATTTTGAGCCTTTGAACGAGTCTCTAGCACGTCAATGAATAGAAATTATTTTTTTCGGGACCCTATTTTGAACCTGTGTTCTGCTTCTGTACGACAACGCCCCATGAGTACTATTTTTTAATCGGTAGATGCTGAGGCCTCCTATCATCACAAAAAGAGAGAAGACTTAGAAAAAAATCCAAATGACCTTAAAATCACAAGTGAAGAACATATATAGGATTGCATCATCACTATGCAATATTGCGAAATCGTAGCATGATGTCACTATCGGTGGCAATGCATCAATAGGTCTAATGTATCCTGCCAAAACATCAAACCGATTGCTTATTCAAAAGTTACAACACTTTGAAATTTTGGACGGTGACTTATGTCCGATACTGTATGTGGACCCCTTGGCCCCGTGTTTCACATCGATAAAGGACGACGTGCTGAACAAGACATCGCCGAATTATCCAGGACAAAAGTCCTTGAATTTCAAAACATGGTGAAAAAGTGGTCAGTGGAAAAACTTTTCATCTCCGAAATATATGACTATATGCAATTTTGGTGTATTTTTGCACGCTGATTCCGAATTTCGATATGAGAGCTTATGAAAACACGAATAAAACAAGTTATGCTTGAAAAACATTGAAATTTTTTTTAAATTGCAGGTTTTTTTTCTTTCGAGTGTTCATGAGCTCTAGTTAGCAAATTCGTTGTCTACGCTCAAAAATACTCCAGAAATTCCTATAGGGACATGATTCTGAGACAAAATTTTTCGACCAAAAGAGTCGAAACAAATTTTATCTTGAAAAAACATAAATATAGGAAATTCTGGTGTATTTTTGCACGCTGATTCCGAATTTCGATATGAGAGCTTATGAAAACACGAATAAAAAAGTTCTGCTTGAAAAACCTTGAAAATTTTTTTAAATCGCTGGTTTTTTGGACTAAAGTGCGCGCTTTTTTTTCCCTCACCTCCGATCTTTCTGATTTAAGAAGCGGTGTTCGGTACATGCTTTTTCTCAAATCACTCTTCGGCGCTTCTTGGGGAGATCGGTATTAGGAAAGTTACATCACTTTTTTGAAAAACCGACAGCGCCGCTCCTGCGCATAGACGGGGAATGACATTATCAACAGAAGAAATGTTCCCCTATGCATCCTCATTCGAACCACTTCTTTAGAATTGTTTCTAGCATAATTTTAAAGCGAGTTATGGCTGTTTTCGTGAGACAATTTTGGTCATTAAATTCGTAGTGTCCCTACTTTGACCTACCTATTCTCCAAGATGAGACATGTTATCAAAAATCAGAAAACGCAGTTTGAAAGAGCAACTTAAGTTTCACTTTTCAGCGGAATCGGGCAAACCTTTTTCCTACGTCCGCATGGCTCTCGAAACTCTCGCGATTCCTCTCATATTTGTTCTCTGCTCCATTATAGTGGGCGTTCTTGTAAGTTGTCCGTTCGATTATGAACTAAGTTGAATAACTTGATCACTCAGAATAATACAAATTTTGTTTTGCGATGAAATTGTTTTTGTATTCAGACCATTCGACCCGTATAATCTGTCAGAAATCTGCGAGAAAATTCCGGAACTTTTCTATCATCTCCTGGAAAACTTCCGGAACTTTTCCACGAGACCTGCAGGAAAATCCTGCAGTTTTTTGCGGGAATTCAAATGATATTGTTCTCAACCGAAAGAGTTCAGTGTAAAATAAATATCTCAAATCTCTTTACTCATATTTCTCCATGGAAAAACAAAACTGGAATAATTTATCGAACCCAACATCATCAAGCAACAATCAGGTGTAATACAAAAATATTAATTGATCCATAAACTGTTGAAATATGATGTGTAACAAGAGAGATATACTGGTTATATATAGGGACCACCAGCCTGAGAGCCTAATTTGCGGAATATGGTCTAAAGTAGGCTCAATATGACCGTCAGGTTCTCAATATCATTTTTTCTTTTGGACGCATGTCTCTATCTCTTTTCAGAAGCTCGGGAGAGCTTTGGAAGCGGGCGCGACTCCCCCAGCCAGAGAGGAGGGAGAGGCGAGACGAGAGATAAAGGGGGGGGGGGACAATCCCACAACGGAGGATAGCTCATTTGGAAGTTGACCTACTTCATTGAAAGTTTTTTCATTGCTACCAGTATCAGGTCCCATTACCGTATCCAGGTTCGATGGGTCCTAGAGTATATTGATGTGTCTTATGCAATTAATAATAAATAGGTAATACATTTCAGATGTGTTGTACATTCGATCGATAGTAATTTACGCTGCTGAGCTAACGTAACGGACACTTCGAGCTTTTTGACCAAGTTTGGCTCGGGAAATCGGCCATAAGTCGTTTTGAAAAAATGATAGGTTTAATACGATTTCATAATTCGAATCAGGAGAGACAGTGGAACATTTATTATGCTGATGATGTCATTCCGTGAATTTGCGCTGGAGAAAGGCTGTCGGTTTTTCAAAAATGTCATGTAACTTTCGCAAACGGTAATTCTT
Organism: Pristionchus entomophagus; assembly: GCA_036245825.1. NCBI lineage: Eukaryota > Metazoa > Nematoda > Chromadorea > Rhabditida > Neodiplogasteridae > Pristionchus > Pristionchus entomophagus. Next base: position 17,877,299 of record BTSX01000004.1, on the reverse strand, counting down.
CGAGAATCCGAGAAAAGTGATTTGAGTGCGTACTAGTATTTAGCACTACTTCAAAAATCAGAAAAATTTGTTGTGGGAGAAAAGAAAAACTCGACATTATGTCCGAAAAAATGCCGATTTCGACCATTTTTCAATTTTAACTTTTTTCATAATTTTTTTGCGCGCTCTCATATAGATATTTGAAATCAGCGAGAATATATACACCAGAAAAACTTATAGTTAGGAAATTTTAAGATCAAAATTTTTTGACTTCGAAAATTTTTTCACCATTTTTTCACCTATCATGGTTTTGGGAAAAAAAGATTTTTGCGATCGTATTTTAATTTAGACATCGGTAGCATGATTTTGAGATCGATTGGAGAAATTTTGTAAATTTCTGACCCAAGGAACTAAATCTGACCCATCCGACTGGTTACTGTAATCACGGGGTTACTGTAGTATCGAATGGGTACGGTATTTTTTGTTTTTCGTCCCATTCTATTTAGACCATGTACCCCATACGTGGATTTTTTTGGAAAAAAATTTTGACCAAAGGAACTCATCTGACCCATCGAACCTGGATACGGTAATGGGACCTGATACTGGTAACAATGAAAAAACTTTCAATGAAGTAGGTCAACTTCCAACCGAGCTATCCTCCGTTGTGGGATTGTCCGTTGTGGGATTGTCCTCCCCCCGAGAAAAAGGGGCGGAGCCTCTCTCGCGTGTGTCTCTCTCGCTCCCCCCGCCCTCTCGCCGCTCTCCTCCCGCGCTCATATTTAATTCGAGCACAATTCAGGGAAAATTATTAAAAATCCATTTGTGTGCTTAAAATTCCTCTAAAATACGAATTAACATATTTCGAGATGCGGAACATTGTGCGTTCAAGGGAAGTGCCGAAATGACCCTATTCCCAACCTTTATCTCGATGTTTGACTAAGTTAAACATGATAGTGCATGCTCCGCATCAGGTCACTGATAGAGGAGGGTGAGAGCATCATGTCAAGCTTTTGAGCGTGCGATTTGGTTGCGTCTCCGAGGTGTGCTCCCTCGATCTCTTTTTTGAGGGGAATGGTATCGAGGGAAAGTGGGCGGGGCTGGCGGTCCCTAGTTATATACGATATTGCTATAAGAGGTGATAGAAAATAAATACAAGACACACTTACCCTACCGAGCAATGTTGTTTTTCAATCTCATAAATAACGAGGTAAACAAGCAAAAGAAATACAAAGAGGAAGGAGCAATCGGATTTATAGACTTATTATTTGAGGCTTATACAGTAAACAACGGTAAACAGTTTGAAAAAAACAATCGACAAACTGATCAGGAAAGATCGCCAACCATCGAGAATGGCCCTCTCTCTTCTGTAGTAGAAGTGACAATCACGGGCAGAACTGTTTGTCTAAAATATCGAGTGGATATTTTTTGTTCAATGAGGAATTCGAAAAACAAAGCGTTTAAAAACAGGACTGAATAAGGAGTGGAAGTAGAAGAACCGATGCACGTGGATCATCGCGCTACCCATGCACAGTTGGGTGCTGCAGTTTAAACAATATAAAGCAAAATGATAAAGTAAGGGAGCTATTTTTCGAATATGAAGCGACCAAATATTTATTATTATTGAACTAGCGCGAATCAGCACCGATACGTAGAGCGAGGGAAAACAAGAATAATACACGAATAAAACAGGGGAACAATACGAATAGCAGAAAGGTGCGATAAAACAGTGAAGTAAACAAGTTTTTCTCGCGGGTGCGAGAAAATCCCGCAGCTGCCAGAGAAGAACGAGAGAGCACGCGAAAGGGAGAGAGCGCAGAAATACTAGCCCACCCCCTACTCCCTTTTCCCTCTCCTCTCTCTCGCCTTTCTCTAACTTTTTTTTTTTTTTTTTTTTTCAGCTCCGGGATTTTCTCCGAAAAAGTTCCGGAACTTTTCCACGAGGTGGTTAGAGACATGCAAGAGAGCACGCTTAAACGAGAGAATCACAGATAAAGATGCGAGAAAAGTTCCGCAACTTTTTCCGCAACTTTTCTCGCAGATTTCTGACAGATTATACGGGTCGATTATGTTTGGCATAATTGTCAACTATCGGATATGGACAAAAATGAAGCAAGGCGCACGCATCAATCAATACTCCGTTGCGCGAACGTTTCAAATTCGCGAGAATATAGTCATTATCAAGGTAAGCATGATGTGTAACCATTGTTGGCGCCCTGCTTTTTGAATACGAATATCGTTGAGTTGAAGCTATATTGGAACTACAATTTGTTGATTTCCCGAACATTGTTATCGAAATAAACAGTTTTTTCTACTCCAATTTTCCTCAATAAAGCACCTTCCTCCTTTTGCAGGCCCTTATCAAGATGGCAACACGCTTAATGTTGATTGTTATTCCCGTGTTTATACTAGGGATTTGCCAGTACTTCATATTTGGCCAAAACGCAGGACGAATGAGGTTGATCGCGAGAGCCGCCTTCGATCTCGTTATCGCAATGTGCGTTTTGGATTTTACCAGTACTTTTTCATCATGAATTTCATGAATACATTCCCGTTTAGTGCTCCCGTAAGTATAGAGTGTTTTACGAATTTTTATTGAGTATTTCAGACACAGTGTGAACGAGACCGATCGCTATTTCCAAATGCTGGACAGATCACTTAGCGGGCCTCCAGCATGATGAAAAAGGACGATTGAGTGACTTCGAAAGCTAGATGTGATAATATCCAATTTGACAAAAATCTAACGAATCGAGAAAACGTGAATAAACAATATAATATTTAAATTGTTGATGGACTGTGTCACAAGTCTAAGCAGCCCTAATGTATTGCATTTATTTTGTTATTCATCTTACTCATCTTTACATCTCGTTCGACTTCTCAGAAAATGAAGTGACGAAAAGTGAGAACTTTTTATTTAAAATCCTTCCGCAAGTTTTTCCAAGATTTTCACATTTTCACCTCCAGTATGCAAATTAGGCGCATAATCGTGTCAAAAATATAGTTCAAAATGAGTGTCTAGTTGACCTGGATACAATCTTCCTCAACGAGCTCGCTCTTTCGTGTTGGCATCATTTTTATGGCTCAATTTATGCGTCTCTGAACTCTTCCTTTCCGCACTCTAATCAGGAGCCGGGAGAGCAGTCCCGGAAATTTTTTTCAAACTGTTCTGAAACCTTCCATACTATGATGGGTGGAATACCAGAAATTTCCATACCAGAAATACCTTTAGTCGGGTGATTCTGAGATTTCGACTTTTTTGGCCCAAAATGACCACAGGCATGAAAATTTGTTTTTGGCTCAGAATAATATGACAATAGGTGTTTCTGACGTATTTTCGCGCGTAGAATTTGAATATCGGCCTTACAGCTCGTGAAATAATGAAAGAAAAAAGTTAAACTTGAACAACCGTCAAAATCGATCATCTTCGGGCTATTGAAAAATACAACAAACCCCGATCTCCTCGATTTTTTTTCAATTACATAGGTTGACTAGACCTTTTTTAATCTGTAATAAAAATCTGTGTTTTCCTCACGCTTCCTAGTGAAAATTTTTTTAAATGAATTTCACAACAGTTTTTCGATCGCAACTTTTTTTTAGTTTTTGTCCAATCTGTTCACTTTTGTCAGAAAAGTTGTTTGAAATATTTTTCTGCATGTTTTAAGCTTTTTGCCAGCTTTCTAGCTCAACGAGGAGCTGAGATACGGTTGAGCCGGAACCACTACCGGATAATTCCTAAAAGCCGGCTCTGGGACACATACCCGGGATCGTTCGAAAACTTGTCCACATGGTATTCACCCATCATAGTATGGAAGGTTTCAGACCAGTTTGAAAAAAAATTTCCGGGAGAGGCTGTTTTTGCTCTTCCGGGTCGTGATAGTGGTGATAACCTAGTTCACATTAAATACCAAATGTTAACTCGAGACTTATTTTTAAGCGCGTTACTATTCCAAGTTCACTGATTAATTGTCATGTGACAGATTGTAAAATAATCATGGTCTTCATTATGCTACGCACGAATCGCACGTTGACCGATGAATTATTCCCCTTCTTCGAGATCGTCTACACTATTGAGGTACGACAATTTAAAATTTCAGAGAAACGAAGGCGTTCAGTGTCACTTTTTGATAAAAAAAAAACTATCACACTGGTGTGAGGAAAATAGTGAGAAAGAAAATGTGAGCAATAAGCTCGTGTCAGCGAAATAAAATGTTAGGCCGTAACTCGTTTCCTCAGATACTTCTCACACTGATCTTCTACGCTCTGGCTCCCATGGGATTATTCATGTTCTGGAACGCACAACCTCTTCATCTCTTCATTGATTATTTCAAATTGCAACTATTTATTTTTGATAGATTTGCATTTTAAATTCTTATAATTCTTACAGTTACGTCTCTCACTGTGCAATCTGGTGCTTCATGGACTTTTTGGAATAACAGCTAGCCTGATTCTGATCTGCAATTTGTATGCCGGCAGTGTTCCACTAGGTATACATTGATCACTCCATTTTATTTTATTTTGTACTTAATTAGTAAATATGCTCAAGTTCAAAAATATTCACGAAAAATAATGTAACAATTTCATACCAATCAAATCTAATATCGATTCAGAAGAGCGACCCTCTGTTATCATCGCGTCTCTACTGCGGGCTTCACTATTCGAAACATTTATTTCGGTGTGTGTTTACTTTCATTTTCAAGAGCTTCAGTTTAAAATTATTTGCTTACCTGTTTTAGCTTTTTCTTCTTTGCCATCGAGCGTATCGTCGCTACCTTTGCATGGTCCTGGTGAGGATAAATTGCATTAAAATTCAAGTTAAATTACTGAGTAATATATTTTCCCAAGGTACGAGAAGGCGTCTCTCCGAACACTCATTGCATTTGTAGTATTGGATGGATGCGCAACGCTCTGGGCTTGGTTCTGGTCTGCCGCGCTTGTATTCGGTATGTTTCAATCTGATGCGGATTTGAAAACGACGAAAACAGTGTGTAAATCTAAACGATTTTGCTTTCAGAATTGATCCAGATAAAGCAATTCGTCATCGAAGTGCTGTGCTCCATAGTACGCTGCTGTGCTCCATAGTACCTCTATAAAAATATATTATGCTGTATTTCACTTTTCAATCGCTCTATCTCCACAAATGATTTTCTTCAGCAACGATCTCAGTCATTATTAAACAGGTTATTATTTTCGTCATCATCGTCAACTATCGAATATGGATGGAGATGAAGACGGGCGCGCGTATGAATCGATACTCTGTTGCGCGCACATTTCAAATTCGCGAGAATATCGTCATTGTAAAGGTAATCAAACGATGTATGATTTCGTTCACTGAATATTGAGCTAAACCAGAAGAAATATGATTTTGTTTTAAATTATGAGCTGAAACAGAAAAACGATGAATCAGAATACATTGGAACAACTAAAAAATATCAAATTTGCCTGATTCGGCTTATTCCGCGAATCAATCAAAACTGAAGGTTAGTTGAGATCAACCTCGCTTTTCAGGCACTTAAAAAGATAGCGACACGTGTAATGTTGATAGTACTTCCGGTGTTCCTGCTCGCTATCTGTCAGCACTTCCTGTTTGGTCAAAACGCCATACGAAAGAGGTTGATCACTCGAGCCTTCTTCGACCTCGTTATCGCAATGTACGATTTTCGTGCAAATATGTTTTCGCAAAAGTCAGGATTTGCATGTTTGCATTCCGTTCCAGAGCCCCCGTTTTGTTCCTCACCTACATACCGCTCTCGGATGTGATATTCGAGAAGTCGTTGAGGAGATTGCATTATGGGGATTGTTTATTCGTTCTATTCTCAGCTATTCATCTCCATCGTCACATTCAGATTGGAGAAAAGTAGGGAAAAATAAAATTGCATTTTCAAAATGTAGTTCTCATTTCAGAGTGGCCGTTAAAGTACCCCTCAAGGAAAAAAATGACTTTTGAGATTATTGTATTTTCTGTAATAACGGTGCGCCAACAAGACGTTTTCACCATGCAAACTTTCCGGAAACTCTTCATCGACTGGGAAGTTAGGTGCGAACTTTTGTCAAAACTTTCGCGAATTTGTGCAAACTCGAGATTTTCAGGAGATGGTGAGTGCAAACGGTGTTGTTTCACCATAATTAATTCTTTTATAATTTTCGCTAACATTATTTACAGTATCCTCCATAAGTCACCGGGCACTTTTTCTTTCTTTCATAACTTTTGACTCATGATAGATTTCTGGTTGAAACTTGGTCATGTCCTAGCATATCCATCGTGTGTTAGGGAGATGCAATTGGGATATCACACAACTCCCTGGTTGTTGAGTAATGATTTTCCAGTCGATAATTACTTTTTCAAACAATCGAAATTCTTACATGGAATTTTTCCTGCTTACCACACTCTGATATTTTAGACTTGTCCGTGGGCTACCCAGAAAAAAAATTTCAGGATGCTACTCTATCGCACTTTCGCTACAGAATTTCTCAAAAATGGGTCCTGAAGAAATGGATTTTCGTTCATAGGCGTGCTAGAGACTCGTTCAAAGGCTCAAAATGATCCTTATGATAATTCCAGATTACCGCTGAAATTACATAACGAGTACTCGAAATTTGCCTTCAGGACACGAATTTTCAATTTTTCACATTACACATTTTTGGATGTTTACAGTGTTGAGGGTGATTTTTGTAAAAATGTGGTTCCAGGGTACGATGGTAGCATATCTAGGGAATATACGATTCCCAATTTTGTAGAACATTTGAATATCTTTCCCGCCTCAGGCAACCGAAAAAAAAACTGCCGAAATCGGCACTTTTCGAGGCATTATGAATTTTATTATTTTTTTGTTCATGATATCATGGGCTCTCATATCTAAATTCGCATCCTACGCATACATATACACATGCAAAAAATATAGTCAGGAAGTTCTGAGATGAAAAGTTTTGCGACCATGAAAAATTTCAACCATGATGGGGGTATCATCTCGGATTTTCGGTTGCCTGAGGCGGGAAAGATATTCAAATGTTCTACAAAATTGGGAATCGTATATTCCCTAGATATGCTACCATCGTACCCTGGAACCACATTTAAAAAAAATCTCCCTCAACACTGTAAACATCCAAAAATGTGTAATGTGAAAAATTGAAAATTCGTGTCCTGAAGGCAAATTTCGAGTACTCGTTATGTAATTTCAGCGGTATTCCGGAATTATCATAAGGATCATTTTGAGCCTTTGAACGAGTCTCTAGCACGCCTATGAACGAAAATCCATTTCTTCAGGACCCATTTTTGAGAAATTCTGTAGCGAAAGTGCGATAGAGTAGCATCCTGAAATTTTTTTTCTGGGTAGCCCACGGACAGGTCTAAAATATCAGAACGTGTGGTAAGCAGGAAAAATTCCATGTAAGAATTTCGATTGTTTGAAAAAGTAATGCTCGACTTATGTAATTTCAGCGGTATTCCGGAATTATCATAAGGATCATTTTGAGCCTTTGAACGAAAATCCATTTCTTCAGGACCCATTTTTGAGAAATTCTGTAGCGAAAGTGCGATAGAGTAGCATCCTGAAATTTTTTTTCTGGGTAGCCCACGGACAGGTCTAAAATATCAGAACGTGTGGTAAGCAGGAAAAATTCCATGTAAGAATTTCGATTGTTTGAAAAAGTAATGCTCGACTGGAAAATCATTACTCAACAACCAGGGAGTTGTGTGATATCCCAATTGCATCTCCCTAACACACGATGGATGTGCTAGGACATGACCAAGTTTCAACCAGAAATCTATCATGAGTCAAAAGTTATGAAAGAAAGAAAAAGTGCCCGGTGACTTATGGAGGATACTGTACCTCTTTGACACATTAATTCGCAAAACTCGCAAAGTTGAAAAATTTCAGAAAGTTTTGACAAAAGATCAAAACTTAATTTCCCAGCCAATGAAGAGTTTCCGGCAATTTTCATTGACGATAAGTTCTTAGTGGCACCGCGTTATTAAAGAATATGTAATAAAAAGAGGGAGTAATTTTTTTCCCTGGAGGGATACTTTAATGAAGCCGAGCATTACTTCGGCATACTGGACAGAGCACTCGATGGACCTCGAGCACAATGACAAGAAACACCGACTGATAATATGCCCATCCAAAGTAAAATCTCTCTAATATAGAACCGGCATTGTCAAAAAAATAATTTTTAAATATCATTGACTGCTATTGCGAGACCACCTCAATTGTTGTCAGTGATTGTTATGCCGATCGAGTTTAGAACGCATTTCACATTCATTGCTTACTTGTAAAATTTGTAGTTTTTGATTTATATTTGCACTCTATCCGCACTGACAAAGAAATTTTAACGACTCCTTCAGTAAAGAAATGTAATATGCTGATATTGTCATAAAGTCGATTTGTTGCTCTCATGTCTTGTTATAAGCAGGGGTTAAATTGTTTCTTGGAATTTATATGATAATTGCAAAAAATTAAAGTGGGATTTTTCTAATAGTTGATTTTTCCTCTTCGTCGAGTTGAACAACCAAATTCAGGGACATTTTTTGGTTGAAAATTAGCACATATGAAATACTCTCTGATGTTTATGACTTATAGAAGTACAAGTAAAAATGTAGAAGAATTATACCATGGGCGAAAACGCCATTCCAATGCGTTTGGTTGCGTGAGCCCTTCTCGTTATCGCAATGATTGCCACTTTCTTTAATAAAAAATACTCAATTTTGAATTTATTTTCAGTTTCAATAATCTTCTATCTGAATCGTCTCCATTTGACTATATTATATATTATATTCTATCTCCGTTGATGCAATGGAAAAAAATTTCTCTCAGTTTGAATATTCATGATCAAAAGATTGTGATATCTAAACGAGGAATGGTCTTTCGTATTCTGTACGGAATAATAAATATTGTACTGAGAACCGCTGAACGGGTGAAAAAATAGGTTCTTCGCCTACGTACGGATATAACAATATAGTGATTATACCTTGTTGACGATACGAGCTATTGGTTCTGAACGAGGTTACATAGTGAAAGAGATAGCTAAAATATTGGTTGTTTTGTATGTATTTTTCAAAAAATACTTTGTTATTCTTTACTTCCGTATTGTTTCGGATTTAGATGAACTAGTCCCATTTTTTGACATGTTGAAGGAGTAATTCCTTTCAAGGATTGATTGCGTCGAAACGGAAATGCACTAATTCTCTGGTCTCTGAGCACTGTTTGTTACTTTGCTGTTTTCGCGTACATTTGTCGTATTGTTGTCGCTTTCCAATAGACTTTCTCAGAACTGGTAATAAAGCCGGTGAAACAGAACAGTGCGACTTATCGGAATTTGTTTAGTTGCTCGCTATGGTCTATCTTCAGCTGCGCGTAAACAGATCTAGCACAGATGAGATGTATCCCTTCTTCGAGATCGTCTACACTATTGAGGTATGAAAAAGGAATCACGGATATTTCATTTTTTTGCGTGAAAAAGGCTAACGAAGTTCTGAGATGAGCTGACAGAGCCGACTAGGCGTGTTGCTATAACAGGTCTGACCGTTATTTTCTCACTCAGTCATTATTCACTCTTCTTTTCTACGCCCTAGCTCCTTTGACTTTCTTTATGTTATGGAACGCTAAGCCACTTCATCGAAACGTGAGTGATTTAAAAAAAAATACAAAATAATAAGTATGATAAAAGCGAGTTCATGGTTGCAGTTGCGTCTCTCGTTGTGCAACATGATCCTTCAAGGACTTTTCGGATCAATGGCACGATTGATTCTACTCTACAATCTGTATACAGGAACGGACCATTTAGGTAACAACCATCCAATCAATGTTTTTTTTCAGTTAGAAAATATGATTCAATTCAAACACGAAACAAAATACCAGCACACACATCACAAGCTATTAATCGCACAGTTTCAGAGCATGAAAAGTTCAATATTTCATGAACGAAAAACACACTCACTAATTTAAAACTGTTTTGTTGATATTGTACTAAATATAAATAGTCTTTCGAATATTTCAAAACATTTGTATTTAGAACAACATTCCGTGATTATTGTTGCTTCGCTCTTTCGAAGCTCTTTCTTCGAAACATTCACTTCAATGTGCGTTTTTTTATTATATTCAATGGATTGAAGGATTGGCGTGTTTCTCTTCTTTCTCGCTCCATGCTCACACGAAATAATTGTGGCTATTTTTCAGCTCCTTATTCTTAGCAATCGAGCGTATCATAGCGACTTTCGCGTGGTGTTGGTGAGATATTCTGCACCTTTGCACACACTACTTCATTTTAAAAAATCAAAATCACTTAGCGAATGCTCTGACGACATTTGAAGGTACGAGAAGGAATCCATTCGTACTCTGATCGTTTTCGTCGCCATCGAGGGCTGCTCTCTGATTTGGTCATGGGGCTGGTCTGTATCAGTCGTGTTCGGTTAGTTTTGCACTGAAATAGCTTTAAGTTACGAATTATATAATTCAGAAAAGGTTTCGGTGAAACAATACATTACCAGTACAGTCGGCTCGTTTACTATCGGTTTCTGTGTGAGTTTATTTTGCAAAATTTTATTCCAAGTTAATATATTGAAGTCCAGGTGTAAATAAGAAATGAATGAATTGGTGACTACTACGAATAAAAATAGGAAAAACGAGTGAAATTTCAGGTCGGCATTATTCTCATCATTGTCAACTATCGGATATGGGCGAGAATGAGAGCAGGAGCTCGAGTCCATGGATATTCCGTCGCACGCAAATATCAAATCCGCGAAAACATCATTGTTATCAAGGTAATACAGCAAAGAATGGAAATTCGAGCGAAATGTATGATAGACTAATCGGAGAATAATAGAACAAAGCAAGACTCAGTTGAGATGAGAACTAAACAAGTCAATTCTTGACGCTGGTAGTACTCAGCGTACTCGTAGCAATGGACGTTAAAAAAGAAAATGAGTTTAAATTAATTGCAAGCAAAATCTCAAACGTTTTTGCAGGCACTCGTCAAGATCTCGACACGATTGATGCTAATTGTCGCTCCGGTGATTGGACTGGCGATATTTCAGAACTTCATCTCAGGAGAGAAAGCGATGGCGAAGAGGCTAATTGCCCGCGCTTTCTTTGATACCATCATCGCACTGTAAGCATTGTTGTGAGTCATTTCAAATTATTTTAGACGTACTTTAATATTCTTTAGGCAGGGAAAAAAATATATTGCATCATTGTAGAAGTCGAATATTTCACAGAATACGTTTCAGTATTCCCGTAATCATCATCACCTACATTCCTTTATCGGATTCTATTTTCGAGAAGGCGCTGAAGCGATTGAAATGCGGAGATCGATTGTTCCGACTTTTCTCGGCGATTCATTTGCACTCTCTACAGCCGAATATTGAAAAGTTCGAAGCGTAAATATGGGTTATTTTCGAAAATTAGTGTATGTTTCAGAACGACCGTGAATGAAACCGACCACTATTTCGGGATGCTGGCAAGGTCACTCAACGGGCCTCCATCACGTTAAATTCGTGTTTTAAACGTCATGCATTTGTGATTCCATGCTCGTTGTTGTCCCAAGAGTATTGCGAAAACAAGCTTGTTGCCAATTATTGATATGTCGAACAACAGCGTTTTAACTGCGTTTTATTCATCACACATCATTGAACGAGAACATTCACAAAAGTGGCAGTCATAGCTTGTCCGCAAATTTTTCCTGCTGAATTCTGCACTTTATTTCATTGACGAAAAACGGGTCGAAGCTATTAATTTTAATTGCATTGTGCATTCCTCTATTGGCGTCTAAGCCGGTTCTCCGTTCCATGGTCATTATTGGTTGTTGTGCTCAACTGACTATTTCCAATAAAACATTTCCTATTTCCAAATAAGAAGGAGCGAAAAACAGAACAATTCAAATATTCGAATTTGTTCATAGTCATGGTCTATCTACAGCTGCGTGTTAACCGAACCAGCGCGGGTGAATTGTTTCCTTTCTTGGAGATGAGCTCCGGATATTTTGAAAATTCGAAAAATCGGAATTTTCTTCAAAATTTAGTTAGAGACTCGTTTAAGAGACCGCCTCCGTTATTTTCGACCATTTTCGACCACCCCCCGGTCACGTTGCCCCCGGAATGAAAACAACAGACCCATACTCGAGTATGTTGAGTACTTTAATTCCATATTTTACAAAATTCAATTTACATCAATTTACATAACGATCTAGCCGCTTGCAGAAAAGTTAAAATTTAGGTAAAATGTTCGAAAAATCATATCTTTCCAAACAAATTAGATTGATTAAATTCGTCATTTGTTTTATTAATAGGGTGCCTCAAGTAGCTAAATAATATGTTATGATCCAATTTTTCACGCATCCAAAATCGAAATTTGAAATATTTTTTTAGTTTTTCCATTCAAAATGCCTGTTTTTGAAAACAGCATATTCCCACCAGGTGTATAATGTGGACCACACAGGCATACATCAGGATAATTAAATGAGGGACTTAGCATGTTTGTCACAAATGAAATATATTTGAATTAATTTGCTCGACTGAGGGTTTCGAACACGAATTGCTTCCTCTGTGCTGAATTTCCGTGCAAATCAGTATCATTTCCACACCAACCAACGTGTTTCAATCAATGGGGTTGATTTACATCGAAAAAACCGCATTCTGAACGATTCTGGAAAATTTGATTTTGTAGATCGAACAAACGATCTACAATTTTTTTGTAGATAGAAAAACGATCTTCAAATTTTCCATTTTTTTCAAAATTGCAAAACTCAAGTTTGCAGGGTTTGTTGATAGTGATCAATTGCTTATTATTATTTCACAAAACATCTCAGGATAATTTGCGTCAATATAATATATTTTAAAAATATTTGTTTGAACTTTTTCGAAATCAATTTCCCATTCGCTTGGCGTCACATCATTGAGCTTGATATTTAATTGGTGAAAGAAACTGAAAACAGAGACTTGAACGTTCAAAAAAGTACCTTATACACTGTCCCTAGCTATGTGCTGTACATTCTCTGTGTCCACATTTAGCGTATATTTCGAATATAGAGATATCTCAGCGATCCATGTGAGACTATTTTTTGAGAACTTCAGTTTTTCATTTTTTTTAAAACGTTTTAAATTTTTTTTATATTTCATAGTCATCTGATACGGATAAGTTCAACAGGAAAGTTGTTCAGATCGTCGGGACGATAATTTTTAAACGAGTCTCTAACTAAATTTTTCGAATTTTCAAAATATCCGGAGCCGGAAATTAGTCATATCCGGATCTACGGACTTCTGCATTTGGGCGAATATTCATTGGCCCATGGTACATAAATACGCGAAGTTTGATGAAGATCGGCGCAGTTTTGTATCCAGGCACCTGCGATCTCTCAGAAGACCTTTTATATTTAATTGAATTTTTATTGACTACGATTACTGACTGATCATGAATTTACTAGAGAGTTGTTTTGGAACAATTTCGTGTCTCACCGAGTACATTCCAGTATTCCCGTAATCATCATCACCTACATTCCGTTATCGGATGCCATCTTCGAGAAGGCGCTGAAGCAATTGCACTATGGAGATTGATTGTTCCGGATCTTCTCGGCCATTCATCTTCACCGCCAAAAACAGGAAGTTAAAAAGTGCAGACAGAAAATGCGACATAAATGCAAAATAATATGTTTTAGGTCTATCGTTAACGAAATCGACCGCTATTTCGAAATGTTGGCAAGCTCACTCAACGGGCCTCCAACACGATAACTATAGGGTATAAATTGTCGGAAATTTTTGTTGAATTTTTTTGTAGAAATTTCGTCATTGCTTATGTTTGTTGTTTATATTGACGAGATTCCCACTGTCCCTATTTGTTTCGAGCTGTGAAAATATTTTATTAAATGTTTTCCGTGAATAAAGATAGTCTTACTATCGTCCTTGATTCGCTTCCGAACAGTGTCGAAGGTCTATTTCTTTCTGGACAATTTGATTCAATATGTTTGCGAACATTGCTCTCTTGTCGGAATCCATAGGCGTGTTCGGTCGAAGAAAACAAAAAAAAATTATCGAGAGATTAGTATGCACCTGTATTCTTGGAAAGTGACATTGGCACAGAAAGTACAGAAAGACCTTGGTTATTCCCTTTTTTGTATTTTTACCTCGGTTTTCTTTGTCGCCATCGCGCAATTTTGTAAGAGATATTTCAAAATATATTAATTTTGATTATTAGTACTCGATATGGTCTTCATCATGCTACGAACAAATCGTACTTTGACCGATGAATTATTTCCGTTCTTCGAGATCACCTACACTATAGAGGTACATATGAGGCCGTTCGCGTTAGAATTAACAAGTGGTTGGAACAATAAGAATTTCCGATATGCTCAAAACTTGGCCCTAGGGGTCACTTATGATTCTGCATCGAATGACCTATTCCGTTTTCGTTCAGATGTCTCCCGGCGCGAAGCGATGTCAATTTTGGAAAAAAATTATTTTGTAATAAAACCTGGTCCTTGAAGGGCCACATTAGCCGAAATCTCGCGTAACCGGACAGAATTTGAAGCTCCACAAAACGAAAAAATATAGATCCTCGATTTTTTTGATTTTTTAAAGCTTCAAATTCTGGTCGGGAACGCAAGAATTCTGCCAATTTGGCTGTTTCCGGACCAGTTTTTATAGTAGAAAATATGTTTTGCCAAATTGACGTCTTGTCGGGATTCAAAAGTATCTGAGCGAAAAACGAAGAAGTCCAATCAATTCAGAATCAAAAATTACCCCAGATACAAGTTTTGAAAAAAAATCGGATTTTTTTATTGTTCCAGACTCCCTATGAACGCTTGTTGATCTAAACGCGAACGGCCTCATATATATATAGCGACGAACAGAGAAAAAGGCATTTCTTCAATACTTCTCAGTTGATAAGATTAAATTTTAATAAAATATAAATATTTAAAAAAAAATTATTATTCTCCCATAGATAGTGTTCACACTGATCTTCTATGCTCTCGCGCCCATGTCCCTGTACATGTTCTGGCACGCACAACCATTTCATCGGAATGTAGGTTTTCTCATTAATGTACTATTATGGTCAATATTTGACAAATTATAGACATTCTTGTTATTTAAAAATATATACATAAATTTACTGTTATAAATGTTCCAGCTTCGTCTCCTACTGTGCAATCTCATACTACAGGGTCTGCTAGGAAATACAGCTCGCTTGGTTCTCGTGTACAATTTATACGCAGGAACCGGACCCATTGGTAATCCTTTAATATTATGTTGCTACGAAAGTAACGATTTTTTAAATATTTTTCCTTCTTGTGCCGGTATATTTAAAGCAACCTACTAGCGTCTAAGTGCTTTATCGTCGTGCGTCGGAATGGAGTTACAGTTGCATAGAACATATTTTACGAAGTTGTCTGAACAACAAAAGATCGTACCTTTCTGAGCTACGGAAATATCGCCTAACGCATTTAAAAGCATAGCTTTCTCAACGACATTACTGGCTGTAAAATTCGATCAATTAAATGCAACAGATATACTTCACAGCTTGAACTTTGTTGCCCCAATGCTACAAAGTTTAAGCTATAAAATATACATAACTGTTGACGTACAGTAGTCATGCTGTCACCTAATAAATAAAACAATCATGGTTATGTATGTATTGGGTTGAGGAATAAGTAACGCTCGTTTTTGAGCATCGTGTTTGGGCTCATATATCTCCCGCCAATCAAATCTAAACGAGCTGACTTTATAGCATTTTTTCAGGGTATGCTCGAGTATCATATCCGTTATTATTAGAAATATCACGCTTCCTGTGTAGGAGAGAAATTTAGATTTCAATGTACCTGATAATTTTCGAAAATTTTAGATTTTTTTTTCGAAATTGTGTAATTTAACGTGGAAACTGTTCGGTAAATTCACACATTCTCAGGTGAGCAGCCCGATACTACACCTCTTTCATGGTGAAGTCAGAATGGTGCTCGATTCATTGTTGTATTTTTATAGACGTTTCAAGGGGAACGTTCGTCAAAAATTGCAGTTCACTTAACTTATTTGTCTACCTTGAGGATCTAAGGTGCTGGCCTATACACTAGTGCGCTCCAGTCACTCACTATGGAGCTATATTATCACTATAAATATTTGGTGCTACTTATGCTCCTATTTGAAAAATAACAGTTTTCCAAAAATATTATTTTGTGACGGAATCAAAAGAAATGCGTGTTTTGAGGACTTTGGATTAAACCATACCCAAGACATAGTAGCCATTCTATAATTGTGGCCACTTGGTGGATGATAGTGCAAAAGTTGCTCGTCCATTTAACCATCTAAGGCCTTACATTCAATTAGTACGGTTTACAGGAAATAGCAATAAATGTCGATTTCGAGGGTTGTTTTTCCACATCGGACTTACGAGCAATTTAACTCATAAAGAGAATGCTCCACACTTAGCAAAATTCGTCCATATTTTCAACAGGAAAGGTACTCCACATTCAAGCATAATTGAGGTCTTTAGATCTATTGCTAAGAAAACGCGGCTAGCAAAACTTCTTTCGGTCAGTAACTGAAAATCCTACACTCTCGTTAGGCACATATCTCACACAGGCCTTTACTTGGATATTCCTCTGAATATCATCAGTGTAATGTATAACCATGATACTTTACTACTGCAGCTTAATTGTGGCTCAATGATTCTTCTTCCCTCTGTGCTGACCTGTCAAAATCTCAGGGTGAGGTGCGACAACTTTGAATTGAGCCAGCCATTGTGATCGCCTAAATGATCGGAGATATATGATATAGTGTGCGCTAAAGAGAGTATCTAAGCCCTTATCGATCATCAGAATATAATTGCACAATTTAGAAAGACGGGAGAGGTCATAATCTGAAATTGGAAAAACGAGCGTTACTTATTCCTCAACCCGATATATTCTAAGCTACAAAGTCAATTTGATATCAATTTCAGCTATTTTGATGTGAGGTCTAAACCGTTATATTTGACACAACGGTCTGTAGTTTTCCAGACTGTGAACGAAATACTCAACCTTAATGAAATTTCCGAATATGAGCGCTAGATTCAATTCATTTTTTTCCACAATTTCACAAAATTTTTTTTATTAATAATCCAATTCATTGCAGAAGATCGTCCCATCGTCATCGCTGACTCGTTGGTAAGAGGCGCACTATACGCGGGATTCTGTTCGGCGTGCGTTTTTCTTCTTGATCATTCATGATAATTTGTACTAGTGCACCTTTAATTTCGAAAACTTTTCAGCTACTTTTTCTTTGCAATCGACCGGATCATTTCAACATTCGCATGGGCATGGTAAGTTGTTCAAATATTCGGATACAATCAGAATATTTTTTTTGTTTCTAAATATGAGAAATTAATAAGTAATACAAATTAAATCAGAAGCAGCTGTTTTGTGCGAAATCATCATAATTTTTGAGACACGTCCATACAATGTGAACAACCGATTTTTGATTTGAAAATAAGAGACAAGAGAAAAAAAATAAGAGAAAAATAAGAGTTTGTGTTAGGATGAAGAATAGTTCAACAGGGGGCTTGAACATCAAGAAAATCCGACTCGCCTAAAAGTTGGCCGCATGGGTAATTTTTGATTCTGAATCGATTGGAGTTTTCAGTTTTTCGATCTGAGCGTTTGAATCCCGGAACGTCACGACATAAATTTGGCCAAAATCGTTTTCTCCGATAAAAAATGATCCGGATTGGGTCGAAATGGCCACAAATCTCGCGCACCCGACCAGAATTTAAATCTATACAAAATTTTAAAAAATAGGCTCTAACTTTTTTTCTCGTTTTCTTGAGTTATGGCATCTTCTGATCATTTTAGTGAAAATCATTTAGTCGGGTATTTTTTCAAAAATAACTTTTTTTTAGCCAGAAGTCGATCTCGAAAAAAAGTCATATTCTCAAAATATTTAACTATAGGTTATTCTGGCGTATTTTTTTTTTAGAAACCGAATTTTAATACGAGAGATCATGAAAATGCGAAAGAAAAAAGTTACACTAAAACGCTGTCAGTATTTATTGTTCTTGAAGGATGCGCCGTGCTCTGGTCTTGGTCCTTGTCTCTTGCGGTCGCGTTTGGTACGTTGTATGACGGGAAATTAATAAAAAAAATTTCAAAATCGATATTCACGTTCCTTCAAATCGTCGCACAACGTATATTTTATATTCTTGATATTTCAAGAATTTTCACATAGGCAATTCTATGAAGCAGATTTCGACAGCAAAATCAACATCAAATCACTGACTCAATTTCAGAATTCGTCACAATCAAGACTTTCGTCATCTCGATTATGTGTTCTCTAGTAGCCGACATATCTGTGAGTTCTTCACTTGATTAATGTTCAATGAAACTTTTCATCTATTAGCCGTTAATCCAGTCAGTTTTACAGATTGTTAAGTTTGTCATATATGTGAACGATCGGGCTTGGACAAATCTAAAGGCGGGAGCGCGAATAAATCAATATTCCGTCGCTCGAACTTTCCAAATCCGCGAGAATATCGTTATTGTCAAGGTAATTCTCCCAACAAGCGGTTCATACAATATGTTTCTTTGGAGCCGTAGGCTTGTAATATGTACCGAGAAAAAAAAATCACAATTTACTCCCATTATACGTTAAATTACTGTACGTCTTTTGCAGGCACTTGTAAAGTTAGCAAAGCGGTTCATAATGATTACTATTCCCATTGCAATGCTCGTGACATGCCAGCACTTCGTATTCGGTCAGAATTCATCACATACGAGACGACTGATCGTACGCGCTCTATTCGATGTTGTTGTAGCACTGCAAGTTACATTTTATATCCTGATTATGCTTATTTTTTCAAGCAACAATGTATTTTATAGTTTGATCACACTGTAAACATTTCATACCCCTCGTCTTTAGCACTCCCGTATGGCTAATATCGTATCATCCGCTCACGGACCCAATCTTCGAGAGGGCATTGAAACGAATGAATCATGGAGATCGATTGTTCCGCTTTTTCGCGGCAATAAATTTCCACCGAGTGCAGAAAGTGGAAATGTACTGATATTGAGCGCAGATGAAGTTCAGTTATATTTTTATAATTGTAGAATCGTCGTAAATGAGACGGACCATTACTTCTACATGCTTGACAATTCTCTCAATGGACCACCAGCACGGTAACAGATAATCATCGATATTATTTTGAATGAAGCAATTTCGAATTTCTCAAAATAATTACTTCTACGACAATACGTGAAATGAAATGTAATCATTCTCTTCGAAATTGTATTGAGTGAATGTATGTATCTATTACCGAATGTTATGACAAACAAGTCTCAAGATTTAATAAAGTGTAATCCTTTAACGTTTCTTCGAAAACCCTGATCAAATCTTACACACTCAGTAATGAGGAGTGCAGTCGAATGATCTTCTGTATTGCCGAGCATAAATCGAATCATCTTTTGCGAAAATAATTTTAGTTCGAGATCTATTCACGCGTCTCATATCACCGTACTGTACTTTTCTAAAATAATTGTCACATTTTTAAAAAAAATGTACCAATAATGTGACAGAAATGTAGTAAAAACGATTATGTTCTTCGCTATAATGTTCCGATTGCTTTGGCAGAAATTAGAGTTTTTTTTGTTAGAGGGAATCTAATTATGTTTTCATAGGTTCAATGCCACATACCCACGTAAACAATGCTAGTCTGTTAGGTGCAGATACACATTATTTATCAGCCAATCCATGAGCCTATTTAATTGGTTTATTAAATGGTGCTTACCACACGTGTCACTCTATGATATATTGCTCTCACCACGGAAAGTGGCAACCGTTTTATGAGTACGATTTGAGCGTTGCTTCCCTCTTGCTTTTTGTGAAATACAAATACAGTATTTTTTTCACATTTTAATTAAGAGCCCGTTCGCGTAAGAGTCGGACAAACTCGAGAACAGCCAAAAACCAATGTGCGCTCCAAAGCTGGTCCCAGGGGTGATTTTTGATTCGGAATCGAATGGCCGATTCCGTTTTTCGATCTGCGCCTTCTGAATCCCGGTACGGCACGACATCAATTTGACCAAAATCTGTTTCTGCTTCAAAAACTGTTCCGAGGAGTGCAAAATTGACCGAAATCTCGAACGGCCGACCAGAATTTATTTCTCTACAAAATGAAATAAAAATCGATGCTCTAGCTTTTTTCGTTTTCGAGTTATGGTCATTTTTTGACTAACAAAGAAGAAAATGGAAAGCGGTTGACAGTTTGTAGAGAATTTTCCGCTGATCATTTTGGTATATGGGGTTAAGGGTTTGACTTCTGTGAAAAGGTTTTTCATCCATTTTTGTGCGTCGAACTCGTATTTTTTGCATTTTTTCTTGTACAACTTTTTTATTTCGAGTTTTCATGATCTCTGGTGCAGAAATTCGGTTTCCTCGTATACGCCAGAAACTTCTAAAATCTTCTTTTTCAGTTTTCCGATCCATGCTTTCTGAAACCCGGTACATCTTGACGTCAATTTGACTAAAAAATATATGTTCTGCTATAAAACTGGTCCGGAAAGGGTCAGAATGGTCACAAAACTCGATATCCGACTATTAGTCACACGAGCTATTTTTTTAAACACATTTATCAAGAGTAGGCTCTGATGTGCATGGCGGGCCATTCATGATTTCTTGCTTGTCTCAGGAACGTAGGTCCGATAGTTCGCATGAAGAGATCGTTCCATCTTGTGGGCGGTCTTCCGCGTCCTCGCTTAGGCCCTCGTGGTGTCCAATCGATCACAGTTCTGCTCCACTTCAAGTCATGATCATTAGCAACTTTATGCACCCAGAGCCACTTTTTTTTCAAGGCGGTACGAACAACGTCTCTGACCTGAGTGAGTCCACGCAGCCTTTCGTTCGAGACATGATCCAAGACAGTGCAACCGACCATCCAACGCTCCATGCGTCTTTGGGCCACCGATAATCTTTCACTTTGTGCTTTGGTCAAGGCCCATGTTTCACATGCGTATAGGAAGGCGGAAATGATACAACCATTGAAAAGACGGCGCTTATGAACCATTGGGACAGATCTATTCACTAGGAATGATCTATGCTTATGGAAAGTCCCATATGCGGCCTGAATTCGCCGGCCAATCTCCCTCTCCTCCTATCCATTGATAGTAATGATGCTTCCCAAATAGACCACCTCTTTTCTGATACCCACAATCTTCCCCGCAACTCTGACATCCCTGGGATTACCCTTCGAAGACATTCCCACAGTTTTATCACCGTTAAGATGAAGCCCCACCCTTTTTAATTCCCTCTCCAACTCTATTGCCATCGATTGAATTTGTCGCTCATCGTGAGAAATGAGCACTGCGTCATCGGCAAAGAGAATATGAGAGAGGAATCGCCCATTGATGTTAATAACTTTTCCCGCCAAGACTGCTGTAAACAGTCTGGGTGACAAACAGTCTCCTTGTCTAACCCCTCTTCCAACATTGATTTCCACTTCCTTTCCATTCACTATGACTGCACTTTTGCTACACCGAGAGAGGGAACTTAGGAATGAAACCACTTCCGACGGAACACCTTCCACCTCCAGAGCCTTACAGACAGCATCAACATAAACCGAATCAAAAGCCTTAGAAATATCCACGAAAAGTAGATAAATGGGCAAGCGATGATCAAAGCAGTTTGTGACTACCGTTTTGAGAGTGTGAATAGCATCTACCGTAGAATGTCCCTGTCTAAATCCCATTTGTTCCCAACTCCTACTGCTATCCAGGATAGGTGCGAGTCTCGTATTCAAAAGACCGGTGAGGGCTTTCTGCAAAGCAGGAAGCAGACTGATTGGCCGGTAATTTTTAACGAGAGAACTATCACCTGTCTTAGGCAGCAGAATAGTGCGCGAGTCACCAAACCCCTTTGGGACACTTCCGGTTAGTATGTTGTTAAATACCTCTGTTAGTAATGGAGCTAAGTAGTCAGTTTCCTCAACATCTCACCAGTGATCCCATCCCTTCCCGGTGCTTTACCTGACTTGAAATGTCGAAGTGCTTGTTCCACTTCAACAACGCACAAGGGAATGAATGGGTCCCTTACTCTTAGTGTTCTATATCCTATTCCTCCGTCCCCTTCATACAAATCGTTATAAAATGCTTGGAAGACCCTCTCTATACCCAATTGTGTGCATTCCCAATTACCCGACCCATCCCTAATTTTGTGAATTCTACCTTTCCCTACAGCAATTCTTGCAGCAGCCTTCTTATAGCTTTTCCCGCTCGCAATGGCTGCATTGACGTAACTTAGATACCACCGTTCTCTATCATTTCTGAAAGATTGACGGATCGATCTGTTTAGAAGCAGCCACTGTAAGCGAGGCAAACCGGCTGACTGCATCTTATAATCCTTTCGTCCCGCTAGAAGATCCTTTGTAGCTTGTGATATTCCTCCATCCCTAGGTGTATAAACCGTTGCAATTTTCCCCGCCCCTCTAATCGCATCCACAATGTTACCGTACCCAAGATCCGCTCCTCTACTTTGTAACTCTAATCGTAGACTGAGTTTAAACAGTCCATTTTCGAGGTGCGAATCACCCTGACCGGTCGTTTCCTTTCTCCAAGGGAAACGGCGAGGGAATGAGATGGAAGCTCTAACGAGTCGGTGATCAGTGGTAAAATCGAATCGATTTATCACTCCGACATCCCTCACTGCCATTCCCCTAGGATACAAGATGAAATCGATCTCATTTGCTGATAACCCATTTGGTGAAACCCAAGTGAACTTGCGGATTGTCCTTTTCCGAAAGAAGGAGTTACCCACCTTGAGATGAAGCCTCTCACACAAATCCACAACCATTTGCCCTTTGTTGTTCCTATCCCCATACCCGAATGCCCCCACAGAGTTTTCCCCCAACTGACGACAACCAATTTTCCCATTGAGATCTCCCATCATGACGTTATGCACGAATCGGTACCGGTGGCTTCCAGACACAGGCGCGTTGTACGCTGCTTCGAGCTGATCGAGAAAATCACTGAACTCCGAGTCATCTCTCGAACTGGCAGGCGCGTAGACCTGGAAAATGCGAATAAGCTCGTTGTTCGGTACCTCCACGTCAAGAAAGCAGACCCTAGGAGTTAAGCCGCCAAATCTCACTACCATCCGCTTAGCTTCCCCACTCACGACAAACCCCACTCCGGCCATACGATTCTGCTGCCGTTGCGTGTGATAGAGTACGCTTCCCGACTTGAGTAGATCAATTGAGGCTTCATCTGGTCTTCTTACTTCGGACAGACCCAGAACGTGGAAGTTGATATTGATGAGTGCGTTCTCCAGTTCAGTGATCCTTGAGTCATGGCACAGAGATAGGCAGTTGTGCGTAGCGATGATAAGGCTTGCCATGATTTGGTCATACCCTCCCACGGTGACCAATCCGGCTTGGGAGGAGAAACGAGAGCGGCGCGTTTATGCGAACCGACCGACCTTTGAGCGAGCGTCGCACTCGAATGTACGAGCTATTATGATCCCAAATTTGGTGCTATTTTCGGGGATGTGCTTTTTTCCAGAGCTTTTTGCAACGAGCTTTTTCGAGAGAAATAATAGTATTTTTCTTTTTTCTGAATGATATTTCCTGAAAACGAACACCACACTACAAGTGGCAGTTTCGAGCTGCCATTTCTGAACCATTCATAATCCAATCTCAACCTGTTCCGATTACTTGGATCGAGAGCGAGATCCAATCACCATACCGTACTATCCGTACGTGGGCGATGAACTCAAAGGTATCGCTCGCCCGGTTTTCAGTACAATATTTGTTATTCTTTGCATAAAAAATAAAAGTAAGAGAAATACGACCTTCAGATTGTGATGTGTAAACGAGGAATGGTATTTTGTATTCTTTCCGGAATTAAGATATTGTACCGTCAAGCTGAAGCAAAATGAACCATTTGCTATATTTTAGTGTATTTTAGTATTAAAAAACTATCAAGGCCCGCAAACGTGTGAGAGTAAACGTAAAGTCGCAATTTTTCGGATTTGGGCCTTCCTAGTGATTGCTAAGAAGGTGCAGCGAGGAAATTTTTTATGCACGGATTCTCCGACTTGATGTGAACAAATGCAAAAGGCGTTTGTGAGTAGGTGATGAATACCATGTGTGTTCAAACTCGCTAGTGCATCGGATTCATACACATCGCGCTTGCCTGCCACAAAACACCCATAAAACATTTTTCCGATTTTAGATGTTTAGAAATGTGCAATAAAAATTTCCTCGCTGCACCTTCTTGGCAATCACCAGGAAGGCCCAAATCCGAAAAATTGCGACTTATATATTTTATCTACGCCCGAGGGCGCAACGAAATAATGATACATTTGAATAATATATTTCTAAAAACGACTCTCAAAAGATGGGAGGAAGGGAGAGGAAACGAGAAAGGAGGAGTGGGATGATAAAGAAAAGATCTAATAGTCTGGTCTCTTCTTGTCTTCTTCTGGTCGTTATCTCATAGAGGAGATGAGAGTGGGAGGATTTCCGAGGAGGAGGAACTCGGTGTATACCAGCTTGACATGGCTCCGAGAACCAGACTATAAAGATCACTAATGGTGATGGGGATGGAATTAGGGTGGAAGGGATACGGAAAGGGTGGTGGGGGGGGTGATTGATAGAGAAAGAGGGGGAGGAGGTGGGGGAAGGAAGCTAACAAACAAGGTGATTAACCAAACATGAAAGATATTATTAACGATAAATGATGAACCTAGAAAGATCTAATTCAAGTAATCTCTTCTTGTATACATCAATACTCGATGAACAATGGATATGGGTAGGCAACTCATTCAATATTCTAGCTATTCTCCTAGAAAAACAATGAAAACGTGGGGTGGATTTCGTAAATTCTATATGTATTCCGAATGTGTTTGATCTGTCTCTAAGGGGTTTGTAAGTGAAGAATCTATTACGATCAAGGACCGTATCGCCATTCATTAATCTACGGGCGAAAACTAGATCAAAGATGACTCTCCTCTCCGAAAGCGCTTGAAGACCAAGAAAAGAAAGACGTTCAGAATAGGAAGGAAGACTGACAGGATAAGAAGAGGATGGAAAACAGCGGTAGAATAGAATTCGAGTGAATTGTTCTTGGACCTTCTCTAGTGTTTGACTATCTTTCTTGATGTAAGGGTTCCAGAAGGGACAAGCAAAGTCAAGATGCGGAAGTACATAAGTACGGTAGCATTTGATAAGGATTTCAGAAGAGTTAACAGACACAGCACGGAGCATAATGTAAAGGGCAGTCTTAGCTTTGCTGGCACGATCGACAACAGAGGCGTTCCTAAGAAGGGAAGGGAGAACTTGAATACCTAGATCACGCTGAGGGCATTTACTAAGGAGGGCGACATTATTGATTTTGTAAATAGGGGGAGAAGAACCAATGTGGAGGTGAGTACACTTAGACTCAGATAGTGATAACTGATTAACAATGGTCCAGGAATGAATTGCATCAAGTGCTGTCTGAAGTTGGGAGGTCATGGAATGGGCAGAGGCAAGGGGGTAGGAAATGTACAATTTGATGTCATCGGCATAGGCTTGGATACGAACATCCGGGAATTTAGAAAGTACATGGGTAATATCAGATACATACAAAGTGAATAGAATCGGTCCTAATACTGATCCTTGGGGCACGCCAGAAAGTACGGGGAACGGCTGGGAAATACAATCACCGAGACGAACTGAGAAATGCCTATCTGTGATGAATGAGGCTATCCAATCAAGAAGATTTCCATGAATACCATAGTGAGAACATTTAGAGAGCAATTTAGTGAAAGGAACAGTGTCAAAAGCACGAGAGAAATCTAGGTAGATCACGTCAGTAAATTGATTACGAGAGTGTGCAAGGGTCCAATCATTCTCAGAGTCAATAACATTTGTGAGCACAGAAGCACCAGGGCGATAGCCATGCTGGTACTTTGGAATAACATCGAATCTAAATAAGTAAGGAGCAAGTTTCTCTTTGACTAATCGTTCCATGGTTTTAGAAGCGGGGGACAAAATAGAAATAGGACGGTAAGAGTCGGGAAATTTGGCGTCCTTTTCGGGTTTAGGCAATGGTGTAATGAGGGAGTGTTTCCAGAGAGAAGGGACAATACGGGTAAGCATACTAATATTGAAAATGTCACAAAGAGGAAGAGAAAGAGCGTGAGCACATTTGCGAAAAACAATCTGAGGAATCTTATCGTAGCCAGTTGAACAGGAAGGAGAGAGCTTTTTGAGAGCTCTGTGAACATCATGAGGGAGGAAAGAGACATTAGAGAGGAAAGGAGGGAGAGGGTGGGAAGGTATAGAGGGCATGATGCCATCATCGAGGGTAAAGTGTGATGCAAAACATGAAGCGAGAAGGTTGGAAATTTCTGGGAGAGCAGACACTATAGAACCGGTAGAGGAATGCAATTGCTTAGGAATAATAGACTTGGGTTTGGTAAGAGAACGAATGTGTCTATAGAGATCCTTCGAATGTTTGAGTTTCTTCCTCTCACAAAATTGGTTCCATTTTTTAATTTGATTCAAAAGATCTCTACTACACCTTTCGTATTGATTGCGAACAGGGAGCAAGTGAATCTTAGAGAAAAGAATGTTTCTGTGATGGATAAGCTTCTGGATGTGAGGAGGATACGATGCAACAGTTGGTTTTGGTTTGTGGTAGGGAATAAACAAGTCAATGGCTTGGTGAATTATGGTTACAAACGATGAATACATAGAGTCAGGGTCCGGGGAAACAGAAAACAAACTGAACCAATCAATATTAAATAAATACGAAGAAAGATCATCATAATTGGCTCGAGCATAATCTCTAATAAGGGATTGAGAAGGAGGGAGAGAATGATAGTCAATGGAAAAAGATATGCCAGAGTGGTCTGAGGAGGGAAAAGAAGGGATTATAGTAGGTGCAGAGATAATGGTGGAATCACTGGTAAGTAACCAGTCAATGCAACGAGTATTTCTAGTGGGCGCAGTGATAAGATGGGAAAGAGCCGCACTAGAAACGAAGGAGTTAAGAGACACATCAATGGTGGTTGTAGGGGTGGAGAGAGTATCAGAGTTGAAGTCACCAATGAAAATAATGGGAGAAGAAGAAGTAGATACTAGATCAGTAAGACAATCGATAAGAGACTCTGTTTGAGCAATACTGTAGTTGGGAGGTCTATAAACGATACAGATGCGGATTGCCAGAGAGGAGGAAGTAAGTAGATCAATGGCAAGGCATTCAATGTTTCTATTTATACAATCGACTACGGTGTAATGAAAGTGGTCTCTGAGGAAAAGGACTGTGCCGCCACCACGCCCTGTACAACGATCACGACGAATTGCAATATAGGGTAGATCACCAATTAAAAGAGAAGAGGGAGTACGGCTATTAAGCCATGATTCAGTTATGCACAAACACTTTACGTTTACTCTCACACGTTTGCGGGCCTTGATAGTTTTTTTTATACTAAAATACACTAAAATATAGCAAATGGTTCATTTTGCTCCCGCTTGACGGTACTTATCGAGCGAACGATACATGTGAGTCGCCTACGTACTGATTATTGGATAAATTAGTTTGTATTTGCGCATTTATTAATCTGTTTTCTCTCGAATCATTTCTCGACGCATTCATAATTTTATCACAGAAAGCTATTTTGTCACTATCCGTGTGAAGGCGGGATCTTTTTAACTCATAAATTAATCAGTCCGGTCACACGTAGCACGATTCAATGTTGATCGGTTCTAACCGTAATTGGTCTACGAATCTGGAACGGTCAATGAGCGAGTGGGACTACGGCGCATCCTGCTGTAGAGATGCAATAATCGCTATGAGAGTATTGGAATCTAGTAGTATCCACAGTTGTTGCAACGTTGGGCTTGCAAATATTGCGAAAAATAAAGGTAAGTCCGGGTATCTTCTTTGGACATTTGCCCAAGCACCCACATTTGAGATTTTGCACGTAAATCTCCGTCTGTTAGTTATTGCCTACTTGGTCAACTATTTGTCGCTAATATACCTTCGTATTTGCGATATTCTAAACGTTTCTGGTTTATTAGACGAACATCCAGATCTACAGGCTCTCCGCTACACGAGTGAGTAGAACACACGTACGGCAATGCTTTTTAAATCATTAAAGGTTGGATGTTCGGAATGATAATGCCGTTAACGATAGTGCTGGAACGCATTTATGCCGCAAGAAATCATACAAGTTATGAGCAAGTTAGATCTTAATATTGAAAGCAGATAACAATTACGTTCAGGAAGTATTCCCTCGGAATTGCATTCTCGCAATATTTCTCAACTACTCTCTTGCATTTGCAATTACAGTCTGTTTTATGAAAAGTATTTCTATTTAAAATATGCAACTGTAGAATAAGATGTTTTTCAGGGATTTTGAACAAAATAGTCATCCGTTGTGTACTGATGGTCATCGCTGTATTGATTATCATGCTATGGGATTTTTAAAAAAAGATCATTTATTTATTCAGGGTTTCAGGCTGTAGTATACTATATTCAAGACGTCAGGAAGCACGCGAAACGCATAATGGAAATGCGCTTTCGGCTAATGTCGAACAATGTTGCCAACAGATACCAAGTGATAGAAGCTCAGAGATCATCGCACATGTTGATGTGGTATATCCCATATCAAGTAATCAGTTTTCGACATTAGTATTTGACAATACCCACGAGTTTACAGGCCTTCGCGGCCATTTTCATGGTCGTGGCTGCTATCTCGATCAGAGCCATCGTACTCATGCGATATCCTCGGTACTACCTCTTTTCCGTACAAATCCTCTACTCACTAGTCGGATTTCGAGTGGGTTGAACTGTGGAAAACGGCAATCACGAGAACCATTGATTCAGGTTTCCAGTACAATTCTGCTCTTGATACAGAGACATCCAAATCTGCGTAGAGATCTGCTAAGAATACTACGGTACGACTGAAAAACCACGGTAACTGCATTCTGATTCGTATGACGTTCGCAGGTTTTCAACGGATGAGGCCAATCCTAGAAGGGGAGAGATACCGAAATCCGGATTTTCACCGGTGATGTCATCACACGGAGCACCGCTCAATTTCTATTCAGACCAAGAATGTGCAATTTACTTTCAGGTGGTCAGAAAATAGGGCCGCTTCGGAAATCAAAGAACTTTAGAATTATCAAAATGCGTGGCATTGAGAACAACAGTTTCGGATTTGTGCTCTCCCAATAACAAGAAAACATCTGTCGAAAGATAAAATATATTCCATTCGTCTGATAACATTCGTCATATATTATGACGTCATCTTTAAGGAATTATAATTAAATATAGCGCGTTGAGACTCGGTCGAATCTTGCCTGTTTCCAATATGCTGAAATGGAGTGACATTTGAATTTTTTTTAAATATCGTACATGCTACGAAAATCAGAACAATTACCGTAAGTTACGGTGAAATATTCACTTTTTGAATTTGCTGATACGCAAAATTACGACTTGTGGCTGTGCTCTTATGTTCTCTCATGGCCACTTTGCGGGAATCGACACGGATATGCTCGGTGAAATCTTCCTAGAAATCGATATTTGAAACAGGTCTCTTTTATGGTGCGAGTTACGGTAACTCGGTCAATGTTGATCATTTTAGCTTGCGATTACGCTTACGCACGTTCAACCGTTTTGTTTTTAACTTTGTGATTGTTTTTTCTTCACTGAATTTTTTTAAAAAGCAACAAATAACATGAGCAAATTCAAGGAAGAGGCTTCAAGGCGCTTTCGCGAGCTAAAATGATAAACCTTGACCGAGCTACCGTAACTCGCACCATAAAAGAGACTTGTTTCAAATATCGATTTCTAGGAATATTTCACCGAGCATATCCGTGTCGATTCCCGCAAAGTGGCCATGAGAAAAAATTAGAGCACAACCACAAGTAGTAATTTTGCGTATCAGCAAAGATTCAAAAAGTGAATATTTCACCGTAACTAACGGTACTTGGTCTGATTTTCGTTGCATGTACGATAGTAATTTCGAAACCGTGCATAGCAATCATCCAAGTCGCCATGAATGACTAACACAATTATTTTTTTGAACGATTTGAAAACATAATGCATCGCCACTTCGAGTGCCAATAACACACAGCCAATTTGTTCTCGGAATAGCCATAAACTCCGGCTATAGGCGACAGTGTTTCCCGCTTTCGGCCTTATGGCTGTATTCTGCTCCTAGTTACGCAACCTATTGATCTAGCACATATAATCTTATCCTGCTAGAGTGTCCATGATTATTGGTTCGAATCGTGACCAATCTCACCGTTCCCATTAGCGACTGAAACTACCAAGTGCCGTGTTGCCGAGATGGAATCATTGCACTGCGAGTACCAGGATCTGTTGACATCCTTGTTGACATACAGTCACTGCACAGTTAGGCTTTCGCATATTGCGAAAACCAAAGGTAAGTCTTGCCTATTCGACAATAGATATCTAGCCTTTTTTAATTACTACAATTTTAGACTTTTCTATTAATTTTGGCTTGTTCGTTGGGCTTATTTAGTAAACGATCTCTTGATTTTGCATGTCCGCATTTTTTGGCGCATGCTTGCCCTCTTGATTCTCTTGATTTTGTATGTCCGCATTTTTGGCGCATGCTTGCCGCATCTCTCAATGGACCACCGAAGTTACGCATTATACTCGATCTTTACACTGAAATTTGCGATAAATCGCTAGACACAAAATAATCGAGCAAAGGCGAGAACAAGTAATAAGATATTTGAAAAAAAAACATACAATTTCCTGGTGATGGTTTGAAGGGTCAACTGCATTTTTTTTATTTAAAAAAATAATTTTAAAAATATATATTTTTTTAAATCCTGATTGATTCGAGAAGACTTTATTCGAAGTTACCTACCCTTTGCACAGGGGTTACCAAAATTTCGGACAATTTTCGAATTGTATATTGCACCGTCAAAAAAAACGGCGATTCGAACTCACTGACACTTCAAGTAGTGCTCTAGAGTACTCTTAAGGCATAAGTGATGTTCATTTATGAATACATATCAATTGGCTCGTTTGTGAGAGGCACGAAACGTGTTCGGAGTCGACAACAGCAACAGAAAAAAGCGTCCATGAAGCTACGAACCAACATATTCAACATGACAATCAGCATTCAAAGCGTGGAAAACCAATTGTTTTCCAACTTTTTCTGATCTGACGTCATTTTGAAAGAATTTTGATGCTGGCTTCTGGCTTTGCTCCTCCCATCAAAATTACGAGTTTCAGAATAGGAAATCGTATTTTTCGATGTAAATTCGATGTTTTTCACTGTGCCCACACCTGGCGCGCCGCATTACGCGGCCAGGAGAGTTTCCATACCATTAAACAAGGTCCAACGCACCCTAGGTCCTATGAATATGGAGGCCGGAATCGAAAATCCTGGAGGGATGTCCGGGGATGGGGGTCCAATGGTGAAAAATAACAGAGCGGTCGTCTTAATTTAGACCTCATGACATCATGACAGGATAAAGTTATGCTCGAAAGTATTGGACAAATACCCTGACGAAAATCACGGGTCGAAAAATTCGAAATCTCAGAACTATGTCACTATATGATTTTCTGACGTATTTTTGCGCGTGAAATCCGAATTTCTATACTAGAGGTCACCAAAACGCGAAAGAAGAAAGTTATGGCCAAAAAACTGAGCATTTTTGAACATTCGAACATAACTTTTTTCTTTCGAACTTTAACGAGCTCTAGTATGAAAATTCGTTTTATACATGCAAAATCACGGCAGAAACTCCTATAGTAACATAGTTCTGAGATTTCGACTTTTCGGCCAAAAAGTAACCATGACCAAAATGGTCAAGAAAAAGTTGAAAAAAAATTGTCTCGAAAAAATATGAATATAAGATTTTCTGGCGTATTTTCACGCGTAGATTCCGAATTTCTATGTTAGAGCTCATGAGACATCGAAAGAAATTAGTTATGCTCGAAAAATGCCAAAATCGAGCATTACGGCACATTCCCGCTCAAAAATCGTATCTTAGAGTAAAAAGGATCGGTCAACCTAATATCACATTTTGTAGAGAATTGCTGTGGCTACATTTTAAGCAGAAATAAAAGGGGCAGAAATACATTTCAACTGAAATTATGGTCGAAAAAGTAAAAACTGAGATGTCAAAATCGATTTTCCGATCATACGGGGATCGATCGGGGTGGCTCATTTTTCATCATTGGTCATGCCAAGTACAACGCAAAAGAGATTTTGAGCCTAGCTTGTCGCGTTCGAAAAATATGATTTTTCGATTTTCGAAATTGTCATGCTCATTATTTTCTACTGAAAGGCTAAACCGGGATTTCAGTAGTGCTATGTGCAAGACGGGGACAAGGGGTCCACATACATAAAGTATGGGCCCCTGGATCTCATTCCGGGGGGACGTGTCCGGGGGGGGGGTCGAATTACCGATCCGCTCTCTTAAATTAAAATGCAACAGATGCACCAAAATTCTCTTCGCAGCGGAACGTTTAGTCGCTACTTTTGCTTGGTCGTGGTAGGCCTTCTTGATTTTTCAAAAATTATTTAATTTTTTAGGTACGAAAAGGCCTCGCCCCGCACACTAATCGTATTCATCGTGATTGAAGCGAGCTCAGTGCTATGGTCATGGTCTTGGGCTGTTGCGCTCGTTTTAGGTACTGCATCTTACAAGGAAATGGTCAGGACACAAATCATGTTTAAAAATTATGTATGCTTATTAGAAAATACAGAATGGTCTCAGCATCGTATCCTAAGAACGTTCCCTTGAAATGAGTTTGAATTTGACAACACTTTCCATCGGAGCTAAAGGGGGCCAAGTTTTATCGGCACTTCCTTTCAGAATAAATAAAGAGATGCCACCTCCTCATTGGTCTTGCAAGCACTGCGGCTGTCGGCTTCTCGGCATGGTGATAGCATTCGATTGATTGTTTAAAATTTGTTGTTTTTCACATGCAATTTTAACTGCTCGATTCATCAGATTTGGGTCTTTCTTTTCGCCGTCAACTATCGTATTTCGCTTGATATGAAGGCTGGCGCGATCATCGGGAGATATTCCGTTGCGAGAACATACCAAATCCGAGAAAACATGGTTATTCTGGTGGTGAGCGATTTAGTGCATTTCCGGTATTGACTGTCGATACATAGTTTGCTATTTATTGACGCCCACGAAACACAAAATTGAATTGAATGCACTGCTGGCAAGGAAACCACTACACAACTCTGCAGTGTTTTCTTTGAAAAAAACTCTTCGACTTCATGCATTTCTGAAGACTCGTGAAATCGTCCAAGGCATTCGAGACGCTTCTTTATTCAGCTATCATGTAATGATCATTTCGTATCTCCCCTTCTCGGATCCGATTTTCGAGAAGTCATTGAAGCGCATGAGTAACGGGACAAGCATTTTTAGCGCCTTTTCCGTTCTACATCTTCATTCCTCCAAGAAACCTTAGGAAACGTATGTTTTAAAAATATTATATTATTATAATACAAATCTAGAAATCTTACAGAAAAGTCGTTAGCGAGACTGAACATTACTTCAACATGCTTGCCGTTTCTCTTAATGGACCGTCGAAGCGATGAATTCATATCGAAATTCATGATCAATCATGTACCAGAATATAAATGTAGAAGTCACAAACTTTCTAAATTGAAATAATTATAATCCATTAACGCTTGGGTTGACAATTTGTGTAAAATGGTGTGTCTCTGATTTTAGAGTTTTAAATTTAACGACACAATTGTGTCTCAGGCACAGTTGCGCATCAAATTGGAAATGACAAACAAAGTAAGACCTATTTAAATGTCGTTCTCAGACACAATTGTGTCTCAGCGAGTTATCATTCCGATTCATTTCTGTCTCAAGATTTTGGAAGGGATCGGTTATTTGATACACAAAAAGCCAGCCCTAATTAAAGCGTCACTATCGTTTACAAATCGTTCTGGTTGTTCAAAGAACAAATCGTGTACTTGTTATTTTCGAGTCACTCATTTTTTCTTCTTCAGCCTCGATATAGGTTTTTCAATTGGCATCCAGTGATTTCTGAATTGGCACGTGGCATGCCAATTAGCGATCGTCGGAGTGCTTACATTCGAATTTCGAACATGTTGCTAACTTCTCTATTCATTCTGTTCATGTCAATTCGCTCTTCATATATTATGTTTTTTTCAAGCGCTGTTGAAAGAATATCAGCCATTTTTTTTAATGATTTCACACGGAAATAAGGATGTATTTCTGTTTTGAAGATATACGAGGAACTTTGCCTAAGAGTCCGCAAAAGGCCAACAGGTGAAAATCAAGTTGCTGAAAAGTTGGTCCATTGGGTAAGTTTTGATAGTGAATCAACTGACGTTCTATATTTTGCCAAATATGTGAATTTCTTTGACAGATTAATTCATCACCGCCATGGTCTTCGTGATGATGATGATGAACAAATCGTTCACTGACGGCCTATTTCCCTTCATCGAGATTGTCTACACTGTCGAGGTTGTTTCTTCGAATTATCACGTTTCTCATCACGGTTGGAAATATACGAAAAATCTCATTTAAACTGGTGTCGCGAGTTGCTAAATCGATACCCTTTTTGGTTCAACTAAATGAAATTTTATATCAGATTCTCTTCATCGCCTCGTTCTTCGCCCTCGCCCCAATGGCCATTCGTATGCTGTGGGATGCACGGCCGTTCCATCGAAATGTGAGTTTAAAGATAACTATTGATACAACGCGAGTATATACTTCCACATCAATAACTGTGACTAATAATTGATATTTTTCGTAAAAGATTGTGCTGAAAAAAAATCTCAACTAATAACAGACTGCGAGTGAAAAGAGCGCTCCACGCCGGTAAGACGCTGAAACACACTCCATCGAGCTCCCATAATTTTCAAATTAGGCATCATTTTAAACAATGTCCTTTACAGATGCGCCTCTCCATGTGCAACCTCGTAATCCAAGGATTGCTCGGCATGGCCGCACGCTTGATCTTCATGTATAACCATTATGTAGGCAATGGTCCTTACGGTACAGAATATATACCAAATTTATTTATTTTATTTTAAAGAGGGAGATAGCGTAGATTTAAGAGACCGGCTCCGTTATGTTCGAGGATTCGGCTGTTAGAGCCGGACATCGATATCACCGACCCGGTCCAAACTTTTTCCCAGGATACCCCCATGGGTCCCCATCACCAAACGGGTAACTATATGACCCAGATCATTGAAACATAAAAATGCCTGGACATCGAATTGTGAAAACTCGAAAATCGGATAAAAATAACATTATATACATGGTAATATTATATACATGTCTAGAGAACAAAAACACGTTATAAGGTGGTCCGAGATTTTGATCGCAAACTGATTTTTTCAACTTTGGAAAGTCGTTTTGAATTTTTGTAAAATCCATATGAGAAAACCGCAACACAGCTCTGAGTCCATTTTGTAAAGCATCAAATTCTACGTCGAATAAGCTCAATGAGCTAAAAAATCTGTAATCCTATTTTTTAAAATATAGACCTGAAAGAGGCAGTTCAAAAAAAAGATACAATTCAAATGGGAAATAAATCAATTTTGTTAATTTTCATGGTATTAACTTGTTCAATCCTCAATTTCAGGATATATTATCAATAAAATAAATTATGTACTCGATGTGGGCTTCAAAATGAGTACCATATTGATGAGGTTCCGAAAACTTTTTTTTGAACTGCCTCTTTCAGGGCAATAGATCAAAAAATAGGATTACAACTTTTTGAAGTAATTTAGTTTATTCGACGCAGAATTCAATGCTCTACAAGTTGTATTTAGTGTCGTGTTGCGGATTTCTCATTTGTATTTTTGAAATTAAATTTTCAGAATTTTGAGAATTTTCCTGGTACTAACTTGTTCTAACTTGTTCGAACCTCAATTTAAGGTCATATTGTCAACACAAAAATTGATGTATTCGATGTGGACTTCAAAATGAGTACCATATTGATGAGGTTCCGAAAACATTTTTTTGAACTGCCTCTTTCAGGCCTGTAGATCAAAAAATAGGATTACACATTTTTTAACTCATTGAACTTATTCGACGTAGAATTTGATGCTCTACAAAATAGTGCCGTGTTGCGGTTTTCTCATATGGATTTTACAAAAATTAAAAACGACTTTCCAAAGTTGAAAAAATCAGTTTGCGATCAAAATCTCGGACCACCTTATAACGTGTTTTTGTTCTCTAGACATGTATGTAATATTACCACACTAACTTTGGACCCAGATCGTTCGGTTATTTTTATCCGATTTTCGAGTTTTCACAATTCGATGTCCAGGCATTTTTATGTTTCATTGATCTGGGCCATATAGTGATCCGTTTGGTGGTGGGGACCCATGGGGGTATCCAGGGAAAAGGTTTGGACCGGATCGGTGATATCGATGTCCGGCCCCTACTCCAAAATAACCGAGCCGGTCTCTTAAAGTAACTCAACAAAAACCACTTTAATTTCCGTCAATTTCAATCAAACAATACTTATCATCTTCAGAAAAATTCCTCACTGTGTTTTTACTTATTTATTTATGTAATGGACAAGACATTAATGTTCAGAAGAGCGACCATCCATGATAATTGCCGCACTTCTCCGTTACTCGCTGTTTGATTCGTTCCTGTGCATGTAAGTCTATCACTCCTATTCATTGTGTATTATGGTTCATCAACACCTTTTGTGCTCATGGGTAATAATTTTGATACCTCGTCCTCAATTCTTTTGTTGTCCCACTGGGCTGGCCAGTTCAGAAAAAAATCACCATTACCGACGCATCCTTTCCTATATATATTTTTTGGAATAATGCAATATGTTTTTCAGGTTCTTTTTCTTCTCAGTCGAACGATTGATCGCGACATTTGCTTGGTCTTGGTAAGTTTTTTTTTAAATTACTTTTCAAATAAATTAAATTACCAGGTATGAGAAGACCTCGCCTCTCACACTAATCGTCTTCTTCGTGCTAGAAACGGGATCTGTCACGTGGTCATGGGCTTGGTCTATCGCGATGGTTTTTGGTATTATTTTTTTATACTGGATTTATCTCGGATCATCTTGGTTCGAGCATGAAAATATAATGCGACGTTAAATAAAATAAAGAGCAAGATATAATAATATCTGCCTGAGCGGAGTAAAAGCATTTAAAACAAATGACGATGCACGATTTATTGGATGGGTGACAATTGCGCCACTTTTATTTTTCCGCAATTTAAATTTTTTACGGAACGACATTTGCGCAACTCGACATAGAGTACCGCCCAAAAGTCTGGCCCCAAATTTCAAATCGCTGTAACTTTTTTCGGAATTGAGATAGAGAACCACGGTTTGACGCATTCGATAGCAAAAACTTTCAAGAATAACGGAATGCTGTGAAATTGGACCCAGCTCAAAATCTCATTTTTCAGAACTCATATTGCAGAGGCAATTTATCAAAATGAGGACATAGCTCAATAACATTTTTTGTAGCCTCTCAAGCGTACTGTATAGAAAGGGCAACCAAAGAGTTACACAATGAAAATTACGACTCGTTGATGTTCCATGATATTATGCACCTATCCAACGGATGATTTTTTTGCTACCTATGCCAATAAGTTCAGGGTGAAGTCCCCATACCTAGAGCTGATAGCTGGCCCAATATGAGATGTTGGGGTGCATCCTCCGTGAAATGCTGTGCATGTCCCAAAAAAAGTCGAAAATTTTATCCATCAAAAAATTACGTTCTTATAGATGTTTCTGGCGTATTTTTCGATGAAAATAACGAAAAACATAGTTTGGAAGCAAAAGGACAAAGATAAATAGTCGAAAAATGAAACTTTCGTCATTTTTCGGTCACCGTGAAAAATTATTTTTGATCTTGGAAATTTTTTATTGCAGTTTCAAATTCTACGTGCAAAACTACCACTGGTCTTACAATTTCATGCTTTTTCGACACTTCGCTCGGATGCTACAGCTTTCCGCCCGAAGATCTCTCGGGGGCTGACGAGAGAACGATGATGAGAGATTTCGTCATTTCGACGTGATACAGTCACTTTTATATCAGATTTTTTATCCCATTAATCGTTATTAAGCACTTGTGTTGATGTTAGGGAGTTGTGATATCGATAAAACACGAAAAATGTGAAAAGTCGGAAAATCACTTTTTTGAAATCTCAAAATTTCAAAAACTCATAAGCCATGTATCTGATCTTCAAATGGTGTATTTTCAACGTTAAATCACTTTATTATGTCTTTTGAACTATATTTGAGCTTTTTGGACAGATTCAAGAGAAAAAGTTTTGGTTGAAAAATTTCTCGATAATTTGCCCATCCAAAAATGAGAATTTGAAAAATGTTCACAAATTTGCTATAACTCTCAGATATTGTTCACAACACTTATTCAAGTAATTTAACGTTGAAAATACACCATTTGAAGATCAGATACATGGCTTATGAGTTTTTGAAATTTTGAGATTTCAAAAAAGTGATTTTCCGACTTTTCACATTTTTCGTGTTTTATCGATATCACAACTCCCTAACATCAACACAAGTGCTTAATAACGATTAATGGGATGGAAAACTGATATAAAAGTGACTGTATCATGTCGAAATGACGAAATCTCTCATCATCGTTCTCTCGTCAGCCCCCGAGAGATCTTCGGGCGGAAAGCTGTAGCATCCGAGCGAAGTGTCGAAAAAGCGTGAAATTGTAAGACCAGTGGTAGTTTTGCACGTAGAATCCGAAACTGCAATAAAAATTTTCCAAGATCAGAAATAATTTTTCACGGTGACCGAAAAATGACGAAAGTTTCATTTTTCGACTATTTATCTTTGTCCTTTTGCTTCCAAACTATGTTTTTCGTTATTTTCATCGAAAAATACGCCAGAAACATCTATAAGAACGTAATTTTTTGATGGATGAAATTTTCGACTTTTTTTGGGACATGCACAGCATTTCAAGGAGGATGCACCGCAACATCTCATATTGGGCCAGCAACCAGCTCTAGGTATGGGGACTTCACCCTGAACTTATTGGCATAGGTAGCAAAAAAATCATCCGTTGGATAGGTGCATAATATCATGTATCCATGCCCGTTAGTTAATGGGCATGGTGTCTGACTGGCATGCCGACGTAGGCAGGCTCGACTCCCGCCCGAAGGTGATGTTTTGCAAGAGGCAGAGAAATGGGCATGGTGTCTGACTGGCATGCCGACGCAGGCAGGTCAAGACTATATAGCGGGATATAGCGGGCTTCGGTCAGACACCATAACCGAAAGGCTAGTGGTTGGGGCGCGCGCCTTTCTCTACCTCTTGCAAAACATCACCTGCGGGTATGGTGTCTGACTGGCATGCCGACGCAGGCAGGCTCGACTCCCGCCCGCGCCCGCAGGTGACGTTTCGCAAGAGAATGGGCATGAAGATCCTATATTCGAGAAGTCTTTAAAGCGGATGAACAACGGAGCTCGCATTTTTCATTCTTTCTCTTATCTGCATATTTACGGCAACAAGATTGCACAGGAAAAGTGAGGGGAAAACACTTTTTGTTTTATTGCCTTTTTATAGAGTCATTATCAACGAGTCCGATCAATACTTCAACATGTTGGCTGCTTCTTTCGAAAGACCACCTATTCGATGAATATTATTTTAATAATTTGAAGATAAAAAAACTATTAGTTTTCGGCTGATATGTTTGTACTGAACGAATAAAATATGTTATCAACAAATTTAAAGATACAAGCGATTACACACCTAAAATAGTACGAATTACTAGAATGACATTTTCGAAGACATTTCTCTCAGCATTCACTCGTCGCCATCGTCTTCACAGTTGTCGTAGTCTCGACATGATTTGACTTGGGGATGAAGCAGTCAAATGGGAGATGCTGCTGAACCTGCAAGGAACATAACAAATTACCTCGGATAGTTCTGTGTTCTGTGAGCATAGAAAAACAATTGATATTCAGGATCTCTAAACGAACCTCGCTGTTGTTGAGTAGGTAGACAAGTGCATTCATGAAGCAGTTGGTCATGGTCGTGACGGTTGTCAAACTAGATTATTTAAATTTTTAAATATTTATTTCCGATTTGTTGTGATATTGGGTTGAGGAATAAATAACGCTCGTTTTTTCTTTCTGACTTTAGAACCCTCGTGCTCGCTCTTATGTTGTTGCCGTCTGCCACCCTGTTTACACTGGAGAGAGGGCCCCTCGGGCATTCCACACATGTTTTCGATTCAGTTCTCCCTAGTCTCCCAGGCGAGAATGCCGCACAATTTCGTCCCCGACCGAATTCACATTCGGAACGTGATGCTCTTTCTCTTTCTATCTGGCTTGAAACCGCCCGCCATTCATGAACAACTGGAGCAGGTTTACACCACACATACCCCGCATGTAACCACCGTGAGAAAGTGGGTAGTCAAATTCGAGAAACACGACTTTTCCCTCGAAGATGAAGACCGACCCGGTCGCCCCATCGAGTTGGACCTCGATCGATTGCGTTCTGAGGTGGAGGCTGACCCGTATCTCACTACGCGCGATCTTGCTGACTTCCTTGGGGTCGACCAAAAAACTGCCGTGAATGGACTTCACGCGATTGGAAAGAAGTGGAAACTCGGGAGATGGATCCCCCATGACCTGACCGACTATGACAAGGATCGCCGAGTGGACATGGCTTCGAC
Source organism: Pristionchus entomophagus (assembly GCA_036245825.1). Classification (NCBI taxonomy): domain Eukaryota; kingdom Metazoa; phylum Nematoda; class Chromadorea; order Rhabditida; family Neodiplogasteridae; genus Pristionchus; species Pristionchus entomophagus. Next base: position 17,836,714 of record BTSX01000004.1, on the reverse strand, counting down.
TCTTCTCACTCTGCATCGCCTGTTTGTTGAAAAATTGAAAAACTAACTTATCATTCGCTTAAAATTTTTTTCTCATATTGTACATCTAAAACGCAGTGATTTTTATTGCAGAATTTGAAAGATCCGGTTGGGACATGTATAACAAAATACTAATAACTAAAGAATTGTTGTGGATGAAAATTGGTATTTGCCATCAAATATGAAAAACACCCGATTTCAACGGTTTATCGAGTACAACTTTTTTCATTCACATTTTCATGAGTTCTAGTGCCAAAATTCGGAGTCTACCCGCCAAAATACACCAGATTCATCTATGTTCAAAATATTCTGAGATAAAGAATTTTCAACTTTTTTTTTCATTTTTGGGTCAAAAAGTTGGAATCTCAGATCCACGTGACTATATGTTTTCCTGGTGTATTTTCGGCTGTAGAAGCCAAATTTCAATGCCTGAACTCACCAAAATGCGAAAGAAAAAAGTTATGTCCGAAAAATTACATATTTTCGTTTTTTCAACCATCCACAACCATTCTTTAGTTATTAGTATTTTGTTATACATTACCTACCGGATCTTTCAAATTCGGCAATAAAAATCACTGCGTTTTATATGTACAATATGAAAAAATATTTTTTAAGTGAATGAGAAGTTAGTTTTTCAATTACAACTTTGTTGAGGATAGTCAGATCGTCTCAATTCTTTCATAAAAGTTGTTCAACTGATTTTTCTGCGCATTTTGAGCCCTTCGCCATCATTCTAGCTCATCGGGGAGCTGAGATATGATAGAGCCAGATCAGCGACCGGATATTTCCTAAAAGCCGGCCCTGGGACACAATACCAGGATTGTTCGAAATCTTATCCCCTAGGTATTCTCCCACTATTATATGAATGAGATCAGGTCAACTTTTTGCAAAATTTTCCTGGACTGCTCTCACATATCGCGATTCACGTGCTAAATACAGGAAAACGGATCATTGTATGATTTGTTCTTGCACGTATTCGTAAGCGTACCCGAACACCCAAACGAGGCTGGGATCCGAGAGGGGAATGAAAATCGGGAATATTCGGAAGGAGATCCAGCAGAAAGAGAAGACCGATGCGAGTGACGCGAATTGGAGGGCGTAGCTGAATTTTATTCAATTGCCAGTTGCGTATCCTTCCAGATTGTAGAATGATGGAGTACTCACCGATACTCCCTCTTCCGCTGTCTCGTTAGTTCATCGCCTCGCTGGAATTCGCTCTGTCGTGCCCGTCTCACGGATATGAAAATCTAGAATAAATTTTGTTCTGTTTTATTGTTGCTCAAATTTTTGACAAGTACGTTATGTTTGGAGAAATTAATATGTCGAATGAACGATCGTTTTCTTGTTTTTTTATTCCTTTTCGAGACATTATTTAGTCCTTTTTCGTAATTAATATGATCAACAATCTTTTGCATTCACATTTTGTGACCACCATCTACCGACCGTCGTGTAGCAAACGAGTGATGTGGCGGTGCTGAGGGTGTTCACTGGGACAGTGAGGAAAGTGTCCGAGTAGTTGGCCATATCTCCATTCGGCACATTGATGTAGGAGAAGATGGAGAAATTGAAGGACAGTCTGTGAATAGTGGAATATTTTTTTTAAAATAATATTTAATAACAATATTTTCGCATTACTTCACGGACACTTTCCAAGTGCAGTGCTCCAGGCCACAATGTAATTGTTCCTACCTACAGCAGGGTATCACGAATTGAGTGAGTACGGTAATTAGGGCAGCGAGAATATGGTGTACAACTGCCATGACGATGACTCGTTGGCGAGTAAAAATCGAGTGCTCAGAGAAGACGAGAACTGCGAATCTGGAACGGGTTCATTCTGATAAATCTCGATTCCATTGCACCGACTTGTGTTGGTAGTTTGTTCTATTGAAAGGTTTCTTGATTAATTAGCGACTGAATGTTTTTTAAATGATAAAATGATATTCGAAAGCGCATCGAAGGAGCTGACGCCATTATGTTCTACCCTATTCACACTGTCCCTACTTCTGTCCCCGTATGCGTAAACACCTAGAACAAATCACGAGCATCAATGATCACTCGGCTACGATTTTCAAGCAACATTTGATTCTCTCTGTTAGAAGGCTTCTGAGAAAGTGGTCAAGATCAAACCACCAATAGTCTGTGTGCCGAGATGGATTTTCTGGGGAGAAAAGCCGTCTCAGTTCTGGTTCTCTACATGTTGCACACTCTTTCGACGGACAAAGCAGCGATAGAGCGTGCAGAATGGAGAGAGAGCAGAGCACCGGGATCAGTAGTGAGAGAAAGCACCTGTTCCATGCGATGAATACATGGCCGAGGGCGTTGTGAAACCAGGCGTATGTGCCGATGCAATCTGCCAGATGGAGGATCGTTATGTCGGCACCGTTTAAACTGAGAAAGTTCTGAAAAGTGAATAGTTGAGAAAATCGGCAATAGCATGTGAACTTATAACGTTTCACTGCGGAAAATATGGGATTCTGAACTCTGAAAATTTTTTCTCTGAAAGCGTGTTGCTGGACATTCATACCGGATTGATCGCTATTGGAATCCAGAAGAAAAGATGAATTGCGATAAAGGCGAAATCGACTAGAAGAGTTTGCAGAGCAAGAATGTAGAATGACGAGTGCTGAAAATGCAATAATCCATTTATTATTTAATTATTTTTTGTCCGAAATAGACGTAGAGTAGGTTAATTCTCTCACCGGTGCTCGTGCTAATCGTCCTCTGGCGAATGCAACGAGAACAATCACATTCAGAGCAACCTGATTTGAAATCATGACCCAATTGTGAAAATAAATACAGGAACTCACTCCGATCACGGCGATTGCTCCGTAAAGCAGAAGTGATGGAACAGAAATGGAAGACATTTTGCAGCGAAGGGATCGATTTTTATGAATACGCTGATCGAACAACAAATATTTAAAGGATTTTTTGGGCGTCCCGACAACGATGCAAATCGGATTTTAATGAAATGATTATAACCTATATGACATTATTTTTACTATCACTTTTGTCAGACGAATACTACGGAGGGGGATAGAAAAAGCAGCGGTCGCGGCGCTAATGGGTTCGATACCTTTTGCAGCTGTTTACGCTCGAATAGCACGTAAATAGTAGGGATATCAGAAACATTTTAGATCTCTCATTCTGCCCACTCAGGCACAGGGCAGATAGCGGCCGAGGGAAAATAACTCATTTAATTAAAGGGATTTGTATGCACTACACACTTTATATGTTCATAGAACGATACATCATCATCGCCGAAGATAAAGGTGATTATAGATATGAATAGAAGCGTGTTGTTCCAACGAATGGGGAGAATCAGACCCGTTTCGAAACAGAAAATTTTTCTCGATTCAGAGATACTTTCCAAGAGCCACGGTCACTTTAGGTTTCAACGAACAACTTTATCAATAAAGAGATATTCATTCGTCCATTCATCATCCTCCTCTGCGGGGTGCGGAGCCCCACAAGTTGTGGGGATTGCCACGAATCGGAGGGCGGGGAGCGATACGGGAGCCACTGAAGTTTCCATTTGGCACTCACTTGCTTATCTCTATCAATGTAGATAAGTACGACCATTGGGAAGTGTCGCTAAATCCGGCGCGGGTTGTGGTCGCTAACAATGAACAGCATGAATCGTGCGCTCGTGATTTTGGCAATGCTCACCCCCACAGATAGCACTGCTCCCACACGATGCACGGCGCGTTTACGACAGCTGTCTGACTGCAATAGCATCTTGTCTCGTGTGAATCAAGAATGACAAATACTGAAATATCAAGCAAATAGAGAATTTACATACCGATAGTAGCCCTGGTAGCACTGACACATGGCGGCCCGCATACGTCGAAGGCGCAAACCTGCGATTTCAGATAATTCTTTTTATAATAGAAGTATATCTTACCGGATAGAAGTTCTGACAGGATGGCTCGCAAGGCGTCGAGCACTGCATCCACACTTGGTTCGCCGGGCAGACTTAATTCAGACTTCTTAAGATAATTCATCAGGATCCGCATTACAATTTCACATAATTTTTTATGACTGTTTATGAAAATGCGAAAACTATTGTCTACAAACCATCGACGCGTGATCCTTCTTATTTCATGTAATTCAATTCCTAATGGAATGAATGAATGACAGTAGAGATTCGTTCGAATAAATTGGTAAACTCACAAAATCCTCCAGATCCGCCCGTCACTATGGGGGTGATGCGCAGTGGCTGAAAAGGGCTTTTGGTTGGTCCTGCAAGGAATTCAAAACTGGCATCATTGGGTCGCGGTCGTGGGGCGGATCTATGTGCGGGCGGAGCTGGCTTGTGCGCAGGTGCCGGCCTGGCTGCTGGGGCTGGTCTTGCCGGACCCGACGGCCCTTTGGGTTCCGCATTCAGCGGTCGAGGGCACGGAGGACTGCGAATATCAGATGATACAATAATTCGTTTATATCTCTGATATTATGGCCTTGATTAGATCGAGGGACGTGTTTTCCTATTTGCGCTCTCCATCGCAGGCCAGATAGACCAGAGGGTGTGCACAAATGAGAGCACAACAACCATCTCTATCATGTGGCATGAGTGCATACCGTGTGCACGGGGTGAGGAATCGGGGACTGATGTGGGCAGGCGGAAGGAGCAACGCACTGGTCCGTGTCAGTGTTGCGGACGAAACCGGGGGCGCATCTGCAGCCCCGCGGCCTGCATGGTCGGGGACAGGACTGAATGGAATCATCATCACACCTATAAACTCGTTTCCACTTGGCGCATCACACTGGGAAAGCAGAATGATAATTGATAATGCAGTAATAATAATAATTATAGGTAAAAACTAAAGGTCAACATGAAAAGCCGTCAATGAATACAACTCCTAAGTCACTGGCCGAATAAAAAGAAGGCGATTATTTGCTTATAAATTACCGGATTCCGATCGACACATGAAGGCTCACATCTACCTGGGCACTTCTTGAGGATCTCATTGATTGGGCAATCTGGAATCATTCGAACGAAATCTTATCGATCATGTGACTATAGGAAACAGCTGAGATTTCCCTCAAGATCTATTCAAATTTATTCAATCCATTGTGCTCTACGCTGACCCGAGAAACCCCAAGCAAAAAGGGTTATGAAGGCACAAGTAGTTTGATATATCTAATTATCGGAAGAAACGCTTGTTTGTCCACTATTTTTTGTCAGGATAAATTTAATATTATCTGGAATAAGCACAACTCACGGAATCCCTTGGGTTGAGCGGAGACGGAGACAATTGCAAATAAGAGAAGAAGGAAACCTCGAACCATGGCAGGGGGAAGGAGAGATTGGAACGTTGGAGGCCATTTTCCTGATTTTATACCATTGCTGTGCTAAGTTGACCCAGTTGTTGTTGTTGTTGTTCAATAGGTGTTGCTTGCATGCTTATCTGTTGTTTGACTGTTTACTTCTCCGCGAGATGCAAGAGTGGATAACCTTGTATCAGTTGAGACGGAAGCGATTTGGCGCTGATGTATCACATACCATGATCAAGAAAATTACAAGAATAGAGAAATTCGAAGGATAAGACAGTAAATAGTAATATTATAGAACACCTCCATCTCTCAATTAGAGCTGACCAAACATGTTCTTTTCTGAGAATATATATTTTTTCGTATCAAATTTCTTATCAAATCCTGTTTTCACTTGCTCGATCATCATTCAAAATTTATCGCTCGATACATGGTCATTCTAGCACTACTAAATCCGTTGGAACAGTAATCACGTTCCAAATATAAAATGATAGGAAAGATGGGTATTCGGATGATGTATTGGGTATGAGGTAGATATTGCATTAACAGAGTGCTCTCCTCTTGGAATAATCCTTCACCGCACTTGGACTTATCCTCCTCTTCCCCTGCCTCTTCCTCCGTCTCCTCTTCCTCTTGGTCGGATGCCCCACCAGTTGTTACGAGGACGCTCACCGCGACCACTGCGATTGCGTTATCATTAATCACTCTAGAAACTGGGTAATAAACTCACCCCCACAGATAGCACTGCTCCCACTGGATGCAGGGTGCGTTCACGGCTCCAGACTGACTGGAATGGATAGACATCTTTTAACAATTATACTAATCCAAAAGTCCAATAGGTTGAATAATTTTGTAACACGTCACGCCATTCTGCAGAAGAATAATAGAGCAACTAATAATGCAAAAACTCACCGATAGTAGCCCTGGTAGCACTGGCACTGGGGTGGACCGCACGTGAAGTAGTCGCAAATCTGCGAAATTAAAAGTTGTTTTTGAAGAAAATAATGTAAGATTTAACTGGGTAGAAGTTCTGGCAGGACGGCTCACAGATCCTTGAGCATTGCATCCACACTTGGTTCGCCGGACAGACTGGCAATAATTATTAAATTTTAGGCATCATTGCGACCAATCGCTTTTAACCGTTTTGAGCATTCTTTTATCGAAAAAAAACAAGGAACTTATCGGGATAAAGCGGAGATCAACTCACAAAACTGCGCGGAGGCCCAGCCAACCGTTATTGAGAGGAGCGCCAGGCGGAGCATCTCTGACCAGAGTACATACATTTGGATGATCTTCCATCACTTTTATACCTCCCGTTATTCGTGCAAGCTGACCCCACCATGCTGTTATCAAAGCTGGTTGGTCACCAATCCCGATTTTTTTCGTGTTTTCTCCCTCTGGTAGGAATGGGAATGCAGCTAACCTCGTATCGGTGGGAAACGAGATCTGTCAGTAGGTCGAGAACGGTCACCTAGTTATCGTAGCTAATGATCGAGAATGTAATAAACCGATGGGGATACGGACAACATATCGTATTTGAAACGACGGTTTGTTTTTTTGTGAAGAATTTTAATTTTTAAAAAATTTTTTTTTATTTTCTCTTACCTTATTTTATCTCTGAGAGGATAATGAAAAGGAAAACTAATTTCTTCACAAAAAGCAGCATAACTCTTTTTATGATACGAATATTTACGATTTCATCTGTCTAGATACCGACTGATGTCGTGTTATTGTCTGCTGACAAGCACTGTAACTTTCCGTAAAAAGTGTCACTTTCTTGATGCTACAATTGGATGTTCCCCTCATGAATAAAGTAGGATATTGAGAATCAAATAACTATCATTGTAAGCCAAGGAACAAATTTCCATTAATTATTGGAAACGGTGACCAAACGACTTCCGCCTGCCACGTAAGAATAGCAGTGCATTCTCCGGTCAATGTGTCCATTGTAGCTCTCACTTGTAGTGACTTCCCCTCTCGGCTCTTACGATCGTAGTAACAGAAGCTGATTAGATCATAAATTATTCATAACTCAAGAGCCGACTACTGCATTTGTTTTTCTGTCTTCTTGTTTCTTTTACCTCGCTGCCAGAGATTTGAGGAATGGTGTACGTCATTCTCCATACTACCATACTAACACTTCTCTCGCTACCGTATTATCGCCCTTCGTTGAGGTCGTCTACGCTCTTGAGGTTAGAGCAGACACAGTTTACTGCTCACAGCACAAAATATCTATGCACAGTATTGAAGTATAGAAGAGAAAGTTATGGGTTGCATTACAGATTGCGTTTATTCTCTGTTTCTATTCCATCTCTCCAATCGCCATGTATGTTTTGTGGAATTCGCGACCTCTGCATCGAAATGTGAGCAATAACTCTAAGATATTGATTTTTTTTAAATTAAATAAATTATATTTAGCTGCGTCTCTCAATGTGCAATCTCGTGGTGCAAGGTCTACTAGGAACGATGGCCCGTCTTATAATTCTGTAGAATCAACACACGTGCGATAGACACTGCGGTAAGCCTAGAGTCGATCGTATAAACGGGGAATCTGGTTTGCCGGTCTTGATCTGGCAATCACCTGACTTCGAATAGTAGCCGGAATTACGTAACTAAATTATGTGCTGAATGCTGTTATAAAATGCTGGGGTACAGTATCCAGTTTTTTTAAAAGCAAATCGATGTGGGGATCAATCGCAATCGGTACCGCGGCAGAAATACGCAGCAAACATGAGATTGCAGAAGAGCGGACCTCTGTAATCGTTGCTTCACTCCTTCGAACTGCTATGCTCGAGATGTTCAATGGAATGTGCGCGGGGGTTTATCATTCACGAAAAATCCAATCGTCTTCGCAGGTTCTTTTTCTTCGCTTTGGAAAGACTGATCGCAACGTTCGCCTGGTCTTGGTTTGTCTTGATATTTTTTCTGTGAATTAATTTTTTTTTAAATGAAGCGAAATAGAGTAGTAGTAGGCTTTTTTTAAGGTACGAAAAGGAATCTCCATCAACAGTTCTTGTTTTCATTGTCATGGATAGCGGTTCTATGATCTGGTCTTGGATGTGGGCAGGAGCGTTTATTTTTGGTTCGTTTTGTCTCCTCTTCAAAATCATGTTTCCATTTGATTCAGAATTCGCCAGTAAAGAGACGATAATGCTCGGTATCGCTTGCTCGAGTACTGTTGGCGTCTCGGTGAGTTTGCACGACAAGAAATATGTGAAGATGCTAACGTTCGCCTGGTCTTGGTTTGTCTTGATATTTTTTCTGTGAATTAATTTTTTTTTAAATGAAGCGAAATAGAGTAGTAGTAGGCTTTTTTTAAGGTACGAAAAGGAATCTCCATCAACAGTTCTTGTTTTCATTGTCATGGATAGCGGTTCTATGATCTGGTCTTGGATGTGGGCAGGAGCGTTTATTTTTGGTTCGTTTTGTCTCCTCTTCAAAATCATGTTTCCATTTGATTCAGAATTCGCCGGTAAAGAGACGATAATGCTCGGTATCGCTTGCTCGAGTACTGTTGGCGTCTCGGTGAGTTTGCACGACAAGAAATATGTGAAGATGCTGGAGCATTTTTATTGATTCCTCTTCCTCTTTATTCCTCTTATTATCACAGGTTTGCCTTCTCGTCGTAGTTGTCAATTACCGTGCACACATCAAGTTAAAGGCGGGAGCTCGCATTAATCGATATTCTGTAGCGAGAACCTTCCAGATCCGCGAGAATATCATTGTTATCAAGGTTGGTACCTTGTAGCAATAAAAATACACCATACCATTTGCAGGCTCTCTCCAAGCTCGCGATTCGGATGGTCATGTTGAATGTGCCCCTCTTCCTTCTTGCACTCTGTCATTTATTAATGTTCGGAGAGGAAAGACGAACGATCATCCGAGCGATGTTTGATCTACTCATCGCAATGTCGGTTCCGTACTTGCTTTGCATCCCTCTGAAATAATTTGTTGATCGCGACCTCGAAATTTGACTCTGTGCACAGCTTGTGCTTATTGTAAGTTCAAATATTCTCGCATAAAAAAGGCTCGTCTTGAAATGGTCGTTGACCACATAAATTGCAGTTATCCCATCGCCTTCATCACCTACATTCCCTTCTCCGATCCGGTCTTTGAGCGATCAATAAAACGAATGCCGCACGGCGATTACGTCTTGAAACTCTTCTCAGTGCTGCACTGTCACTGCAGGAAAGGATGAAAACGGGGTTCGATAGATTTTCAGAATTTCATGTCAAACTCGCTTTTTCAGTGCTATCATGAGTGACACCGACCACTACTTCAACATGCTCGATGCTCAATAGACGGCAGATGTAATAAAACACTGACGATACGCTTGAGCGAAACGTAGTAAACACTGTTTACTAAACAGCAAACAATTGTCCATGAGCACAGGAAGAATAATGGGGTTCCAGAAAGTTTTAGAATTTTTTTCTTCTATTTATTTCTCTCGCATTTCGGTGGTATATTGTATCACTGTATTTCATTTATTGAGGGTACCGGTGAACTAATTTATTCCGCTTTCAGATCTCGCTTATATTACCTAATGATGATGCAATAGGTGAAAATCGGCGTTTTTTGGAGACTAATATTGAAAATTTCTACCTCAATAGTGGATTGCAATTGGAACTCCGGATCTAGAACATAGTAAGAGAAAGATGTGTACTGTATATTAAAAAAATATATAAAAGGCATTTTCATAAGAGATGGCAAAAACTGATCAAAACTTTGAAAGGCCATGAATTTTCTGAAAGATCAATTTCAACATTACAAGAACCCCGGCCATTTCATACCATTCTAACATAATTATTTGTTGTTTTCATTTATCATGAATAACTTCAGACATTTGTTCCATCGAAATTCGCTGATTTTTGCAAAAATGTGTGGAAAATCGTGAGTTTCGTAGTAATGACGAAATTCGATTAGGGAGGTCGGAATGGTTCACAATTGATTCAGTGTTGACTCGCAACTTGTTAGAGAATATAGCCTGATTTTTAACTCTTGTCATGCAAGAAATTGAGAGGGGTGATTTTTGTGGGGTCTCGTCTGCATGTCCCACTTTTCTGAATCTATAACTATTTGGATGGCTCTAGTAACAAAATAGAAGAGCAGTGGTTCCTCAATACAGTGCAGCATAGCAGGGCTCGTAGGATGCCAAAACACGTGAGAAATGAATTTATGAAAAAAATTCTAAAAACTTTCCGGACACCCTAATAAATAGATATGTTTGAACTGATTTGCAGACAAAACTGTACAGGATACAACGAATGTAGCTTTCAGATTTAATTTCTATTTGCGGTGCGAATTTTTACGGCAAACGGATGTTTGAAGAGAGATTAGTCACCTGATCAATCGTACCATAATTTAGTATTATTTTAGAAGGGTGACCGAAAAAAAAACTGCTACAGAGCAGAAAAATTAAGAATTATAGATATATTTCATTATTGTAATTTTATCATATTCAGCGGCATATAATAAAATCAGCACAACAACATGGCTACAAACCGATTCAACATCATGCTCTGTGGTTGTTGCGCATGTCTCATCTCTCACACATATCTCCCTCTTCATTACGTATTATCTCCGCCATTGGGTTCCACACCTTCTCTGCACAATCAGTGGCAAGAGGGAAATCGATGTGGTTGTAGCCCGGAATTTCCAATCCTTCCTGAAAATAACCATTTTATTTTTTTTTTTGTCATTCAAATCATGATTTTCTTAATTTGAAAACCCTGAAAACGCCGTATAGGAATAGAGAATATGCTATGATATGGAACAAATGTTAAAATATAAATTCTCGCCAATACAGTACCTTGAAGAGGTCCTTCCGAATATTTGGCATGAGCCAATGTACGATATCCTCAGCGCGCGTGTCCCAATCTTCCCCAGTAAAGATAGACGGACACGTCAATGTTACTGTAGTTGTAGGGAGGAGCAGTGACCTACACGATAGATCCGTTCAGTCCTCGGATTTCATCAGATCACATTTACGGCTAATCGTATCATGAATGCATGATGATATATAGTGGCACTGCCAGAAATACTACGAAAAAATAGTCTTGAAATACCTGCCCATATCGCATCATGTTCTCCTCAGGACTGTAGTCCATGTGCTCCACCAGCAACTGGTTGGCAAACTGGAAAAGTATGGTGAAATAAATAAGAATACGGTTAGAAGATGGTCGGGAAAAGGCCGAAATGGTCAAGTCACTGAACACTCCGTATATTCTTCTCTTATTCTAAGAGATTTATCGAATCTGTGCTTGCGTATGCAGTTGAAATCACCTGTGCGCCATGCAAAAATTCCCACGTCGACATTCCAGCAGGAAAGTGCGAGAGATAAACGGGAAGGCGAGACTGGAAAGCAGAATTTTAAGGGAAATAAATAGGCAGTATCTGCCCAGTTGAACGTCTTTGCAGGCGGTCCGAACAAGATGGAGAATGTGGTGTAGCCGATCTGGCATTGTATCTTCATGAAACTATTAGAGAAATCACTGAACCTCTGTGCCCAGAATGGGTATCGAGCAGAATGAGGCAAGAGGGCGATAGAACCAGGGCCACTGAGGCAGTAATTCGTGTGCTCCGATAGTGTGTCTGTACCACTGCAAGGCGGTGATATTGTCGAATAACATAATTTTAATATTTTGTAAATAGTGGCACTGCCAGAAATACTGCGAAAAATGGTCTTTCTTTGAAATCAGAATCAATAGCGTCATGAAATACTCATGAAGAACTTACATCAAAGATCGGCGTGAGGGTTCGGAACCAGAACAATCCGAAACGGGTTAATCCGTGGAAAAAGGATCCGGATCCGATTGGTCCCACTTGGTGTAGAGCTTTGACCTGTAATATGCTGGCAATGAAGATTTTGTATTGTGAAATTGGAAAATGAGCATTTGAGTAATAAAAGCATCTCCTGATCCACATCACCAGTCAGTGATCCACATCACCAGTCAAATGATAAATCTGAGAGAAAATTTGATGTGTTCGATGATCCAATCAGAAGTTCATTATTGTTTGCACATCTCCATAATTTTTTTTTCATTAAAAGGTGCTGTAGAAACACGGATTCCATCTCAAACTTACTCGCTTCCGAATGGCGGCCATGGGGAATTCTGAACAGGTCCAGAATGTATCCATCTTCTGTGATTACCTCATAGCTTTCAGCCGGGTATCCCCAGTGTCGAATAATCTCGATCTGTAATGTGTGTTGTCGGGAATGGACAGGGAATGTTTTCGCTTAGTGAGGAAAAAGAAGACCGATACAAGTTCCATTGTTGTTAGAATATTGTACGACGAGTTCACAGACAACTTGCCGCAGTCATATCTGCTTCTGGATCGAGTTGCTCCGCCTGAGACAAAGAGCATCGGAAAAGCGCAAGGATGAAATATCGCATATACATTCTTCATAGATAACAGTATTATTTTGTGTCCATATTTATACATGATAATAACAAAGCAAGTGCCTCTGCAGATAAGAACATGGAACGAGCCAGAGTGCGTATGGCACAAATAGAAAGAGGGAAAAGACTGTCTTTAGGCTGCAAACAGTGTCAACCCTGAAAGGAAATATTTGTGTCAATGACGAAGAATTATTTACTAGTGAACCTGAATAGAAGGGACGAGATAAAGACTGAATGCTATCAGCAGATTGGGGCCGATCAGTTGCCTCCCACTGATGAGACCAAGGAGCACATAGAGCAATAGCCAGGGTCACGAGAGGCAGCAGACCCTTCAATGAAAAAAATGATGCTTCATGGCACAAATGATACCATGGTTAATAACAACAAAGATTGCTGATAGTTGCCTTCTTTCAGGTTCCAGTCATGCTATGATCGCGAAGCAATTTGCATCAGAACCAAAGCAATTCCCTAGAGCTAGGAACGTTGATAAAAACGTTCACCTGCAGAATCAGAGTTGTCAGAAATCAATCTATCCTCGCCTTTGGTAGTAAAGTGACAGGTCCGTAGAAGACGGTTATTAAAATCGCATTCCAACACAAATGTATCTGCAAGTATCATAAGAACTCAACTGCCTCAACTGACTCGCTTCAAAGAAATCTTAGCAATTTTTTGATTAAAATATCAGAGAAAATGCTCATACCGGCATGCAACAGAGCGGGATAATCGTTGAGAACAGTATTCCCTGCACCGCATTTACTGTTATTGAGATGCGATAAGTTGTGATGTTGCTGGAAAGTTTCCTGCGCCATAGAAAACACATGACGATGATGTTGAGCACGATTCCTCTCAATTTTGAGACGAAAACTGATTAGCAAACTCTATCGGTGACATACCCTCAATGCAGTCAATAATGCGAATAAAATCAGCCCAGAAAGAAGCCATCGATGAATGGTGGATAACGGCAAAAGCTTGTTAATATTAAATGGTACAGAGTGCGTGGGCATGAGAAAATACAATGAACATTAGCAAGTTGAGGCTTTCGCACACCTTTCAGGGCTAGGTTGTAGGGGGTGCAGAGAATTTTGCATTATATTTTCATTACAATCACTACAATGCATGATGTCACCTGAAATACAGAACTCTCGTTCGGAAAGATAACACCTTATCGGTATTTGGAACATAAAATTATTTATACGCATACGAATCATTAAATTCGTCATGAAATATACATTCTTGCAATGTGAGCAATATGAAAGTAGGAAAATTTAAGTTGAAAGATGAATTGTTTTAAAGGTTGCACTCTATTGTTGTCAAATCGTTGTTATATTACTTTTTTTTTGAATATACCAATGATTTGACAACTTTTTCACATCGACACTTCTGATCGGTATTTCCGACCGAGTCGCTTGCCGAACATCGGAACTCTTCTCATTCCATTTCGTAATCGTCTGTCGCATGTGCATAAGCGATACAGAAATGCTATGGAATATCTGGAATTCAGAACTTTGTCTTCATCGTTTTCTTTTTTTAAAATTCCAATCAAAAATCTTGATTTTCGCTTACTAAAAATTCGCGAGATAAAAGGAAACTGACAGTGAGATGTGAAAGTCGAAGAGAGCAATAGCAGGGTACTTCACAAAATCACAGACTCCTGCCGGAATAAACAGATATGCGGAGAAATATACAATGCCCGGCAACGAGCCCACGACGGCCGGAAAAGCGAGCTTCCAGATCATCTCAAATTAATGAAATAGTGAGATTTTTCTCGTTTTTTGGGTATTTTTTTAACGTTCTAATGAATGCGGTACATCTAAACGTTAGTGTTTCTCAAACTTCCACAATCTCACTAATACCAATTGCGGTCAAAATGTGAGAAACCAATGTGAGGTTGCTGCACTCACTCCAACACAAGGAGATTCTCTCTGATTTGGTAGTGCTTCGCTACAATATAACGAGTTGTGATTCGTCTCGAGGTCAGAGCAGATTGGGCGGCTTTATTCCATTTGAAGAATAAGTAGAATGGCTGAACAGTGATTGTTTACTCATAACTCTCCCATTTCCATCCTGACAAGGGATCCGATAGTGACACAAGGCGCATTGATCAATAACTGCACAGTTTGAGGGTAAACTCCTTAAAATAGTTGATATGAGACGACTCTATAGTATTTAATGATTTACCGTATAACAAGCTAAATTATGGAATTATCACTCCAATATTTTCTATAATTAGCAAGCATCCGAATAGAGCTGTGAGAGTTGAGCAGCCTTCCCGTTCATACCTGGAAAACAGAGATAGGATTCAAGATAGGATTGAAAACTCACCACTCCCACCATTTTGTCGCCAGAAATCGCTCGATCGAAACAGTGATGGGGCTGAAAGAAAAGAGCTATTCGCGAAATTGAGGAAGAGTGACACTCACAGAAGCATGTAGAATGAGAAGTAACAGGATCTTCCGATGCTAGCAATAGTGGCTAGATAAGATTCAACATCTAATAAACAATCCAATTGACAGCCGATATTCCCCCTACCAACCATCAGAAATAACTTGATGATAAATTAAGGCAATCCGAGAAAATATCCCAATTGCCATGTGCAAAATCGCAATTAGAAAGACTAATCGGCACTGAAATCGTGCATTTCCATCCATCACAAAGCATAGATTATGTTTCTATGAAGAGGACTGGCTAGATAAGTTCCAACAGCGGCAATAGGAACCGACATCATAACCAAACACATTGTACACACCTCAATATCACAGTTTTTTTGTTCAATTGAATGTGAACCAACCTCAAGGCAGTAAACAATCTCAATTAGTGGATAAAATGGAGCCGTAAGTGTTGCGTTCAGCCACACTAAGTAAAACATTCTGCAAGTGGAGGTAAATATGATATCGATAAAACAAGCAGATGGGTGTACGATATCGATTTATTCCCGTTCTCCGATAATTGCTGCTCGTGTAGCATGGCGTAGGGGAATAGAATGCTATTATTCCTATGACAGTTGCATTTTTGCAGCCAATGTCATTAGAGCAAAAACAATATAATTTTTGTATTGTAAGAAAATAAACCGTTTCACTTGTTATTACGAACGGTCCAATCTACTGTGTTTAGCAATTATTAATAAGGAATTCTAGGCTTCAGTGTTTGTATTTAATCAGTGCATTTTGCGTCCAGGATCACATAGGAGAAAGATCGGGAATATTGGAAAACTAAATAAATAATTAGTGAATATTTTGTTCCGCTCATCATGCCTACTGTATGCTAACCAGTCCATGACTCAAACTGAGTTTTTGAATCTTACAATGACAAAAAAGATAAATCAGGGACGAATTGATGCAATTAGTTCTCTCAGATACATAATAGACCAATCTATGAATGAGAGTGGAGGGAGACATGGACGCCGCTGGTTGAGTATTTCGAGGTCATCAACGTGGCTTCCGTCGTATCTCTCATCAGACCGTACTGGATGATTCTAAATATGCAAGTTTCGATTCTCATAATGCCAGTGATGAAGAAATTGCGTGGCTGAACAGTGTGCAACACACTCAAGCATTTTACCGCGAAACTTTCGGAAGCACTGAATCGAGTTTCTCTATGCAGCCACTCAATCACTTTTAGATTCAAATTCGTTCGTCACAATCATTGTTAAAGGGCTCACCTTCTCGCTCGTTCCATCATAGGCGCAGTGTTCACGATGAGTAGACTGCTGTGGGCAAGGGAATTGAGTGAGAAGAGGAAGATGGAGGGCAGAAGTACCACCGAATCTGCAATTGGCAATTGCGAATGACAAAGATGAGCTTTCATTGTCTCACGCTTGTCAAGATACAATAAGTATTGAAATTCGAAGGATTCCACACCCGTATCGTTCGAAAAATTGAAGTACCGACCGGACGACTTGACAGTCGCCACACTTTGGGCTTCCATTGGGCAATAGGGGCTTTATAAAGGTATCATTCTGCTTCATCCTTTTCCCAGACCATAATTGCCTCTTCAATCCCTCTGACGAGAGATCCACGTGGTTACTATGAACTATTCCAATCAGCAACCATCATTGCAGACAGCTGGGAATCGCCACAAATCGGACACTTGTTTCCAGTGGTAAGTTCTAGCGGATCAGTGATCGAGTCTCATGGTCGGTATAGTGCGCGACTTTGACAGTAGCGATCGCTTTGACCAACAGGTGTTTCTTGCAGCTACTAACGGTCTGTGGTTACTGTACTTCGGAACAAGCGGTACAAATAAATCAAGTTACCATCTTCAAATTGATGGAACTGCACAGCCATGAAGATCAGGATGGGCATGGCGAGGAAGACTGTGAAGGAACCGGTCTGAGAAGAGAGCAGAGATAAGATTGGATGACTCGGAACTTGAAAGATCAAAGATCAATATAGTGAATCGGATTTTTGAAAGATCAAAGATGAAGTTCACAGTTCGAACCTGAACAAGTGACTGCAACGTCTGTCTAATCTTCACGCGGGAGCCGTAGGACAAACTGGGAAAAATTTATTTCGTCTCAATAAATAGGGAACGAACATAGTCCCAATTGAGATACCACTGTGCTTCGTATCTTTGTTTGTCCGATCGCGGTCTACTAAGAATTGTAATCATCGAGGTCAGGAACCACATTCAGCTCGCTAATTACCAGATGCACTCTGTTTTCCTCAATATTTCATAGCCGGAACCAGAGTGTGAGCCATTTCGCTTATACGAAAACACTAATTAATAAGTGTTCAGCGAGCGCTGTAGTTTCTTCTCTATGCACTTTTGGTTTGTTCGCGAATTGGGCAGGAATGGCGAAAAGGGACGCGCGTAGCGAAATAAAATAATGCAAAAAACTAACGACCTTCTTGTCACGACGTATGCCGCATGTTTGTGATATTTATATTTATGATATTTATTCGAAATAGGCGAGCAGACGCGCGCAATTTTTCGCTACATATAAAAACATGATTTTACCTGTGACATCTATACTGCGTAATCACACGACAAATGTGGCCTGAAATGGCGAATCCGATGGTTGAATAGACGAAGACAGAGATCAGGATTATGCAGCCATTCACCTGAACAACTATTTCTTCCATTCTCAATAGTATTTGCATCCAGCACTATTTTACAGTAACAATTTCTCACCATGACGTCATTGCTGTCCTGCACACCGAAGTTGCGATGACGCTCGATCCAGTCGCAGGAGGGGCAAAGCTGAACCAATTATGGCATAAACAAACGGGTTAGGAACTTTTCTCAGTAGTCGCTCCTGATCCACCGGAGCGAAGAGCAAATAACTTCTGATCGAGTAGCGAATGGGCAGAGTGTTGATGCCCGACACGAGAAGAGCCGGTACCACTGAAAATTGCAATATTTTGTAGCTACAAAAGGGTATTTGAGTCCCTTGTTTGGTCACATTTTTCCTCCTATTTCTCACGTTCTTGGTTCAATAACATGAGAACGGCTTCAAAGCCGATTCAGACTGTTCTCAGCTATAAACAGGTTACTCACCTCGCGAAGCGCACCGCCCCAGCTTGAATCTCGACAGAGCACACATCAGATTCTGGTGGCGGAAGAAAAGAAGAATGATGAAGAGCACGGAGAGGTTGACGATGAGGAAGATGCACAGACTCTGCAACCATATGCTTTCTTACCTATTACTAGATCATGCATACATCTGGGTTCTGCGTTTTGTGAGAAAATGAGTGGCCAATGATACTAATTTAAGTGAAAGCGTTGACGATAACTCTGTGAAGATTTCGTCCGAGATTGAATGCACACTAATCAATCTGTTTGCTGTTGTTGTTCATACTTCATTGGAGGCACATGGATGGTTGATAGGATAGTCTATGCAGAGGGAAGTCGCCCCCAGTCGAGTGTGCTTACATGGTGTGCAACGAAGGGGAATCTTCCCTGCTGACACAGCAACCCGATGCAGTATCCACCGCTCACGGGCATGTACATGAACGGCACGTACAGAAGGGTGAAATGGAAGTTCTGCACGAGATAGAATGCCTGAACATCGTGATATTTACTGGGTTGTTAGGCAAACTAAAGTAACTAGTTTGTGCAACCCGGAACAAATGTAGGTTCTATTTAAAGGGTTGTCAACCTGTAGCAGTAGCAGAATGACGAAGATGTTGCGGGCGTAGATTAAACGGAGATGCAGCAGCGAAACGAGACAGAATACATTCACCCCCAACGAAATCACACCGATCGTCGAGCAAATTGCAGTGATGCCAGCATCGGAGATCGGTCGATCCGGAGCCATGGAAACACTGAAAATATTGAGCACATCAGAAAAGTATAGAGAAGATATTTCGCGTCTCTTAATTATACTTGCTATCTCACGGATATCGCGCATAATGCAGAGGCAGACTATCTATCATAGTGGATACATGCATGTACAATATTCAGGAAAAAGAGAGATTGCAAATGTCGGGCGGGGGTGTTGAACGAACGAATACAATAATCAAGTCATTCAAATTTCGGTAATGATCCATTCGTCAATCCGCGCAGGTGCACCGGGGAAAAGGGATCAAACTGTCCAGTCATTGTCTACCCCTTATATCTAGGACTACTACTCGCCGGTACAACTCGCTTTATCACCTGTGTAATAATGATATATCGTTTCCGGCCTCTAATAAACTTCTACGGAACAAGTAATGACAATTGGAAACGTCTCTGCTCATTTCATGCCATCTGTAATCGTTCAGAGAAAGGAGAGAAAGAGAGATCGCTCGCAAAATGAGGAGGGTATATTTAAAAATTTTGATCACTAAAGGCCGCAAGCACTGCGTGCACCGCCGGACAGGGAATCTATATCGGGGCCTGCTTTTGATGCTTCAATTTGTCTGTTGTTTGTTTTCCCAGTCCATTGATTTCAGCGATTTGGAGTCGTAGTTGTTATTCGCCCATTACATCGAGGATTAATATAGCGCGAGCAATATCAAAGATATTATTTTACGTTTTTTTAAAAATTCTCCAGGCTTAACATATTGTAAAGCAAACACAATGACAGAGGAAACGACTGTGCGATGGAAAAAATTAATATTGAACAATGATGATACAGAAGACGATCAGCTCGAGATGGAGACATTCTTCCTGATTATCAATCGATGGATCCTGGATCTCTCAATCTCCGCCTTCTCATTCCTCGCTCCTCTTCCTACATTGAACAGGTAGTACCAGTCGGTGATCACCTCACGGAACCTGATCGGATCGAAATGAAAATATATCAAATCATGAACGGTGTTTGGATTCGCTAGAACGTGAACTGTGGTTCCATTAAGAAACGTAGGAATGTTGCGCGCTAGTGATGTCAAATTACAACCGACTCTCCGCATTTTGCGTGCTTCTCGTAATCAGAGAAACAAGAGAGAACGCGAAATGAGGAGATCCGGGGCTTCCGATTTGTCATCACTACTGCCCCCCTGCCCACGGACATGACGGTCATCAGGGGGTTGAGGAATGTGAAGAACGAGGGCGTCAAGTACACAAAATTGGCGTAGTAGCCAATTTCGTAGCCGAGTGGAAGCACGAAGAAGGGAAGCATGTAGAGAAAAGCGGGGAAAATGAACTGAGGGTTTATTTATGGTTTTTAGAAGGAATACAATAAAAACAAAATGCACACCTGCAGTATCAGCGCCCGTACCAGCTGCAGCTGCAGTCGCTTCACGTCAATTTCGAGTTTTCTGCAAGTTCGTAGAACGTCATGGAGTGTTGTCCTTTTTACGGGTACCTCGTGTTTATAATGGACAGAATCTTGGTGATTAGAAATCCGTTGATGAACAGTGATGTGTTGATGGTAGCCGTGGCCACAGCCAGAGTCAACAGACCGTAGAAGTTCCAATCGGTGCGATCAGCAAAATTCTTCTGAAATCTTTTGAAATAACAATTATTGCATCAGAATCTTTTTTTTAAAGGCCCATCTTTTATATTTTTTCTCCATATCTGTGATCATAACTACTCGAGGGAGTTAATCAACCTTTCACGACACAAGATCATCAGAAAAAGACATACAAAGAAGCAAACTCCGATTGGCGTAAAGTCATCGTAGATTCAAATCGAGTAGAGTTCCCGAACGGAATTGGCAAAGCGAACACGATTTTCTTCCTTCCTACCGCCGCGGTATGGTCATTTCTCTCGAATCACTCTTGCAAAACATCACCTGCGGGCGGGAGTCGAACCTGCCTGCGTCGGCATGCCAGTCGGACACCATGCCCATTAAAAAAAACACGATGCGTCGAATCTGATTTATTTATATTTCTAAGGTCCAACAAAGATAGGATCACGTTGAAATATATGCAGGCATCGATGCTAATAACGAGTAAATGAGAAAGATGAAGAACAAGAATAGGCACTTTGGAAGTACTAATTTCTAAAAGTCTTTTGAAGATTTCATGAACGAAACAAAAGTGATCCCAGTCAACTATTTTACAATTGCGAGGACACTCTCGACTGCTAGGTTTTGCCTTGTGTGTTCGTTGTCCCAATCGTTTCTAGGGCGATTTTTTAATATTTTTTTAAAAATTAAAATTTCAGAATAATCACCGGTAGCACCGTGACTCCGGTGGCCGATGTCACGATGTCCAGCACCGCGAACGAGACCAGCATGAATCGATAATTCCCGATGATTCGCGACTTTGGATGCGCGATAATCACTACCAAAATTAGATTGATGCTGATGGAAACGACCGCCGAGAAGTAAATGAGAACCTTGGGATTGTATTTGTTTTGCAAAAATAAGGTTTAGTTTACCTCGTGAATGACTGCCAGAAGAGTAGTCATGATTAGAGAACTGGTGAGCTGAATGAGAGAGATTCATCAAGTTGAACCCTTGGGAATCAAGGACAGACACGAGTGCTTGTTAATCGTTTTAGTTTGTTTTATGCGTCATTGATACTACGGCGATAATGAATAGCTTTTTTTTTGTGCCCGTTTATGGATAAAGAAAATTCACCTTATTCCTTTCCTTGTGCCCATTCCGTGTCATTACGATAAATGCATGATCTTGAAACACAGTTTAGACACACGGACATAAATGGAGATCTCTAATCGGACACAGTGATGGTTGAAAGAGAGACGATAGAGGTTATAAAAGAATAGTTTGTGACGAGAGTTTGTGACGGATTGCGTTACCTCGCTCGGTTCACTCTTCTCCCGATGGCGTTGCTCTTTTTTATCTATCCCACTCGGTAGTCTGCCTACGTGCGGAGGGACACTTTCTCTTGTACAACACCAGCTTTCCCCAACCTACATCCTTTAGTAACTCACTCACACACGCATATAGCTGTATAAATACGCCAGACATGTTTCTCCAAGATTTATGTGTTATTGCTTGTGCTTCCTATATTTCATCGTTGTTTTCCGGTCGCTTTTTTCTGTATTTCGCTCACGCTCGCGCTTTTCTCGATTTCCCTGCACTTGCTGGTACGTCGCATGAGTATTCCCTATCCTCTTTCAGCTACCAGCTCGAAACTAGCCATGCCGATGGTTCGCGTCGCAACCAATGTCGAGATGGCGAACATTTCAGACGATTTCGAGGTTATTTGATTCTCGAGTAATTTGTTTTGAAATCAATAAATGTAGGTCAAGCTGACCGAAGTGCTGCACGAATCGATGGGAAAGCCGCGCGAGCGAATTATGATCGAGGTTAGACATTTTCGCTTAAGTTCGATTCAATAATAATACAAAAAAATTAATTGTAGTATAACAGGAACAAAACTACAATTCAGAGCAATGTTCCCTGTAGTCAAAATGCAGGAATATTTCGACCGAATCCAAAAAATTCTGAAATATTTTTTTTTTTTAATTAGCGAATTCTCAGATAGACGGAGGTCGGCGCTTGATGTACGGAGCAAAGCCTGGCCCTGGTTGCCAAATCTCCGTGAGTTTGGCTTATTTTTTCGTACCACATTCTTGCCAACTCTTCTTCAAAAAAAGGAAACAAACTCATAGTTTTTTTTAATGTCAATTGTGGTAATGATTTTCACGGTGACAATGTAAGATTAATAATTAAATTAATTATGCAGATCAAGTCGATTGGTTGTCTCGGTGATCAGATGAACATCCGTCACTCGGCCAAAGTGTGCGACTTCATTCAGAAAGAGCTGGGAGTCCCGAAAGACAAGGTAGCCACCCCAACTAGCGATGCAAATTCGGAATCAACTCATCCTATTTCGTAACCTCGCCGATCAGAGAAACGAGAGTAGATGCAAAATGAAGAGCGTATGGTACGGATTTGTCATCCCTCTTCTTCCTGCACCACTTCGTGTAGCAGTTTATAATCTGAAAGAAATAAAATGAATGGAAGCTAAGGGAGAAAAGGGAGAACATAATGATAAAAGAGACAGATGTCTATTACAGATTCTCATTGAATTCAGCGACCTCTCAGCTCACCAGGTTGGATTCAATGGCACGACTGTCGCCGAAGAACTCGCCAAGCGATCGTAAACTATTTTTTAAAACCGATCTTTTACTACAACGAACGTGCGCTGGCATAATGTTTACCTTTCATTATTTTGAAACAATTTTTTTTGTAATCACGCTCAATCAGCTTGCTTCGAAATTGATATAGCTTGCAATTTGCTATCAGAGGTATTCTGAGATTCTGCATGAATGGCAGACCCCCCATTTACAAAATGTTCAAACTGCTTCCATTCCAACCAAAACTTGTCAGTAGATGTACCATATGTCGAAGAGTTTTCAGTTCCAGTTGTGGAGCCGTAAAATTGAAATTGCCTATTTAACGGCTCTCGAAATTTTGAAAATTCGAAAAATCATAACTCCCTTCAACGTTAAGCTAGTAACTCGATCAAAAACGGAAAATTACCGTCTTGAAGAGTGTAACAACTTCGCTGTTTAACTAAAAAGTATTCAAAAAGTCAAAAGTAATCAAAAATTCAAAAAAATAAAAGTTGAAGCCAATAAACGATCCCAGCTAAAAACTTTTAATACCATCCGGGCGAGATATTAACAGATTTGAAATCTACGCACTTTTTCAACATGGGTTACTGTTGGTGAGTTTTCGATCGGATCACCTACATTTAGACTTTTTCCGCGTCAAAGGTTGTTTTCAGCATGTGAAAATGGTGGTAAAATAGGTTTTCCGAACACAACTTTTTTCTTTCTCATTTTCATGATTCCGCACATAGAATTTCGGTTTCTACGCGTGAAAATACGCTAGAAAAACTACTATTCACTTAATTTTGGGTGGTTGACTTTTTCGACCATTTTGCGACTTTTTTTGGAGATCTTTTGAGGCCCATTTCGGAGTCGAAAAGTTGACTCCTCGGAATTTTCGAACAAGTATTTTTTCTGGCGTAATTTCACGCGTGGAAACCGAATTTCTATGTGCGAGATCATGAAAACGAGAAAGAAAAAAGTTGTGTCCGGAAAACCAGTTTTACCAATATTTTCGCATGCTGAAAACAGCCTTTGAGGCAGAAAAAGTCTAACTGTAGGTGCTCCGATCGAAAAGTCGCCAACAGTAACCCTTGTTGAAAAAGTTTGAAGATTTAAAATCTATAAATATCTCGCCCGGATAGTATTTAAAGTTTTTAGCTGGGATCGTTTATTTGCATCAACTTTTTCTCTTTTGAGTTTTTGATTACTTTTCACTTTTTGAATACTTTTAAGTTAAACAGAGAAGTTGTTACACTGTTCCAGACGGTCATTTTCCGCTTTTGATCGAGTTACTAGCTAAACGTTGAAGAAAGTTATGATGTTTAAAATTTTCAAAATTTCGAGAGCCGGTAAATAGGCAATTTCGATTTCACTGCTCCACAACTGGAACTGAAAACTCTTTGACAAATGGTACATCTACTGTCAAGTTTTGGTTGGATTCGAAGCAGTTTGAACATTTTGTAAATGTGCACCACTCAAATCTCAGAATATCTCTGTTATGATGTTATTTTGTGATGATGAATTATTGTCGTCTTTATTGTCGTCTTGGGGAATATTGCAGCTACAAACTCGGAATTAGGAATCTGAGATTATGACCGAGCTTATTGTCGTAATAACTTTACGAAGAGAAGTAAGACAATAATATAGTTACAAGTGCACCCAAACTAAGAGGGCGAAGGCGAGTTATCTCTCCAATCTCCGATGACGGCATATTCAGAAGAACATCAAGCAAGAGAGCAAGTTCGTAGTGAAGCTAACCACGCGTAACATAAGCGACAACTGAATGTTTTTGTAATCCTTTCATCTATTTTTTCTAAATGTGTTTATGCTGATGTGTGTTGTTAGAGTGAATCTTGCAAGAAAAGTAGAAGTAAAAAATCAGCTAAGAATTCTAACATTTTTAAATGTTTAAAAATGGTACGGTATTTGAGCGGAAGTTGTTTCACTTCTTACTTCGTTGTGTATTGTGCTATGCTTTCTATGTTCGTTTTCTTACTACTGAATTGCCGGAGTCAATAGTTCTGCAGTATCCGGAGAACTCGCCTCCGCCTTCTTAGTTTGGGTGCACTAACTTTATTGTGGTCTTGTTATTCAATAGTTCTGCAAACCATGAACTACAATTTACCAGGAGATCATTCGTATCAATCTCTGTTTTTCCCTGTATCTCTACCGAGTTCAATATAACAACGCAATAGACCACAATTGCCAACACAAACGCCCTGACGTCGACTCAATATAGATGGTGTACACGGTTCTCCACTTGAATCGATACCTCACCGATGAACATTTTCCCCTCTTTGAATGCTTCTACGCTTTTGAGGTTTGTGTAGTCGGATCTAAACATCATCTCGAACTCTTCACAGGAGCGAGAGCTGTGCATAGAGAATGTGCTATTCATAATGAAAAGCACTATTTTGCGTGCTCAAAATTGCTCGACAACCACCATAAAATATTACAGATTTTCAATATAGTTCTCTTCATTGCGTGCTTTTGCCCTTATGCTGGCCTAACTTTCTGGAACGCCCGACCAATCCATCGAAATGCAAGAACTCTTTTTTTTTTCGATTTTGTACATTACAACTATAACTACATACAATGAATTTGTTTCGATGAAATGACGGAAAGAATTGCTTTCAGAATTCGCAAAATTTGTGACATCATGTGAATAACATATACAGAATGAAAAGCAGGAGAGGGGAAGGGGGGGAGGGAATTGGGATAGAAGAAGGGAGAGTTGGAGTTGATCACTCCCACAGATACTCTTGATAAATGAGGTGGACGAGGCCTCGGAACGGGAATGGGACCGTTCGATCCATGTATATCTTATGGACCTAGAGCAAGGGTGGGGAGTGATGGGGGATTCTACAGTTTAGGGATCACTATTTGGAGAATGAGGACCGTGTCAGGATTCGATAACAAGTGAAGTTTGATTGTGGACAACGATAATTTTGGATCAACAATACGATGAATCTTACAAAGGAAGCGAATAGTGCGATGAGAGAAGGATGATCGTAAGTTTTCTCTACGAGCAATAGGAATGTGAAGGGAAAACGCATTGTTTCTGGACGAAACATTACGAAATGAATAGAAGCGAGACATAGGTAGATCAACAATTCCATTAACTATCTTGAGAGAGAATAGAATATATGAGAAACCACACGACGGAGATACAAAGAACGCAAGTTAGCAGAAACGAGTCTCTGATCATAGCAAGGAGGAGATGAAATACGAGGGGAAGTACGATAGTGTAATAATCGAGTGAAAAGATGCTGGCATCTTTCTAATTGACTAATGGGTCCTTTAGCTGAAGGTGACCAAACAGGGGAAGCGTACTCTAGAATAGGAACAATGAATGAACGATAAGCACGGATATAGGGGTCACTAGATGTACACGAAACAGATCTAAACAGAAGATAAATAAGCATATTCGCTTTCGTGATCTATCGTGATCTACCACCAGTACTTCGTGGATGGAGGCTACGGTAATATGGCTCTCGGCCCCCATGTTCGAATCCAACATCTTTTCAGAAGATAGTATGGCTCTCATCATCGCTTCAATCGCGCGCGTCTCGATGCTGAGCGCGTTCAATGTCGTGTGAGGGTGTTTGACGTTGAAATTACTTTGATTGGTCTGTTCCGTTCCATTAGTGCTGGAATAGGTCGCAAATCAGCCTGAACACTTTTGCTCATTTATTTTCTAGGAATCAGTTCTACTCAGACAGACAACCTTGCCAGAATCAGAATGTTTATTTTTCTAAAAACTCCTATGTTTAAGTTTTTTCTTCATTTCGGTCGAACGGTTGATCGCAACGATCGCATGGTCATGGTAAGATTTGTTATTTTGCTATAGAAAGCAAAGGTGTAGTGCAGGTGGAGAATCGAAGAAATATTAGCGCTAAAGCGACCAAAATAAGACAAAATATATTTTGATTCTTTACTAATCCGTCATGGGACAGGTATGAACGAGGCACTCCGTCGACTCTCCTCGTCGCTCTCTTCACTCAATGCAGCTTGCTACTCCTGTCTACTGGCCTTGCTGTCACTCTTGTGTCATGTATGATTTTCGATCCTGTTGTTTTTCGTTCCATACAAGTATACATCTTGTTCTGGAAAATAAAAAATGCTAGATCGCACAGTATTTTTTATAATTTATCATTTCCTGTATCGAAAGTGATATCATTCAAGCACTGATCCGATCTATTCTTGCTAGTGTGGCATGTTCTAAGAAGTTTGGCTCATTCGATGAGCGTGCATGGAAGAACATTCTGCCTTTAGTAAGGGTACTTATCATCACATCAACAACAATAATATAACAAGAAAATGGGAAATATTGCAGCAACTCTCGTCGTGGCGCGCCTACTGATGTGTCTTATCACGATTTGTGTCATCGGTTTCATCGTGAGTTCACGTAAATTGTCAGAAGGATCGTGATATCCGGAGAAATTTTGTTCACTGAGATAAAGTTTGTTCATACCTTAATATTCTCAATAATAAGGACATCTGAACATTTCCAGTTTCTCCTCGTCGTTCTCGCTCTCAATCAACGCATTTCTACTCTTCTCGGAAAGGGTATACTGACCACTCGCTACTCCATCTCACGCGCCTATCAAATCAAGGAAAACGTATCCGTCATCAAGGTTTTGTCCTCTTTATGATATCATGATTATAGTTTCATGAGGAATGTCAAGTTTTTTTAAACGTGAGATGATTTCGAGATTTAAACCTGTAACATTGATGTCAACCCTGTTTCCAGGCTTTTCTCCGCATTGCATTAGTCCTGGGTGCATTGAATGTGCCCGTCTTCGTGCTGGAATTTGCGTTTCGTCTTTTCGCGAGCGTCGATAGGAAGGCGTCAAGCGGATTCGCCTACGCCTCCATGGACGTATTCATCTCGATGTGAGCAGAGTATTGCATAGAGGGGATAACACCGATGGAAGTGAGAAGGGTCATGAGACTGGGTAATTCACGCCAAATACAAATAGACGATGACTGTTGCTCTTCTTCGTATGGCCAGAGTGAGAACGGGGAGATGAGCACGAGGGTACAGTCCTATTGGCCATGAAAATGTTGCACACACGTTCATGAGGGAAAACAACAAGATTATAGATAGTTTATCGCGAGCAAGACGTTTCAGGGTAAACTCACATCATCAGTCGGTTCATATCTCAACCTTGGGTAATTATACCGGGTAGTAGAGGTCGAAAATCAGCGCACTGCGTCGGATGAGAATATTAGGATAACAATTTACTGGATTATCACAATTTGCATTACGAAAAGCAAAACTGTTATGAAAGAGACGGATTGCGAAATGGTTCCCACCCAGTAGATTATCATCCGAGCTATCGTCAATTCCGGCAGCGGTCTCTTCAATATCCGTAGTTTTCCGACGGGGATTGATCGACGAGAATGTGAAATGAAACTTGGTCATTTGGAGCTAGTGATGGCAAATCGGAACAGGACACTTCAGTTTATCTCATATCTCCAGGCAGCGGCAGCGTTCAATTTTCATTATCGGAATCATTTTCGCTCCTTATTACAGATATCCGCTGGTAATCTCCTCCTACATTCCCTTTGCGGATGCCGCTTTCGAACGATCACTGAAGCGACTGTGGGCTGGAGGGCACATCTTCGACGCCCTCTCGCCTCTTTATCTCACGATGGAGAGGATATTAACGAGGAAGAAGATTACGGTGTATGTTTGCTTTCAGGACGAACTAATTTCTAAGATCTTGCACTCCTTTCATTCTATCATTTGCTTAGCGTCCCTTCTTCCGAGCTCTATTTATTTCGAGGAGAAGACAATCATTGCAGCGAGCCGGCGCATTCTGATGCAGACGCGCACTTTCTCGCCTTCAATCTGACAATTCGATGAGCGGACGAAAAGATGACGCCGAAGCAGGGATGTGCGAGTGAAGAAAAAAAATTGAAATACGAAGCGAGGACTATCCCATTTTTTTACGCTCTTGAGTCACATGGATCTAGAATCAGTCATTTATTCCCATCCCTTATAAAGATGAGAGAGAAGCTTGCTATGTTATGTGCTTGCAAGGCGTCTTATCAAGCGAAGATTAGAGAAGGACATGAGCAAGCTGGGATACACAAATAACACAATTCCATTCGCATGGAGAACATTGATGAGCTACATGCTCATATGTCTTACCATACACGGATGAATTATTGCGAAAAGGTCAGGATCCTGTCATCTCATTACGTGCTGTTTTCATCATCACGGTTAATGATAACGAGACCTTCGGCTGTCGGCTTATTTCCTGCTATGGTCATATACACTCACTACTTTCACTATTTTGTCACTCTATTCGGCCTGACCGTCAGCGTTCTTCTCATGACTGCGATCGTCACGAGTACGCCAAAGTCGCTGCAGGTTTTTTCTTCAAATATTTGAAAACCATTCTTTCTGCTGCTCAGACATATTCCATTCTCATTTTCTACTGTGCGCTGAACGATTTCATCTCGATCGTGGCAGATACTCTGACAATTGAGAGGTATTTTATTTTACAAAATCAAATAAGCCAATTCATTCCCTGTACATCATAAGATAAGCGGGGGACGGGCGTTTGTTAGTATCCATCTGTACCAAAACAGCAAGTTTGTAGGCTGATGGTGCATATGCCGACCATTTTCTGGGAAGCAACTGGACCGTGTATCTACGTTGGCGTGGACCTCTGCAATTACTGCAATTCCATTTTCTGCGTGACCATTATCGAGTCGACCATTATCCAATCTATTTCGTTTTGGTACAGGTGGTGGATGCATTGTACTGCCGAAATATCTACGCCGTTTCAGGAATCATATTTTGACTGCAGAGGCGCCAAGGGCGATGAGTTGCCATCTTACAGTGCTGATTTGTTCGATTCCCAATGTCATCAATGCGGTGGGAAATCCGCCTGTTGAAGATTGCAATCTCAAGCAATGCAGGTGGCATTCAAACTTGCTCGAACTCAAAACGAACAGATTTTCCATGCGGCGCTCATGTTGTATCCCGAAGAAACATGGTCAGATTCGATCATTTATGGTGAGTCTAGTTTCATGAAAATTAATGTCCTCAGATGAATCTGGGCTCATCCATTATTCTAAATATCCGGTTGATAGTTGTCAAAAGAAGACGACTAAAGTTGGATACCAACGTGCCATTGAATCATCGTGTAGAGAACTATTTGTTATCAGGTCTCCCCGACATCTTCCGATTGGATGCCTTCATCACCTACGGCTACTTCTTCTTCATGATGCCGACGCTATTCGCCTACATGGTCTTCAAGAGACGATGTGTGAGAATAGCAAGTGATTTCCGATTCATTTTATGATTTCAGACTCTTCAAGTGCTGCACAAATTCGAGAATTCAATCAGCAAACGAACGATGGGCATACATCGAATGCTTATCAAGGTGAGTTATTTAGAAGGCATAAATGTGCGGACGCCTTTAGAACGTATTTTTTTATGGCGAATTAAGCCTAATCATAAGCTTATGATGCGTAAAAAAAATTAATTAAGCTAATCATAACCTGGCGCTCCTTAGCCGTAAGAGTTTACGGCGAGATATTTTCCTACTCACTTTCGACAAATATCTCGTCCGTTTTTGATTCACCCGATGTAAATTTCCGCCGTATTAGGTTGTTTCGTACAACATGCTATCAGAGTAGCGTCGAATTGAAAAAAACTTTAGATGATAAATCTGATTGTCAGATCCTAACTCTCCACGCCCTCATCCCTCTCACTGTCATGAGTGGCTGCATCGGAGTGATAGTGATGGCCTTTGGCTATCATCACCCAGAGATGGAGGCCATGATCTACATTGCTAGTTTTTTGCGATTTATTTCTGAACAAACCGAATAAAGTGTTCTCGAAACGAAAAATTAGCTTCCGAGAGACTTTGTGGTGATACTGAGTATTGAAGCACAAAATAAGACCTTTTCCGTAGGAAACTTGCTACTTTTATGTCAAAAATAACTTTCAGTCCGCCGCGCTCCCTCCTGCTCTAAATCCTGCTGTTGCGCTTTGGTGCATGCAGCCGTACAGGGAGTGGGATATTTAGCAATTATTGCTGTCGTAAACAACTAAATTTGAGAAGAATATTCGGCACTGCCTTGCATTCGTGTAATAATCGAGTGGCCAACATTGAGAATGTTGCACAGTTCACGCAGAACTGAACGAAATGATGTGCAATGATATTTCTCACTAATTAAATATCGTTTCTTGATAGTTTCACGAGCGTACGGATAAAAGTCGTAAACGGAACAACATCACGTCAATTCAGATTCGTTCTCAACCTTCTGTCTAAGCCCCTCCCAGCACGGCTTGTTCAAGTGAAGCCAGCGAAACTCTCCATGTCTCACTCCAGTTTTACTCTTGCATAAAGATATCTGAAGAAATGGCAGATCTCATCAATTTGAGCATTGGATATGCAAGAATCCATGTGGGATATCAAACAAGACGATAAGATTAATAGAGGAAGAGAGCTGTTTACTGCATTACTACGCGATCTTGGACCGCGTGCTCTTTCGTGTGAGAATATCCGCAATCATCACACCGGATTATAGTGCCTGAGAGTGTGTCGATACGGAGATTC
The DNA here is from genome assembly GCA_036245825.1 of Pristionchus entomophagus. Lineage (NCBI taxonomy): Eukaryota > Metazoa > Nematoda > Chromadorea > Rhabditida > Neodiplogasteridae > Pristionchus > Pristionchus entomophagus. The sequence goes on along the minus strand of BTSX01000004.1, from coordinate 17,805,051 downwards.
CTCTCTTTCCTACGCATTAAACCTTCAATAAGATTGTTCGATTACGAGAATAGTGTTTTCTGACTATTAGCAGATCTTATGTTAGTTGATTTTAACATGTTGGCATTATTTCACATTTGAGCTTTACAATATTATCTGCACTGCTCATTTTCACATACAAATTTATCGAGTTGTATTTCGAGGATTACTTAATTTCTGGGCTGATCTCAATGATAATCTACACTCACTATATTCACTTTGTCCTCTCTGGAATCGGATTGTTCAGCTGTTTCTTTCTCATGCTCTCTATTCTAGCGAGCACGCCATCAACTATCAAGGTAAGTCTTTCAAAAATTATTCAATACACTCCGAAACCATGTACAATATGAGACCTACTCTGTTCTAATATTTTATTGCGCCCTGAACGACTTACTTGCCATTGTTGTGGACACTATGACGATGGAGCGGTATGCTGTCTATAATGTTAACATTGTATCAATATTATACCTATGGCAGACTAATGATATACGTCCCAACGATTTTTTGGGAGGCGATCGGACCATGCGTCTACGTTGGCGTAGATTTCTGCAATTATTGTAATTCGATTTTTTGTGTGACGATAGTAGAATCTACCATCGTTCAGTGCATTTCGTTCTGGTACAGGTGTGTGTGCAATTCTCAAACACCCGGCAGCAATTTCAATTTTCAGAAATCGCATCCTCCGCAAGCCCTGCCCTGGTGCATATCGGCTACACGTAATCGTACTGCTCTGCTCGCTTCCCAACGTTTTCAATGCTGTACCTCTAATGCAGACAATTTATGTCCATTTCATAATTTCAGATAGCCTTCAAAAACGCTCGAAATGATGGGCATATAGTCGTCCGAGCGGCTCGATTGCTGTATCCTGATGAGACGTGGGAGGGATCCATCATTTACGGCCAGTTTCTGTAAAATGGAAAATTTAAAAATAACAGCAGAGAGTGATGTCATGATTAACGTTTGACGTCCATGCATGACGTCAGACTTCTGGTATGATTACTTCACATCCACTCATGAGAAATATCGAAATGGATAAGGTGGGAGACGTCAAGAAGTCATAGCAGCCACGTGTTACATAGATATATTTCGAAGAAAAAATATTAAATTATTATATTTTTTTTATTTTTCAGGCCTTCCCGACATTTTCCGTATTGAAGCCGCGCTAACGTACGGGTATTTCATCGCGATGATGCCCGTTCTGCTCTCGTTTATGATCTATGAAAGGCAAAACGTAAGCTAATCATAACTGCCTAACGCTCGAATCATTGAATTGAACTTTTCAAAAAAGCTTGGGTTGGATCATCAAAGCTTGACGAAATGTTTTTTTTAAATATAAAGTATTGAGGTCCTACGAGCACTCAGCAGAAACGGTGATAGTATCAGCGAGAAGACAATGAGGATGCACAAGCTATTGATCAAGGTACGAAGAAGAGCTCTCAATAAGTAAACTAGGTAGCGAATGCCAGATCAGGTGTAGCAATCCTGATACCAGATTTCGGTAGATGTGGACTGGCTCATTCAAAGAAAACAAAATGTCCCAGTGGATCTCGATTGTTGGATTATTCACTTTTTAATCATCGTGGTTTATTCTGTGATGCCATTCGTATTTCCTCTTACCTAATTAAGATTCTGACATTACACGCCGTCATTCCCCTCATGGTCATCTTTGGCTGTATTGGAGTTGTCGTGATGGCATTCGGTTATCATCATCCCGAAATGGAAGCATTTATCTACTTGGTAATTCATATTCATGAAGTGCATGCAATTTCGTGTGAAGAACATGTAGCCTCGCATATCTTAATTTCTGTTATGAAGAATGGCTCACTCCGAAGCAGTGAGAAATATAGGATTGAAATGATACGTCTGAAGGTGAAAATTCGATAAATCCAAAATTGCCTAATTCAGTCAGCTTCTCTCCCTCCAATTCTCAACCCCGCAGTCTGCCTCTGGTGCATGCGACCATATCGAGAGTTTGTTCTGTTTTAAATTTTCCTTAGAAATCAAATCAATCAGATTCATTCTGCGGCTTTTCCTGCGGAGACACGCTTCTCGGTTCGTGCGTTCTTCACATGTCTCAGCAGCCGAAAGACGATCTCGCACGAATGCCATCAACATAAGGGACACTTCTTGAACCGAGAGGCAAATTCGAGAAAAAAATAATCTTTTTGGGCATCTAAGTAATAAAGAATCGTGTAAACTACCAAGCGATTTGACAGATGTTTTGTGGCAGTAGGAACACGAGAAATTCGAAATTCAACGAACATAGGATCGACGACCTCTCAGTTATCCCTTCTTCACTTGAGACTACTCATTTGTTAACATTCTGAGAGTAAAATGAATGATGATTCTAACTCAATTTTTTAATCAAAATTGAAGAATGCAGATAAATTTGATTTTCAATGCACTGGGGCATTGTTGCGTCATTCCTACTACTAACAAACACACGAGTAAAGTCAGCATGACGAAATAGGCAGGAAGGGCTCCGCTCCCACACCTCACTTATATTGATAAGCTCTTCTATAACCACGTTGTGTTCTTTCGATCCTAGTATGTATTTTGCTTCACAGCCTGCTTTATAGACCACAGGCGACCTTCCAAACCTCCCTTGACTTTCGCTAATTCCCTTTCGCGTGCCAATAGACCCATTATTACCATGTTTCAACTTGCTCTCGGTGGAAATATGTAGTCACTCACATCGAATAGTCACCGCATTGTACTCAAACGCTATCAATCTCTACTCTTATCAGTTTTTCCATTCGCCCTATCGAGAATGGACGAAGATTCGCCGACGCCCCTGCTGGCAAACGAGGAAACTACGAGTAATCGAGACAGCGTCTGGCGAAGACTCGCCAAACTCATAAAGAGGTTTGGTGATGATACTAGTTGGAAATTATTTTTTGCAACCCACGTTTGGGAACCGATTGGGCAAAGGACCATGTCGTTAATCCCTTTGTCCTCTTGGTTCCCAAACGTGATTCCAACTCGTACCATCACCAGAGGTTCAGCGACTCCTGCGATAAAGGCAATAATCTAGAGCAGTTACAGTGATGCGGACGGCGTTCCCGGCACTGAACCCGTTCCATTCCTCCAGTTGGTGAGCTGCTCTCCTTCCAACTTGATATCCTTTCGTCCCTTCAGTTCCGATTCGCCTCGAGAAAGGATATTTGCACTTATATCATAGCTTGTGTTCTCTGCATCATAATAGGACTGATCCTTCCGGCATACATGATCGTGCTCACCAGAGTAATGACCATATACGTAGAGGAGAAATCGGTGGGTGGTTTTAGCTGCTTTATTTTTCGTAACGAGGTTTTTTTCAGCCCGTTGGCAATGATATTTTCCTGTGGGGCGTGTGGAAACTCGCGTCTCTGTACGGCGTAGCGTTCTTGCTTTGCTTCCTCCTCGAGTTAGTTCAGGTTGGATTGAACGTCGATTGAGGATCACACTAATCCATGAAAGTATGAGATGACAAAGGACCATCTCTATTCGTCGTCAGAAGCGAGAGCATTTGCTTAACGGATGAAAACTAGAGTAGATGCAATCGACACGTCAGGAACGGCATCCCGAAATAGTTCTCACCTAACCTATTCCTGTTCATTATTAAATCTATCTATAATTACAGCAATATTTACTGACCAGGACAAGTGAACGGATCGCGCAGCGGTGTCGGAGGTTCGTCCAAACGCTTGAACAGTCTCACGTCGCGATATTTCAGTGCTTTCGTAAGCTCAGTTCTATCGAGAGACGCGATGAGATTCGATGCGAGCTCCGGGGAACTAAGCAGCAAGCTTAGCAGGTTCATAGAAATGCTCAATGGGTGCAAGAAATTCGGACGGCAACAACAGTACTGGCTAATCCCTTTTGCTATCTTCGGGTGCGGTGAACCACCACGAACCGCCGGTCCACGCGATTAGCCAGTACTTATAGGATACGAGAGACAATGTCAGAAATGGTTTTGTGTTGTGGTTCTCATCCGACCTAGCGCGGCTCATTCCACAATAACTTGAATAACGAGCAAACTTCAGCCATGTTGATCGAATGAGAGAGGGATTGGGAGAACGAATCAGTCTCTTCATCAAGTACTGTATCTTCATAAATTTGTTACCGTTCATTGGAAAATCAACCCTATTAAGATCGCTGACATCATTCGTTGCCTGTTCTGCATTATCCTTGATAATCGACTGGAAAATTTCTCTATTTATGATCTGGTCAGGGCCCATTTACATCGTCTCTTCATCACTGATTCCCAAGGTTGGTGTGCCCAAACGTCTGACATAAGACGGCATCTCGGTAATTTGCAAGCATTTTAGCCCCTGCCCGGACACGTTTCTCTAGCAATGAGAATCAGAAGCCCATGCTTGGGTGCTGGAAGGGTCTTGGTGCCATAGTGCACAAACCATTACTTATTTGTTGTTAGAGCCGTGGCACAGGGAGAAACATGATTTTCAAGGTGAAAAGGTCGAAAAATAAAATTTTCACAACCGAACGAGATAGACCCAATTTCTTTTTTGCGTTAATTTAGAGGTGCCATGGGAGTCTGAAATAACTGTTCTGATCGATTACTGCTCATTGAGAAATTCACTTTTTTGACATAATGTTTCGCTTTTTTCGACCAATTTGCCGATTTTCGCCAAAACTACCAGCGATCACTATATACGTTTTGCAGCCCGTGCAATTCTGCATCGAAATTACCTAAACATTGGTTCCGCAATTATCTGACTTTTGCCTTTTGGTTCGATAGAATCCAAAAAATGCTCGATTTCGACAGTTTTTAAATCATAACATGGTCATTTTTTGGTCAAAAAGTCGAAATCTCAGAACTAAAAAAAAGTATTTTTACCCGTAGATGTCGAAATTTCATACTAGAGCTCACCAAAATGTAAAAGAAAAAAGTTATGGTATAAAATTCAAAAACGTCAAGTTTTTGGAGTGTAACTTTTTTTTTGCATTTTGGTGTGCTCTAGTATGAAAATTCGACATCTACCGGTCAAAATAGGTCGGAAACATCTATAATCAGCTATTTCTGAGATAATGACCAAAAAATGACCATGAAATATCATGAAAAAAGTTGAAAATTTGCATCTCGGAAAAATCTGATCATATTTTATTCCGACGTAACTTTTTGTGTAGAATTCGAAATTGGGTCATCAGATCATGAAAGAAAAAAAGTTATGCTTGAAAAACGGTCGAAATCGAGCATTTTTTGGATTCTATCGAACAAAAGGCAAAAGTCAGATAATTGCGGAACCACTGTTTAGGTAATTTCGGTGCAGAATTGCACGGGCTACAAAACGTATATAGTGATCGCTGGTAGTTTTGGCGAAAATCGGCAACTTGGTCGAAAAAAACGAAACATGATGTCAAAAAAGTGAATTTCTCAATGAGCGGTAATCGATCAGAACAGTTATTTCAGACCCCCATGGCACCCATAAATTAATGCGAAAGAGAAATTGGGTCTATCTCAATCGGTTGTGAAAATTTGATTTTTCGACCATTTTACCTTGAAAATCATGTTTTTCCCTGGGCCACGGCTGTAACAACAAATAAGTAGTGGTTTGTGCACTATGGCACCAAGACACGCACCCAAGCATGGGCTTCTCATTCTCATTGCTAGAGAAACGTGTCCGGGGGGTGGTCTCAAATTAGCGAGATACTGTCATAATTATTTTACATTTCAGTTATCCAAAAATGCGACGACGAAAACGCTGAGGATCTCTGAAGAAGCGAATGGAATCGCGGAAGAATGCATACTCAATGTGAAGACTGTCGCATCGTGTAATGGACAAAACCAGATGATCGAGGTTTTTTGTTAAAATTCAAGCCTCACAATCAGTTCTCTGTGTTTCAATGTTTGTAATTTATTCAACCGTCGACGAACACTTATTCTAGGAAATCCATCCCAATTTGTAACTTCAATTTCAGAGATACGCCTCTGCTCTCGAATCAGGCCTGTCGCCGGCTGTGAGAGTCGCCTTCGCTTCGGGTCTGCTTGAATCGTTCGCGACCTTTGTGTACTTTTCCTTCAACTGCTTCGGGCTCTGGTATGGTCTTCTCGAAATCATGGCATTCTCACTACAATCAATCAGAAATGTCCTCACGGTGCAACCACGGGTTCCAGGTGCGCAACGATTGCCTACCACGAAGGGCGAGTTGCATCGGCGGGAGATGCATTTGGTGTTGTGCTTCTCGCCTTGGCTGGAACCAGAGACTTCGGTGAGTTTAAGTTCGTACGATTTCAAGATTCAAGTCCTTCTCTTGTTATTACCATCCATGCAATTTCCAGCTCGGCTCGGTCCCAATCTCATGGCGTTGATGAAAGCTAGAATCGCCGCGTCTAAGATCTATGAAACTATCGATTTTAAACTATCGAGTAGTGCGAATCAAGTGAAAGCCAAAAAGACGCTTTTTTTCTGAAATTATAACATAAAACTAAATTTCAGGCAAACATGGTAAATCATGAAGAGCCCCTACTTGATCCTACTCGTGCAAATTTGCAATTAGAGTTTCAAAACGTCACGTTTTTCTATCCAAACAGGCACGTTTTGTCAGCTCATCAGTATTGAAATGCATGTTCAGTTCGCAACCCGTTCTGGAAAGTCTCTCTTTCGTTCTCGCACCCGAAATGTCTATCGGACTCGTGGGCAAAAGTGGTTGCGGAAAGAGCACTACAGTAAGCCGCAATCACCAATCATTTGGAATATTATATCACAGATCAAACTCATTACCCGATTGCTGGAAACCGATTATGGTCAGATTCTTCTGAACGGAATTCCCATGGATAAGTATGACAAGAAGATGTGGAGACAGGTCAAATGGATTTCTCACAACACAATCTTGTCACAATGAATTTTGACACTCACAAGGCTCTCTTTTTTTTCGGTTCCCAGATTAACCGGCATTTCGAATGCGATTTTGACGCCAGCATGCGCCCCAACCTGAACCTTTCCAGATGATTGGAATCGTGTCTCAAGAATCGTGTCTTTTTTCTGGTTCCATCAGAGAAAACATCTGTCTCGGTCGTCCATTCACCGATCAAGAGGTTGAACAGGCGTGCAGAACGGCATTCGCTCATGACTTCATAGTCCAGTTAGATAAGGTGAGGCGACGCAAAATTTGCCAGACATAACTAATAGAAACAAAATAGCCAATTAACTGTAACTCCCAGGGTTACGATACTATGATCGGATCGGCTGGGGTATCACTCTCTGGAGGGCAGAAACAGAGGATTGCGATAGCGAGGGCAATCGTGTCCAATCCTCGTCTGCTTCTATTGGATGAGGCCACTAGTGCACTCGACACAAAATCCGAGAGAACCGTGCAGGTACTCATGATTTGATCAGCCATTTTTGTGCCAAGATCCCACTATTTAGTTACTTAACCCCAAAAAACCCTTGATTATACTGGTGTCTATTCAAATGTCTCTCGTTCCAGGAAGCTCTGGACAATGCATCTCAAGGTCGATCGACGATAGTGATCGCCCATCGACTGAGTACGATTCGGAATGTTGATCAAGTAATTGTCATGGATAGCGGGAGAGTGGTCGAGCGAGGAGGTAAGGCTTCAAAGTCCTTCAGTTATAGTGCAGATATTGTCAATCCATGCACCATCACTGGCCTGCTTCGCTTATCAATCGTTATTGATTATTACTTTCAAGATTATGATGAATTGCGCACGAAACCAGATGGAATCTTCGCTCGACTTGTAACAGAGCAAGAGATGGAGAGAAGGAAGTCAAGAGACGCGCATCACTCGGAGATAGAGAGTGATGAATCAATGGATGATGTCAATGTGGATGATCCAAATCTTGAGATGATCACTGAACAGGTTAGAAAGCAATAACCTGCGTAAAATATTAGTCGTGTCACGTCCTCACTTTTCGGAAGTGTAGCTTTCCATATTCTTCATGTTGGATATTTCTGAATCCCTCAATCAATCTGTACTGATTATTTATTCAGATCACCGAACAATCATTTCCCTCTATGACGGGAGGTTTTCTCGCTCTCCTATCGACAAACAAGTGTGCGACTTTCATGGTTCTCTTCATTGGACTACTCCGCGGAATTGCCAGTCCGCTTTTTGCGGTGAACAATTTCTTCTAACCATCGGAATAATAAAACCATTTTTACCGAGCTTTGTATCGATATTGTAAAAAGCGCAGAATGAACACGAGTATTTCGAATTCTAACCATTTCAAAACAACTGGAAAAGTGGTAGATAAAATATAATTTCGATCTTGTTTCAGCTGCGTTTTTTTTTCATCTTCGGAACTCTCGAAGATGATGACTATCAAACTCTTCTTTTCTGGCTGGTTGTAGGCACAATGACAGTCGGAGCATACAACTTCATCATGCAATGGCTCTCGGTAAGATCGAGTTTCCTCGCAGTCACTTTGACCGTCACTCTTATGTGTCATCTAGAGCAACCTAATGGTGCGGAGAGCCATAATTAAATGCCCAGAGGTGCTCGAGTAAATTTTGTTTCTAGCAACCAATCTGTGCGTACTTGGCTGAAAGGGTGATGAACGACCTTCGCGTCTCTTGCCTTCGCTCTCTTCTCCTTCGACCGATGGCATACTTTGATCGGCAGTCGACCTCTCCTTCCGCATGCGCAGTCCTTCTCTCACAGCAGCCACCGATGGCAATGCCGGTATGATGCACTAAAACATTTAGTTGTTTACCTGTGGTGATGTCGATTTTGTCGAGACATTTTTATTGTCAAATCAACGAGTAATTCCCTCTGTGACACTATAGCCATCATTGACGATTGTCAGATCGTCTTTTTAGATCAGCTGAAGTAGGGCAGAAAATAAAAAAAACAAATGATCTGTACGTGTTTCATTAACAAGTAATGTGTTATTATTCTGACGTACAATGCATCCCATTCCTCAGCTGCTCGACAATAGACTGGCCATCGTCGTTGACGGTCTATTCGGATGCCTGGCGACGCTCGTCATGACTTTCGTCGTTTTCCTTCCGGGAGGATTTGTGAGCTCACTAACGAGAATTATTCTGAGACACCCTTATTCAAGGTCGGCATCTTCTACATTGTCTTCTATATCATGATATCGGTTATTTTCGAGAAATTCTTCGATCGGGCTAACATAGAAGTCGTGAGTGCTGACAAGTCCGGAGAGGTGTGCCTTTTCTCTTTCCTACTCAATTTTGTATGGAATAAAAGAGTGAGAAAATAAAATGTGAAAAGTTCATGCATTATGAATGGCCATGTTCAGGTTGCTCTCGAGATTTTCGACAACGTCTCTACGATTCAGCAACTCGCAGTGGAACGTCATTTCCAGGATAAGTACGACGATATTATGAAGGAGAGAGAAGCCCCTTTAGCGAGGGTGAGTTCATTTCTCATTTTTCATTCGTGAACCTGTCATATTTTACAGAAAATCGCTTACCAGTCCATCGTCCATGCTACGAATGAATCCATATTCTACTTTTTTGAATTTATTGCTTCGGGTGAGCGGAAGAAAACGTTCTAAACCAATAAATATATTTCAGCATTGGGTGTTTACTTTGTCTTCCTCGGATACTACACCCCAAAACACCTGTTCCTTGCTGAGGTGTGTCATGCAAATTAAAGATATTTGAACATGCGATACAGTATCGACAATAAGTCACTGTACAAAAATTAAAAGTGCTATAACTTTTGAACTAGATGGGATATCTTTCTGATGTTGTGGCAGGTGGTAGTAGGTGTACTCCTACATACGCTCACTATGTCAGACCATAAGACGATTTTATTGCATAGCGATGACGTAATCTTTCAATAGTAGTTCAGTACGTATTATTTGCTCAATGAATTTTTTCTCATCACATTCACATATTTTTTCTCTCACTATTTTGGATGATCACAGTTCCAAGGCCGATTTTTGTTCAAATGTCTTTCATGGACAGGTTAGTTGCAAATTCACGGAACATACGATTCCCAACATTTTAGAGGATTTGGATTACTTTCCCGCCCGCGACAACCGAAAATTCGAGGTCAATCGATTTTCAAAATCGGCTATTTTTTCGACATAATGAATTTAAACTTTTTTCATTAATGATAACATGGCCTTTCATATCGAAATTCGGATTAAGCACACAAAAATATACCAGAAAAAAATGTAGTCAGGAAGTTCTGAGAGAAATTTTTTTCGTCTAATGATGAGGGTCATTTTATGAGTTGAAAATCGAAGTACCTCGGATTTTCGGTTGCCGCGGGCGGGAAAGGTATCCAAATGCTCTATAGAGTTGGGAATCGTATATTCCATGGATTTGCAACTAACCTGTCCATGAATACAATTTTTTAAAATCGGCTTTGGAACTGTTTTGGAAATCATCCAAAATAGGGAGAAAAAAATAATCTGAAAAAGTGTAAAATTGTTGCCCTGAGGGCAAATTGAGAGCTATCGTTATCAAACTTTGGGGATCTTCATAAATTGTGGTAAGGATCATTTTGAGCTTTTGAACGAGTCTCTAGCACGTCTATGAACGAAAATCCACTTTTTTGGGACCTATCTTTAGAGACCACAGGGTGATCTACCAAATTGACTGCACATGCTCACTTTTATGCTCATTGTGTTGGTCTCGTTATGAATATCATTTTTGCTTTTTAGAGTTTGTCTCTATCTCATCTCTAAGCCGAGTTCTCCCCCGAAAACCACGCGCGCGCGGACAAGGGCAAGGAGAGAGAAATGAGACGAGAGAGGAAAGGGGCAGAGCCTCTCTCGCGTGTGTCTCTCTCCCTCCCCTCGCTCTCTCGCCCCCCTCCTCCCGCGCTCGACCGGCAATTCGGAGAAAAATATTAAAATTCCAAAAAAAATATTAAAATTCCTCTAAAATACAAATGAAGTAAAGGGCATGTGCGCAGCTGGGTACGATCACTAGAAACCCTTCAAATCGATACTCTGGACCATAAATCGTCAATTTTGACCTACTTAAAATTGACCGATCAAGCTGCGCATCACGTCGTTTGTGCAGGATCCGTAGACCTACAGAAAACGCTTTTGATCGTTTGATTTGATTATGAACCCGATTTGCCGGACCTCTCGCCATGTTTTGGGCAACTCTCTACCCCTCCCAAGTGGGCGGAGCCTGTGGTCTCTACCTATCTTTGAGCCAATCCAAATCCTCTGTACTTTACACTCCCAAGAGTATTTATGTTTATCGAAGAGGTAATGAGGTCTTCTCTCATCACATGAAATATATAGGATGAGAAAAAATTCATTGAGCAAATAATTCGTACTGAGCTACTATTGAAAGATTGCGTCATCGCTATGCAATATTGGGAAATCGCCCAATGGTCTGACATAGTGAGCGTATGTATAGGGCCCGCAAGCCCCGCCCACTTTTGGCGCACCCGATTCCCCTCAAAAGAGAGATCGAGGGAGCACACCTCGGAGACGCTACCAAATCACTCGCCCAAAAGCTTGATCTGTAGCTCTTGACCTCCTCTATTAATGACCTGAGGCGGAGCTGGCACTTTCATGTTTGAGTAGCTCAATTGTCGATATTTAGGTTGGGAATAGGGCTATTAGGGCATTTCCAGTACACGCACAATGTTCCGCTCGAGATATTCTATTCATTTGTATTTTAGAGAGATTTTAAGCAAAAAATTGGATTTTTAATAATTTTCCCTGAATTGTGCTCGAATTAAACATGAGCGCGGGAGGAGAGCGATGATAGAGCGGGAGGAGGGAGAGAGACACACGCGAGATAGGCTCCGCCCCTTTATCATTCGTCTCGCCTCTCCCTCCTCTCTGGCTGGGGGAGTCGCTTGCGCTTCTAACGCTCTCCCGGGCTTGAGAGAAGAGATAGCGGCATACGTCCAAAAGCAAAAATGATCTTGAGACCCTGACGGTCATTTTGAGTCTACGTTGGACACGATTCCCCCAAGTCGGCTATCCACGTTGTGGTCCCTAATGTAGGAGTACACCTACTACCACCTGCCAAAACATGAGAAAGATATCCCATCTAGTTCAAAAGTTATTGCACTTTTAATTTTTGGACGGTGACTTATTGTCGATACTGTATACTTCGCTCTTCAAAAATACTGATATGGCCGCTATTTGAATTATTATTTAACTATTTTTATTAATTATTTGCAGCAACTCCTCTGCCTTGTTGCATTCAAGACATTTATGATGAGCGAGTCATTCAAAGAGATGGTGGCAGCCTCATCTGCGGTCAAACTGATGTTTAGTCTGATGGATCCCAACCAGAAGACTTCTGATACTGACCCGCCAAATCTATTCGTAAATCATAATAAGTTTTCGCTCAATTACAGAACATTCTAGGTTGCCGAGGGCTCGGTGGCTGGTAGCTCGATATCCTTTGCGTATCCTTCTCAGCCAAACAGGAAGGTGCTAAATGATGTCACGTTCTGTGCGAATCAAGGTGAGTTCTGATATACTCTTTTCGGGAATTTCGCGGCAGATTGAATGGGCTTGCATGTGTGCAGACTCTAGGGATGTCAATCCAACACCATTCTACTGTCTTTCTCGAACCCAATACGGACATTTGGTTTTCGGAAACGTTTTTGTGTATTTTTTTCGCTTGAGCCCGAATCCATGCCGGTTGGCATAACTTCGAGAGGATTTCAGGTCGATCTCTCGCGCTGGTAGGCCCATCGGGAGGCGGGAAAAGCACGATAGTGAACCTCCTTGAGAGATTCTACGATCCAAACGCGGGACAAATGGTACGAAAAATATTACGATATTATTCAGTATATTCAACTCCAGCTGTTGGATGACACGCCATTCACTGCTCTTTCGCCATTTCAATTGCGCTCGAACATCGCTCTTGTGAGCCAAGAACCGGTTCTATTCAGAGGAAGTGAGCATATCCTGAATTGTGTTGGTTATCGAATATTGTGCAGAAAGAAAACAAAGAACCTGTGAAACATCGCACATCAGCAATATCCGACAACGTTCGTCTCGGAGTCGATGGAGTTTCTGACGAGCAAATAAGAGCGGCCTGCGATCTCGCCAACGCTGCCAATTTCATTCTAGACTTTCCTGAGGTTGGCTTTTTTTTTTCTGATTTGATTACCGCTTCTGATTCTAAACTTCTGAGACATGTGAGTAGTGGAGAGAGATTCAGGGCCACTCATTGATTCAGGGCTACGCTACACTTGTGGGAGAAAAAGGTCGCTCGTTGTCTGGTGGTCAGAAACAGCGAATTGCCATTGCAAGAGCGCTCGTGCGCAATCCGAAAGTAATCGTTCTGGATGAAGCAACCAGTGCTCTGGACACCCAGAGTGAGAAGGTAGGCTACCGATTGGGTATGGCAGAACACTGATAGAGAAACCGTCAAAACGTTTGGCAAACAAGGTATCAAGCCGATAATTGTTAACTGGCTTTTCAGGTAGTTCGCCTTGCTTTGAAGTCGTCTGCCCAAGGTCGAACATCAGTGACGATCGCGCATCGATTAGACACTATCCGACAGTGCGGTTCGTCTCGATAATAATATTTTCGAAAATTACGCCTTATCATTTGAAGATGAGATCTGCTTCGTCGAAGGGGGCAGAATAGTGGAGAGAGGAAGTCATTCTGCTCTGATTTCCAGGAGAGGAAAATACTATGAAATGATAGAGCAGCAACGGATCAACTAGTATTTTTACTGAGTAAGTACCGAATTACAAATTATTCCATAATCGTAATTTGCGGTGTAACTTTGTTGTTGAAGATTTTCCCAATGACGTCAAATGATAAAATCCCAATATGCTCTACCTATACCATCAACCATATTTTAAAGTACCCTTTTCAGGGAAAAAAATTACTCCCTCTTTTTATTACATATTCTTTAATAACGCGGTGCCACTAAGAACTTATCGTCAATGAAAATTGCCGGAAACTCTTCATTGGCTGGGAAATTAAGTTTTGAAATTTTGTCAAAACTCTGAATTTTTTCACTTTGCGAGTTTTGCGAATTGATGTGTCAAAGAGGTAAATAATGTTAGCGAAAATTATAAAAGAATTAATTATGGTGAAACAATATCGTTTGCACTCAGCATTAGGGATGACTGAACGGGTACGGGTAACGGGTACCCGCATTCTCTCAAGGGAGGCGCGCGCTTGCTCTAATTACCCGACTTTTGCGAGAGAGGCGTGCGGGTACCCGCAAAAATTGCGGATACCCGCATTTTCCCCGCGTCTCTCAGCGGCAAAGACTCTCGAGTTGCGCACTCAAATGGCGCTAGCGGGGTTATTTTTGAAGATACAACGATCGAGTTTTTTGGGAAAGCACCGGAAAACATCGCTGATTATGATGCCGTTATGACCTAAGACCGTCCCCTCTCACGGAATTAGCCCTCCTCTCGATTGTCTCTCCAACAAAAGCACCAACAAGGTGTAGTTGGACAGACAATCGAGAGGAGGGCTAATTCCGTGAGAGGGGACGGTCTTAGGTCAAAACAGCATCATAATGAGCTATGTTTTCCGGTGCCGCTGAGAGACGCGGGAAAAATGCGGGTACCCGCACGCCTCTCTCGCAAAAGTCGGGTAATTAGAGCAAGCGCGCTCTCTCCCATCGGATACCCGTCTCGGGGCCGATTCGAGCGCGATAAAATCGGGTACCCGATACCCGAAACGGCTACACTACTCACCATCTCTTGAAAATCTCGAGTTTGCACAAATTTGCGAAAGTTTTGATAAAAGTTCGCACCTAAATTCCCAGTCGATGAAGAGTTTCCGGTAAGTTTGCATGGTGAAAACGGCTTATTCGCGCACCGTTATTACAGAAAATGCAATAATCTCATAAGTCATTTTTTCCCTGGAGGGGTACTTTAATAAATTGGATTTATTCTAAGGATATTCGAGCCTTATCGGATTGCAATAAAAACGCTTTCCAGAAATAAGCATATTGGACAAATACGAATTAATACTGGGCAATAAAATCAGGATCAATCTCTCGTTCTCGATTTGTACCGAACTGATAACAACCATCTGCACTAGTGATGCTAAACTCGGCTCTCCTCAAATCGCATACTCTCTCGTTTCTCCAACCGACGAGAGAACATGCGAATTAGGAGAGTCGGTTCCGAATTGTCATCACTAATGTGCACACGTTATCTGATAGTTGTGCATTCACTGTCTAACAAACATTTCCTGCACACATTACGCGCATTCATCGCATATCGACCAGCGAAAGCGCCAAACAAAGATTTTTTTCTCTCGCTTGCGGGTAACATCACCACAGCGGATAACATCAGAGGCAGGACCTTATAGAAAGCAAGCAGTAGATACCACTTACCTATTCACTGAAACACGCACTGGGTCTGTGTGTTCGAAACTCCCGAATCGTCCCTCTAAAGTCTTGAGGCTGAAAAATACGATTTTTTTCTTAGTGAAAATAAGTGAGAAACTTAAAAGAGATTGAGGAAACATGAGACGCATAGTCGATTCGGCTGCCGTGTTATCTTTGTCTCTCTTAAGACGACGTCTCGGTAATTTGCAAGCATTTTGCCCTCTGGCCGGACACGTTTCTCTAGCAATGAGAATCAGAATCCCATACTGGGGTGTTGGAAGGGTCTTGGTGCTATGGTGCACAAATCATGACTTACTTATTGTTACAGCCGTGGCACAGGGAGAAACATGATTAGCGAGGAAAAATGATCTAAAAATCAAATTTTCACAACCGATTGAGATAGACCCAATTTCTCTTTTGCATTAATTTATGGGTGTCCTGAGGGTCTGAAATAACTGTTCTTATCGATTACTGCTCATTGCGAAAATCACTTTTTTGATATGATATTTTGATTTTGGGACCAATTTACCCATTTTCGCCAAAAGTGCTAGGCGCCACTATAAATATTTTGTAGTCCGTGCATTCCTACGTCTACATTTTTAAATGATGGGTTCTATGATTCACGATAAATTCGCTTTTTATTCGATTGAACCAAAAAAATGCTCGATTTCGACCGTTTTCCAAGCATAACTTTTTTCTTTCATGATCTGATGAGCTCTAACATCTGAATTCGAATTCTAAACAAAAAAGTTACGTCAGGATAAATTATGATCAGATTTTTCCGAGATGTCCACTTTTTTCATGATCCCGGGGTCATGGCCATTTTTTGGTCAAAAAGTCAAAATCTCAGAACTATCTGAATATACGTGTTTCTATCCGTAGATGTCGAATTTTCATACTAGAGCTCACCAAAATCCAAAAGAAAAAAGATACACTCGAAAAACGTGTCATTTTTGAGTTTTAGAACATAATTTTTTTCTTTTGGATTTTGGTGAGCTCTAGTATGAAAATTCGACATCTACGGTTAAAAATACGTCTGAAACACGTATATTCAGATAGTTCTGAGATTTTGACTTTTTGACCAAAAAATTGCCATGACCCCGGGGTCATGAAAAAAGTAGAAAAATTTGCATCTCGGAAAAATCTGATCATATTTTATTCTGACGTAAATTTTTGTGTAGAATTCGAATTTGGATGTGGATGCTGGATGCTCATCAGATCATGAAAGAAAGAAGTTATGCTTGGATAACGGTCGAAATCGAGCATTTTTTTGGTTCAATCGAATAAAAAGCGAATTTATCCTGAATCATAGAACCCATCATTCGAAAATTTAAACGTAGAAATGCACGGACTACCAAATATTTATACTGGCGCCTAGCACTTTTGGCGAAAATAGGTAAATTGTCCCAAAAATCAAAATATCATGTCAAAAAAGTGATTTTCGCAATGAGCAGTAATCGATCAAAACAGTTATTTCAAACCCTCAGGACACCCATAAATTAATGCAAAAGAGAAATTGGGTCTATCTCAATCGGTTGTGAAAATTTGATTTTTCGACCTTTTTTCCTCGAACATCATGTTTCTCCCTGTGCCACGGCTGTAACAACAAGTAAGTAATGGTTTGTGCATCAGGGCACCAAGAGCCTTCCAGCACCCCAGTATGGGCTTCTGGTTCTCATTGCTAGAGAAACGTGTCCGGGAGGTGGTCTCAAATTAGCGAGATGCCGTCTTAAGACGGCATCTCGGTAATTTGCAAGCATTTTGGCCTCTGTCCGGACACATTGAGCAAGCAATGGGAATCATAAGCCCATGCTTGGGTGCTGGAGTGGGCCTTGGTACCGTAGTGCACAAACCATGACTTATTTGTTGTGGGACCGGGAGAAACATGATTTGCAAGGTAAAATGGTCGAAAAATCAAATTTTCACAACCGATCGAGATAGACCCAATTTCTTTTCTGCGTTAATTTCGGGTGCCCTAAGAGTCTGAAATACCTGTTCTGATCGATTACTGCTCATTGCGAAAATAGTTTTTTGGAGATGATATTTTGATTTTTGGGACCAATTTTCCCATTTTCGCCAAAAGTGCTAGGCGCCACTATAAATAAATATCCCTTCCACCCCAATTCCATCCCCATCACCATTAGTGATCTTTATAGACTGGTTCTCGGAGCCATTTCAAGCTGGTATACACCGAGTTCCTCCTGCTCGGAAATCCTCCCACTCTCATCTCCTCTATGAGATAATGACCAGAAGAAGACAAGAACATTACCAGACTATTAGATCTTTTCTTTTTCATCCCACTCCTCCTTTCTCGTTTCCTCTCCCTTCCTCCCATCCTTTGAGAGTCGTTTTTAGAAATATATTATTCAAATGTATCATTATTTTGTTGCGCCCTCGGCGTAGATAAAATATATATATAGAAATGACTGTGCTGATCGGTTACTGCTCATTGCGAAAATATTTTTTTAGACATGATTTTTCGTTTCTTTCGACCATAATGCCCATTTTCGCCAAAACTCATAGGCATCGCTATATACATTTTGTAGCTCGTGCACTTCTACGTTAAAATTTGCTAAAGAGTGGTCCTGTAATTTAGGCTAAATTAGTTTTTTATTCGTTGAAACCAAAAAAATTCTCGATTTTGATCATTTTTCAAGCGTAAGTTTGTTCATTTATACGTTTATGATCTCTAATGCCGAAATTCGAAATCTACGAGCAAAAATACATCAGAAAAAAATTTAGTCAGATTTTTCCGAGATGCAAATTTTTCCACATTTTTTTTTCACCCCCGGGGTCATGGTCATTTTTTGGTCAAAAAGTCAAAATCTCAAAAATATCTGAATATATGTATTTTCGGCGTATTTTTACCTGTAGAAATCGAATTTTCATACTAGAGCTCGCCAAAATGCAAAATGAAAAAGTTACACTCGAAAAACTCTTTTGCATTTTGGTGAGCTCTAGTATGAAAATTCGATTTCTACAGGTAAAAATAGGTCGAAAACACATATATTCAGATATTTTTGAGATTTTGACTTTTTTGACCAAAAAATGACAATGACCATGAAAAAATGAAAACCATGAAAATGAAAATGAAAATGAAACCATGAAAATGACCATGATCATGAAAAAAGTGGAAAAATTTGCTTCTCGGAAAAAATCTGACTAAATTTTTCCTGATGTATTTTTGCTCGTAGATTCGAATTTCGGCATTAGAGATCATAAAAGTATACATGAACAAACTTACGCTTGAAAAATTATCAAAATCGAGCATTTTTTTGGTTTAAACGAATAATAAACAAATTTAGCCTAAATCACAGAACCCCTCATTAGCAAATTTCGACGTAGAAGTGCACGAGCTACAAAACGTATATAGTCATGTCTATGAGTTTTGGCGAAAATGGGCATTATAGTCGAAATAAACGAAAAATCATGTCTAAAAAAATATTTTCGCAATGAGCAGTAACCGATCAGCACAGTTATTTATATATATATATATTATCTACGCCCGAGGGCGCAACAAAATAATGATACATTTGAATAATATATTTCTAAAAACGACTCTCAAAGGATGGGAGGAAGGGAGAGGAAACGAGAAAGGAGGAGTGGGATGAAAAAGAAAAGATCTAGGGAGGGGGAAAGAAACTAACAAGGTGATTAACCAAACATGAAAGATATTATTAACGATAAATGATGAACCTAGAAAGATCTAATTCAAGTAATCTCTTCTTGTATACATCAATACTCGATGAACAATGGATATGGGTAGGCAACTCATTCAATATTCTAGCTATTCTCCTAGAAAAACAATGAAAACGTGGGGTGGATTTCGTAAATTCTATATGTATTCCGAATGTGTTTGATCTGTCTCTAAGGGGTTTGTAAGTGAAGAATCTATTACGATCAAGGACCGTATCGCCATTCATTAATCTACGGGCGAAAACTAGATCAAAGATGACTCTCCTCTCCGAAAGCGCTTGAAGACCAAGAAAAGAAAGACGTTCAGAATAGGAAGGAAGACTGAGAGGATAAGAAGAGGATGGAAAACAGCGGTAGAATAGAATTCGAGTGAATTGTTCTTGGACCTTCTCTAGTGTTTGACTGTCTTTCTTGATGTAAGGGTTCCAGAAGGGACAAGCAAAGTCTAGATGCGGAAGTACATAAGTACGGTAGCATTTGATAAGGATTTCAGAAGAGTTAACAGACACAGCACGGAGCATAATGTAAAGGGCAGTCTTAGCTTTGCTGGCACGATCGACAACAGAGGCGTTCCTAAGAAGGGAAGGGAGAACTTGAATACCTAGATCACGCTGAGGGCATTTACTAAGGAGGTGACATTATTGATTTTGTAATTAGGGGGAGAAGATCCGATGTGGAGGTGAGTACACTTAGACTCAGATAGTGATAACTGATTAACAATGGACCAGGAATGAATTGCATGAAGTGCTGTCTGAAGTTGGGAGGTCATGGAATGGGCAGAGGCGTGATGATCTGATTACGGTATGATTATCGATTATTGACCCTGATTACGGTATTGCTATCGATGACGGTAAGCATAACCATTACCATATCAATTACGAGTGTTTGTCTACGTGACGCAGTCTCTTATTTGTGTGTTATTGTCTTAAATTGGATTCCAATCCAATCTGCATACGTGCAAATGTCTTTCATTCTTCCTCACGATTTCTCCCTCCTCCCCCCTCTCCTCCTCCTCTCCCCTCTCCTCCTCCTCTCATTCCATCTTCTCTCCTCTCTCCTCTTCGGTCGACTCACTCGCGCGAGTCGAGTTTGTGACGGGCTATTGGCCATGTGCTTGAGGTAGGTCACCCTGTTCCCTCTCGAAACAAGGTTACAGTACTTCAGTGGGGACCTGCCTACCGTACTCGATCGGCGAATTGATCGATGCTTTTCAGAGGTCGAAAGAAGGTCAAGGTGGATGACGTGGTCGAGGTTTCGGCAAGAGAGATGCCAATGGATCCAATCCGGATCGAGCAGAAAAGCCTTGATGGGTGCGAGGATATCGAGGTCTACCCCACATACATGAGATTCTGTGCAAGACCATTCCCGGCGAGGTACGGTATCCACCGGTTACGGTACGCTAACCAGTTTCTCTCTTCAGCCCACGGATGCCTACACCTGGATAACCAACAAATCTACGAAGAAACTGGCCTACAAGGTGATCTGCCGTCCCATCGACTTTCTACAGTACTCCGCACTGACCTTGAATCTCATCTACAGTACCTCTTACCTACCGTTTTCAGATGCTATGCGTCAAATCGACTGCGACCATCTTCAAATTCCCCTTCGACACCTCTGGCATTATCCCGCCTGGCGAGACCAAGGAGTTCACCATCGAGTGCTTCAATACAATCAAGGTGAGAAACGTCGAACACGCTCCCGCACTCGCTACACGCATCACACCACGCGCCATACTATATCTCGTTCAGCTGAAAGGCCTTCCACTGGTACTTCGTCTTCGTTGAGTCTGACGCGCTGCCCGACGATTTTCTACCCGAGAAAGAAGAACCTCCGAAGAAGATTGACGGTACGCGAGGGTGAGGGATTACGGTAGATCTTAGAGGGATTATGGTAGGAGAGTCGGAATACTGTACTCTTATTGATTTCAGCAGACCACCTGCAGCTGCTTCAAGTCTTCGTCGGTATCAAAATCATGACTCCGAAACTTCCTCCTGAGTTGGTGATGATGTCGCGACACAGAAAAGGAAGAATTGGTGGTGTTGAAACGAGAAGATATCAACGATATACGGTGATGATCGATCGATTTATTCATCAAGACTGTATGATGTTGTTGCAGATACCGAAGGGCATTCTGTACATTTGGAACAAGTCCCCGACAAAGTTCCTCGCATACAGGGTGAAAAACGTACCTTCTCAGATGCGTAAAAATGGAGTGGGAAAATACCGTGTGACTCCTCGAACCTATTCAATCGCACCTAACGGCATCAAACGCATCAGACTACATTGCATAAATCCGCCAGACGTGAGTTTGTGTGTGCGGGGGAAACATCGCACGCGCTCGCCACACCGCGCAGCACACACAACTCCTTTTAGGAGAATCGCAGATCCCACTTGCACGTCTTCTATGCTTTCATGGACACGAAACATCCGCCCGAGAGACTGCACCCGAAGAGCACGGCACTGCCAAACGACCATCCCGGTCAGTTATCGATTACCTGTTCACTACCGTAATCCAGTCTTCTTCAGCTTATCCCCTCGAGATCACCATCCCCAAGGAGAAGGGTGCGCCTAAAGAGTCGCAGGAGCCGCTCTCCCAGACTGGCGCCCCCCTCACTGAAGCGGACGCACCGGCACCCGATGCGCCTCCTGGTGCCTCTCCTGGTCTCTCGTCTGGTCCCACCTCTGGCACCTGTGCCGAGACTGGTACCGGAACCACGCCCGGTGCCGCCTCTGCGCCTGGCGCCTCGCCCAACGTGGCCTGAGGGGTCGAACCACTTACTCGCCCCCCCCCCCCCCTGCATTCGATAAAAATTGAACTGCGTTCTACTCAAGTGACCGTGTACAGTGTACGAGAATATTAACCAGTAGATAATGCATACATGGTGGAAGCGGGTTCACTGCGGGAGCAGTGTGATGAGAATGAAGGCGAGATTAATAGAGTGACTAGATAGAATTGAGGATGATTATTCTGCTGCCCCCCCCCCTTTCTTTCTCCTTTTCGGTTTATGCCTGCGCGATCAGACCAGCTTGCTTGCAACACTAGCAACATTTTTCTCTCGCTTTCCGCCTCCCCAACGGCGAGTAATGACATCAGAGGAAGGAGATTATAGAAGGAAAGCAGTTGATACCACTCACCAAGTGTAATCACTGCAGTGCACATTGAAGGCGTTTATGCAAACATTGCGTATCACAATTGCAACGGATAATCATGTTACTTTACAACAGTTATAGAGCGTGTAAATTTCGCTTTCAGTATTCATGAAATATGCCGTATGTTTCTCGAAAATATGATGCAACGCGTTTCAAACATTGGCAAGTCTTGCTAATTTCCAAATTTTCTACTCGTCTTGTACCCGGAAATTAATATTTTTCTAATTTCTTGGGGCTCGGACAGTGGAGGAGGAAGAGGCAATTCTCGTCTCTTGACTGCATCCACGGCCTATGAATCGACGATGCTCGGAGGTGAGAGTGAGAATGATGAGTGGATTGAGAATGGGATGAACGCATGAGAAGGGAATCAGACTGAACAATCGTATTCATCAATTAACTTTTTTTTGTAATACCCGAATAGACATTTCTGTTACGATTAATCTGGTTCATCGAATCAGTTCACTGTTGTTTTCGCATATCTAACCAATGCGCGTAGTTGACTGTGAAGCTGAAAAGACAAAAACGAACCTGACAAGGAATGAAGGAACGGGCGCCATGAGCGCCACTTCGTAGAATAGAGACACGCAAAAATTCAGCAACAACGGATTGATAGCCTGAGGGAATTTCTCGGTAGAATCTCAGACTTGATACAAGGTCTGTTGTCAAGAGTTCCTCTCCTCCTTCTGCGCGTTCTCACCGACAGAACGGAAAAAATGAAAACACCTCCCTCTTCATTCAACTACACTAATTGCCAACAAACCTGAGTAATGAGCACGAATAGCCTCTTTTTGTGAGTGCTTTTCATCGTCTTCGAGAAAGTTCCCGTCTTGATTTTGGATTGAATGAATATGGCAGACGCTGCTATTACGATAAAATGCAAGCCAGATAACATGGCGGGGAGTAGAATTCGGAGTGTCTCAAGCAGACTCAACTGAAGTTGTTACTGTCGTAATGAGTCTTTTCCGACTTATGTAATAGCTTCCTTCAATGTACATACTCTATACTCGACTGAGAAACATGATAGACTGAGTAGAATGGAGAGATCTACCACTAGTATTCTATCCGGTAATGCTATTAGAGGAATTGCGCTTATCTACATTCTCATATTCCACGCAGCAGTCAATCGACCAGTCAAAGTAGCTGATGGTACAAGTGATAAGGGATAGGAGAATGAAGACGAGATTGTTCTCGAATAGGTGAACTTGCCTGAAAATGACGGACTATTGAGAGAGAGGGACAACCTATCTATTAGTGGAGTCGAATCGACACCGACTCTTCCCAAATCTTCAATTATTCTCTTCGGAAAATGAAGGAATGAATGAGTAAGCTTGCTCTTTCGGAGGTTAGAGAACTGAGAGAGCTCGAGTATCGATTCGACATCCCTATTGCCTACCTCGAGTTCGAAATGAGCACTGCTCTCCACACGAATGTGTATGTGATCACGATGAGTTCTGCATAGAACGTGACTAGCCAGACAACAATATTCACTTGGACGAGCCAGTCGGGGAAGGCATTGGACACTCCGTAATCGACGCTGTACAGAACGTTGTCGATCTTGTAGAACCACTGAAAACACCTTTCGCTATAGAATGCAATAGTTGATTGCCAAAATAATATTCCAAATACGTTCTCAAGCAGTTCCGCCATTTGCACGATACGCGAATCTTCCACCGAATGCCATTCACGGGTGGAATGGGAGATTGGAATTACGCAGGCATCTCTATTGGCAATAGAGTGCTTCTCACCGTCGCTTGGAAGATGCCACTGAAGGCGCAGCCCCAGTCGACGAGGGCAATAACTAGCAGAAGCGTGCGGTAGAAACTGAAGAGTCACCCCGCGTTGGCTTTATTATATGTTCTCTCTTCCTGCCTCCCTCTCGGAAGTATATCATTCTAGAACTGATGTCTTCCGTTGTCAGGGGTCAATTTAGAATTTTCCCTATGAGTTTAAAAAATATGCACTGCTCTCACTCTTTCTCTCTGACACGACAGAGAGGAAACGAACCTTTTGGATGAGTTGAGCAGCGCGACAACAAAAAGGATCGTGTTGAGAGCACATCCGGCAATTCCTGTCGAAATCCAGAGAACATTGGCTAAGACGGCGTCTGACTCGTCGTCCATGCACCCGTTAGACTGACGGAGGCGTGTAATGGGAAAAGTCAGCGGTTCATTATCTGGCAAGTGTGATGAATTTTCTCGTTTGGAAGGATATTTCACGTTCCCTCCAACAATGAGATTTGTTCCGGATTCAATGAAAATCTCGCTTTGTAAAAAACCCGAATTATTGCAAAGTTTAGCCAGATTTCGTTACATCTGATTGGGACACAAATAAATACGATCATTCAATTAATGTGCGTCAGAAATTCACTCCCTCTGGGCGCGTCATGGCTCTGAGATCGGGAGTCATAGTCCGATTCCCAACGCCTCCCTCTCCTATCCAACCTAGATATCCACTCACTGACAAGCGAGCTGGAGAGTACCATCCGATCTTATCGGATGCCTCCGACCTCTCTCATCTGCAGTTTATAAGGAAGGGAAGACTGCTGAAAACGCATTCTTGATTTCATTGCTTCCTTTTCTCACTCGAGTTGCAATAATGTCTCTCGACTCCCTCCCTTCCGAGGTCACTGAAATGATCATCCAGCTTCTAACTCATGATGGAATGTGCGCCCTCGGCCAGGTATTTTTCTATTCCTCTCGTCTTTTCTTGCTATTCTGCGATGTTAACTATCCTAGAAGTGATCTCCCGAAAGCCCAGCCTCAAAGTCGGAAAGTACATTTACCATTTTTTACACCTGCTCATTCGGATAGTTCAGGTCTCGCGCCGCTTCAGATACTGCATTCCGCCCTGCGAGTTGCCTTCGCTCAAGCTATTTCTGGTAAGAAATCATAACATATTAAACCATTTTAACATGTTTTAGTATTGTAAAGTAGAGTCAATCTCAGATTGGTGGTATCCTTCACCTGTCTTCTCCATCTCTCGATCGGACTATGGCCACTCATTTTCTCTCCTACCACGACCAATCTCTCAAATCGGGAAGGGGCAAAATCACTGCGGAAGGAGAGGTGCGTTCTACCCTCAAATTGGAGATAGTAGTGATTTCCGAATTTTTAGCTGAACTGTTATAAGTAATTCGCGTTTCCACCAACGAGCAAGTTCGCGTTCTTCTCGGCGGCAAGAATTGGACACATGGAGATGAACGAGGTCATCATTCTTTTGCTATTTGTATTTTCCTTTCTCGTATCTCAAGCTTATCCGTTGAGCTAATTGAAAAATAATCTTTAAAATTTTATTTAATTTCAGCATTATTCTTCTCCCTTGACGATAAAAATCTAGAGCATCTCACCTCTCTTTTCTCTGGATGCACCATCGACAAAATTAGGCTGGTCTTCGACAAAGCAGCCCTTGCGAGTCTGTAAGTTTCTTTTTTTATTGTTTACGATTGTACGATATTTGATTGAGCTGGTTCAGGAACAAAGTGACACGTCGAATTCCTTCTGGACAAGGCCGAGTACAACGATATGATCACCCCCTTCGAGCACGGTAAGCATTTCTGAGACTCTCTTCAATTCGCATGATATTTCGTCAGTCAGAGAACCGAGAGAGTGTGCAAATTGAGGAGGGTCTGGTTCGGGTTTGTCATCAGTAAAAATGTTGGGCCAACCTTATCTTGTTTTTTATCATTCAATATCACAATTTCAGATGAATTCGCCAATGCAAGGACTTCTCTCTGATTTCGCAGATTTCCTCTGATACTTTTTCTGTAGTTGAAACTAGTGCTGCCTTTTAAAGTTCACTCGTCATTCTGACCTAGAGACAGTAGTGAGAACATCTACTCGACGAATTGGCCAAGCGTTTCATCTTCACACATTGCAGAAACTTGCCGATCTTGGAAAGTCGTTGAGGCTCGAATTACCTCAGATCTTCCCCAACTTCGGTATCCCCGTTGGCAAATACACAAGAGATGATGATGAGAAACATGGGAGAATCGTCCATAGTAAGTAACATATTTATGTTTTTTAAAAGTATTAATGTGGGGAAATAGCTCAATGCTCTTTTACAGTTGCCAGAGCTCACCCTCATCGTGTCACCATCGAGTACAACCGAGCCCAGAACGTCTGATTTGAGAGATTGGCATTATTCATTTTTATGTTGCATGCTCCACATGCTCGTAGTTTTATGACTTTTCCATGTACTATTGATTTCTCAACGTGAGGATCTTTTGTAATGCGATAAAGAAAGATGCTCAGTGCAAATGTTTCATTACAATGAATGCAGTCTTCGATCGACGAGTTTTTGAAGTTTTTCGAAAATTATTTTTGTATATTTTTATAATGATGTCAGTCATAATCTTATGAATTCGCAATCAATCTGAATAACTTCCGATATATCCGGCCGGGATCATGAGTTCTTGGCAGTGAGCAGTCCTCGTAGTTTCTGATACCTCCATTCAAACTTTAGTCCGTGTATTTTCCAACAAAACAAATTCACTTTCCTTTGAATCGCGATTTCATCTGCAAAGATTTCAATAGGTATCGCAAAAGAGACAAATTGGTTAGAGAATGGATTAGGCCGAAAAAAACGAGAAGTGACCGAGTTTGTACACGTTCTTTGACTGCTTCACACTAGCGACCGTGATCATCATCAATAATGCACTCGTTTGGACGTTTGACTACACTGTTGTCATCATTTTAGCCTCCTCTCTCCCACCCCTATAGTCATTTTTCAGTTTCAATGCTCAGCGTCGGCCTCCTTGTACTCGTGTAGATATCGGATGTTACACAAATGTTCTCAGTTCTATCTAATGAAGAATAAACGAGGTCAAGGGTAAGATGCTCGGTGTTAGCCTTCTCCTCCTTCTTGTCGCTCTTCTTGGTGCGGAATGCTCCTCGTGCTTTCAACAAGGTAAATTGGCTCGATAAAGAAGTTCTCCGGAATGAAGTGGGCATGAAAGCCTGGCAGTGTACACGACTTGCGTTCCAAGACCAAAGGGAATGCCATCACTAGCGTACAGATAATCAACTCTTCTTTTCACTCACTATATCGTCGAGCAATAGGTGAAAAGCGTGTAGGTGATGAATATATTATTGCATTTTAATCTTCATCTTTCATCCAGCACCATGGTCGACTATCCGGCCCGTACTTCAATTCGTCTATCCCTGTTCGACGATCGATGACTGCGAAAGCAACTGTTTAGACAGATCAGAGGTTGATTTTTATTTACGTCTCGCCGCATTCAACCATTAGTTTTGCACGCTAACAATGCTTCAACAAGATAGTTTGCTATTCAAAAGTAACCATTTAAAATTGTAGTGCTCCGCATACGCCTTCGTGAATGGCAACTGTGCGCTGCTCGGTGCTGATTCGGGCAAGCCGGAGATGTGCACGTCAGCCAATCCCACGCTCTGGCTTCGAACTGCAGCCTGTGATGGTTCGTGCTTGATTATGTCTTGATAAGAAAGTGGTCTTTCAGCGACGACGACTAGCACACAGCCCACCACGACACTGACCACCACTAGTAATTATTTTCCTTGTAAACTTTTACTTCTGACGGGCAAAAAGTGCACGAAATAGAGAGAGAGAGCAGGAACCTGGGACGTCTCCACTACACCATAGGTGGCCCTTCTTCAGGCTCTACAACTACGCTCGCTCCGTGCTCCCCTCTAGTTTACGAGGCTCCCTCCACCTGTCCCGGCCAATGCTCCAGTCCCTCCTTCGGGACGTCAATCACGTGACGGGGGGAAGCAAACTCGTCGTCGATGGAGTGGTAGGATGAAGGGCCATTGGAGACCGACTCTCCTCAGTTCGCATGATCTCTCGTCGGTCAGAGAAATGAGGAGGTACGTGAATTGAAAAGAGACCTGCCTAAGATGGGGCATCACGATTAGGCTGGAAAATTAGCATCAATGAAGCTGTTGAGACGATGAAATATTCTAATTCGTTTTACTGCAGAAGACATCGAGTGTTCTCTGTGGCTGTGTGGCATCCTCCAATCTGTGGTGCCTGAAATATGCCCCCGACTCAAAGGGTGGACTGTTTTCGTGCTTAATTGGGATTTAACCTTATCTTTTGCAGTATATTGCCTGGTGTGAACATTCATCGACATACAACATCTGCCTATGGGATTTGTCGTGTATTGTTCGAGTTCATACCAGATAAACAAGATGCTAGAAAGTTGTGCAGTGTAATACAAGCAGAAGAATACACATCCCAAACGATCTTGTTATGATTTTCTGTCCTGTTGTTCGCATGCGCCCAACCGCCTCACGACAAGTGGAGGAGCCATACACGCTACGTGGCTACCAGGGTTGGTGAATTCGAGTCGGGGAGTACCCGACTCTCAGACCCGACACGAGTTGAAAAGTCGGGTTACCCGACAGATGATCTGGCCCGAGTACCCAACTGTGAGCGATAACGCTAGAGTCTTGGTTCGAGTTTCGAGTACTCGACTGACCCGACTCTGACCCGACTTTTTTGGAGTGATGAGAGAATAGTAGCGTTCTTCATCAGAC
This sequence comes from Pristionchus entomophagus, assembly GCA_036245825.1. NCBI lineage: Eukaryota > Metazoa > Nematoda > Chromadorea > Rhabditida > Neodiplogasteridae > Pristionchus > Pristionchus entomophagus. Next base: position 17,776,439 of record BTSX01000004.1, on the reverse strand, counting down.
TGATTAGCAACTGATCCGCATGTGCCCTGTTGGCTAAGTGGTTGAGTTTTGCACTTCTCATGCGGTCACCGTAAGTTCAATGTCGCGATCGCATATTTATTTTTTGCTCCTTTTTCCTTCTCTTTTCTGATACATTTTGGGGAAAAAGTGGCGAAAATAAATATGCGATCGCGACATTGAACTTACGGTGACCGCATGAGAAGTGCAAAACTCAACCACTTAGCCAACAGGGCACATGCGGATCAGTTGCTAATCAGTCTGATGAAGAACGCTACTATTCTCTCATCACTCCAAAAAAGTCGGGTCAGAGTCGGGTCAGTCGAGTACTCGAAACTCGAACCAAGACTCTAGCGTTATCGCTCACAGTCGGGTACTCGAGACGACTCCCGAGCCAAATCGGGTCAACTAGCTACGTTTCCGACTCGGTGAGTGTCGATTTGACCCGATTTCACCAACCCTGGTGGCTACCGAGAGACCACATATCAATAGGAAACGCGTTTCTACGGGGAAACACTCATTTCCTTTGTCCGACTGAAGGAAATACGCTACTGAGTCGTACCACTTGTCTCGATGTTTTTTTCAGTCAGTTGTGAGTAAGCATCGTACGTACGATCTTGGAGTCATTTGCCATTTTACAGGTAGTCTTGTCGCATTAACTTCTCGTATGATTGCATGACTTCAGTGTGCTTGCACTCTGACTTGTCTCGTCCCTGGGAGCACTTCCATTCCAAATGTTGCCTACTCCACTCGCTATCTCGAATCGAGAAGAATGTGCGAGTACGATTGTGAGTAGGACCCTCTGGTGGGTTTTTTTGTCGAATAAATGTGGAAACGATTTCCTTGTTGTACTTTCCCACATTTCTACATCTACCAATGGTAATCGGAGTGCTCATTCATTTTCTCGTCTGTCCAGTGCTTCTCCACCAGTAAAAAATAAGCAAAAGGAGAAAAACGAAACAGAAAATAAGGTTCGTGACCATTAGCAATATCGGTTTTCGACTCTTCTCATTCTGCACACTCTTTCGTTTCTCTTGCGAAATCGTTATACGGCACTGATGGCAGAATCTCAATTCTCTCGAAAATCCTGTGATAATGTATTTGCTGCAATGGAAAATAAAACACCTGTCCTGATAACTAAGTCTTGCGAACATGCTGTTGCTCCAGAACAATATAATTTGATGAACGATCAAAACCAGTTTATAAACTGGTTTTGATCGTTCATAAAATTGAAGATTTATCTTTATAAATCTCTACGGGAGAAATTATGATAGTGATTGTAACGAACCCAGTGCATGTTGAGCAATCGCCAATATAATCGACATTGAAGAGTCACACATAGCAATGGTTTCGTATTAGTGTGGTATTATTGTCTGTATATATTTGGAATGCGTTTTTTTGTGGGAACTGTTTGCTAATTTTCCTGCACAGCACTCGTGGATGAACCAATGATTGAGGATAGAAGAGCAGGCGTCGTGGACCTCAGTCCCAGTAGCAGGCCCTCTCTGTAACCACGTTTGATTTTGCATGACAACAAAAAAGCTATTTTAACGCATATTATTACTAAATTTGTTAGCATGAAGTTCCGGTGTACCTGTAGTCCTTTATGAGTAACGTGATTACGAGAGCGTCCCATGCAGGGAAGAAAGAAACGAGGAGGGGGAATACGAGCGATATTCCGAAATCGGGTAGGCCGAAAAACGGGAAATAAATCATGCAGAAGTAGGGAAGATAAACGAAGAAGAGAGGCACGACAGTCTGTAGTATCATAGCTTCATATTAAATCAAATATGTGATTTTGATTTTTCTATATCGCGCGTCACATGATATCGATTCATGTATATTGTAGATTTGGTAATTATCAACTTGAGGCGAAAAAATAATCACCTGAGCGCAAACTGCAACGAGGATCTTCAATTGGAACTCGCGATTCATCTTAGAAAAAGCATTTGAGCGCGCGATTCCCTGGATGGCAACACTATGACGATTCTGCATCTCACTCGTGCTTTCTCGGTTCTTTGTCCGACGAGAGAGCACGTGCTTTGGGGACAGTCTTTGTCTTTGCCATGCCTTGAACACGCCCCGGGCAAAGAAGAAGGCTGCTGCGAAATGCGCGGGCATTATGATGAGTGCGGTCACGACAATGGGAAATGGGGATTTGTTGAGATTGCCGTCGTCTTTCTGCAATTATTATTAGAAGTCGTTGGCAATGGACACAGAGACAGATTCAAATACAATGCTCAAAGAACATCAACGGAATGAGATTGAAATTCCACGGATAGAGCATTTACAAGTTTGTTTTCTCATTATAATGCGCGTTTCAATTATTATTTCAGGATTAAAGCCACTCTAGCGATTCGCCTCATAAGTGTATTGACATCCCATGTGCGAATGATATTTGAGAAATGCTCATGCCAAAAAATATCGAATGACATACCCAATAGTTCATGAGTACCCAACCTTCAGCGAGCGTATAATTGTATTGTTGGCGATAGGTATCTATGACAAGAAGAAGGTCGCGATCGTTCGCCGGTGGAATAAAAGTACTAGCGAGTAAAAACATGAAAAAAATCGCATATTCATCTACATTCCTTAGCAATTTGAATGACTATGAAATTAACTTCACCAAATTAGGCCTTGCGTAAAAGGAAACAAAGCTAATAGTACGATGAATATCGCTCTCCTGAAGAGTTGGATTAGTGGGGGGCTGAAAATGGATGAATCGAGCCATGCAAAACATATAGAATAACTAATTAATCGTCCAGTAACTGTATAGAAAATGCTAACACGTCCGATACAACCTTGCAAACATGTGTTTCCCATCCTTTGCAAAACGTCGATTACCGTACACAACACACCGGATTCGCGAATGCGTGCAGCACACAGAGAAAGACGTCGTAGGCGGCGAAAGTTGCCAATAAGAATTTGTATGTGCCCATTTCAACTCGACGGATCAGGTAAAGCAGAAGGCAGTTGAGAACGATTCCGGAACCTTTTTTTTTAAATTTTGTTTCTGCGCAAAGATCAATTCAACTCACCAATATTTGCGTGCTCTATTGCCCGCATGATAGCGAACAACATGTCGACTGAGTGAAAGAGAATCGTAGATATTATCAACCCTTTAAAGGGACCTGGCAGAGATTGAACATGTGACCTTATTTTGAAGCTCACACTGTTTTAATAATATTTACAAAATTTAAAAATTTAAAAAAAATTCCTGCGGTTGCAATAAAAATAAAGAAATTTATGGTGAGATTACGGTGGATCAAGTGGTGCGATGCGCGGGCAGCCATGAATTGAAAAGTCGTCCGGCGAACTGTGAACTGACTTTTCAAAGTGGCTCGGCTGCGAAATTTTTTTTTTTTGCGCATTTACTTATTTTGGTTGAGTTTTTTACCATTTGGCGTTTTTATTTTCGTTCTAATGCGTAGTGCGATAGTTCTTCTATCTATTCGGTGCTAATTGACGTAATTTTGCTCGATGTGTAGCCTCAAAGTCGCGCTTTGGAGTGTGTGCAGAAGAGAGAGCGCAGAGCTAACCCTCATTGTGATTGACTTTTACCATTTCGCGTTTTTATTTTCGTTCTAATGCGTAGTGCGATAGTTCTTCTATCTATTCGGTGCTAATTGACGTAGTTTTGCTCGATCTGAAACCTCAAAGTCGCGCTTCGAAGTGTGTGCAGAATAGAGAGCACATACCTATCCGCTCATTGTGATTGACTTTTATCATTTCGCGTTTTAATTTTTCTTCTAATGCGTAGTGCGATAGTTCTTCAATCTATTCGGTGCTAATTGACGTAATTTTGCTCGATGTGTAGCCTCAAAGTCGCGCTTTGGAGTGTGTGCAGAAGAGAGAGCGCAGAGCTAACCCTCATTGTGATTGACTTTTACCATTTCGCGTTTTTATTTTCGTTCTAATGCGTAGTGCGATAGTTCTTCTATCTATTCGGTGCTAATTGACGTAGTTTTGCTCGATCTGAAACCTCAAAGTCGCGCTTCGAAGTGTGTGCAGAATAGAGAGCACATACCTATCCGCTCATTGTGATTGACTTTTATCATTTCGCGTTTTAATTTTTCTTCTAATGCGTAGTGCGATAGTTTTTCAATATATTCGGTGCTAATTGACGTGATTTTGCTCGATGTGTAACCTCAAAGTCGCGCGTGGGAGAGTGTGCAGAATAGAGAGCGGAGATCTAACAGCTCATTGTGATTGACTTTTATTGTCCACTTTCCATTCTGAAAACTATCTTGCCAGTCATTCCGGCGAGATCTCACCGCCGAAATGACTGGGATGACTTATTTTCGCGATTTTTGTTACCAATTATTTACTTAGCTATGCTCAAAAACCCGACAAACGGCTCGAATCCGCTTGTACAACGGCGGATGAGGAAGTGTGCGCGATGTGGAAAACCATCAAGCACCACGTTCACTTTCCCTGCTAACTCGAAGCTAGCTCTTAAACGACTATGGATTAGTTCTCTCGGACTAGACTCATCCGGAACCTCACGCGAACTAGAGGCTGTGCGTGCTAGGTTGACTGCCAAAGATGATGTACGGTGGTGCCACCTTCACATTGGAGTCGATGGATTGCCGAAAAAGGTAGCACTTGCTTCTATTTATCGCTTTGACGAGTAAAAATTATTTTGAAGGAAACAGTTCATCCTAGCGATGACAGAGATACAGGCACAGTAGAGGTAATAGTGATACTAGGTCTGCCCTTTTTATTGTCTTTCATAGAAACGGCGGAGGATTGGTGAGCCGGAGGAGGAAGTGGTAGATCACTTCGAGGATGGAGAGGGAGAAGGGGCATATGAAGGGAATGAGCAAGTGAGAACGAATAAGATGACATTATATTCAATAGTAGAAACACAACTAGTGCAAGACTACGTTAAAAATAGGACTATTACTGTTCCATTTATCTCTATGCTGATATCAGGACGGAAACGACGATTGGGGTCTAGGCGATAATGATTTCCACCATGATTCGATCAATGATCTACCATTCGAGCAACACGAGGTACTGTGCTGTAAAGCAATCGGGTAGATTCCATCATTTATGTAGATCAATAGCGGTAGAAAATACAATAGTGATGACCAACAAGAACAATCTACGATTCACTAGAGAGGTCACTTTGCTTTCCACTCTTTCCATTCAGCACACTATTTTGCCGTAATGTTATGCGATATAGTGTGCAGAATAGAGAGAGCTCAACCGTAATGTTATGCGATATAGAGAGAGAATAGAGAGACCGAAATGACTTCCCTATTATTCACAATTGAAATGAATTTAATCAAATTTGAATCTGTTTCTAATGCATTCTCCATATAGAGAGGGTCATTTAAAGTCCATAGGTGAAACAGTGAACCACTAGGTTTGGTAGTTTAAAATTACTCTTTCCACACAACATCATTTCTATGATCTGTGAGAAAACATGCACAATTAGGAGAGTCATTATTAAATTACCAAACCTTTTCACTAGTTGCCTGATACGGTAGTAGCTTTCTGCATTCTGCGCAATATCATGTGATTGTGACGTAAAACCAGTGTGCAGAATAGAGAGAGCTACTATTCGATTCGGCTACAGTAATCGAGTAACATAAATGTATCATTAAACAGTATAATACAATTGTCTTCATACTTTAGCCGTTGACTCCTCCTCGGCCCCTCTCTGTGTCTCAGCTTGCGATCAATGAGCGACCATCTGAAACACGAAGCGTGAATGTGTCTAGAATGAATTCGGGGGTTTCTAGTGTCCCTACTCTCATAACGGTTTGCACTGATCTGATATAATTGGTATCGAATTATGATTGAAGGAATCTTCCTTCCGCCCCTCCCAGAATTCTCAAACAACTGAATCCGATCAAGAAGAAGAGGAGGTGGAGGAGGAAGATTCCGTTCGGTCTGACTACTATCTAACAGCTAAGTCCAAGTTGGATTTATTGTTTAACCTAATAAATCACAAAGAAATTGACTTGTAAATTTAATCGACCCTTGCTCGTTTATGGAGCACTCAACGAGAACTTGTTTGAAGATAAAACGGATTAAATAACGATCGAAAAGCGTAAGCCACAATTTATGGTACGACTTACTTGTAGGACATTTTCCAAGACCAATCCATTCAGGTCTTCTGATTTCCCCATACCGGAAGCGTATTGTTCTTCTTGGCGAATTTCTGGAAAAGGATTTTCCAGATAAAGAACAAGGTGTTTAAAAAGGACCTGGACGTCAGGGATGCTGTTATCGTAGGCCTCATCTTCGTAAACTGTATAGGCCGGACAATCGAATGCCGGTGGCATCATCATGACTGGCTCTGGAGCCTGAAGAACAAGTAAATTAGAACAGTAATTAACCGTCAAGGCGAGAACGATTAAATTAAATAGCTATCGAGTAAAGCGACGAACAAATTAATACAAACTGTCAGACTGAGTACGAAAATTGAGGGAGGCTTCCGTCAAAGTGCGAATTAGAGGTTAGAAGATCGCTCGTGTAAATCGCGCACAACGAAAACCGGGTCACAATTGGAAAAAACGTGGTCACTAAGCTACTACCAAACGGTGAATGCACAATTGACGAATCAACGACTATAGACGACCCACTTACACGGGTCATTCAGGAGTTAGCACTGCTCTATACGTTCTGCACACCTTTCAAAGCGCGATTAGAGGTCAAATATTGAGCGATGTCATACCAATTTGCCATGAATAGATGGAATAGCTATCGCACTACGCATCAGAACAAAAATAAACGCGCGAAATAATAAGAGTAAATCACAATCAGCTATTATATCTCCGCTCTCTATTCTGCACACTCTCCCACGCGCGACTTTGAGGTTTCAGATCGAGCAAAACTACGTCAATTAGCACTGAATAGATAGAAAAACTATCGCACTACGCATTAGAAGTAAAATTAAAACGCGAAATGATGAAAGTCAATCACAATGAGGGTTAGCTCTGCGCTCTCTCTTCTGCACACACTCCAAAGCGCGACTTTGAGGTTACACATCGAGCAAGATCACGTCAATTAGCACCGAATAGATAGAGGAACTATCGCACTACGCAATAGAATGAAAATAACCGCGCGAAATGGTAAAAACTCAATCAAAATAAGCAAATTTGCACAAAAAAGAAAATTTTGCTGAAAAGCCATGTTGAAAAGTCAGTTTCCAGTTCGCGGACGACTTTTCAATTCATGGCTGCCCGTAGATCTCACCACACACTCGATTCAACCGTAATGACACCATAATTGTTAATTTTTTCAAATTAAATTTTAAAATATTAATAAATTATTTAAAATTTTATTTTTTTCGCCTAAAATCTTGAATTATTATTCTAAACGCAATGCGTTCGGGTGTTGTTTCTATGTCACATCCCTTTAAATAATATGAAAATGTAAAAAAAAACATTCGAAATCGCCTTTATCAGAATGAGCAGACTCGATTAGTTGTTATTGATGTATCATATGAGCGATGACTTCACACACTGCCTTTGTTGATAGGGCAACTACATCGACTAACCTTAGAATATATCAAAGATTATGTGAAGATTATGTGTCATCAAAATGAGTAGTGGGCTCAACACCAGTAAATGGCTTTATTGAAATTTTCCCGGTTTCAAGAAAGTTTTCCAGTATCAAAAAAATTTCCAGGTCTCAAGAAGTTTCCCGGTATCAATATAAATTATTCATAGTCTCTAAAAAAAAAAACCAAAATCTTCTTTTTCAAAATCGATAAAAAAAATTTATCATCATTGCGAAGTATTTCAACATTCTTACGCACGTAATAATCCGTTTTCGCGCCAAACTCGTCTCAAAATCGTCCAAATTTTCCTCTCATAATGGTCTTTTGCGCACAACTCATTCCTAATCGTTAGTTATCGAAATCCTCAATTGTCTAATTATCCATCCCTCCTTTTGCAGGTATCTCTCCTGTGCAATTCCTTCGGCGCCGCTCCGGCCCATTCGCCACCGGCAAAAAGCTCGCCATCACCTCCCTAGACAAGAGGCGCATTGTTGATTCTTCCCACCCCCCCCCCCCCCTTTCCCTCCTCTGAAATGGTCGCACTTATTTCCCCTAATGGGCTGGATCGTTCGCTTTGAGGGAGTGCAATGGCGCGTGGCGGAGCAGTGCCACTTTTTCGCAGAGAGGCGAGCACCTCTGGAGGCTCCTTTAGGACGACCGAGATCGATCATTGACCAGCTAAATGGAAATCTCGAAAAAAAATATGCAGAATACCAAGATAAACGTGCATTTCACGAAGTGGTCTGGGCTTGTGTGAGCTTGCTGGGCAAATCCAAAGATTACAATTTGATCAAGTAGCTTTTCAATCGAAATATCTCTGCTATACGTATGTGTTGTTTGGTGCGGATTAGGCTCATACCCTTGATTTTTTGGCTGTCGTCTTCTTTGTCACGAGAGATTCGATGAATCTTCCGAGCCAACGTCAATGAATGCTTTTCTTCCTTTCTCGATGCCCTTTTCAAATGGAGCGAAAACATGGAGTAACAATGGCGTCGATGAGTACTAGTCATCGCTTCCATTACTCATTTCTCGATGCACCCGAGCACACAAACGGATCAAACCAGTACAATGTTCATAACGTCAAACTCGTCGAATTAAGGTTGGCGGGGTGTTATGTTTAGAGTAGAGAAAACTAAATAGACGGGCATATTTCGAAACATCTCTCTTTGCTGGCATTCTACCGCAACGATCCCGTCTTCATCGAGAATAGAAACTGCCACAAATAATCCCTAATTGGCTGCTGATCACTTCGAGTGTTTCCTCTCGATCCGCCCCTTAGCCCTTCTCTTCTCATTGGAATAATAGCCGGATATGCTTAGTTTGAGAAGGGGTGGCCTTGACTCGGAGAGGAAGGAGGGGGCAACAGACTAATCCCTCTCCACTCCCCGCGCCAACTTGGTGCCAGATGGATCATCTCCCACTTAAAAGTAAGAAGGCACTAGGTCGGATGATAATATTAGGATCTTTTCTGAATGAGCACCATTTGCATACCAGAGACAACTGCTATGTAAGAGACGGTACTGATAAATAGATCTCATCCAGAAGGTTATCACTCGAATGTTGTCATCTAGCCGGGGTAAAATGAAGATTATGTGTATCTCCATTTAATGTGTTCTCTCCTGAGTGTTAATCGGGGAAAGGGAAGGCCACTTCGGCCGGGGCTAGAACCTCACTAGTAGACACCAGCTCGTGACTAAAACAGTAGCCAAACGTGATTTATTCTTAAGGCCCTTTCATTTTCGAAGTTCCGCATGCATTTCCGCGTGTATTTTGTTCATCTGGTGTCTAATCATCCATATGTTTTTCCTTGTTTTTTTTTAGCAATCCTCTGATGATCGTAATGACTAGCGGATTTATCACGAGTAAAATACGGGAAAAGCGGAGAAATTATCACAATCATTGTCTAGATCGATGTAGTTATGCTTATCAATGGAGAATCGGTATTACCGGAAAGGAAGCTCACACTTGGGCTGCAAATTCACACACAAAAACATACTCTGTTTGTCACTGTGAAGAGTAGAATGGGGCGAGGAGAGGGAAAGTAAAGGGTCTACAGTATGCCGAGGGAATGGCCACCCACACAAACAACTTAGTTCTAGTAGGTCAGAGCGGGGCGAGATAGTGCGCGAAACGAGAAGGGTTGAGAGAAAAGAGGGATGAAATGGCCTACCGTACCCCCACCTTGAAATGCACACAAAAGATGCGTGCGCGCGCAAAGAGGGGTGAGGATTATAACGAGGCCATAAAGGGATTGAAGGGAGAGAACTACCAAAGGGTCGCTTCGCTCAATAGGATAGAGGAGAGAAGAAGAGGGGAATATGACAAAAAGGCGATCATCTTCAAGTGTCAAGTGGATCGCTAGACTGTTCCAGTATGGCTACCGTACCCAAATCGAGGTCTTCGAAGGATACAGTATCGTTCGGTGGAAACCCGAAGTCGGAGAGGGACACTGCAGGAGAGTCTAGAATGGAAGGAGCCAGGGGTTCGGTGAGGTTCGGCATCAAGCTTGAGAGGGGAACGAAAGGGGCGGGGGAAGCAACATCTGCAGCAGCCTCGACGTCCGGCCCGTGCAGCTTCCGGACGTGCTTCTTCAGGTCGAAGTTACGGCAGAACCCCTTGCCGCAATGCTCGCACTCGAATGGCTGCAAGTAAACGTTCATAACAAAGATCACGACTGCTTTTTTTTCACAAAGAACAAGCGTAGCTAGTGCTCATCAATTGGGAAGAAGTTCGAAATAAAACGCACCTTTCGATCCGTGTGCGTGTGCATGTGGAAGGCCAGATTGTACGTCTGGTGGAATGCCTTCGAACAGATATCTGCAAGAGATCAAAGATCAATCCATTCATTTTGTAATTCATCCCAAAATAGTCAGTTAATCTCTTCCTAAATCCTACGCTTTCCTATAATTCCCTTCTTGTTCTTATGATCTAGCTAATATCTGACACATCTTTTCTCTATTATGGTACACTCTGAATCGAGCAAGTTCCGTGACATTTTCCATGTAATGCATAAAAGCTTATCGTAAAATGCTTTCATCATTTTTCAACTGCTCTTGGTAAACATCACATACACGACCAATATCACGAGATGCGGAAGAAAAAGATTAGGCCACGCATGCTCGATTCAGCGAAAAATGCGAAAAGATCAGAGGTATCACAGGCCAAGAGCAGGAAGATGAACTCTTCGGACCTACAGTATCCAAGAGGATGAGGTCTTCCAAACCTAGAGAGATCAAAGATCAAAGATAATAAACTCACGGCACTTGTATCGTTTCTCAGTGGAGTGGGTCAGCTTGTGGTTCTTGTAGTTTCCGTTCTGATGAAATCCCTTCCCGCACAATTCGCAGACGTAGGGTTTGTAGCCTGGAAAATCAGCAGTTTGCAATTTTTTTTACTGTCGCAGCAGAACACCTCAATGGACTGCGATGTTACAATGTTGCCAATATGAGTGTGATATTTTGTAACGAAATTATATTATTTCCCCCTTTCAGAATCATAACCGAGAAGGTGAAGAGACCAATCCCGCTGACCTTTTGATTGGATTCATTCTGCCTAGTACACTTTGCCCTTTTCAACGCACTTCCCTCCCGTGATTCTTTCGCTATGTAATCTGTGCAGATAATAGAAGAGCATCGTCGCTAGCAAATGAGGGAAGAGCAACACTCTCTTCTCACTACACGCTCTCTCGCCGGTCAGAGAAACGAGAGAGCGCGCGAAACGAGGAGTGCCGACTCATCTCATTATCCACGCTAAGCGACACTCGACTGGCAAGAGGTGGTGCAGGGACTATGGCTACCTCCTCGCTAATTGGCCTCCTTTTCCTCATATCGTAAGAATGTCACACTCGTACTAGTCAGGTGCAATGGGAACGGCATCTTTCGCATCAACTCGTGCATTTTCCACAAAAAGCGCGCTTTGCGGTATAAGGTTATACTTGCGAAGAGGATTCGTCTCACAATTCTTCGCGAATTTGTTGGTTCAGGGAAAGGAAAGGGAAAAGTGAACCATTATGCTATCTGAATAACCTACAAAATATCGAGAACTCAATTCAAACCGTACCCAGATGAATTCTCGAGTGGGTGTTGAGTGTGGATGATCGATTGAACGCCTTGCCACAGGTCTTGCACTGAAATGATCAATGGTTATGATAACCTGAGATTACTGTCGCCGAGTACTGCAGCTCCGGATTACAGTAGTCCTCATGTCAGTTTCCTCTTCGGTCCCTCGCCTCCTTTTCACTGTTCATAATCCCCCTCTCCTACTTTCTGCTCCCCCCTCTCCTATTCTTATTGACTCCTTCACAGCATGAGTCCCCGTCTGTCACCTTGCATACTTGTAAGAATGGAGGAGGAGGAGGGGGAGAGGGGGAGGGTAGATCATTTCGCGTCTCACTCATTCGATTACGCAAAAAAGACCCGATTGGAATGGGTTGCACAAGAACGCATCAGGTGCTAAGGAAGAGCACCAACAAAAAATATATAATGTGGCGTCCTAGTTTTTACCTTGTTTTTGGATTGGAAGAGAATGTTGACTAGAGATGGCAAAATACCCGACTCTCCTCATTTGACGTGTTCTTTTGTTTATTTGGGCGAGGGAGAGATCACTAATGGAGATTACAAAATCACTCGATACTGCGACCGGCGAGAGATTATGAGAAATGAGGAGAGTTACACTTCCATTACAAGAAGGGTTATCCCCTGATAAATCTGTTGTTCAAGCTACAAGTCCCAATTTTGCTGCGTAGTTATCTTCTCTAATCCCGACCCAATGATGTCACACTGATTGCGCTATCCAAGCGAGAAATGAATCCCCTCTCCCCCATCACTTTTTTCGTTTCCGAATTCCATCCGATTGGATGAGACTCAGAAGTGGCGGGCTTCAAACCGAGAAAACTTAGATTGCGCACCCGGGGATACACATCACAAGCAGAAATTGAGCTCCGTTGATCCGAGCAAACCGATTTGATAATATGATAATATCAACTCAGTTTTCAGCCCTAATTGAGCTTGCGAAATATTTCGAAGCCACCGCATCTTCTACTCGAAATTGCCATTGAAAACTGATGTTTCTGGCATTGGAATCCGCAGAGAACAGCGCATCTAGCAGCCTTCACTATCGATGACAAAACCAACTCGGCATACCGCCTTCGATTAGGGTTCAAGCCAGCATGAAATGCCCATCTCGCAGCCCTCACCTGATGCGGCTTGTTCGTAGTGTGGATGATCTTGTGTCGGCAGAGAGTGGACGCCTGCCTGAAGGCCTTCCCGCACGTCTGCAATTGGAAGATAGAAAGGTGCCCCGTTCAGCGAGCGATTGAATATTGTGATGGGTGATCTCACGTTTCCATATTTTGAGCCCTTGCGCATTTCGTAATTGAACCTCAACCATCTAGCTTCCCATCTTTTCTGCGCATGTCCCCCATATCAGTTTTCCTGTTATAGATGCTTGAGGAATGAGCGATTCACGCATGAATGCTGTCGTTTTCTGCTGTTTCGTACACATCGAAATGTCAACTCAGACCTTGTGGATCTCTCCCCCTACCCTTTCAAAGGGTCTTTTGTTGTCATTGAAAGACCATCCGCGTGCGCAATCGGGGCCGAGAGAGAAAGAGACATACCGTAGTCCGATCATGGGTCATTACTCACCCGCACAAAATACACGCCCACCACAGCCAGGAAGCTAATTCCCGGCTCTTAATTTGCTTTGGTCAAATCTATGATCCGAAATGGGATACAATTCATAAAGGTGGATTGAACAAGTGTCTTATCTTGGAATAATCTCGAGATCTCGGTAAAACAGGAGTCAGATCCAGGTTCTAACTAATTGCTGGTTTTCCCGGTCCCTGCTGCTTACACACACTCACTTTGCGCCATTTTCAGTGTTTATAAACTGAGCTCGTCGCTTCAAGAGGCGCGCCAAAGCAGAGCCGCTTCGCGTCTGCTCTTGTAGTGACTAACCGGGCCCTCTCCTTCCTAATCCTCCCCTCGACTGGAAATAAACAGCCCCCCGTCTTTGTTCTGCTTTCGCCCCGCAGCGAAGAGGGGTACGGTATTCCCAAACCAATGCTGTTTTGATGATTCGAAAAGAAAACTGTCTCTGTGGAGATAATACGTGGTGGGATGTGATCTCGAAAACGACCTGACACTTCTTGTTGATTTGTCTCTAAAGAGAAAAGTCCCCGATCCTGCGGATAACCGTAAAATGCGGGTATATCAGCTGTTTTGGATGAGTTAGAGCGTCATTTCCATTTTTTCTACAGATAATCGCGGCCGATCCGGCTTGTCCAGCGATCACTGTAGGTATTCTGAGTGGGGGTGGGGACAAATCTTTGTTTTGCCTTTGGAGCCAAGGATCCTCTCAATGATCAGCATTGCTCACTACAAGCTTCCGTCTTTGGAATGAATCAGGGCGGAAAGGGTAATCTCGCAATCAGAGAAGTGGACTGACAAGGGACAGAAGGAAGCATGTTGTTCGTTAACCCAGATACTTGTTGATCACTATTCCATGCAAAAGAGGCTTTCATCGATCTTAAAAACTCAAGTAAGCATGTTCTTAGTTTTGTTAATTGCTCTGCAAAGAGATAATTCTGCTCTTTCGCCTTGATGTGCGCCAGCAACAGCACGATAGGCTTCTAACCCACTCGGATCATCCCCCACCCTCATCTGATCTCCCGTATATCGACTTTCAAGTGAGCAACGACCACCGAATCCCATGATTGATCGCTTGATTGGTCGTCCGATTAGCTCCAAGTTATCGAGACTTTCCGAGACCCCTCTCGGAGTGCCCGATGGCCCGTTTCCTACTAGTGGTGCCGGATGGAATAGTCAATCCTCTCTATTCTGCACATTCTCTCGTCTGTCTCTCCTTCAAGAGAGCTTGCAGAATGGAGAGAGCTGATAGCAGTACTTCCCCCCACTAATCTGGTCTCTCTCGCCTCCGCAACATCCAAATGTGCAAAGTGTGACGACGCATCACATTTCCGGGATGGATGCGCACATCTAAGAGGGAAGCCTGACCGTGGCCATTTATGGAAGGAGAAGCCTTCGCCTCCCCCCTTCCCTTCCGATTTCTCATTTCATACTTCCATCTGAGATGTGCTACGACGATCTGGATGACGTCATCTTCGGGGGGGGGGGGCGAGGGGGATTAGAGGCACAGCCACATCCTCATCGACGAGCCATGATCACGTAAGCAAGAGGCGATGCGGATGTCACTTGTTTGGGTGTTAGTGTGTTCGAGAAACTTCGATGAAGTCATGGGGAGAAAGGGGAAACAAAACAGCGATGAGGTTGCGAGCACCGGGTCTGAACCGGGGAAGGGCGAGGAATGCGAATCGTGGCCTCGTCACTTTCTAAGTATGGATAACGTCCGGAAATAACAGGAGCCCAAGAGCTATGCCGAATTAAATCCTGTTCTGCCATTTCTCAGCTTCTTACTATTTATCTAGCAGGTGCTAGGCTCATCTTGACCGGTAAGTTACAGTAACTTCCAAGTGGTACCAAAACGAAACTCGGCAAGCCGGCTTCGTCGTTGAAACCAATCTGAGCGAGGTAGCAGAAAAACCAGTATCTTCTATGCTTTCCTCCGCATTCCAATATTCTAATGTCACGATCACAGACATGATGATCTGATTCTAGCGCTAATCTGGCCTGCCCATTTCTCGGGTCCCCGGAATGGAAGGAGGAGATTTAGTCATTTCGCAGGCTTATCATCGCTGCCGGGGATAATGAGAAGGAGATTTATCTCCTGCGACTGCTCATTGCTTCGCTTCGTTGCTCATTTTCGCTCGCTACAGAAGACCTGAGCTCATTTACCGGAAAGGAAAAAGCAGTGGAATCTCTCTCTCTACTCAGCCCCATTTCATCCACAGTATCAACTCTATCTACCCTGGCCTATTCAGCAAGATGCGACGTTTCCCTGTTGTCAATCGCTCACGCACGGGTAGATTTCCGCGAAAACACGCAAACACGCACCCAAACAGCCCCCTCTTACGCGTAACATTCTGCAAGCGACGAATCGTAAAACTCGGATACCGTATACCTTGCACACGAAGGGCCGCACGCCGGTGTGCACGGGCATGTGCCGGGTGAGGTTGTAGTGCGCGTTGAAGGTCTTGGCGCAGACTGGGCAGTGGAACAGACCGCCGACGGCTGCAGTTGCGGCAGCTGCAGCAGCTGCAGTTTCGGCTGCGGCTGCTGCAGGGGTCGGAGGATGGCTGCTGCAAGGGTTGCACATGAACAAATGCTAGCAAATCAAATATTACTCTCTCCATTGGCACGGATTCTCATCTATCAGAGATACGATGGAGTATGCAGAATGGAGAGAGCTACTATTCCTTACGGCCGCCCTACTATCGAGTGCTGCGGCCACCGTATTCAACAGTTATCGTAATTTAAAGATACAGTAATCCGCAACTACCGTACCTCGCTCCCTGCTCCTCACTGCTGCTGGTGTCATCCTCGGCAGCCGCGACGCGCTCGTTCGGAGTGAGATCCATTGGCGCCGAGTTAATCTGCAATATGCGCAGGGTTATGGTAGGCGTATCGATCTGCTTGGCTTATCGGAATTTAAATAAAATGGAAAAGATAAATGCGCCGGCCAAAGGGAGAGACATATCAATATCAACGTTCAGAGCTCGAATGATATGAGAGACGATGGAAGGAGAGAAATTAGACAGAAAGAGGGAGAAACGCATCTACGGAAATCCACGTCATTCAGGGACTTAATTCGGGGTTACGGTACCTGATTCAGAGTGCGCAGGAGGTGCTGCGAAAGCAGCATCTGCAGCATGAGCGGGTTCAGACCGGAAGTTGGCACGGCATCGGCAGCGACGTCATCAGGAGTCATCGTCGAAGACCGATCCTCCTCCTCCTCCTCAGGAGTCTGGAATCCCGATCGATGTCGCTACCGTATTCTTGCTACAGTGCTCTATCACAATAGGAAAGCTACCGTGGTCACCCAATCGATCTATCTGACTACCGTAATCCCCATCATGTCCACTTACCGTAACCCACCGTAATTCTCACCTCGTCGTGCAATCTCTCCTCCTGCTGTTGCTTCACCAACAGTAGATTATCGATTGAGAACTTGAGGGACATGAAAGAGAGCAAGATGATGGCTCCCTTTCGATTATGACTAGTTGAGTGAGAGATGACACCTCTTTGCCCATCCCTCTCCCCTCTTCCTCCTCCCTCGTAGCCCCGCCCCTCTCCTAGTTTAGCCTTGAGGCCCCTCTTCCGCTTCCCTGTCCCTTTTTCCCTTCCCCTGCCCTCTTGCGTTTACTGTACCATGGGCACAACTCCAACTTTTGGCTCAACTCCAACCAACTGAGAGCAACAACGATACATTAGCGAAGAGAAAAGCAATAATGATGGATGGTGGGTCGGAGGCAAAATGGTGAATAAAATAAATTTTTCAATGAGCAACAATGAATCTACGATAATGCAGTCTGAAATGGAGGGGAAGGGGGATTACAGAAACGAGAGGAGGGCAAGTCATGGACTGTGGAACTACTGTGACAGGGTGTAATGATGGAATCAACCACCGAAGGAAAGAGTTAATTAGGGTACACAAAGTGATCGATCCGCTTGTTCTACCACACTCAGAAGGCGAAGTGAACCCTATGCTGCCGCATTACAGAGTAGACATACCAGTGGAATGCGAATCCATTCTTTATCTCTCATCCGTTCACAATGGTTCTTCTTCGTCTTCTGTATCTTTTGACTCCCAATCTAGTCACTATCTCGATGATACAAGTCATCCCTGCTACGAAGAGACCGAAGGAACCGAGGATGAAGATACCGAGGAGAGATTGAAGATCTGAACAGAAATTTCCCCTTCTTCCATCCCTCTTTCAGTCGCTTTACTGAGTGCCTTGAGAGCCGAATTTGCACCAGTGGCTTGAGAAATCCAGGATGATTCGCAAACTCGAGGGGAGATTTGACTCCGTTCCTCGAAGTATCGACGATAGGTGAACTCGTTGAAACTATCTGAAATTCCCCTTCCTTCTTCATTTTCTTTCCTCACGAGGGATCTATCTACCTCTTCCGAATTCATTGTTATCACTTACTTGTCAGTGTAATCTGCTCATTCAGAAATGGAATCCATGGACTGGCCTTAGGAAGAATGAAGTGAGCTCCTTTTCGAGGAAGACCTCAAAGTGAACAGCCATTCATTTTCGCTTCCTTAGAGATTGATGTTTATTCGAGATGGCAATTCGGCATTGACACTCCCCATTTCTCGCGCTATTTCGTCGGTAAGAGAAAAGAAAGAGCACGTGAAATGAGGATAATCGGATGCCGATTTTCTATTACTAGATGTTATCCACCTTGACTGAACAGAACAACGAAGCAAATCGATGCCATTTTCTCAACGACGCTACTGTCTTCCACCTGAGAATAGAAACCAACCATGAATTACTACTGTGATTTTGATTCATTATGTATTTGTATTTGTCAAAGAAGACGTAATGAAAGCTAACCATCTGCAGTATATGATCTCCTCTCTGAACTAATCTGACTGCTTCATCGGCCGATGCATACACCTCAAAAACGGATCATTTGAAGGACGAATCAAATCTAGAATGAACGATGGAAGAGAGGAATGGACAGAAAAAGAAAAGAATCAATCAATCAGTCCATTATACACTTCACTGAATCTCACTATGGGATTTCGCTCCAGTGCAATTCGCAATTCGACGAAGAAAGGATCCGCAGAGAACTTGAGATTATCTACGAACCTCAAACGATAAAGGAAATTATTGTAGAAGGAATAAATCTCACCAACTACTCGTGCTAGTGACAACCAGTTTGTAGAGACCACGGGAAATGAGACGGATGACGTCACTCTCAGACTGAAAAATGATATCCTGATCAACGAGAGAAAAGAGTCTTACTTGAAATGGAAATGGATCGCTGTTAGTCAAAAGAGCAGATAAAATGAAGGCGGGATACGTATTCATAAGTAGTCCAGCGTAGAAAATAGAGAAGAACAATTCGTTAATTGTCTCTGCATTCCTTCTTTTCATTCGGATGATTAATGGATTATTCAGACCAGAGTATGAATAAAGAGCATCTGCCCCGAATCTGATGGTTATTTGAGAGGGAGACGATTGGTTGACGTAACGAAGAGCATATCGAAGGATCATTTGAAGAATGAATCCGATCTAAAATCGATAATCAATGAAGGAAGGGCGGAATTGACAGACAAAGAAAAGGATCCAGACTGTGGCTGAATAGGGTTCGAAGGGTCTTCCCAATAGAGAAATCAAGTCAACGGGTTTCTCTCGAACGGCGAACATCGGCTTGATCTGAATTTTCTGAGTGGAGCAAAATTGAAAGGAAAACAAACCTCAGTCACGGGAATGGTGAAATCGAAGTGGTTTATTCGATTCGGTGTCATCTTAATTGTCATGAAGTAATCCATGTTCTTTCTCATTCCAACCTGATAGAATGCGCACACTGAATCCACTCTTCCATGCTCAACATCCCCTTGAATTCCATCCATATACGTTCCATTCTCCTGAAATGAATTAGTGATGACAAGACGGAAATGACTATCCTCAAATCGAACTCTCTCATCGGTCAGAGAAACGTAAGAGCACACGAAATTAGGAGAGTCGGAAGCCGATTTGCCATCACTAATATGAATAGAGAGGGAAAGAGACCGAGAGAGATCCCCAGTTCAATCCATCCGCTCCCTTCATCACTACACTCAATTCGAATGGAATCTTGGTTTTCTCGAGAATGTTGCCCAGAATCTGAATGATATGGATAATGTTGAGGGAGGAAAGCGGGAAATACCTCAAGACACCACCCTGGATATTGGCATTCCTTAGTTCTGCTGAATAAAGGAAATCCAGAACATTGAGAGTTTCCATCGGGGAAATTATCCACCACAATGACTTTGAAGGTGGAATTGGGAGGTCGCATTCAAGAAGGATCTGAAGTGAGGATGTTGAAAGTGGAGATGAGAAGACGATGGGAAGGGAAAAAAGGACATGGAAGGCCTTCAAATATGCAGTCTCTTTGTTTGCCAGCCAGGTGATAGTAGAGTCACTTTCCCATGCAACTTCTCCTTCCTTTCTCAAGTTACACAATGAACTCGTGATATCTCCTGTGTTCGATCTCGTTAGAAATTCAATTCTACCTTTTTCATGTCTCTCTAAATGTTGCAACGTTTTGCAAAACAGTCAAATAAAATACCCGTGGCGAATTGATGAATGGAAGAAGGGGTATGTCATTCGTGATCCTCAATATTCAGTGACTAATTTCATCTCTACCTCAGAGCCAGCTTGCCCAGCGATCACTGTAGGCATTCCTAGGTGGGGGGGGATTTTATTTGCCCCTTTTCAGACAAAGATTTTCTCAATGATCAGCATTGCTCATTACAAGATTCTCACTTGAGAAGCAATCAGGGCGGAAAAGGTAATATCACAATCAGTGAAGTGGAAAGGGGAAGGTACAGAAGAAATAGCTTTTTCTCGATCAATACCTTCCAATTCCCAAATAGATTAGCTACTTCACCATCATGTGCATGGATGGTTACCCCCCCCCCCTCCACTCATGTATACAGTACCAGGGCTCAACTCCAACTTTATTACTTCCAACAGCAACTGCGAGCAATAACAATACATTAGCGAAGGGGCGATGGATTCATTGTTGTTTGATGGAAGGTAAAATTGTGAATAAAATAATATTTTCAATGAGAAACAATGAATCCAGCATAGTGCAGTCTGCAGTGATGGGGACACTCGCATACAGAAACGAGGGGGGGGGGCGAATCATGGGCTGTGGAACTACTAGTGGTTTGTTGGAGCGAAAAGTGAAATTATTACAAATATGGGGCATCTTCTGAATTGGGGAACAGGGGGAAAACGATCGATTAAAGATTGGCTTGACCTACCACACTCAATGGGGGAAAGGTTACGGTAGAAAGCTCCTACGATCCTTACAGTACATTAGCAAAATCGAATCGACTGCCACTCAAAATCGGCACGCTTTTGGGAGAAAGAGAGAATGGAGGAATTTAGCTTCCTATAGGGGGGTATGGGTCACGGGGAGGGGGTTAAAAAAAGATCGGCTTGATCTGCCACACTGAGTTGTGAACAATAAAACGATCGTTACAAGATCGATATAGATTCTAGCCCTACTTGAAATCGCAACCCTATGCTGCCGCACTATACAGTAGGCGAATGAATCGAATAAAGACCATGAAAACGAGAGAGAAATCGGAGTCCGTTATTAAGGAATGGTGGCAAAACCAGGTCGTTGAAATTTAGAAAGATTGGATACTAGCCACAAAGCAGTCGATACCCGATCAACTTGATCTACCACACTCAGTGGATGAGGGAAACAACGGGGTGATAATCGGCATCGGGTAAATGTCGACTATCCGTCGTAGCCCTACGCTGTCTAATCACTTCTACGACAATGACGAAACCTAGTAATACGAAACGAACAGCAAAAATGGACGGGAATTATTAACATGTTCAAGAAGAACAACATAGAGAAAAATCTTCTGAATTGGGGATAGGGAAAACTCAGAAACAGATATTCAAAGAGGAGAAGTAAAACAAGAAGAAAATTATCTAGCGGAAATCGGCTCCATTCCTACTCAAAATCGCAACCCTATGCAACAACGGAGCCGAGTAACCAGAAACGAAGTGAAACAAACAATTATTTACAACAACAAAGAGGAAAGAGAAGAAACCGTATCAGGTCACAAACAAACGGAGGAAGAAGAAGGGATCAAGCAAAGACAGAATGGGTGAACGGTCAATCTCGAAAGTAAGTTGGATACTGGTGAAAATGAGAACAACAACAAAATGTGCAAAGGAATCAATCGATCGATAATTGGGGGCCGGGAAATCAATGGATCGGTGGGTCTACTTCGTCACCCAGCTCGACCAGTTGTTGATGGATGGGCGAGTGGTCATATCCCTCGACTGCTGTCTCTGCTGCACGGGTCGCGACTGCTGGCCCTACAGCAATCGATTGATAATCATACTTTCAACTCAATTTCATCAAATAGAAAAACGGGTAAGTTGTATTAGTCGTGGCACTTTTTTGGTACAATTGTATTTGTTCATTTCAGAAAATCATCGTCTAGCGCACTGACAGCAAATGACTACTGTAGCTCACATGAGGCTGCAGCGAGTTGGCCTGCGTGTCCGAAAAGCGCCAGGGCATAGTCGACTGAACATCACATGCATGACAAGATCAAAGTATTGTCCATCTCTTATTTTTGATTCGCTTTCATCCCGAAAAATATATATGTATAGTTCATCTGCAGAATATGTTTCGGATAAATCACTAATTATTTTTTACAATTTATAATTTATAAACCCCAGCTCACATGGCTGCGATAGCTGGTGGGAATCGCGAGGGTGTCGTGGCCTCCGGCAAGACGCTGCACCTGCTGCGGGTTCGCAGCGGTGAAGGAACGACGAATGGAAGAGGCCAAACGAGGAGCGAAACCGGAAGGAGACGATTGCCTGGAAATATCGAGAAATAACACCTCACACGCAGACTCAGACTCTAAAAGCCGGACTACTTCCTACCCAAATAAATTATTAAAATAATGAATAATTATAATTATATAAATATTTACGTCGTGGTGGTGTGGAGGCGGCCGGCAAGGTGCGACGGGAAGGAGGGGGGAGGCACCGGAAGAGGCACGGCGCCAGATGCACCTAAGGATAAGGAGATGAGGCAATGACTACAGAGAAATCCAGAGAACCCACGGGAATCCCTATGTCCAAGATTGAAAATAAATTGATCATGAATCGGACAACTAAGGAAGTTCTCAGGCTTTCATATCCCTCCCTACAATGGCAGAAAGACAACTTCAGTAAGGTGCAGCACACCAAAGACTCGGGACGATCCCACCGTAACCATTACCGTATACTCCTCCATCACCATCCCACTCACCGATCAGACCCACGGGTGGCTGGCACTGCTGCTGCAGGGGCTGCACACGGCTCGGGAATGCGGGCGGGGCCATGATCTCACGGTGTCCGTAGGGGTTGTCTGCACAACAGCTAATCATAAACCGCATAAGCATGAGTAAAATCATTCAACAGAAGCACGATTTCATCAACCGTAACCTCTTCATCGATGACAACATTTCGCGCTCTCCTCATTTCGCCTGCTATCTCGTCTCTCTGCCGAGATCGCGTGCGAATTGAGGAGGGCCGGGGGTTTCGCTTCACTACTTGCCACTCACAGTCCATCATGCCCAACTGGGGGACGACGAGGCCGGGCGGAGCGAGGAGAGGGCCAGCGGGGACGGGAGGATTGGGCGAGCCGCCGAGGACGGCGTGATGGCGGGCTGCCATCGACGATGACGACGAAGCTGAAGGCGTCTGGAAGCACGCAAACGTGGTACCCTTCTGGTCGGGGAAGAGGGCGTCGAGATCCGGAGGAGACGGATGACGGGTGGGAGTGGGATCGTGCCAATCATTCTAAAAGATATCCCAATATTACGGTGCGCCAATTCTCGGTAATTTCTTCAAACATGTTGAATACACACGTAAACGCGCTCTCTCTCTCATTTCAATCTACGCGGTCGCAATCCGGGCCAGAGACCGAAGAAGTTCCGATGACCATTCACACACCCCCCCCCTCCCCTCCCGACTCACCATGGACACTCCTCCTCCTGGTGGGCTGTTGGACGCCGGTCGCTGCAGCACGGGCTTCGAAGGCTGCGCCATCGCATGGTGCATCTGCAACCAACCAGCCAATTTATCAGACTTCAGAGCAGCTCGGTCAATAATTCCAATAGTCCACTCAAAGGGAAAATCATAGAAAATCGCGCTTTCTGCACGATTTCGCAATGGTTCGCGCCAGCCACTGCTGCATCCCACAGTCAACTCATCACCGACTCATCACCGGCTCTCCTCGTCTGTCAGTTGCTGCAGCTGCGTCGGCTGCACTCCTTGCGCCCTGATTGACGCCACCTGATGACTGAGCAGATGCGCCGTCTCCGCGACATGTGAGCGTTACAAGTATTGGGATTATTGTTATTGAATATGGTTAAAATGTTACTTTCTAAATGCTAGTTTCCCACATTCTCTCACCGGAAAGATCAGCAGAATCGGCCCTCCTCGTTTTATGTGCTCTCTCGTCAGTCAGAGAAACGAGGGAGCACGCGACATGAGGAGAGTCGATTTCCGATTTGACACCACCACTAGTACTCACCTTATGCATCGTGATCACAACCTCCGGATCGTCCGGCTCTTCCTTTATCTACAATGGTGAAATTGGTGTTTGTTGAGTGATAATAACTCGGGCATCCGTCAAGTATCCATACAATCAGGAAGAGTACGCATGAAGGGGGATGTCTTTCAAATTCATTGTCTGAAGAATACAAATAAATAAATAAATAATGCATACCTCATCAGAGTCATCGTCCAGTGTGATCACCTCGGCGGGTGCGGGTGGTGCGGCTCTCAGCTGAACGGTTGACGACCGCGACACATCGACCTTGTGAGCGAGTCCTGAGCGGAATATTGGTGACCCTGATCAGGGGCACCCTGACAAACGGAACAACGACTATCTTTTTTTGACTAATGTGCGGCGTATTCTTTCGACAAGCCCGCAAGCAAAGCATCTCGAGGCTTCGGTGACTCTACCGTAATCCCCCACCTCTCTGCGGCACTGAAGCTGCAGCTGCCGTCGCGCAGCCCTGTTGCTTCAGCTTGTCGTAGTGCTCTACTTTGGCCCAATCACCACGGTACAGAGCGGCGTTCCTCGCGTCTGCAAGGACATGAGGGCTGATGCATCTAGAGACCGCCCATGGCCAAGGAAAAGTATACGAGACGAGCACCGAAACTTTAGTATTCTAAATAAATTCGAACGAAAAACCCAAAACCTTACTACAACAACTATTTTTTGAGCCGACCAGTCTCGCAGCGGATGCTTTCGCCATTCCACCCAGAAGAGTGGGCGCAATAGCTCCATCAACTACCGCACCCCAGCTTCGACTCGGCCCGTCAGTGATAGTAAACAGTAGTCTCTCTCTCTCTCTTACCAATCGCATCGATGACCGCAAATCGATCCTTAGCACTCGCCAGCGTCTGCGGCGATATCAGCTCAGTTAGCTTGAGGATGTGAGCTGGTGGCACGGGTCGATTGAGGCGCGGATCGGGTCCTGAACGGATGGAGATTGAGACTACCGTATCCACTGGCGAAAATGTAACATCAAAATAACTTGGTTTTGCGAAAATGAAGAGGAATAGGTTTTACTTTGAAACCACAACAACACCATTATTGCTTATAAAAAACTGTTGGACTATAGTTGCCATGCCGGACCCTTTCCGCCTTGACTACCGTAATCCACTCACTATGCAACGTAGCCTGCAGTGCAGCTGCAGCAGTCGGTCGTTGCTGCTGCACCTTCGGCTTGGCGGTGGCTTCTGATATCAACAAGGATCACTAGTGGCATTGAACACTCCTCTTTTTCTTCAAAGATTCTCCGACATACATTCACAAAACTGCCACATTTTAGGAGTTTATAAAACACAAATCAGCGGATATTCAGAATCGAAAACACTAATCGATGATCATCAGCTCCATCATCGACTAATCAATAGCTACCGTACCCTTCGGCTCCACTTTGATCGTAGTCTTGGGCGCGACCGCAGTCTTGGCTACCGTAGTCTTCTTCGCCTCGGTCGTGACGGGACCACTTTTGGCGGTCGCGGCCTGGTTCTTGCCGCGTTCCTTCGTCTCCCCGAATGCCTCCACCTTCGATTAATGTTTTAGATCAAGGTATTGTTTTTGGTGTAATTAATAATTGTCATTATGATTCCATTTCCAGATTGGAAAGAGGAGCAGAAGTACTAATCGTACTATAGACCTCTCCATTCTGAGAATTATCTCCAATTTCGAAAAAAGAAACGAGTGAGAAAGCGAAAAGGAGAGAGCTACTATTGGTTCCTCCATCGCTAATACTGAGAGACCACCAACCTTCACTTCCTTCTTTATCTCCTTCTTGGCTACCATAACCTTCTTCTTCTCGACTACCGTATCCTCTCCCTTCTTCGTCCTCATGGGAATACGGAACGTCGGGGACGACGACGTCGTGGTGGAGGAGATGAGGGACTGAACATGAACATTTGTTAGATCAATGGTCATCTCATTCTCTAGGCACACCTACATCCTACGATCCTTGCAGTTTTCGGGGATGTATCATTTTAGAACCCATTTGTTATGAAGTAAGTAGTCGGAGCGCATTATTTTTCACATTCTGTAGTTCTAAAAAATAACCAGGTCTAAAATTATGCACCCCCGCAGTCGGACTTGGGAAAGGGGCAACTAGGCCTATTTTACAAACTAAAAAAGAGAAAAAACTTTAATAAAAAAGAGCTCCTACTGCTAGATCTGATCACGTATCACAGGGCAAAGTGCAGCTAGTAGTACGGTACCCGGGAGGAGTCTCCGCTAGCGTCGCTCTCACGGGCAGCGGTCGCCGCTCCTCCGCAGGCGCTCACAATATCCCGGCGCACGTCGTCTTCGCTCGCTCGCGCCACCTCCACCTCGCGATGACGCCTGGAATCGATCCATAATCTCTTAGAATACGGTAGGAGCCCTCTTTCTTCTGTTTCTGGCCTTGATTGCGAACATACAGCTGGAGATGGAATATTCATGCAGTTATCCGAAATGAAACATAAACAAATTACTACAGTAACCGAAACAACTTTTAAAATATAAATATCTACAGTACCTCTTCTCCTCTTGTTGCTTCCTCATCTTCCCTTTCTCCTCCTCCTTTTCCTTCTCCTTCCTTGCCTTCTCTTCGTCTCCTTCTTTCTCTCCTCTTCCTGTCTTCTCTTCTCTTCCATCTCCCTCTTCTTTCTCGCTTCTCTCTCCTTCTTCTCCTTCCATTCCTCGTATCTTCTCTGTTCTTCGTCTGCCTCCCTCTTTCGGTCTTCCTCCTTCTTCCTCTCTATCTCTTTCTTCTCTTCCTCCTCTCTCTTCATTCTTTCCTCGGCCTCCTTCTTCACATCACCCTGCGATAAGAATAATTAATTACTCTATAACATTTATTCTATAATTCCTAACATTGCATGTCTCCCTGGATTTCAATGCCCAATAACGTCGTTAGCAACAGTAGTGAAAATAGCCACACACTACTGAATCGTATCCGAAATCCTTTCTTTCAATAACACGCAGTCTTCTCTTCATACCCATTACCGTAGTCGTATCGATCGGGTCCATCGGATGCTCATCCTCCGTCGCCGCCATACCGTAGTCGATGTCGGCACCCATCATCGGCTGGAATGGATCAATATCGATCCCGCTACAGTAACCCAATCACCATACCTCGTCCATGTCCACGTCAATCGTGTCCGGTGCGGCGGTGTCAATCTAGAAAACAATGAATTATCGATCGATCGACGATTATAGTAATCTAACCTATCCTACCATACCTCTTCGGGTGTCTTCTCCATCTTCTTCTTATTCTTCTTCGCATTCCTTCTCTTCTCCTCTTCTCCCTCCCTCTTTCTCCTCTCCTCTTCCTCCTTCTCCCCGCTTCCATTCTGCCTTGTGCTCTTCGTAATCTTCAGAGGCGTTGCCTCAAACATGGTAATCATAAACCAAAATCATCACGATAGCTGAACACACCACATCTACTCTAACCATTAAAACAATATAATTTATAATGATAAGTTACCCTGCTTAGCCCAGTTGTCCCGTTCCATGACATCGGGAGCGGCCTGGAATGGGCAGAATGAGATCAGTGTCGGGAATAATAACTAATCCCAATATATTTTTCCCTCACGATATGTGCATTTCACAGCTCATTTACGCGATTGAGAGGAGGATGTGCGAAAGAAAAGTACCGTAGCCCTCAACTCTCTCAAACGGTTCGAAATATGGGCCGCTAATTCATTGCACATACGCTCTCACCAGTGGTCACCACTCGACCAATCGAGCTAGTGCGCCAAGTGAGGATACCGTAACCCTCGCCTCGCTCAAGCACACGTGGACTGGCATACATGCACAATTATTGAAACGTTGTTCAACTCTTCCGCTCAGAGTAGCTCAGTAAATGGTCATATTAAAAATGAGATGCCTTTTGTCCTAACATTAAACAAATGAGATAACCGAATGCCCTCAAATTTGCATGGATCCAGTCGATTCCAAATCCAAATCCAGTCCACCCCACTCACATCTGCATCGGCGG
The DNA here is from genome assembly GCA_036245825.1 of Pristionchus entomophagus. Classification (NCBI taxonomy): domain Eukaryota; kingdom Metazoa; phylum Nematoda; class Chromadorea; order Rhabditida; family Neodiplogasteridae; genus Pristionchus; species Pristionchus entomophagus. The sequence goes on along the minus strand of BTSX01000004.1, from coordinate 17,748,736 downwards.
CGAATCCGATGATGGCGGCGCGGTAGACCTTGCCATGCTTGCCCCACTTGAGGAGGATGCCCTTCCCGGCCACCAGCTCGCGGTTTTCTAGCCAACACCCTCGCTGCAATGGGCAAGATGGAAAGTGGCTAGTGATGACACAAATCGGCATTCGACTCTCCTTAATTCGCGTACTCTCTTGTTTCTCTAATCGACGAGAGATCACGCAAAATGAGGAGAGTCGATGCCGATTTGACATCACTATAAGGGGCCATCCACCGTACTCGAGGCAAGTGTTGTCTATTCCACCTCCGTATCATACACCGCTGCCTCTCCCCCTCAAATCGAGAATAGGAGGAGTGGTAGTGGCGTGTTCCACGATAGTCAAATATCACAATATTCAATGTTAAGACATGCGCGGCCTGTCGGAGCACACTGCATCAAGGCTAGCTAGTAATCTGCCAGTGTTTTAGTTGAATTCGGTGTGATAAATACGGCAAAATAGTATTATCACATCAAAACAAGATATTATTATTATTATTTTAATAAAAAATATATAACGTACTCTGATCATATCCGTGTTCTCCGCCGAGTACGTGCCGTCGCTCTCGAACTGAACCACTGTGAGGATCTGAAGGAGGAGGGATGATTATCGATCGGGATCTCACTATGGAATATTCACGACTCAAGTTGTTGGGTTAGAGTCAGCCTGGATACTAAAAGATCTCGTTTCATAAGTCATTTTCATTGAACAAAATCGTATGTCAAAATCGACATGAAAAATGTTTCGAAAATGATGTCGATCATAGTGTCGCCTGATAGAACTTGATGCGCTCTTTTAAACGGTGTATCCCGTTCGCTCCTACAGGGTGTCGATCATAATTTAAAATTTAAGTCAAAAAGCGCACTTTGCGTTGAAGTATTAGACAGCCTTGTCTCAAAAACGACACCCTTACAGAACGAATGAGATACACCATTGAAAAGAGTGCATCAATATTTATTAAGCGACACTATTAACGTGCACATTTATGGAAGAAAATTTTCAATTGACATGACTTTTCGATCACTGGTCATTTTCATTCGTGAGAGTGTGGGAAAGGAAGATGGCCTCTCTCCCCCTCCCACAGTCTCTCACTCTGAAATCGCCTGTGAGACGAGCTAGTTCAGCATCGCAGCAACAGTCGAATACCCAGTTTACGGCAATCAAAACAGCCGGTTAGACAACCACAAGCAGTTCAATCGAAACAGCTACAGTACACACAGCATCTTCACACCCCCTTGCTGTAGCTATTAATAGTAATCGGGGCAATGACATTTCCGCGACGGAGCATGACTTAGTTTGTAGGAGTCTGAGAATCAGGGGATGGGTTATCCACGGTTTATGCGATGCTGATTACAATGACACCCATCCCATGGACTCCTACAACATAAGCTACCCCGTTGCGGAAACGTCATACCCCCTAGTGATCAAGATGAGGGGTTAATCTCGAATGGTACCTTATCAGCCGGGAGCTTCCTCCAGTTGGGTTCAACCCACACCTTCCCCTTCGCCAACTTTCGTCCCCGCGTCCTCCTCGGTCCCTCTTCCTCCTCATCATCCGATCGCTCCTTTAATTGTCTATTTATTTATTGAAACACATTCGGAACCCTGACATTTTATGGAAACCCATTGGGGAATAAAAAAAGGGAAGGGAAAGGGCAGGTGTGAAAGAAGAAAGAGGCTAACAATTGGTAGAACAGTACCAGGTGTGGATTCTGTTTGTGACTTATTCTACAACATTCTATCTTTGGTCTTACCCGCGAAATCGTGGTTTAAACCTTGACCACTGAAACCCCACTGACCTCCTCATCGTCATCATCATCCACAACCAGTTTTCTCTTCCTTCCTCTCTTCTGCTCTTCCACTCCTTCTCCCTTCGCCGCCTTTCGTCCTCCCTTTCTCCTCGGTCTCTCTTCCTCCTCTTCATCATCCGATCTCTTTCTCTCCTTCCGGTCCCTCTTCACACTCGTACTTGGAGCACACTAAAAATCACTCAAATTTTTAGACAAACTGTGTATCCCTATATCTTGCTTTTCAACTCATCTCTCTCGATGAATCCGACTCTCCTCGGTTCTCGTGCTCTCTTTTTTTCTTTTTCTTCAACCAGCCGGTTAGCACACAAATACTAACCTCCTCCTCCGAATCACTCTGCTGCTGCTTCACAGCGATCTTCTTCCTGGCCATGACACTCCTCCTGCCCCTTCCTGCTCCTATTCCTGCCTCCTTCTTCGGTGTCGACTGGGACTGGTCATTCTGCAACCCATACCCTTTCACATAACACTCTTTCAACTCATGGAATACATCCAACTAATTATCTCTAATACTTCGGTTTCTGGCGCAGATAATATGTGATTGTTTTCCCTCCCTCCCCTATCCCCATTTACATTCCGTCCATCTCATTTCAACCTGCGCAATCACAATCAGGCCCAGAAACCGAAGCAGTTCCAAGACCTATATTGGTTCTGCAGCAGTCTATTTACCTCTTGCCGATTCGTATCTTCATCCATCGATTCTTCTTCTCCTGACATCAGTAGCTTTCTTCCCGTTTCGTCCACTTCCCGCCCGTCCTTCCAGTACTTTCCCTACAACAAGAAAGGATTTTTGAAGAGTCAATGTCTTCAATCTGGGGCACGGCATTACACTAAATGGCGTCACCGATACTGTCAGTAACCCCGTGACTTATTTCCAGCCGGTTTGTGTCAATTAACGGAAAACACGACGGCGTGACTCTCTATTTTCACGCTCCTCGCACCAGTTTTCGCGCCGAGGGAGCATGCGAAACGGAGACTCGGACCGTCGTTTGGTTTGGGTACATCACATAAGGCGAGCAAGACACACCTGATCGAACCACACCTTTTCAGCAGATGAATCCGCTCCCTTCGGGAGAACCCAGCGGCATTTCGCCTTGGCCTTCGGACGCGCGTTGATCGACGATGACGACATCGACGAGGATGCGCCGACGGCGTCCGACCGTCCTCGACGCTTCCGCAGCTTCGTCCGGTCGGCCATCGACAAAAAGTCCTGATAACATTCAAATAAACGTGCGTATCAATTAGCAAGGCGACGTAGTTTGATGTCGTTTATTTTCTCTTCAAGATTGCGAAAGGCCCGTTAAGTGCCAGCCGAATGCCTACGGCTGGCAATAAGGCGCAGACCTGCCACTAACAGGGCAATAAGTATTTCGTACGCACACCCACTACACGAACACGCAAAAAACCGCACGCACACCCATGATGATCGCACGCACACGCATATCATTTGCGTGTGGCCTATTGTTTCACACCCCATTTGGGAAATAATATTTAACTGCCTATTTCATTCATAATAGATGTTTTCGAAGATGATTTTGGAATTTTCGATATGATTTCGGAGTAGGCCCTATTCGACTATATCTCATTCTTTTCATAGCAATCATCTTCTCATTATCGGAGATAAGAAGGATTACAGAAAGACAAAACGTGGGAGTTAAATGTATGAGGCGTATCGGTGAACATGAAGTACCTTATGGATAGATATTTTCCACTAACTGCGACAATGTATTGTAGAGGATAGACATTCAAGAGCAGAAAAAAATCAATTAAAAATCACCATTCTACTCAATGTAATAACTATTGTAAAGGTTTTCGTAGATCAAATGTAACCTTCTCCTCAAGACGTCTTTCACCGTACCACTCATTATACTCTCTCATGACTCATGGATCCATAATAATTCATCATCATTTTTATCTCACTCTTTCTGGTGTCTCTACCGATTCCTTTATCACTTCATTATTTGAGGCGGTACTCTGTATCTCTTGCACTCTCTTGAATTCACTTAATATCTCGTCATCTGCTTATTTCGCTGTATTCATCTCAGCAGATACATTATGCCTCCTACGTCTGACCTAATACTCCGTGATTCGCATGATCTCTCTCCTGTCAGATATTTTTTTTTCAGAAAGTTAGCCTTCAATTAGACAGTTGGATTCCATAGCTGCGTAATTGCCATATTTCTTTAAAGAAGCGTGAAAGTTCGATTGGTACTTCTACCAAACCTCTCCGATGATTTGGAAGCGAGTTATTAGCGAAAATATGAAGATTTCGTAATTATAATTCATGATTTCGGATGATTTGGAAGCGAGTTATGAGCGAAAACCAAATTTTGGAATGACTTTTCATTCGGCATGTACTGGTCCAGGACCCATGTGGATCCCATGCCGGTGAAAAAAGCCGCGTTACGGTATCGATTGGGTACCGTATGAAATATTTCGTAATGATGATGATATTTTTATCGATTTTGAAAAAGGGGTTTCGGTGGTTCGATTGGTCTCGAAGGACTTGTCCTCGGACGATGCCTAGAAAGCGAGTTATTGAGGTTTCAAAAGTGTGGCACACAGACAAACGAACAAACAAACAGAATCTTTAACTTTATAGGAGATAATTTTTTTTTTAAATTTCGACTCCCAGTATTTTGTCAGATAGTTCTCTATACCATATTGAACTTACTGAGAAAATACTGGAAAACTTTTTTTTGCTTCTCATCCGGTTGGTTCTCATCCGATGGTGCTCATCCGACCTAGTGCCGTTCAACAGTGCTACTCAACAGATGGGTATCTACTGATTGTCATTTACATGACCCATCGGGCCAGAATAGAAAAAAACCTCACATTGAATAAGCGCTATTCTTGAAGTGGGATTCCAAGAGACTATTGTGAATATGAAATAATTGATATTGGTAAAAGATATGTGAGCCATACTCGCATGAATGCAAAAAAAGATGTGGATGTCAGTCTGCCGTACTACGCACCAGACTACGATGCAGAAGGCCGAGAGACGAGTAGATGGGTAGATGACGAGAAGAAGTAGTCTGGGCATATCTTCGCTGCCGATCGTAAAATATTCTTTGATTCCTGGGTGCCTTCCTCTAGAAGTGAAAACACACTTTTAGCACTCCAATGCATAGGCTCTATATGGGGAAGACCATTTCCTTATTTTTCACGGTCACCTCACAACCATTAGAATGAACAGTAGTCACTTAAAAAAATTAACTCATCTTTTTTTCTGCTCTTGAATGTCTATCCTCTACAATACATTGTCGCAGTTAGTGGAAAATATCTGTCCATAAGGTACTTCATGTTCACCGATTCGCCTCATACATTCAACTCCCACGTTTTGTCTTTCTGTAATCCTTCTTATCTCTGATAATGAGAAGATGATTGTTATGAAAAGAATGAGATACAGTCGAATAGGGCCTATTCCGAAATCAAATCGAAAATTCCAAAATCATCTTCGAAAACCTCTATTATGAATGAAATAGGCAGTTAAATATTATTTCCCAAATTGGGTGTGAAACAATAGGCCACACGCAAATGATATGCGTGTGCGTGCGGTTTTTTGCGTGTGCGTGTAGTGGGTGTGCGTGCGAAATACTATCTGCACACTAACAGCTGTCAAGTCGGACAATCGCGAGAATTTCGAGGACCGAGGGCAATAAACCGCGCGAACCTCTTCCTCGCTGGAAGGCTGGTCGTCGTTGACGGCATCCAGAGCCGGCATCTCTTCAGACGAATCACCTGCGAGGTCGGTCATTATATTAATTATTAAAAATTAACAAAAGAACTAGTTTTTTCTCGATAGAAAGAGAGACAAACCTATGGAGCTGGTGTCGGATTGATCACCGTCCACAACTCCCAGAGGGCATCGTCCATCACGCCTCTTACGACGCTGGCGTCTTCTGCGAAGTAAGCGATAATTCCGCAACGAGTTCGACAACACAACAGTGAGCCGCAAGAAGCCGCAAGAACTCACTCTTCTTTTCGGTCTCTCCAGCCTCTTTCAGCTTCTCCATTGCACCGAACGTTCTTGTCAAGTTTGAGACTTGTTCGGGTGATCTGAAGCGCGTACAATCAGCTTAACAACAACAACAACAACACAGAAGCGAATAAACGAGCGGAGTAATTAGGCAAAGTAGGCCGATCAATTAAATATTTTTGGCATAAACAATACAGTACTTGTGTGTTCACTTGCACCAGTTTTGTCATAGCCATCTGATTTGTTTTTGTTTTATCGATTAAAATCGATCGCGATTGCTCCATGTGTATGCTTGTTCTTTGATATCATGCTCAAGTATAAAGCCATTTCCCTATTTCTTCCACAGCCTCAGGGAAACAATCTAATTTCTCGCGCGCTCTGTTGTTTGTCTGCACTCTCTCGTCCTCTCGTCGTCTGGCACTCTCTCGCCTGTCAACACTCTTGTTTACTACTTCATCATATTTCGCAATCTTCTGGAACCTTCCCCTGCCGCGGGTATAAAAGGGAGGCCTCCTTCCTCCCTCTCACCAGTCAGTCCGTCTAGGCGTCCAACTGCTCTCTACAATGTCTCTCATTGGACACTCTCCCTTCGACCGCTCCGTCCGTCGTGCATTCAACCAGGTATGCTCCACTCCTACCGTACTCTTCCTTCCCCTACCATAACCTTGCTTACCGTCCCTCCTTCAGATGCTCAACGACGACTTCTTCCCCCATGGCAGTCACTTCCCCTACTGGAGAAATATGCCCAACGAGCACTCTCTCAGCCACGGATCCGCCCTCGGAGAGGTCAGTTCTTACCCTCGTTCCTTTTTCCATCGTGAATCCCCGGAATTGTAGTCACGTCCTTCTCTTTCGCATACCTTCATTCTCCCGTAATCCCAAGTCTTCTTATCTACCGTATCCCAATTCACTCCATTCCAGGTCGAGGATACTCCCGAGAAGTTCGCCGTTTCCGTGGACGTTTCCCACTTCAAACCCGATGAGATCAAGGTGAATCTGAATGGAAATGAGCTCACGATCGAGGGAAATCACGAGGAGAAGAGCGACCATCACGGAACCATCCAGAGGTGAGACAGTGATCTTTGATCTCTATCCTTCCCTTCCTTACGTTTGCCGTGCGAAAACGCGGCTTCGAGATTTGTTTACTTTCGCTTGTTTTCCTATCTCAACACTCACCATTCCCTCTTTCAGATCGTTCGTTCGCAAGTACATCCTTCCCTCGGACACTAATCTCGATGCTCTACGTTCCTCTCTTTCCGACAAGGGTCATCTCTCCATCGAAGCTCCCAAGAAGACGCAGGCCCTCACTCAGGCCAAAGCCATTCCCATCACCAGAGGATGAGTGACCCCTCCCTTTGATCCATCCCATGTTTACACTTTGATAGAAGGTATTCCCCCTTACTTGTACAGTATGTGTATCATCAATCACGATCTCTATTGTACCTATTCATGTATATCAGAAGAATAAATAAATAATTGTTCAAATTCATTAGTGTGAGCGGGATCCAAAGGGTAGGAGGGGGGTCGGCAGTTTCCCTTGGGTGGATTTATCGATTATTTCATAAATTATAAATTATTTATCTTCAATATCATTATAAATACAATCAATTGTTCTTGATGTTGCTCGCTGCGTCAAACATGGCATCGATGGATCTCGCGATCAGCTTGGCTCGACTCTTCTGCGAGAAGTGATTGTCGTCCGTGAACTCGACGGTGACGCGTCGCTTGTCCTCGTCTTTGAACGCCTATAAGTATCAATAATCAATAATCAAGCTACCGTACCCACCTTCACAATCTGATCCGTCACCGCCTGCTCGTTGTCGGTCTTGCGCAGATTCTACAGATATATTGGATTACGGTAGATGACCAAAGGATCTGGCGATAAGGGATAGATTGATCTCGTGATTCCTAGTCGATCACTGGAGAGGATATACCACAACAAAGAGAATGAGGGATCATGACTTTGATCTTCTGGACTACCGTAACCATGGTAGCCGCGCCGATCTGACAATGACCTACCACATGCACTATGTCGGATGATCACCGTCGGATGATAACCGACAGGATAAGCAAAAAATATGTCGTCTCTCAGTATTTTCTCAGATGATTCAGTGCATGCTATTGACCCTACTTTTTTGGTTCTCATCCAGAAGGTAATCATCCGACCTAGTGACCTACCACATGCATCCGTTCGTGGAAGGCGGCCGCGAATTCGGCCGAGATCTCCGTCTCGATGAGATGATCCTTGCCTGAGAAGCACACCAGCGCCAGCAGCTTCTCGTTCCTGCAGTGATGGGAGATTACGGTAGCTACCGTAGCTACGCGTAGCCAACCGAAGATCTGTTCAGAACTTGTACACAATACATTACTAGATCCGTACTTCCTCGGCTCTCTTCTCGGATCCCGTATTCCACAAATCGAAGATGATTCCATTTATGACGTGCATGAGATAAACTAATAGGGAAGCTAGGTGCATATGACTACCGTACTCCTCACTGGTTGAACTCATCGACGAATGGTCGCTGCTTCTCGACGTCGCACAACGACATGGTCTTGATGGCGGTCAGTGCCGTGCGGCCGTGTCGCAGTCGCAGTCCCAGCACGCGATTGTATACTGATAAGGTATATGTATTCGATTGATCGATCTCGGCTAGACTAAGGGGTTGACAGATATTATATACGGTAAGCGATCATTGAATCTCCAATACGGTAAGAAGAGAATGGAGATACAGAGTCAATCTTTGACGCGGTAATCAATAAAGCGAACTCACGATGGTACATGGTTTTCTCCATCGGGCCTCGCAACCACCGATACTTCTCGTAAAAGTGGCCAATCTTCGCGAGTCCTGAACGGATAATCTGATTACGGTATCCGAATCGATGCCCGTACTAGATCTCGGCCTGATCGTCTGGTGCTCTCTGAAGCCGGTGCCGGAGATGAGTGCCATTCCGATCGCCTTGTCCTGGATTATCAATTGTATTATACAATTACCGTATCCTTCCCCTACAGTATCCCTCAGTGAACAGATCTACCTGATTTGCCACCATGAGCCGCAGGGCGTTCTCGCAGCCTCGGCTGTGAGCCAGGAAAAGTACGGTATCTTTGAGCTTCAATCGATCGATGATGGTCTGAGCATATACGGTATTGGAAATCTACCGTAATCCGATCGATACCTGCGCGAATAGCGTACGCTCCTCGTTGTGGTGCTGCAGCTCGTCGTGATCTGTGAGATTATTGATTGAGCTACAGTACTCCTCCCTCCAAAAAAAAAGATAACAGGCACCATTCTCGCCTATCCACGTCGATTTGATCAGATTATGTCGAAACATCACAACAGCACTGAGTGTTCTACGGAAACTTCTTTCAGACAAATAGGAATGCATGGATCGATCCGAACAACATAATCGCATGAACGATGGTCGAATGGGTTCTGGTGAACTGTGTTCTAACATAGGATAGGAAACCTCGTAGACACTACTGCACCCTACCATACCCCATACCGCATCCCTAAATTTACCCAATCGTACCTTCAGACACGGCGAATCCAGGATAGTTTATGCCGACCACCCGTAAGCCCGCCTCCTCCAGCAGCGGAGTGATGAACTTGAAGTCCTTGTGCGAGCCGGGCGATCCGTGCACCGACACTACCGTACCCCGCGAGGATCCCGACGCATTCGTGTCCTGAAGGGATTACGGTAGGGTGTGAGAACGCTATATGTTGCAGCTCTGGCTCTCAATACATTCGATGCATTTACTTCAGAGCCCATCGGAAGCACCCTTCAACAAAAGGGCATCGTGAAGTAGGTTACAAAAAACTACGAATGTCATTTCTGATGTTGCTCAGCCTCTCAACTAGACGAACTGGTTCAGAGTAGCGATCGAAAATCGGTATCTACCCTCCTCATTTTGTTCGATCTTTCGCAGCCCAGAGAAACGAAAAGTGCTCGAAATAAAACGACTCAGATGCCGGTTTGCCATCAGTAAGACACACTATCTCGAGAATCTACCCGAGATTCCTCCTTGTCTCACCTGGAAGACTCCGTCTACGGTGAACTTCTTGCCGCCGGCGCCATCCAACTCCACCGGAGTCGCGAACAGCTTCTGCGATGCATCGAACACCCGGATGGAGGCGAGTCTGCAAAGAGGGATAGATCATCAAATACGGATCGAGCTACAACGGCAAGGAATATCGATCGATAATAAAATAGGTCCTGGTTATTGCAAACTAGCTATAACTGCCTCTCTCATTTTCATGTACTTTCTCGCCCTGATTGCCTGGAGAGATAGCGAGTGCAATGAAGAGAACGAGAGCAATTCTGATCTTTTTAAACCAAGACCAAGAAGCACCAAGAAACAAACACCACCCGATCAAGTATTAGTCAAGCTGCTCTATAGCTCACAAGAGAGAATGCGGGATAATGGTATACCTCGCTTGCTGCAGATTCCCTTCGATCTGCGACCGCTGCAGCAGCTGCAGCACGCGACTACCCGTTCGGAGCATCGAGAAAGACGAGTCTAGACAATTGGGGAGCGAACAACACTCAACTCACACTCGTCAATAGGACACACTAGTGTCACTCTTTCACACTACAAACTACAAACTACAAAATCTCATCTCGCGTGCGATCGCACTCTGCGTCCCTTTGTCTCCTTCTCCTCTCACAGCAGAGCTCTCCCCCATCCCGAGTTCAAAGTACAATCGTGTCCCGAGAACGCCTTTCATGTTCATCCAACACCATATAAGCCTTTCTCAGCAACCGATTTATTACAGTAGTCTCTCATACGGTAATACAGTAATATATGAATACGATGTGGGTATTCGGTTGCCCGACAAGTGAAGATTACGGTAGCCAGACAATACAATACACTCGATACTACTACGGTAGAGGGTGGCCCTACGACAATCGTCATTTATCGATTTTCTTATTCAAATACATTATGGGGGTATGCACGGATTACGGTAGAATGCGAGAAACGGGGGTGGGAGGAGGATTCGAGATGTGTTTACGTGTGTTTGTTGTGGTTGTGTATAGCAGAGAGGGTAAGTGAGAAGAGAGAGATTAATTGGCATATTTGGAATACGAAGAGGATGATCACACTAGTGTCTATGGGAGGGCGGATGGTGGCTAGATTCTCTTGGATATTAGTATTGGGATGATTGGGATGATCGGGAGTGTGATAAAGACTTGGAAGAGACAAGGATTAAGTGCAGGAGGAAGAGAGAGGAATCAGTCAGTGCTCATGCTTCAAGTGGTCGGACATTACTGCGTTTAGGAGCGGTTGAAAGACAAGAGCGACTCACGCGCTCACGAAATACAAGAGGAAATCGGGCCGAATGACTCGAGGGGGAAGGAGAGGTGGATGGGGTACGGTAGAATATGGATCATCGTATAATATCGATTATGGATCGAGATGGAGCAATCGTATAGGGTAAGTATAAGTGAGAAGTTGATGGAACAACAAAGGCAGACAAGGTACGGTAAGCGACTAGTTGCATGTAGGTATAATGCCTCGGGCGATGAGTGGGAGTCACATTGTTTTTGTGGTTTTCTCGAGATTACAGGAGTGGGGGTGGTCATACAGTAGTCAATCGGACGAGTGTCTCGTGTTTCGAGGGAGCGGAGGAGTGAGAAGAGGAAGAGGGTGAGAGAGAGAAGGTGGATGGATGGTTAGACTCGTAAGTGAACAATAGTGAACAAGTGGTGAATGTAGTGGGAGAGAAGCTTGAATCCGATGTGGGAACGGGGTGTTGAACTGAGTAAGGAAACAGTGTGTGGAAAGAAGGCGTTTGTCGATACAGGATAAGAGATGGAGCAATCGATAGGGGGAGGGGGACGGGAGACAACTACAGTATACTCATCAACTACTGTGGCTACGGGGTACGGTATCACTCACACTAATCAACAATTGACTTGCAAGAGATCACTGATCGGGGCGGGATATAGCGCAGATGTGTGTGTGAAATGGGCGAGAGAATACGGTGATCACAAACTGGGTGGGGAGTACGGTATAAGTACGGTGGCGGAAAGATATCAGGAATACGATGGGTCGACCATGAGTTGAGAAGCAATCGATCGGTTTCGATTAGATTCACTCGGAGCAACGGGATTTGGAAATGGAAAGATTTCAGTGATTGGTGAGTTTGTTGATCGAGAGATAGCAGCCGGAAGCGAAGCCGGAGAATAGATACTGCGGGCAAAGGGGTGTGTGGTCGGGAAACGGCGGGCATTTGGCACGAATATTGGTAGCGGATCGGGACGGAGCAGAGGATTGGAATCTGATGAGTGACTACTGGGAGATTGAAGAGGAATAGAATTATGAATGAACTTGATGATGATGATTGAATGTGTGAGGCAACGGGATTGCTGGAGGGGGATGGTTGAAGGGGAGATATTTGGACTGGATTTGAGAATGAGTGTCAGTGACTAGCTGATGAACAACATGAGCAGCAGCTAAGAGAGGAAGGGAAGGCTTCGCGCACTGTTTGTCACCCGTCACAATCATAGCGGATACCTCTAATCCAGGGCTGAAGGGCGCGAGTGATATCACAATTCAGAAGGGGGGGGGGGAGGGGTAAGGTTACGGTAATAAGGCAATCGAGAAACAGACTGTGGTATGCACATCAGAGCCTAATGAACGTCTATAAGTAAAGTGTGAATATGGGTGGGGAAAGAGGGAGCAGGGGTTTGTCACTGTGATCGAAGGGTTGTGCACACGAGAAGGTTGAAGAAGCAAACACACGGAGGAGGAATAAAACACAAGGTAACGAACGAACGAGCAAGAATAGTAATGTGGAGCTTTTTTTGGGTGGCTACACAGCCTTTTTGGTTTTTTTTGAACAGCGGCAAAACAGAAGCAAAGCACTCGAAATGTGTGGGGAAATGGGAGGAATTGGGTAGGTCAAAGGCTTTCCGGGATACATGAGTATTGACTGGGTGGTGAGAGATATTGCAGAGCGAAGAGTGTGAGAATTGGGAAATAGTAGTTGTGGCACGGTTCTGTGAGACAAGACAAGAGCATCTGGAGGGGTACGGTAGTCGCTACACTTATTAACGGGGTACGGTAGGTTCCCTGATTTAGGCTAATTGCTGGTCGGTTTTGCACGCGATAGTGGAGAGAAGAGAGGGGGAAGATCAGCGGATAGGAGGGGTACGGTATCGACGAATTGGTGGGTTAGAGACTCGAATAGGCTATCATAGGTGTGACCAGAATGAAGGAAGAGAGAGGGATCAAAGGTCAAAGAGCACTAGAAGAAAGGCAGCAGCATTTGAACAGTAAAGGATAAGGGGGAAACGGCAAACTATGATAAGCTTCGGGGTGAGCTGATAAGAATCAGTTAGCGATTGGCAACAAACGGAGTGGGTATACGGTAACACTTGTATTATATGTACAGTGATCGTCAGAATAAAGGCAATTGGTGATTGGAGCGAGAGAGTCGAGCAAGGCACGAGATAGGGTATACTGTTTTACTGTATACTGTACTACTAGAGTCATCAGGTACTGTAACTACGAACAAGCAGAGGAATATTCTATTTTGCGCGTGGGTATCAAGGTTCAATCTCGTATACATATTCATAGCATGCACTGAGAGGAGAAGGAAAGAGGTCGCGAGATGGGGAGTAGAGGGGGGGAGGGTTGGAGTGAAACAATGATACTTGCGAATGAATGGGGTATTGCCGGTTTTGAGAGAGGATGATTGAGAGACATCGGGGAAGTATTCATGGGTGAAATGAATCGATAACTAGACCAACGAGAAGCGAATAGAGTACGGTAGTACCACGTATGGAATTAGTGAGAGAGCAGAGTGTTTGTGCGTGCAAGCGTCGAGAGAAGGAAGATACCATTAGATTGGGGGAAGAGCTGAATAAGTGAATTCTGTGTGTGTATGTGTTGTGCACGCGAACGAGATATTCGAAAGGTCGGCTACCGTAACCGTCATGCATCCTCAGTACACCACCACGACGTTGTTGTGCGACATTACCGTTTACTGGAGCCGAGTTATAGCAATGGTGAAACAAACAAATCAGTTCGTGGTGGGGTGAGGATACGGTAAGACAGACGAGAGAGAGACAGCGGGTGTACGGTAACTTCTCGAATTGAGGCAACAATCGGGGAACAATCTAGGCATGGAACTGACTCGCTAGAGAGCGAGAGAAGACCTACACTATCCAGCTGCAGCAACAACCTTACAACGGGGAAGAACAATAAGGGATGGGGGGAGGGATGATACTTGTAGGGATGGAGAGTAGAGTATCTCGGAGTAAGACTGATTAGGGATATATTAGAAGAGGAAGAGGAAGTGAGACAAGGAAGTACTTGGTAATTGGCAGTTACGGTAGTCGCATGTGTGTGTGTCAAAGCTCATATGTATGGGGGTTGTGCAGAGTAAATAAATGGGAATAAGGAGAAGGGATGGGGGATGAAACGCTGTAGCGAGAGATGAATAAGACACTGAAGGAAGGGTTAACATCTGAGAATGGAAGAGGGAATAACACCAAGTGTAAGTAGGGGAGGGGAGATGAGCCAGAATATCACGAAACGAGAAGGGGGGGGATTACGGTAGGTAGGTCATCGAGATGCGTGCGATCGGGGCGTTCAATTGCAGACGGAATCGGGATGATTGTGGGCGTATTTGGACGTGAGACAAGAGAGAGAAAAGTGTGGGTGGACATCATGGTTACCTCGCATCGGGTGAATTCGTTATTGAGTGAGAGAGAGAGAGAGAGAGAGAGAGAGAGAGAGAGAGAGAGAGAGAGAGAGAGAGAGAGAGAGAGAGAGAGAGAGAGAGAGAGAGAGAGAGAGAGAGAGAGAGAGAGAGAAGTGTACAACAGGTGTGAAAATGAGAGAAGGGAAGTGAGAGATGCTCGAGGGTAGGCGGGACTTGATGAATCAATCGATAATCGAGGTGAGAGAGGAACTAGCAACGACCGGTGGGAGGGTAGGCTGACTGTGCTGCAGCGACCGGTATGGAATAAGGGAAGGGGGAAGGGGGAGTAGTATCTACTTCTAGGCATATGAATAGTATTAGGAAGTAAACTGACAAGATGATGCTTGTGGACTAACAACAACTGCAATGGGGTGGTGTGAGTGTTTTGGTGTGTTGGATGTGGCTACGGTAGGCGCGACTTCTGACGAGTAATGATCGGGTGGAAAGGGGAAGGGAGGGGAAGGTATGACTCGAGTTGAAAGTTGTGTAAACGACTGAATGTATGTGTGGCGGGATGGTGTATGGATCACAACAGGGATACTGTAGGGTGTATTGACAGGGCATAGGAGGGGTGAAACAGGCTTCTACCAGGCATGAAGTGGGGTTGAGATGAATAACGGGGAGTAGGGATGGGAGAAGGATGTGTGGCTAGATGAATATATCATATTGTGAATGTGTGTGATCTATCTTCGTTGATATATACTGTACACAAGATGGGGGGGGGGGGGGGGGGGGGGTGGGGTGTAGGGGAGGGGAGGGGGATGAGAAAGTGGTAAGCAATCGATCGTATCAGTGACTAGACTGGGAGGAAGGGGAGGGCGAAAGATCGGAGGAGGGACAGAACAGAAGGCGCTTCTATCTCAATGGATGGTTCGTCGGAATGGTGAATGAAAGTCAGCAGAGAATCGATCAATTAAAGGACTTGTGTGAGGGAGGAGAGAGGCAGGAAAGATGGAGTGGTCTCGGTTGGCTACGGTAAGACAAGGGTTACGGTAAACACAGGATTAGGGAAGGAGGCAAGCGGCTTCGATGTAGCCTCGGGGATGGGGGATATATTAGATGGGGGTGTTTGATTAGGGGGTGAAACAGGCAGATAAGATCAGTGTATGGTAGAGCAATCTATGCTTGGAAGCATATGGGTGGAGAAGGATGAGAGTATACTATGTATATAACATGGGAAAGAAATCTGAGGTGAGTGTTGAGGGAATCATGTGCAATCAATGAATGGTGTCGATAGAATGGAGAGAAGAGCGACAGTGGGAATGAAGGGGAGGGGGAGGGGTGAGAATGGAGGGGGCGGGGCTTATCTGGTCGCCTTCTGGAGATTGACGTCATCGTCGTCATCTTAGTTGAGGTTCATGCCCGCGAGGGAGCCGGTGCCGTTGAAGTCGAAGCCTCCGAAGGGGTCGTAGTAGCGCGTTCCCAGAGCAGAATCGAGCGCCGCTTGGAACGACTGCAAATATATTAATATCCATCTATTTTTAATGTTTTTCAGGATAAGAAAATATTTGAAGTGCACGAGACTGAGAACCTAGTGAAAATATTGAAAGATTTTATTCAACAACTACACAAGTGGCCATAATAAAGCCAATCATCGATTAGATTCTTTCGTGCGCCTACCGTACCTCGATATCTCTGCGTGCGTGCACGGGCGAGCTGTTCATATGTGGAGAGTGCGAGGCCGACTGCGCCGATGGTGGCGACACCGAACCACCTGGAAGATAGAAAGTCAGTCCTCGATGGTCAGTGCACTCGATTACAGTGCCTCAAAGAAGGATCTCCCTCCTCAATCGACGAATGGCTTTTTGGATCGATCTGGGGTTCAAAACAAGCGCCACTTTTAGCCTACTCCCTGCCCTTGTTTCGACTCGGTTTGTACGTAGATAGAAGCGAGAAAAGCGACAGAAAAAAACAAGAGAAAGACACGTACGGGACACGATCCTGGCGGCCTCTCTGGCTCCGCAGTTGCACATGCACACGCAGCCGGGCGCCGCCCCGAGGCCCTCGCCCATCTCAGTCTGCGTGGCTGACGTCGAGGTGGCCTGAAATCCATGAGGTACTGTATTGATCGTACTACCGTAGGCCAGAATACCGTACCCACTCAACCACACCATTCACTGTAACCATATCAATGGGATAGAAACTTCTTCTACCCTCTTAAGTAGACCCACATTTGATTACTCCAATGGGCTACTGTACCCTAATTTTCTGCCTACAGTATCCCTATCCCACACCCCTACCGTACCTTGGGCATGGCTCCTGCTCCGAGTCCGTTCGTGGTGAGGGTCATGAGGGAGGGCGGGCGCCAGGTGTTGTTCGACTCGAATGCCCAGGTGCTCTCCTCCTCTCTCCTTCCTCCTCCTCTCACTCCCCCTCTGTCTCCTCTGCCCTCTCCTCCACTGCCATTGGAAGCAGTCTCGCTCTCGCCCCACATCGCCAGACGACTGCAATCATTGCATCATCAATAGGTAAAAAAGATGTGTTCAATGGAATCATCACAATGTAACGACATCAGTTCACAAAACATTTAGTTTGTACTCCATTTGCTCACAATCTCTGGCAGGATAAGGAGTATTTTCTATATTACTGGGTTGTCGTGAGCCAGAGTCTAGAGAATTTCCCCACTCACCCATTGGACGAGGTTCCTCCGACGCTCTGGTGTCTGCTCGCGCCGGGGATCAGAGGCTGAGGGGCTCCGGATCCAGGAGCGCCCGCTCCTCCGGCGCCACCGTGCGTGGACATGGTGCGCGAGAGGCCGCCGGGACCACCGGCTCCACGTCCGTTCGACGCGGACGCGGCTGCGGCTGCGGCGGCAGCAGCAGCTGCAGCTGCGACCGCTGCGGCCGACGCACCGCCGTACTGCGGGGGCAGCGTGCCACGAGGGAACGACGGACGGAACAGCTCGCATTCGGCGAAGTACTGCAATGGGGCCAAGTCAGTTAAAGATCATCAATGCTACAGTATCCGAATTAGTAACATCGTTAATTATCGATCGACGTTTTGGCACTACCGTATCTTGGCTTATAATCGTAATAACATGTCCTCGATCGATGGTGCTACCGTACCCCGTCCCCAATACCGTAATCCTCTCATCACTCACCGTGCGCACAAATTCGGGGTAGTCGTAGTGGGGCAGATTGCGACGCACCGACACGTACGTGCGGTTGGGGAAGAGAGAGAAGATCCACTGGTGAGACTGCATCAGCTCGATGAAGCGGGCACGAGCTGAAATAGATAAAAATTTATAATTAGATTAAGGCTATTGATTATCAGGGACTCGAATGTATATGTGCAACGGGCAAAGTAAAATTTGCGAAAATGGATCAAATGACATGGATCAGATCAGATGTGGCAATGCGACGAAGTTCGAAATCACTTGCACTATTCAGAGGTGAAAATCAGTATGATTTTAATCGTCGTGAATAGAGTCCACTCACACTCTCCAATGGTGGCCCTGATGTCGGCGGGCATATTGGGCGAGAGGTAGAACTCGTAGAGGGACTCGATGGCCGTCACTCCACCACGACGGAGCAGATGGGAGGCCAGACGGAGGACACACGAGTAGACAGACGGCTGCTGCAGAGGGAAGGGACGGTTGGACGGGTTTTGGTGGGGCTAATTGTGTCATCCCAAATCATCGCAACCCTTTCTTTCTTCGCTCTTTCTCCTAGCATCACAACTCGCATTCACCCGATTTCTCTTATACGTTCCACGTAACAGAACTATTCCAAATTTACAGTAATCCCTCCCCTCCCCTCTCATCACAGCCCCTCACCTGGAGCGTGATCTGATCATCACTGGAGAGCGAGAAGAGATGGGTTCTTCGCTCGATGAACTGTCTCCTCTTGAGCGAGGAACTACCCACGTAGCGGAACAACTCGTCGTCCGACCCAGAGACGGAGGACATCTGCGAGTGAAGACTGCAAAAGGGGGAGGATTATCGATTGGTTGATCTACCCTACAGACCCCATGTCTTGTTACCCTTCTCTACCGTATCCTTCTATCCCTGCTGACACCGTACCCCGTCCTGCTACCGTACTCACCTGCTCAGCTGGATCTGGGGTGTGGCGTGTCGCTGGAATATGGCGAGCAGGGTGGGAATCGCGCGCTCCTCGATGCGCAGACAGTACGCGTCCTGCAATATTGGAGATATTTACAAGGCAAATATTATTTGGTGAAGTATTTTATTCTAGCCCATAAATGAATGAAAAAACGAGAATTGACGATTTCACAATCAACATGATGAGAGAAATAGGGCTTGCTATTCGACGACTCGATCAATAACGGACCTTGTTGTTGCCGGTCTGCTGTGGCATCGACTCCTCGAGGTTGGCCTCGGGCGAGGAAGCGAACACCTTCTCAGACTCCTGCAAGGGTTTCAACGCTTCCTCTGCTTTTTTTCGGTTCATGATCATGGTTTCAGATGAATTATTCACGAAATCAAGAGTCTTTCAATTATCAGTGAAGACCAAATCTACAGGGGTTTTAAATGGGTGACGACACCTCAAACCGCCTCTCACCTGTCCATAGAGCGGGCTGACGAGCGTGGCGATGTACTCGCTGCTCTCGGACAGCGCCGCCTGCAAGGGAGATCCCGTTATTTCTCTCAATTAAGAAAGACTCCGCCTCTTTTGTCTCACTCATTCGCACTACTAATGAAAAATCAATATAAATTACATTGGAGTGTGCAAAACCAGATCAAAATGGTGTAAAGGTACTGTAAAAGTAAATCGATAAACTAACTACCTGGAAGGACAGTGTGAAGCCGACGCGCAGCACGGAGGTGAGGTCGGTGAGCTGCTGCAAAGGGACCGGGCATGAGATCTACCATAACCCCTCTTTCCCAGAACTACCGTACCTATTGTTCTCTGCTTTCTACCGTAACCCTGCCCATAGCTACCGTACTTACATTATCGCAGAAGTCCTTGATCTGGAAGGAGATGGTCTTGCCGTTGAGGCACGTGATCAGACCCGCCTTCGACGACAGCCATGTCAGCTTGCCGAAGCCGTTGATGATCTGCGACTGCTGCAAACAAGATTATCGATTATTTAGATCTTCAGCTACAGTATCTATATTGTCCTTCTCAATCAATCAATAAATCGTCGATCTTCAAGATACCTTACCTCGACCTTGGGCTGGGGCGGAGGAGCGAGGGACTCGAGCACCGAGGGAGGCGCTCCGTAGAGAGCGGCGCCCAGGCCACCTCCATTGAGAGCGCCATTGAGGCCCGAGGGACCCAGCTGGAGGCCGGGAACTGCAAAGCCGGAGATTAGGAAAGCCAGATAATCGTAAAGATTGTGCACGTGTGCATTATGAACACGGCGCATCACTTGGATATGAATAGGAACCAAATACGAGTTGGTTCGGTGCTCTACGCTGCTACGTGTCGACATTTTCATAGGAACGGATGGGAGGAAAAGAATGAGCAATAGCGAGTGGAAAAGGTTGTGACCAAGCTTGGCACAACTATTTCACGTGTACCAGAAGAAGAAGAATGTATCAGTCTAATTCGGGTGCATCGCTCAAACATCCCAGTCAATTGAGGAACCAGGCGAGTTGGAGCATCAGATAGGTGGGACAAAGGGCCGGATGGGGAAAATTTGTGCAATTCCCTCACCGAGTCTGGTAGCGGCGGCTCCGTAGGGTGCGCCGAGCTGGGAGGCGAGTGAGGGAGGGCCGGTGGGCAGGGAGGGAACGGGGCCTGAAGCAGCATGAATACTATTTATCAATAATCAGGTATCACTTCGTGTCCCAGAAAATATAAATGGATTATGTACCGTCATCCAATCATGTTCATATAACTGATAACATCGCTAGCATGCACTACGTTGCACCAAAAATTCACAGCGAAAACACTTCGAAAATATAGTATTCTAGCTCTTGTCTTGACCCTTCTTCACACGTAAACAATCACCACACCTCGTGACACACCTGCGACCGAGCTCGGCCAGAGGGAAGCGAGCGAGGGCACGACCGGCCCGCCGACGGCGGCCGAGTGCTGCTGCTGCGAGAAGAGGGGCGTGGCTCCGCCCCCTCCTCCGAGGTGGTCGTAAGCCATCTTCATCTTCAGCAGCTGCGAGTGGTGGTGAGCGGCGGCGACGGCGCGGTGATCCAGTCCTGCAACGAATGTGCGATGATGATGAGGGGAATACGGTAGAACCGAACTAATCAATTATTGACTAGACCCCAATTCAAGAGTGATACAAAGGAAACGAAAGACACGCTTTCAGAAGCATGACCCATGAATGAAGAGAACCCCTTCCTCCTGACTAATGGGAAGTGACGTTTTGAGAGTAGCCGAAGCCATTTCTCGACAAAGGATCTCCCTAATGGCGTCACGTTTTCAAAGCATTAATGCTCTTTTACAGAATAATAAATAAATAAAATCAGTTCTCGATCAGTGAACCGAGTTCGGGCGACTACCGTACCTGTATCTTGCTCGGTTCCGATGCCTGGGTGGCTACAGTAACCGAGAAGGGGCGTGGGAGGGGAGAAGTGACGGGAGAGCGGCGTGGTGACGAACACACGAAGAGTCGAGGATGATCAACCGTACACTGCAATCTTCAATTATGACCGTTGGGATGGATCAAAGATCATTCTAAGTTTGAGGCTCAGTTTATAGGCATGCTAACACTTTTTATCGTGCCATGAGAGGATTTAGAAAATCAGGGATACCCAAATGATTTTCTTTCGACTCCCATGAGCTACATTAAGAAATCTCCCTTTCCAAATATCGTGATTCATGTTCCAAATGTCCACACTTCGTCCAAAATATCCAAAGTACTCGAGCTCAGACTCACGTTCAAGAGCTTCGTTATCTCATTAACACTGCTCCCTAATCAAATCATCTACGAAATCTGCACTTTTGTAGCTACCGTAATCTCATAAGTAAGCACAACATATCAATAGATTGGTCTTTTCATATAACTGTAAGCGAAATAAATCAATTCCAAATCCATGGCTCAACTCACCAGTAGCTTGTACCCGTACGCTGTTACGATTGATGATGATCCAGAGTGGGGAGGGAGTGGGGGATGGGGTGAGGGGTGAAGGGAAGGAAGGGAAGGGGTATCTTCGACTCTCGGGGAGTAGGTCACTGGCTGCTGCTGCAGGGGGCGGGGCTTGGCTTTTCCGTGCGCGTCTTCTCGAGGAAAAGACGTGAGCTGCAATGAATAACAATTAATTAGCCGTATCGCCTTATCACCGCATATAAAGCTGGGGCATAATATGTGGGTGGTTCTATTCTAATTGGTATTTTGCCTGGAAGTGAGGGGGGGGGGGGGGTGGAGGTGGGGGTGGGTCAAGGGATCGTTCTGCCATCCCCAATCACACACCTGGCACAGACGGAAAAGTCGTTGGGTGAGGAACGACTGGGGACGAGAGTCGAACCTGCGGCTCTCTTGAACACCTGTGAATATGAATATTAATACAATAAATAACTTGTGAAATGCCGAGACGCGACAACAATATAGCGTAGCACATCGAAAATTAGGACGCAAAAGGGTGAGGAAGGGATTAGCAATCGATAACTAAAACACTTTGAACAGGAGAGGGAAGCATCGTAGCGCAATGGCAAAGTGAAGATAAGGTGACGACGGTCTACTCAACTAATGTCATACATATGATAAGTAATTCAATATAATTGAAGGTAAATGTATTCCCGCTAATCTGGGTTCTGCGGTCCCTCAGGGGGAAGGAAAGTCCGTGCGCAATGACGCTCGTGAAGGAATCACACGTCTCTAGGGGGATGGGGCAAACAGCGAAGGAAAGGCGAAGGAACGAACACGTCAAAACGCAGGGCAATTTTGCAATGATAAACGCGCGGCGGATGGGTAGGAGAGAGAGATAGCTGGGAGGGGAGAAGAACAAGCTAGAAAACTCGCTCAACGTGACGAAAATAAGGGAAGAAAGGGGTAGAGATGAGAGAGGAAGAGGGAAAAGAAAGAGGGAAAGGAAGAGGATACTCGAAAAGGAGGAGAGGCGGAGTCAATCACTCTTGCAACAACCAACCATTCAGGGAGGAGAAGGAGAGGGAGAGGGGTGAGCAGTAGTTTCGCAATGTGAGACACATGGTCAGAGCGAGGCGGTGAGCGAGAGAGTACGGTATTCCAGGAGACAAGGGGGAAGAGAGGCGGAGTGAGGGCCAAATCGACAGTGAATTGAGCTAGTCAAAGGGAAGAGGGGGAGGGGGGAGGGGGTTCAGCGAGGGGAGAGGGGAGGAGAGGCTAGAGAGGCGGGGGAGAGCGGGGAGGGGGCGGCCAATCAATCAATATGCGACCAGGGAAAGGGAGGGAGAGGAGAGGGTAGGGGACGTGGGGAGGGGAGAGGGGGGGGGGGGAATAGAGGGGTGCTCACTCTTCCCCTCGATTCTCCCAACTTCCAGTGTATGCGCTTGTTTATATTTTGCTGGAAAAGTGCCTCCATACTGTGGGCAAGGCAATAAAGCAACGGGGTACTATTCAAGGCTCGGAAGGGGTTGGACAAGTCTTGTGGTGACAAGAGCGAGAATGACCAAGCTTTTCCGGGGGACTCTTAGGTAAAGAATTTCTATCAAATTTCTCATATGAAATTCAATTTTCGGGCCTCATAATCCTCAACTCAACACCCGGTCTTCCGTTCCGATTGCGCAATGACCAATAAGCGACCGTTCCACAAACATCGTTCCAAGGTTTTCCTATCAAAATCTGGGAGACGCCTCAAGCAAAAGAAAGGAATGTCCTTCTTGGAAATTGGATGCCTTCTAAACTCGAGAAAAATGGCATAACCGGAGGGCTAAGAAACGAAGAAAGGAGAGAAGGGAAGAAAAAGGTCCGAGAGAAAGAGGATAACTCGGATCTATTACTCAAAGGAGGAGGAGGAGGCGAAGCGAGAAAAGGACGGGTAAACTAGGCTTGGCGAGGAATCTGAAGGCGGACTCGGAGATGAGGTCAACAAGAAGAAACAAAGAGTGAGGATGTATAATCATTTTGAAGTAGTCTAGCGTCGATTTTGATAGATGATCGAGTGGATCGTTTGAAGATCCGAAGATGCCACGCATACGCCCTCAAGCTTCCCCCTTACTGGCCACTCGCTAGCCGCTCATCTCTGCCAGAGGTCACGCCCGACTAATTGCGGTTACCCCCCCCCCCCCCCCTTTCTCCCCTCTTGATTGCGCGTTTCTGGGATTGAAACGAACCACCTTCGAGAAAGGAGGGGGAGGGGGGCAGCCAGGGGGTCAATTGCATGGCTAGTGCATGTCAAAGACTCGTTAGCGCGCATGCTGAAGATGATATTGTGAAACTTGATCGACCCTATCAATCCCATTCAAACCGCTCGAACCAACTCTCTCAAATTGAAAACAAAAGGAGGAAAAGCAATCGCAGACTATCGATCCCCCGCATCTCCTACAGTCTATCCATCTTCCCCCCTTCTCCTCCTCTTCTCCTCCCTAGTGCACTCTTCAGAACGCTGCAAAAAGCAGGGAGACACGGGAGAGGGGGCAATGCGACAGCAAACTAGGACAGAGTGGAGGGGGTGAGACACCTCTGACTCTCTTCATTTCGTACACTCTTTCGCTGATCAGTCAGATAGAGACTGTGTACGAAATGGAGAGACACATAACACTGCTAGAGATAGCCAGAGACAGTGAGCAGTTCGAACCATCTCGAACATCTTTCCTTCCACTTTTCCCTTTCCGATATTCGTTTCCTGCTCTCCTCCCCTCTCTCTCTCTCTCAATTCTTCTCTGTCCATCACTTTCACTCTCTCTTCATCTCCTTCTTTCCTTCCTCGAGATATAGATCCCGATCCGGGATATTCGCCCCTCCTTTACTGGACAAGAAAAAGTGGGTGGAGGAGGAGGATCGAGAATGGGGAGAGGAGGGGGAACAGGCAGAGAATGAGGGAGCAGTGTGTGGGATCGGAATGGGGGGGGGGGGGCTCATCGGAGCAACTCCTTCATTTCTCAGACTGCACAGTGAGAATGTGATGAACGGAATGAAAATGGAAAATCAGAGATAGAGAAAGCGATTGAAGCATGGAAAGGCTGTACGATAATGTCAACCACATCGGCTGAACCCAGTAAAAAGCCAGATCCCATTTCGCACCAAGCAAATCAAATCTTCAAGGGTGTCAACAGTACGCGCACTCACGTGTGTATCCACCTTGATCCCCCTCCTCTCTCCATCTCGCAACAATCCCCTCCCTGTTTGTTTTGCGTTGTTAGAGAGGTGAGAAAGGGGGAGAGAAAGATAACTAGCAACGCATTCACGGATAGGATCCACTTACCCGTGCATAGCGCCCTGAGTTGAAACAGATAGGGGGAGGAGGAGGGGGGGGGGGGAGACGCAGAGGACGATGATGATTTGGGGGCGAAATGCTAGGAGGCGAAAGATACAGTTCGGTGCGGCGAGAGCGGCAGAGAAGCCAGACACCACCGCCGCCCCCGACTCACTGTGACTGCGCATCTCCTACACTGATCGATCGATAAGGCAGCAGCCGCGTGTAGAGACGCAGAGACAGGGAAGCTGCGATGACCAGACTCTCTTCAGTTCACACAGTCTCATTGGTCAGAGCAGCGAGAGTGCATGAAACGAGGAGGCGCTCCCCGAATTGTCATCCCCTACTGATGGATCGATAAGATCCATAGTAGCAGCGGATAGAGGGGAACATTCAGCAATGATAAGCCCGTGATTTCATCACTGATTGGCGTTTTGAAACCCCATCGATTACTCAGCGAGTCAAAAAATCTTTCATCATTCATCAACAGCGTCCTCAAATTGTAGCCGAGCATAAACTCCGGAACGATGGCGCTGATCACTATTCCGGACGGGCAAATGAATTCGAGAATCATACTGTTTACTGCATGAGGAGTTCAGATGATCAAATGTGGATTAGTAAGGATGGCTAGCGCAGTGTGATTGGGGATGGTGAGAGTCAGATACCGTAGAAAGTCTCCACAACAGCAGCGCAGAAGCAGTCAGTTCAACTTCCACAATGACTAGAATCACCAAGTCAAGCCTTCAGAGGGGGGTCAAGAGTACAACTATTCCCCTCTAGAACTTTTCGCTCAGCGCACACACATCCACTCCCTTCTCGAGTCATAAAAAGTAGAGGTGGGGAGGATAGAATCAGAGGGGTGAAGGGGGAGATCGAGACGGCCTAAAAACCTTGGCGCGTGTCAACACTTCACCACAGTGACGGTATTCTGCGCTCAAAAACTGGAAGCGGCGCGCAAACGTCAGTGTTTTCTTCGTCTTTCTCCCTTCTTCTATCACTGATCTACGCGACCTCAAGCTCATCAACACTTTCTTGGTAATAAAGAAAAGAAGACTTTCGCGGATAAATGAGGAAGTGTGACACAGTTTGCATAGAAGGCGAAAGTCACCCAATACTTCATTCCACCCCATTTTCCCATTCAAAAAGTGAAACGGGGTGGCACTTTTTCTCACCTAAGAGCGGCTTCATAAAAGATTATCAGAAAGATGAGGAGAGCCGCAGCCGCAAAGTAGAACGACAATCGAACGGAAGCAGCCGCAAAAAAAAACGAAGAAGAGTGATTTGCGAAAGCGCATGTTCAATGCATCGAGGTGACAGTGCAAAAACGTGATCAGTGAGATTGATCCCTTAGGATGAGGGTTCAATACTCTCATTAGGGGCGGAGGATGAGGTATCCCTCAGCAGAGAGAGAGAGAGAGAGAGAGAGAGAGAGAGAGAGAGAGAGAGAGAGAGAGAGAGAGAGAGAGAGAGAGAGAGAGAGAGAGAGAGAGAGAGAGAGATCTGCAGAGTCAGATAACGGCCCGCAATCTCGTGAGGTTGATCGCAACGTAATCGATCACGATAAACGCCTAGATTGACCTTCAATGAGGTTCTTCTAAAGAAGCGCCTATCGACCAAAATGCTTCATACCCAATATCAGAACTTCCAATCAGAATGAAACGGTGCTCGGAAGCATTGATCGATCTGGGCTTAAATTCAAAACGATATTCGAAACGCTTCGTCTCTGACTCATTTAGGCGCGTAATTCAACGACAAGATCGAGCGTGAAAGAAAGCGTCAAACTGCAAGCTTGGACACACACACTGATAACGCCTTGTAATCACTCGCTGAGAAACGATGAGCTTTCGAAAAGAGCATCGCCCGGAAAGGAGAGAGACTATACACCATACGAGAGGATTGGATTGAATCGAATGAAATGAACAATAATGTGTCAAGTTATCATCACAAATGGACTTTCGAAAATGGAGGAAGGCGCATCGATTGCAAGAGAGTAGATCGGTTTGGACTGGATCAAGCCAAGTGGAAAAAGACTCAGTCATGGCTAGTTATGTGGGTTGCGCACCCCTCCAAGCAAGGAGGCGAACCGAGCGAGTTGAAATGGACACTGTGCAATGGTCAAAACAGAGCTACAAGCGCGCGTCTCGGCCACTAGACGCAATTCGAAAATAAGAGACGAGCAATAAAAACGGAATGAAACGGAATGAATGAGAGAATAGAGGGTAGATCGCGCAAAAATCGGCGTTGATCAAGGTGAAATTGGGCGGTTGGTCAGAGTTAGAAGAGAGAGAGAGAGGGAGGGACGACGAAATAGGGGGAGAGGAGAGTCAGTGGGGGGAGGGGGGCAGACGGGAAAAGCACAGTGGACTAGAGAGAAGGCAGGCGCGTGAGCAAAGTGAGAGACGGCCGAGTAGAGAGTGTGTCCAAGCGAGAGAGACGCGAGTACAGGGCTGCCGCGACGCGTGACCGCCCCGCCCCAAATGAGCGATGGGAGAAGAAAAGGAGAGTAAAGAAAGGGAGGAGCGAGAGGGGGGAAGGGAGGCTGCTACTCAGCGCCCCCCTTGCATAGTGGTTAGAGGGGGTACCCCCCTCCTCCCGATCGAGATTGAGAGCACGAGAGAGGATGGAGAGAGGGAGGAGGAGGGGAGGGGAAGGAGGGACAATCGACTAACCACCTCATGAAAGAAGCAGCGAAACATCCAGGTATTGTAGAGAAGCAAGCAAACTCATATCGATTATCGATCGATCAGCTATTCGTGTATAATCAACGACTTTATCACGGAGAACAAACGAAAACAGGCAAATCAACAAACAACGCGACCGAAAAAAAAACGAAATTGGAAACTGATTAGCTCTGAATATGGGTGCAATGATTTCTGGAGTGTAACACGGGTGGGTTACGGTAATAACTTGTGCAATTCTCATCTATTGAAGGGATGACGTCAACCATAGAAGATCAAAACCAAAGAATCCACATTTTGCAGGAATCTGACTTCAATGATAGAGACCAGACAATGCAAATAGGAAGGAAAAGAGTTTGGAAAGCGAACGAGAAACAAAATGGAAAGAAACCGATTAGCTCTGAATGTGGGCAATGATTTCTGAGGTTACGGTAATCAGTCGATATTGATCTACCAGAGGGAGGGATTGGGATGGATTGGAATGGGCAGATCAGGGGAAGGCGGTCACGACCTGCTCGTACTTGGAGAGGTCGACGATGCGCGTGAGGTCCTCCTGCAGGGAAATTATGTAAGTCGTGGAACCGGGATTGGTGAGGTTTCTTATTTTTTTTAAAAAGAGTCATCCAGTCCGAAACGCATTTTTATGCATGCTTCTCTTCTTAACATCTCCTATCCTTTTTCTCGAACGTATTTGTTGCTTTTCTCACATTACGAAAATCTCCGCTCACCTTATCTCCTCCCACACACAGAATGAGAGGGGAATTGGGCGAGAAGGCCAGGGAGTGGATGGTGCCGAGGGAGAGAGGAGTACGGTGCACCTCGGTTAGAGAGGAGGAGGAGAGAGACCAGAGGGCAAGTGTCTGGAATGGAAGGAAGGCTTTGGCTATGAGGAAGAGGATAAATTATGATAAAAGAATATCAAAGAAATATTGCAGTTTTATTCAAATTGCATCGCAGTCTACTTGTTTAACCCTGCCAGTATCGATAGTTTAGTATCACTACCGAAATACTTTCACCCATTTCACAATCAGTCAGACATTAATACCTCCCCTATCAAAATCCATTCCACACTACCGTACCCCATCGGCTCCTCCGGTCGCGACGAGACCCTTCTTGGCGCAGCTCATTCCGATGGCCTCCACTCCTCCCTCGTGCGCCATTCCCTCGAGAATGAACGAGCCCGGATTGCGCATGTCCAAGTATCGCAGCATGCCTGAGAATCGAACGATGATAAAATTAATTAGCTAAATATTTTACATGTGTGCCTTCCAATTGTTCCAACGATCAATAATTCTGCTGATTGATCAGTAGAAGCAACCACGAACTCAATGACCGAAAGCTAAGTAAAGTGTTGATGAACTAAAATTTAAAATCAAGTGCGAAGCCCAAATGAGTCAGGATCATAGTGGAAACGGTGGTTTGACGTTTCGGAACATATTTTCTACGTGAAATAAGGTTTTTAGACAAAAACGTGTTCTACGGCCATGTTTCTGGGCGAATAAGACAATTTTAACATTCTGGGAATAATCACAAAATTGATCAAACGAGGTTCCAAAACGTCAAGTGGAAAGCAGAACCCCCCTCCCTCCCCTCCCTCTCTCTCTCTCTCTCTCTCTCTCTCTCCCTCCTCACCGTCATCACTGGCGACGATGGCGTGGAATGGTGAGAAGTGGTCCCACACCACCTTCTCCACCTGCACCTCCGCCCCCAGATTCCATCTGCAATCAGCATTTATTATTTTTAATTATATGATTTTAATTAATTATAAATACTACCCTCGGTGCACTAACACTTCATTAAAAAAAAAAACTCATTCGATCAGGATCGTCTTGTTACTCTACTTTCGAGGCCAATGACCACATTCTCGCACCGTCCGAGGAGTGGCTACGTCACCAGGAATGCGCTTGTTAGCCACAAAAACATGAGGACACTGCTAATTTCTCAAGGCACCCTAGTCCTGACCACTGGCCACAATCAGAGAAAGGAAAGAACAACAACAGCATCCAATTCCGCCTCTGCTCATTGCAGAGTAGGGCGGCAGATTGATGGGACCAATCTACGCGCAAACGAATGAAAAGGAGGGGGGAGGAGAGATA
This sequence comes from Pristionchus entomophagus, assembly GCA_036245825.1. Classification (NCBI taxonomy): domain Eukaryota; kingdom Metazoa; phylum Nematoda; class Chromadorea; order Rhabditida; family Neodiplogasteridae; genus Pristionchus; species Pristionchus entomophagus. The sequence goes on along the minus strand of BTSX01000004.1, from coordinate 17,719,187 downwards.
GATGGAGTGAGTGCATCTCTTTTTCTTCCTCCTTGACTCCACACTCTCCATTTGTCAGCCTGACACTCTAGCCTAATGGTCGTACTAGGGAAGCCTGCAGACGTACCAACCTCGCTGAGTAGTCACACCCATTTTTGTGCAAATAAATGAGACGAGCTCGCTTCCTCTAATCCTAACGTTAATCATTCTGCTACCGAAGCTTCAGTGGAACCGAACTGAATTTAGGCACTTCCAAGAAATGAAGCAGTGAATCACTGCGAATTTGTCGCGAAAAATCAAACAACATGAATCGTCCAGGACCTAAGACATTTTCGAATCGGAAAGATCCTTATTAGAAAGAGACACTCCACTCACTGGGCGGCGATCTTGTCCGATCGGCAGTCTCTCGCGTCCACGAATCCTCCCATGGACCCCGTGAGCAGCACCGACTGCTCCACCGGATGCCATCCCATCGATTGGATCTGCAATCGGATACCGTAATTCACTTATTCAAAATCCTATTATCCATTCCAAACGCACTCCAACTCCGAACTATTCTATTACCATTACTGTACTAGACATTGTTTCGAGAAAAAATATAAAATCAGCATTATCAAGTTAACCAATTGTTTTTACTACAACGATTCCTTAACAATGCTTACACTAACTGCCACTCATACACCCGCTTCTAAGTGATAACCCCTGATCCCTACCGTACACCACTCCTACAGTACTCACCCCTCCCTGAGCGCGTGCGTCGATGACGGTGGCCGGTTTGGCCTCGTCGATGTCCCACAGCACAAGAATGCCAGCCGCGTCGCCCGACGCCATCACGTGCGGCATCTGATGGTTCCATCTGGATGATGAAGGTTACGGTAATGAATGGAGAGGGATAAAATGACTAGATAGGTCACTCCAAATTATGCAATCTGGAAGGCTATATTTCAGCGTGAAGAAAGGATAGCTAGGAAGGCTTGAAGAGAGAAAAAATTTAATTGTTCACAGGCCATGCAATTTCAAGGCAGAAATGAGGGGAGGTTCTTGATTCAGTAAAAATGCCTTATCATTGTGGCTTCTGTCGACAATGCATTACTGTGTCTCCTAGCAGTCGATCGCAGATCAGTCCAATCAAAGATGTTCACTTCAATTAGACTAGTAAATCAAATTAGAATCAGACAAACAATTAATGAAAATCTTAAATCGATCAACTCTAATCCCACTTTAACTATGCAACGAGAGAATGGAGACGACGTGACTCGCTCCATTCTCTCGCCTCTCCCTCATCCGGACCAGTCGGTCGGCCTATCGCGCTCCATTCTTGGACACCCAACGCCGTGCCCTACAGTATCCCAGGTACCGTACCCATCACTGATCTGCTAGATCAGTCCTAAGGGCCTACCGTACTCTGTAGTGATCTACCGATAACTGCGTACCGTACACCTCACTATCTGACTACCGTACCCTCTCAGGAATGCGATCTCTTCCCGTTCTCTTCCTCGTTCTCGCCCTCCTCCCGCTCTCCACCGCTCTCAAGTGCGATATGAAGGGCTGGGGTCCCGAAGGATTGAAGGTGAGACACGAGGGAAAATACCAATTCGGAAACGGACGGTTTTGAAACTTCACTCGTAATAAATTTCATTTGCGTAATTAGGCGAGGGGGAGGGAGGTGGGTCGAATCTCCAACCCAACTCAATAGAAATGCCCGATCAAAACTCAGATTTCGCTCTCCCCCCCGATCGAAATACCAACGCACTTAATACATTTGAGATGTGAAAAAGCCGCCCCACTGAAAAATGTTTGATTTGCCACATTTATGAGACGCTTTGATTCATGCACCACTACTCAAAATCTTTACTCGTAAATCCTTGCTTTGTTTTGAGGTAGACACGGACTGCTCGAATGCTCGGCACTGCTACCTCTTCCAAGTTGCCGGCACCTTTCAACTGGACTGCGACGAGCAGACGACGGGCGGCAATCATCGCTGCACAGCGGTGAGAGATTACTGTAGATAGATCGATCACTGCCAACTACTGTATCTCGTATAGCTCGGTGGTTGATCGATCAGGGGCTAAAGATTACGGTAATTAAATGCGATATGAAGGCCGTATTTTGCAGCCCGGCTGCACGACTGACACGGCATTGGTGGGAGACGCGACCGACGTGGCAAAGGGAAAGGGCACACTCTGCTGCTGCGACACCGACAAATGCGACCTCATATCCCTTCTTCCGACCACCCTGGTTCCGGTCCCAACCACCCCGGACCCGGACCCGACCACCTCGGCTTCCGGTCCGGTCGGGCTCATGCTGCTGCCGCTCGCAGCAGTCGCAGCCATGGCTGCTGCGGCCCGCTGATCTGACCCACGTGTTGCATTATGAATAAAGTACCGATATGGTCGAAGCAATGCAGTGCATACACAGAGAAAGTGAGGGTCGTTGTCTGGGTTGGATAGTGCTTGAGAAGGCCAGTCGTAAGCCAGTGTTTTACTTAGTCGCAAGCCAGTGTTTTACTGTAGTGAATAGACTAAGTAGGTCACTCCAAATGAAACAATCTATATTTCAGAAGGTTATATTTCAGCGTGAAAAATGATAGCGAGGAGAATTTGAAGAGAGAAAAAACGAAATTATTCGCAGGCCATGCGAAGTTTCTTGATTAAGTAAAAATGCTTAACCGGCCTGGCTTCTATCGACTATGAATAACTGTGTCTCCAGGGGCAGTCGATCGCAGATCATAGATCAATCAAAGATTTGCACTAAATTATACTGCATTAAATTAGAATCAGACGAACAAACAATGAAAACAACAATTCAATCAATTTTAATGCCACTTTGACTAGACAGCAAGAGAATGGAGACGATTCGCCCCATTCTCCATTCATTCACTCGCTTCCCCATCGTCCTAGTCAGTCGACTATCGCGCTCCACTCTTGGACACCCAACGCCGTGCCCTACAGTATCCAGGTACCGTACCCATCAATGACCTACCAGATCAGTCCTAAGGGCCTACCGTACTCTGTAGTGATCGACCGATAACTGCATACCGTACACCGAACTATCTGACTACCGTATACAAGGGTTGGCTATTCGAGCCCAGGTAGCCTTCTCCCCCTCGCCTATTGCGAAATTAGGCGAGGGGTGAGATGTTGCGACCGTCGCTACCTAGGGTCGAATATAAATGTAAAATAGCCAACCCTATCGTACACCTCACAATCTGATTACCCTCTCAGGAATGCGATCTCTTCCCGTTCTCTTCCTCGTCCTCGCCCTCCTCCCGCTCTCTGATGCCGCTCTCAAGTGCAATGTTCACGGCTGGGGGGTCGCAGGAGTGAATGTGAGACATGAGGGAAAATACCACTTCGGAAAGGGACGCTTTTGAAAGTTCATCCTTACACCATTGATAATATATTTTTTTGACGAGGGGGTGGAGGGTCGAATATCCAACCCTACCGATTTTGGGGGGGGGGGACATTTCCGCAACGTATCATAATGACTCATAACTTATTTTGTAGAAGTCCTAGAATCATGGAAATGGTGTTTTGTGATCAGCATCGCTCCCTCTATCATAAACAACTAGGATCATTCTTCCATTGATCCTACAAAAACAATTTTACCCCGTTGCGGAAATGTCGGTTGCGGAAATTTTACGCCCCCCCCCCCCCCCCCATTTTTCAGGGGGGGGGGGGGGGCACCTCTACCTCTGAGAAGCTATGCTCTTCACTCCTTGCATTTGTTCCAGGTGCCAACTGACTGCACGGATGCTACGCACTGCTACAGCTTCCAAGTTGCCGACAAATTAGAGCTGAACTGCGACAACAAGCCGGGGAGCATGCCTCATCGCTGCACAGCGGTGAGAGATTACTGTAGCTAGGATCGCGATCGTTCACTCCCGACTACGGTATCCAGTAGGGCTGTTCGCTCGTTCGAGCGACGAACTCAGAATGACTCGCGAGCTGTTTACGAAATGGGTCGCGAACACTTTTACACACTCGCAAAATCGTTTACCCGATGTTGTTGTTGTTTTCTCCCTCATTCTCTATTGTCATTGAATAAATTGTTGTGGAAAGTGAGGGAAGAAAACAACAACAACAACGAGTAAAAGTGTTCGCGCTGTTTACTATTTAAAACAACTCGCGAGACACGGAATTACAGCTCTAGAATCCAGTTTGTGATTAATCAGAGGTTGAAAGACTACGGAAATTAACTCCGTGATGCAGGCCGGCTGCACGACTGACACGGCATTTGCGGGAAACGCAGCCGACGCGGCAAAGGGAAAGGGCACGCTGTGCTGCTGCGACACCGACAAATGCGACCCCATGGCCCCTCTTATGACCACCCTGGCTCCAACCACCTCGGACCCGGCTCCGGGCCCAACCACCCCGATCCCGGACCCGACCTCGACCACCTCGGGCTCCGATTCCGGCTCTGGACCGGTCGGACTCTCGCTGCTGCCGCTCGCAGCAGTCGCAGCAATGGCTGCAGCCCACTGATCTGACCCACGTATTTTGTATGATAAACGACGTCTAAGGTCGAAGCAATGCAGCGCATACACACAGAGAAAGAGAGGATCGATGTCTGGGTTGGATATTGCTGGAGACGGCCCAATGTCGCACAATAGCGCTTTCGAAAGAAAACTAGATAAATAAAGTGATCTCGACGATCTTGAGCAGCTTGAAAGTTGTTAAAAGTTTTAAATAGTCAGCTTGAACTGAATAGTAACAAGGAAACCGTAAAATCACCATAGGTCGAAAGGCAACTCTCTGGGGACCCCAAAAACGTTTTTTAAACATGTCAACCATTAGCTCATAGGGGATACTATTTCATGCGGCTTTAATTAAATTTAAACTAAATAAAGTAAATAACCTGCACGAGAGGACGGCATCGATGTGTCCCTGGGCCGAGCCATCTCTCTTCTTCCTTCCTCCCTTCTTCTTCTTCTTCTTGCCCGCTCCTACACAACAGCAAAAGATTGCTCTTCCTGGATCCGCAACATCCCCTTTTCACTACAAGTACATATCACGTACTGTTCAGTCATTTCTCATCGCCTATGACCGACGAGAGTGTACAGAATCAAGACTACTCCCCCCCTCCCCCCTCTCTCCTTTCTCACTCACCCTCTGCCTCCAGGATGATCACGGGATCGACAGAGTTGACGATGTCCAGGTCCCACACCTCCAGCGAGCCAGACATCGTGCCCACCGCCAGCAGATTGCCCTGCGACGACGATGAAACTATCGATAATGCTTGTAAGAGGGCCTACCGTAGCCATTCAGACCAAACACCGAGATTGTAACCTATAGCCAGCAGATTACCCTGCGAATTCCATAGTCAACCGATTATTCAAATTTTGAGCACCGTACTCCGCTATCTTCTCAGAACACAGCAACCACTGCTTTCTCGGGCATGACTGGATGTTACCCAATTAGCACGTAATTGACCCGCACTACCGTATTGGTTTTCTCCTACACAAATCTTTCGATAGTATTACTACTGTAACCCACAGCCTCCTACCGTACCTGCTTGTTCTCGCTTCCCGGGTCATAATAGAATGGCTCTAGACAGAGGGGCGGCGCCTCCAGCAGGTAGTCGTGGTGAACGTAGAAGTCGTCGCCCGCCTCGTTGTACACACGCACTTCCAGAGAGTATTGACCCTGAGACGATGATGGGATGGATTTGGAATGGACTATCGTACTCCCGAATTCGGATTGCAACACTTGGCCCAAGAATCCATCCCTTGACACCATCGCTTTGAAATAGAATATCACACTCCTTCCCTAAACGAGGCTACCATCCTGCCGGCCCAGTGCCTTGAGGACAGGATAAATTCATTTTGCGTATTGCGTATTGCGACGTACTCCTAAGATTCCCGGAATAAGACAACCTCACGGAATCATCGACCACGCCCTCATCTTGTGGCTGTAGTCTACAACTTGTAGTGCCAAACTTCGATCGACCTTTCCACCTGGTGTCCCACTCGAAACACCCAACATACCTGGTCCACCTTGGCGGCCACGATCAGATTGTCGTCGGGACGGATGATGAAGTCGTCCTGGATTTTTATACTTAAATAATTAATAAAATAACATCGTTACTGTACATGCACTAGACTGCTTTGCAATGAGCACACATATGTTTAAAAAATAAATAATAAATTAAATTAAAAGAAACCGCACCTTCTCGTCCTCCTCATCACTATCATCGTGGTTCGTGATGTAGGGGTCGTCCTTCGGGTTGGCGTACATCGCGATGCCCTTCATTTTCGGCCTGCAAATTAGGTATTTGTTAATCAATTATTTAATTAATTAGGTAACCTATGACATTGAGAATCGAGCAACCTCTGGTATTCTGCCCACACTCAAAGCACCTCCGCAAAAGTTTGTTGATCATCAGTCGCTGGTTGCACAATCTCAATTGTACATCGAAACAAGAACCCGCTCATTTGCTCCTCTCCCTCCTCCTTCTCGTACTCCTTCATCAGCTCTTTGAGCGCCTCCTCTTCGTCCTTAAATATTTTTTACTGAGTATCAAATCACCATCTAGTGATACATTCTCCCTGTTGAAACGTAAGTGCACCGGGAGCGCTTCAACCGATCAAAATACGAAATAAAATCATTCACACCTCAATCTCCTCATCCGCTGCCTTCACTCCATCACCCACCGGTTCCATGGACTGCAATTATCGTTATTTATTTTTTATTTAAAGAAATCGTCTGCGATGTTCGATTGTTTCCGTCATTGAGTGGGCAGACAAGACAAGAGCTTTATTAGCCATACGAGACAGAAAGGAAAGATGATCAGGGTCCAGTCAATAAGTACCAAATCGATATCTTGGCCCGTTACCTCCTCCATCTCATCATCCTTGAACTCCCTCGCCTCCTCCTCGTCATCAGAAGCGTCCGAGCCACCGCCTGAATGAAGTGAATGTTATTACTGTTGTCTTATGATGCTATTGTGGATACCCGAAATCGAACAAAGTAATTGCAAATTCCACAAACATTTCTGAAATGCGCCCCTAACAAGACTGCGAGCAAGAGGGAACAACTCGTACAACAATAGTACACGCGATCTCGTCTACGGTATGTATTTATGTATTTAACGGGCTTTTTAAAAATTTCCCCATGTATTTAACGGGCTTTTTAAAAATTTATTTTAGGGCGCAAGCACCGCCCACGATTAGTTTCAGTTCGACCTAACTTATCCTCACCGTGCAAGAGGTCCTTCAGCTGCTGCTCGTCGATCTCGACCTTATCGGGCGTCGTCTTGGCCACGCCCCTCTTGATGAACACCAGATCGGAGATGAGAACCACGTTCTCCATCTGGATGTGAAAGTGCAATTAATATTCTTCATAAATCGAGGTGGAGCTAAAGATAACGCTGGGAGCGGGCAAAGCAGTGTTTCATCCACACGTGAATTATAGGTAAGCAGCCGGTTAGTGGCACGATGCAACTGTGTTAAAACCGAAGGCCACATGAAGAAAAGATATGGAACATCGTCGCGGACGATAACTCGGTCACTTTCGAACCCACAGTCTTCAAGAAACCCGTTTATCAGCTGAGGAGGAGATCGCAAGAAACAGAAAGTATTCACAACTGAGGAATGAACAATCGTGGTGTACTTACAGTGATTATGTCGAGGTATAGAAAATAACAGTCTACAATATAACAATGTTGGCAAATCAGGTGCTTACTCGGGTGGTGAATAAATAAAGGGGTCAACGCTGCACTATGAAACTCTTCACAATCAAAGATCAAAGATCTATCTTTACAAATCGACACAGATCAGGACGGGTTCGTTCCTATCCGTCTTCTCCACCCTCTCCACACCCATCTTACCGGGCACAATACAGTCTCCCTCTTCTATCGTCACTCCGGCAACCTGATATGAAAGACATGGCCGGTTTCTCGATTCATTTATTCACCAACGCTTTCAGAGGATAAGCATTCAGGATTTTAAGAAGGACTGATAGGAATCAGAATCCCCTCTTCAATTCCGACTCACCTTCAGGAAGCGGGTGGTGCTGTCGTGGCTGTAGCCCAGCCAGGCACCGCACACACTCAGGGGCAGCTTGATGTTGGGCGCCTTCAAAATAGCAGTTTAATGGAGGATGATGTTCATCAAGCTTAGAAAAAAAAAGGATCAACAATAGTAGGGAGAACCTATTATGTATTTATGTCTCCAAATTTTGATAATAAACACAAAATGGGTGATCATTATATAATTATCTAATGAACCTTGAATGCTTTGGCCATGGTCGTGAGTGCTGTCAGTCGGAGACGAGGCAGGATGCCCACACAGGCGGGACGGAGCAGAGAGGAGAGAGGGAGGAACGAGAGACGACGGAAGAAGCGGTGACTGTTGCCTCAAATTGAAGATTGATCAGGTGAGTTGGGGTTTTACTGTAGAATCTCAAGATTCCAGATTAGTGATGGCAAAACGGCTTTTCGGGCCGGCTTCAACTCGGCATTTCAACGGCGAAGCCGGCTTGAACACGTGTCGAAGCCGGCTTGCCGAGTCCGTTTTGTCATCACTATTCCAGATGGTCTCGGCCCCTCTCAGAAACAAACTTATTTTCGACAACGAAAATTCAGTCAATAATAGCTAAAAATAACGCTAAACACGTGCCTCTTCAGGAGGATGTTACATTTAATCAAATTATTTTTTTAAATTAAAATTTGAAAGATAAACAAGGCTAACCTTCCCTGTACGACAGCAGCAGGTCGAACACGGTCTCGAACAGGTCTCTTCCCATAATCCATCGATGCTCGATGGCCATCACTATCGCCTCCTGCTCGTCAGCTCGCTTAAGACAGTGCACGGCAGCCACTTGACGCCGGAGATCGGAAGGACCAGCGGCGAGCCTGCAAGAGGAATTGCAATAGAAATAGTTTGGAAGCAGAATATTTTGAGATACTAAGGCCCAATTCACGAATCCGGGCTCCAAGACTTTCCAGAGAAACCAAAACCTGCCAACAAAGCTCACCATTCTGCACGAGTGGCCTCGTCTGTTTCTGAGAGGAGTCGAGACCATCTGGAATATTGAGATTATACAGTACTTTTAGTACTTTATTTTAAAAAAAAATTTTTAGTGCTTTAGTTTACTGAACAAGGACAGTCGGAAAAAAAATTATCCTCGACATTTCATATCGGCAGTTGTCATAACGGTTTCAAGGTATAATACAATTAACTCTAGGAAATGGATACAACGGACCGTTGGAAGCATTCCTCGGCCGCGGTGGCATGCAGTTTGGCCTCGAACGCCTTGCTTCGCTCCGAACGGGCTCTGGAAGCTTAGCATAGATCAGTTTGACAAGGTGGTGAATTCATGAACATAGAGATAAAGAGGCACTTAATCGCTATCCATGAACAAGATACTACGCCTTGAAACAGTTTTAGCGAGTATATAAAGTCTCCTGAATAGAGAAAGATGTCATACCTGTACTCGCTTCTGATCGCGAACGAAATCTGTTTCTCGAAGATTGTGAGGGCGACCTCGCCGGAGATACGCGTGATAGTAGAGTCTTGCCTGGAATAGGAATAAAAAAGTTTTTTTTTGCTATACCGAAAACGTGATTATGACAAAATGGTCTTCGTAATTTTTTCTATATCAAGAAGCATTATTTTAAGTAGAAAAGGGGTCAGACTCAGCAGTGTACAAACCTCACGGCACGCAATCGGTCTTCGACGAAAGAGAACCGCAGTCCGAAGGGCAGGTCATCACGCTCGTACACCTCAACCAATCAATAATTAGGTGTCATTAATCGAGTAAGATGCACACCAATACTCTGTCACATTGCAAACCTCCAGTAGGTAGTCGACAGCCCGAAGAAGCGCCTCTGGCGTGCGAAGTAGGTCAGGATTGCCATGGTCGCAGCCAGCCGCGGGTCTGAAGACTGAATTGGTGATAAACACAGGCTATAGTGAGCCCTAAGCACTAAGGTATATTATTTGGCAATTAGCTTAAGCAGGCTGAACTAATTGGATCACATGCTTTTAAAACCCCGAACGATGCTTTTAAAACCCCGAACAACGCTTGTAAGCTCTGTATTGCACCATCCAGACTACACACTTGACCTAAGAGAAGAATCAAACATACCTCGTATACTCCTTCACGAGCCGGACGTCGAAATCCTTCTCTAGCGGATGAAGCAACGCATTATCGTGACGAAATCGAACTTCGTAAGAGGGACACAGTTCGGTGCACCGAGGAACGATTGCCGCAATCTTTGAGGCTGTCATTCCGGCCTGAAATTGTGGGCCAATTGACAAGGTGTCGATTAGTAACAAATTAGCAACAAGATTAAAGCGCAAAACCAAATGAATCGCGATTTTTAAAAATTAGAAGAAAAAAAATGAAATTGGTGCGCGGAACCATTTCTTACTTTTCCGAAACCTCCTCCTCCTTAATTACAGTCACGGCTTGAACTGACTTTATTTCACTCTCTCAGTTTTGCGTGCTCTCTCACTCACTGCGTACACACGTTGACGAGATAATGTGTGAAAATAGGAGGGTAGCAGCTGCGCTGGCTTCTGCGTCCGCAGCGCTCGTATTCGTTATTTCGCCTTGTTTACTTGTTGCATTGTTCGTTTTTCGCGAATTGCGTTCACTTTTATGAACTTATGAAGTGTTTACTATTCCGAGTATTAAAAGGAAATTGTCCAGTACTATTCACCTGAGGATGATCGTTTCAGAAATGCTCACTCGTCGCATCTCTAACTCGATCTCACTAGCTTCACGGTCGCTTGCAACGGCTGCCCCGTCTAATCAACGCAGGAAGATAAAGGTAGGCATTGACCCTTGTGTATCTGCTGTTTTTTCTCTATTCAAACAAACAGAAGGACAAACGCTTGTATTTTTATTTACGTAATGACTCTTTCCAGGTGGATAATCCGGTGGTTGAACTCGATGGAGATGAAATGACTCGTATTATCTGGGCGGAGATCAAGAAGAAGCTCATCCTCCCCTATCTCGATATCGATCTCAAGTACTTCGATCTGGGTCTACCCTACAGAAATGAGACGAATGATGAGGTGAGGAGTACTGTAGGAAGGTCACAGTGAGATTATCGATTGGTAGGTCACGATCGAGTCTGCCAAGGCGATTCTCGAGTACAACGTGGGCATCAAATGTGCTACCATCACCCCCGATGCGGCCAGGTAAGAGTAGTCGTAGATGGATCGTTCTTGAATGGCCTACTTCTCAATTTTAATCTTCGTCCCTTACAATTACTTTCCTCTCAAGCAAACATATCTCTCCCTTTTTTATCTTTTTGTAGAGAGGTAGATGAAAGATACCCTCCCTAAAAAGTTATTATAGAGTGAAGGAGTTCAACCTCAAGAAGATGTGGCTCTCACCCAATGGAACCATCAGAAACATCCTTGGAGGTGAGAAAAAAGGAAATGGGATTGTAAGGCAATGCGATTTTACTGCCCCTTATCAACGATAATGCAATGTGGAGAATACTGTAAGGCCTACTGCTAGTCAGATAGAAACACTGGCTATCGGGCCAGGGATTGTAACGTACTGCTAGGATAAACTATGTAACATTGCTATCCATATAGCTTATAGGGTACGATATCTTCACGACTGCAGCCACTTAGAGCCACTTAGATGGATTGACCCTCTGATAATTTGTTTATCTCAGGTACTGTCTTCCGCGAGCCGATTCTGTGCAAGAACGTGCCTCGACTGGTGTCCGGATGGAATCAGCCCATCGTGATTGGCAGACACGCATTCGGAGACCAGGTGAATCATTGGGGGGATGATTCTGGAAGTTATTTCGATTTCCAGAGTGGATTTATTTTGAACACATTATTTTGGACGTCCTATGCCATCCAGTATGCAAAATGTTAATGACAGAAAAATGTAGATTATATTACAAGAAGAAATGTTTTAACGAAGTACAACTATAAGGAAGTTCTGAAGTGACCGATCCATTTCATTCGCTAATAGTAATGCAAGATTATGACAGTATCGTGCAAAAGACGTCGTAGTTCCTCAGGGATCCAAGATTGAGTTGGTGATTAGCGAGAAGGACGGAAAGTCGACCACTCACGAGGTGAGAATTACTGTAGCTGTGTATTGCATGATAGGATTACTGTAGCTGTGTATTGCATGATAGGATTACTGTAGCTGTATATTGCATGATAGGATTGCTGTAGCTGAATATCGAGTGATACCGTTCTCCTCACAGGTATTCCACTTCAAGAACAGCGCTGGAGTCGGGTTAGCCATGTACAACACTGACGAGGTGCGGAACTGTAGGAATACGGTAGTCATGTTGAATATCGATTGCAGAGTATCATTGGCTTCGCACACTCGTGCTTCCAGTACGCACTCAGCAAGAAGTGAGAAATCGTTTTCAATGATTTATTTTACGATCGATGGAAACAGGTTCCCTCTATATCTCTCGACGAAGAATACGATCCTGAAGCAGTACGATAATCGATTCAAGAACATCTTCCAGGAGATATATGAAAGGTGAGCAAGCGCCAGCGTTTTAAGAAATTGTTCACACTAATAGCGAGTATGTTGTATTACTTGCCATTATATAACCTTTTTCTTGAGGCAATACGCTGTTCAGTTCAAGAAAGCAGGAACTTTTTACGAGCACCGACTCATCGATGACCAGGTCGCCCAGGTAGATTGATCTTTGATCTTTGGGTTATGTAGTCTCATCTCTTCTCTCCAGGCACTCAAATCCGAGGGAGGCTTCGTGTGGGCATGCAAGAACTACGATGGAGATGTAATGTCTGATATCATCGCTCAGGGTTCGTAGTTTGGTCTTTGTGCTTTGTAGTTTGATCGCCACATCTCTCGCAGGATACGGTTCTCTGGGCCTGATGACCTCCGTGCTCATGTGTCCCGACGGGAAGACAGTGGAGGCTGAGGCAGCCCATGGTACCGTAACCCGCCACTACAGAGAACATCAGAAGGTATACGGTATGGCTGCCAAATTAATTTGAATCGGTTGTCCTCGACACATTTACTTGCAACGTGGTGAATGAATAGTGGCCTCACGTACTTGGGGGGGGGGGGTGAAAGATTTTAAATCTCTAGTATACAGTAATCGGTATACGGTAGTCGGTTTGGAGCAAGATTAGATGATGATTCCAGGGTAATCCTACTTCGACCAATCCCGTGGCCTCCATATTCGCGTGGTCAAGAGGACTGCGTCACAGAGGAAAACTGGACGGAAATGAGGAACTACAGAAGTGAGTTGCCATCAAATCACAGATGAAAAGAGTATGTCAGCAGTCATAATATCGGATACAGTGGGACAAATTATAGAGAAAACTTCGTTTGGAAAGTGAAAGATCAAGAAACACTGCTATGGAAACTAGAAAAAAATCGTAAACCATTTTGTGAATTCTATCAGGGTGATGCATAAGTTTTGGACTTTTTTTCTTCAAGTGTTTACAAATTCTTTATAAATGGGAATTATCAAGTTAGTATAGGGGCGTTTTAAAGTGCATCTAATGTGCTTTCGATCGCACACTTTGATATTCTGACGGCACTCTGGACATGCACATTATGAGTCTTCAAATGCGGTCGATTCATGAAGGTCAGGATCGGGTTTCCATCATTACCCTTGCCAAAGGGGTTGATCTAATGGATCAATTTCAGTATTCATTTTGAAGATTGACCCTTTTGGCACATCTCACAGTTAGATTTCAGTACAGTTGTCGACGACATCGATCTGGCACAAATTCTTTCAGACCACTATCCAGCGATTTTTATGCAATTTTCTGCATATTGTATGCTTTTCAGATTTTCAATTTGTTTGGCCTGTGAGTGACAATGAGTCAATTCTTTTCTATGATATTGTGGACGTAACATGTGAGAATATAGCGCCCCACACTAGACCCTTACCACTATTTTTTTTATACACAATTGAGATCAATTGTTGAAAGCATCAATGCTATGAAATTCACGTCGGTTTGCGAGTCGCCACTACTAAAATAGTTATCATGGACCCTAGATCTCAAGCGAATTCGAAAGAGAATTACACTAGGTACTCACTTATGTATGATAGATACCCAGCGAAAATTTCCCCGATGAGATCTGGAGGTTCGGAAAGGTTTGTGAAAATCGAGTCTTTTTGTAATGCCGACTTATGAAAATATCTCAAGTACCCAAGCTAAAGGAAACCATCTGAGTTGATGATTAATAACGCAAAGTTCATCCATAAACGATGTATTGGAAAGATGGCTGCATGATCTCTCTCGGCTGAATGCCAGTATATCAAACTCACCACTGAAAAAAGTCCAAAACTTATGCATCAGCCTAGTATAAAAAATACTCGATAGATATTTCGCATGTGCATCCATCAAAGCACGAATAAATGTGATGATGTGCAGGTTCGCTCTGAATCTGGAGAAAGCGTGTGTTGACACGATCGAAGAGGGAAAAATGACCAAGGATCTCGCCATTTGCATCCATGGAACAGAGGTACGGTAGGATACGGTAGTCGATAGTGAGGGTATCAATTACAGAAGGCTAGCGAACCTGGAATGTATCTGTTGACTGATGAATATCTGAATGCTGTTGATAAGAAGATGGCTCAACTTATGTCTAGCTAATAATTGATCTTTAATCTCTGTAAATACGCAGTGCTCTCTTTCATGAATCAACAAAAATTAGTTGTTTGAACAATTGTAAATAGTAGGCTGTAAATCATGTTATTGCTTGGACAATCTGTCATGTTATTGCTTTAAAATTTCTTCATTATTTATACTTGTAGTCGATGTGTAGATCAGGTAGACCATGCTAATCTATTTCTATGTTTATGTAATGATTGTGCATATTTATAAATGCTTTATGAAAGGCACATCTTCTATTGCTAAATCGTACTTTTGAGAACCTGATTCTCATTCGTGAACAGGCTATTGTCGTAGGTCAAGTATTGCATGTTCCTTGTGAATATCTTCGTAGGAAGGTGGGGCTTCCTCAGACCTTTCACGGTACTCTAGAGGGAAGAGAGAGTGAGGAGGAGACTCGGGAGGGGCGATGGGCGAGGAGGGACTGTCGGAAATGCTGAAATATCCATTCTCTAGAAAAATTACTCATCTGTATTTCTTTCTCTCTTTCTCTTTCTATAGCACGCTGCTTTCGTACTCCTCCATTTTCTCTTACCTCCTGGAAGATCGAGATGTGTTAGTTTCTGTTATTGTTAGTTGTCTACTATCACTCGATTGAGTGTTCCATTGAGGCAAACCTCTTCTCATCTTTACCTCAAGGAAGCAAAAGTTCGGAAGTGAATGACGATGATAAAGTTTCCAATGAGAAAGAGAATTGTCCAGAGACAGAGGCAACCGATGTTGAAATCTGAATTTAAAAATCATTTCGTTGCGTCCATGGTATTGCAAGAAAATAAACCGTTTCACTTGTTATTACGAACGGTCAAATCTACTGTGTTTAGCAATCATTAATAAGGGATTCTAGGCTTCAGTGTTTGTATTTAATCAGTGCATTTTGCGTCCAGGATCACATAGGAGAAAGATCGCGAATATTGGAAAACTAAATAAATAATTAGCGAATATTTTGTTCCTCTCATCATGCCTACTGTATGCTAAACAGTCTCATGACTCTAACTGAGTTTTTGAATCTTACAATACTATCACGGATTTTCTGTACTTTTGTAGGAACGCTGACTACAGAAAAAAATTTCTGTCTCGGATCTCTACGAAACTAATGTTACCGACTAAAGTGAGAACGAGGAGAACGCCCATGCAATGGGGGAAAATGCCGTCTTGAATGTGCTTTCCTCGAAAAACAGAATTTTCAACTATATTATGGCAAAAGCCGATGTGATCAGCGTCATGTAGTTCGCTCTATCAACAGCAGCCAGGATAATATCCCACAATCGCTGAAAGTAATAGTCAGTCCTCGATAGGTTGAGACTACGGTACCACGAATATGTATCCGGGCCCGGACGATTTGGGAAGACCCGTCAATCCGAAAATGTCGTCGATCTGTGCGATGAGCACATAAACTGCCGCTCCTGGAGGAATGATCTTTGATCTCTGAGGAGAAAAAGAGAGGCGAACCAGTAGTGAATCCGGACACGAGCGGGTCAGAGAAGTAGGAAGCGAGGAATTCTAGTCGAAGGAGTCCCGCCGCGAACTGGAGGAGTACGGTAGTTGAGATATAAATCGATACCTGGACGATGCCAATGGCTGCGGTGAGTGTGGAGGCGACTTGAATGGGAGTGAGATCAGGGGGAAGGGTGGTGTTGGTCGAGCCTAAATAGGGAGGATCGATACTCCGGAGGTACAGTATACCGGTCGAATTGACGGCTCCTATTTTCTGCATGATATTCTCTTTGGCGATATCAGCCATGAGAGTGACCACAGCGAATGATCCTGAGTAGGGAGTGATGGTTTGTTTTAGAAAGAGGGCTGATTCCTAATATTTCAGAGCGAATCTTATTCTCCTCTATCGATGATAGAGAAAAAGCGCGCAAAGTGAACAATATCCGAATGGACAGCTTCCATTAGTATTGCCGAATCAATTACTAACTCCATTTTTGATTTTTACCTCCATTTACCTCCAGTCATTGTTTAGTTTCTCTGACTGGCAAGAGAGCGTGCAAAATAGAGAGAAAAATGGGAAATATCCTATTAACTCGGGCATCTCTAATTCCCACCTATCGATGTGTGTCTCGACGTACGTGGGACGTCCCGAATATCATGTAGAAAAAAGACAGGGAAGCACGAGGAGTAGAGACCGTACACGGGATCCACCCCGGCAAGGACCTAGTAGGCGAGGCCTGAGAGATCAAAGATCAAAGATCATCCCAATTCAAAGATCAAAGATCAATCTGCCGGGACGTGCATGATTCCCGTCGTGATGCCTCCGATCAGGTCGGCCAATAGACACTAGCGGAAACTGCGCGGAGATCAAAGATCACCATGAGCCAAAGATCAAAGATCAATGTGAGATGGGGAAGGAGTTACTCACTTGTAATTGGGCAGCCATTGGAGGACTGGGATGAAGGAAAGAAGAGTGGATAAGAAATGAGAGGGACTTCTGCATGGCTGCACGAAACCACGCATCGCTCGTTTGAACTCACGTGAGATGGAGCTCATGGATTGCCGAATTGTTCCTCGAACTGTTTCTGCAAGAGGAGATTTCACATTCCTGAATGATTCATTCGTAATCATCTATTGGGAATTAGCGTTGAATAGTGCCTTCTCTAATATGTACACTATCTCGCCAATCAGAGTGACGAAAGAGCTACTATTTGCTGATGTACAGTATCGCCCATAAGTCTTTGGCCAATTTTTAATCTTTCATAACTTTTGACTCACGATAGATTTCTCGCTCAAACTTGGACATGTAGTAGTACACCCATCGTGTGTTAGGAATATGCCATTGAGATATCAGGGAACTCCCTTGTTGTTGCTTACTGATGCCGCAATCGTGACATGGTTTTTCACGGCAGACTTTAAGCTCGATACATTTTCTTTCAGCCTTCCGGCTTCGTGTGCCGATAGAATACCTTTTCGATGAAAATATGTACTCAAGGGAGGATGACGTACAGTGGCTTTACAAAGGCTCAAAGATGGGTCCCGAAAAAATGGATTTTCGTTTTTCGACGTGCTAGAAACTCGTTCAAAATCTCAAAATTATCCTTAACACAATTACTGATGATCTCCGAAGTTTGATAACAATAGCTCTTAATTAGACCTCAGGGCACGAATTTTTCACTTTTGCAAATTATTTTTTTCTCCCTATTTTGGATGAACACAGCTCCAAAGCCGATTTTTGTTCAAAGGTCTTTCCTGGACATGTTAGTTGCAAATCCATGGAATATATTATTCCCAATTTTTTAGAGCATTTGGATAACTTTCCCGCACGCGGCAACCAAAAATCCGAGGTCAATCGATTTTCAACCCAAAAAATGACCATGATACCCCATCATAAGTCGAAATTTTTTTTCTATCAGAACTTCCTGACTGAATTTTTTTCTGATATATCTTTGTGTGCTGAATCCAAATTTCGATATGAGAGCCCATGATATTATTAATGAAAAAAAGTTAAAATTCATTATGTCGAAAAATAGACGATTTTGAAAATCGATTGACCTCAGATTTTCGGCTGCCGCGTGCGGGAGTTATCCAAATGCTCTAAAAAGTTGGGTATCGTATATTCCATGGATTTGCAACTAACATGTCCAGGAAAGACCTTTGAACAAAAATCGGCCTTGGAGCTGTGTTCATCCAAAATAGGGAGAAACAAATAATGGACGAGTCTCTATCATGTCTATGAACGAAAATCCATTTTTTCGTGACCCTTCTTTGAGCCTTTGTAAAGCCACTGTACGTCATCCTCCCATGAGTAATTTTTTCATCGAAAAGGTATTGAGGCCTTCTATCGTCACACGAAGCAGGAAGGCTGAAAGAAAATGTATCGAGCTTATTGCTAATTTTATCCCCTAGCTTTCCCTATCCACGATCTCTTTCAGAAGCACTGGCTACTGAATCAGGAATCGACCGACCCGTCATGGATCAGGTCCATTACAGTCAATATTAAATAATGTGAACCGTTTATCCAAACTTATGAGAAGTTATGAGTCATATCATAGAAAAGGAATTACTTTCTGGGTGTATTTCGGTGCAAGAAGGACAGCATCCGCTTTCGCCTTCACCCATACGCATTTAGCATTTTTGTCCAATTGTACTACCATTTCATCCGAGAACACGTGAAGCATGAACTGTTCATTACGCCTCAGCTACAAAGAAATTGATAATTCCCTTTCACTCTAGTTCACACCTTCTCCGTAGCGTAAGCCAGTCTAATTCCTCGATTGAGGAGTCTCACAGAGAAACCGTACCGAGCACGCATAACCCTGTATCCCATCTCCATACACTCACAACACCTTTCGAGACCTGAGCATCAAATGATCTACTACCTGATTGTGAAAAGTATAGTACCTTTAGCCCGAATCGATCCTCAATTATTGTTGAACTTGGGCTGTTGTTCTATGCCCATTGCTATCGTATAATTCCTCGATGAATTCCTTCACACCATCATGCAAGGGCAAGGGCACAGAAGTGCGGGAGTACTTCTTCTCTCTCCTCTCCTTTCGCAACAACTGCCTACGAACCGAACTGGCGGAGATGGTCTCGCCGAGCTCATTCAATCTCTTGGCGATGGCTGCGAAGGACATTCTCTCATCCCTCCACACTCTCACATTATTGCGCAGCTGCTTCCTCCCAAGGGGCTTGTTTCTCCTCTTCAGCTGCAACCTCTCTTGATACTTGTATCCCTCCTGCAACATAATACAAATGGATCAGCAGGATCGTCTTAGAAATGGTATTAACCAAGGAGTGTGCAAAATAGAGAGAGCCGAGACTAGCAACGAACCTTTTTAGGTCGCCCCATCGCGAAGGAGTGACAGTCGTAATTACCGACGACACTGATTCAGAAGAGCAAATAAATATGAGAAAAACAATTGGCTAAATGTATAAAAGATAAAGGAAATCAAAAAGATCAAAGACCATTCTGTCGTTTGACACACCACACGCAACATCATCACAGCGAATTTATTCCGTTTTTACATATTTAATATGTGAATTGTGTATATTTATCATGCATTGCATGTGTCATCACGAGTTTGTTTTCCAGGCATCATGCTGTGGCTCGGAAAACGTGTGGATGACGGCTCGTTCGTCATTATTGACGAGGATATCATCGACGGAGTTGGCGATGCTGGAAGAACGGTGATCGTGAATGAGAATGGAGGCTATCAATTAGTGCTGAAGGACTCAGGCGGCAAGCAAAAGCTGAACGCATTGAAGTTCGCGATGGAGAATGGAGCCTCCACTCCGTCTAATACTAGACAGAGTCGGCGAAACGTGAGAATATTTTGCCCCTGATTGAATAGCACACTTTCTATTATGCCTTAACGAGGGTCGAGCTAATTGTCGCCATGAACAATTTGCTCAAATTGTGAGATGTTTCAGAACATGATGATTGTGCCTCCCACCATTGGATCTCCTCCTCCTTCACCAGGACCTTCATCGTCTCGAAGACGCGCATCCACTCGCCCTCGTCCTACAATGGCTCTTCCTGCTGGCTCTGCGGTATCTATTAATCTCCTTTTTCGATCCGCTCAATGATTCAGGCTGCATCGATTGTATCGCCTACCGTAACCCAGGCTACATCAATGGTCTCACCTACCGTAACCCAACCGAATATTCTCTCGAACTCTGCTTCTGCGTTCCTTCCTCCAACTGCAAGCAGTGCAGGCATGAACAATGGTCAGTGACTCTGATATTGTCTTCGACAATTTGTATTTCCAGCACTCGATGGTATTCTGGCGTACTTGAGAAAGACTGATGAAAATCAGCTGAGAGTGGAAAAGAGGTTGGATGATTTCATCCTTCTGGTTTCTCCTCTCATAAGACAGTACCGATTTCGCCAAGAGTACCGCCTCACAAGTGAGGCTTTTATTTCCTAGATGCTTTATTGGATAGCAAACAAATTAAAGCTGAACGACTTTGACGAGTTGAGGAAGCAATCGACCAAGCAGCAGAAAGATCTGAAGAGAGCTGTGGTTGCACTGCATGAGAAGATTCCGGATCGGGAGGGTTAGTATGATACTCGTCTTCTTTGTGTCCCTCTATTAGAGAAAAGAATGCGATCGAAAATGAGAGAAGTGCCTACCTATTCGTCTACCAATGCTTTCTAGACTTCACCTACTCGTACCTGAGCAAGTCAACGGTGGATTCGATCGATGTGGGTCGTCTCAATGCGCAAAGATTGGCTACGAGACTCCAGAAGGCAGTGTACATGGCCAATCCCAGCGAGATGAAGAAGAAAGTGGATGATCGTGCTGACCAGGGAGCCGTCAAATGGATATTTGACGTGAGCATTACAATCTTGGATATCAAAAAGTTACCTGCCCTCTTTGCAGTGTGTCCTGCATCGGCGTGACTACTCAACTCCCGATCTGGAGGCAATGGCACTGAGTGCAATCAGAGAGACTTGACCAGTATGCGGGGAATGCAAAGAGAGCCAGGAAGAACCCGATCAAAGCCTTCACCAAGAATAAGAGACCCAACAAGCGATTCAATCCCAACAAGAAGCCTTCTCAGTCTCGCAAAGCGAGAATTGTCTAGATCCCCTTCTCCCAATAATTCTCGCGATTCTTCCCCGGTCACTCCTCCCACTCCCCTCGTGTCTCAACCAGCAGAAAGAGGGAACTCTCTTCCTCCTATGTCGACTCGCAGCCTAGCACCTCTGCTAAAGCTAACTCGAGCGGCATTAGAACCCCTTCAGAGAGATCTCCCTCTCCCTACTTCAATCCCAATAAGAAGATCAAGACGGAGATTGACTAAGATATGCACTCCACTTCAGTTGTTATCGCCATTTGTTGATAAATGTTGTATGAAACACGTAAGTACAGATCAGAGAAATATACAAATTAATCGCAAAAATAATTACAAACCGAAGCGATGTTACTTGAGGGGGATGAAACTCGAAGAGTGGGTGGCTCCAATACCGGGACGACCGTGCTTGACGGGCTTGTATGAGATGGCGACCTCTCCGACGCCTCATTGGGCTTGATCCAATCTGAAAATTAAAAAAAATATATATAAATAAATAATGTCCAGTCCAAAACCAACAGACAAGAAGCATTGAACAGGGTCTCTGCAGTTAACGGGGGTCACCTCAGCATCTTTTTAGCCTATGCTTGCTTGCGAGCAGGAAAATAATAGCTCAACGAAGTTCGAAGCACGATCCTAATCAGAAAAAGGAATGGCGATTTGAAGTTTCAATCAATGCTCAATAAATAAGATGCGGAACTTACCACCACAACAGGCGTCAATGCGAGAATGCTTGATTTAATAATAACATGAAATAAAGACACACCTGGTTTAATATTTGGGCGACGGATCCGACCATCTCGGGGAGGATGACCATGTCACGGAGATGAGTCTTGATGGTGGCGGGTTTCTCGAGGACAGCGCGCGCATGCCAATTATTCACAAAATTATTTAGGAGCATTGTTAATTCAGCTTTTAGTACTCTCGTTTCTCCCTTAGTAATCAAGATAAATTGCCACCTCGATTCCCCTAGAAATAGCCAAACGAAATCAAGAAAACACCTTTGATCTACCGGAATTGAGGTGAACAGAATTGGTTCCATGCAATCGCACTCTTTTATTGGTAGTCTCGACGATATTACGAGCAAAATAGAGACAAAAGAGACCCACAAGATAAGAAAGACCGAAGTAATTAGAGGAAGTGGCTTACTTTTTATAGAAGAGCGAGGTGCTTGCGCTTGAGTCCACGGGAGTGACGTCTGCTCCTTCAATTATAACCATTACTGTGCATAAACAGCAATAAATAATGACAAGCACGATAAGAAACGCGAAACAGAGCGAGAAAATGGGTTTTTGGCCGAAATGCAATACTGGACGTGACGTGAGCATTGCTGTTATCGTTTTGCACAGTAGAACAAGTAATTAAACCCAATTAGCACACATTTAACGAGCCGAAAGCGAGAGCAATTTCGAAAATAAATGAAATTCAGTGGAATCAAAAAGAGAAAAGCACGGGCGATCGCCAGCGAATTCGCTGACCGTCATACTGTAGATCTGGATTTGGTGAGTCGCAAACTGACTTTTTTCCCAAAAGTGTACTCAAAAAATAATTTTTAAATTAATTTTTTTCAAGAACGTCCAGCGATCGGCACATATGAAATCGGTATCCTCTCAAAATTTCAGCGCGATTCATGCACTCTCCGCTTCGTAATCAATGTTTTATGGAAATTATCATAACTTCTCATAAGTTTGGATAAACGGTTCACATTATTTAGTATTGACTGTAATGGACCTGATTCATGACGGGTCGGTCGATTCCTGATTCTGTAGCCAGTGCTTTTGAAAGAGATCGTGCTGGATAGGGAAAGCTAGGGGATAAAATTAGCAATGGCCGTATCGGTTTCCAACTCTCTCCATTCTGCTTGCTCTTTTTGGACAGTTCGGCCAGCTAGTGGAGAGAGTACTATTATGTAACAGTGGAACTCACTGTATCTCGCTTCATCGAGGAACCGATTATCCTCTGACATTTTGACTCAAAGGGAGCCTTTATTGCTACTTGCCGCCCAAGTAAAGATGCCAGATCGAGAAGGAAATGGCAGCAATAAGAAAGACCAGAGGGCAGAGGGACGAACGGAGAAGGGAAAGAGACTGAGGAGGATAGGAGAGAGAAGAGATGGAGAAAGAGAAGCCAGATGGACGAAGAGACCATCGCAAGGGTCATAGACAAAGGTGTGAGATGGAGAGTGAATGTTCTTTGAGTGGAGAATGATCGTTCTTTGAAGTCGAAATGCTTCAGAAGGCGCGCTCTTTGATTCTAGCCAGAATGATAGCGGAAGAGTGAAATACATTTCAATAATTAAAGATTACTTACTTTTCAGAGCTATCGCAGTAGATATTTGTGATGGTGGCATGTCTTCGAACATTGACCACACGGATTACCAGAAGGCCCACCAGAAGTATTTTTTATACTGCTGGATGTGAAATAATTAGCATAATCGAATTTTGCGAAGGGTTTCATGTTCATTTCTCGCGAGATCTCGGCCAATTACAACAAAAATCGTTCAGGCCAGTGAAATTGGATTTTTAGGTTACTGTAGCTTTTTTGAAAGATCAATATATCGTCTCTTTTCGCTCAGATACGCGATTACAATACGCCTAACGTTTGTTACTTATTTTTCCACAATATTATTGAGTTTTAAAAATATTAAAATATAGAGATAAAAAATTCTAGAAATAGTTAGTAATAAGTCTGACCGGACTCACCGACTCAACTCAAAAAACCTACGGTTGTTCACATTTTATTTTGCGTTGTATTTTTGTTATTAAATATTTTTTCGGAATCTTTGTTGCCTCGCTAGATTCGCCACTACCGATTACCTTGGTTCCGTATAAGATAATACTTTATTGATGCCGCCGAAAGTACTCATTGCGATTCCTAGTCTTAAGACGTTTTGTTTACTTGTTTACACTCGTCCAGTGTAAACAAAGGTTTCAAGTTAATATTGACTGATTTGTATTTGCACGTGTTGCAGCAATGGCGGGTCGTCAGCTGCGCTCGAGACTCGTGAAAAGAGCGATGTTCGAAGTGCCGGTCTGGTCGGATGAACTCAAAGTGTACAACACGTGCATCGTGGACAGCTTCCTGGCGACGCTGCTGTGCGCGCAGTGGACAGACGGCCGGTTCTCGAGGTGAGAAGGGGATGAGCGGGCACGCGCAGCTACTGTCAGGAAACCCAGAGCGTTTGTTATCGAACGAGAAATGCGCTCGCCGTCGAGCAATGCCTTAGTTTCATTGTGATTGCCACATCACGCTTCAATTCTGCTCCTCATGTCTTATTAGGGAGTATTCCTCGTACCATGCAGTTGTTGCATTTGCAAGAGATCCGATGGTGGCCCAGTTCCAGATTGCAGGCCGATCCTTTTTTTTCGCGTTATTCCTGGAAAATAGGTGATGTCATGGGTACAACTCGGGTTTGCTGGCACTGGTTTCCTGACCTACCCTTTTCTAGTCTGCTCGTGGGCACGGACGCCTTCACGAAGACTTGCAAGAAGTTTCTGGACGACGAGGGCAACGTCGAAGCGCGCAAGATGGACTTCATCAAAGCACACTACGCCAAAAACGTGAGTGATTTCGCTCTACGGCTGTTAAAGACGACTGTCGTTCCCAAAATAAATTTACCTCCTCTTTGAGCCCATTCTTACGCTAGTATGAACCACTTCTCGCTGATCCACTTTTAGACGCATATCACCTTCCATAGTGGAGCCAGTGATTCGTGAGAAATGGTAGCGCCATCGAGCTCTGTTTATCTACCGCTCTCATTGCCAGGAATCTGATGCAATACTATAGGGAACAATTGCCTTCTAGGCCAATAACCTATTGTTGTATGTTAATTAAGATTTATGCTTATTAATATAATTAAATTAACTCATTGTAGGGTGATGGCGAGTTCAATCTGGAGGGCGACGAGATCGCCATGATCCTCGACAAGGCGAGAAATTTTGTTTAATTAAAAATAACGTAATTTTAATTAAACAAAATTAATTAAAACGCTGGCACATCTGTGATCGCAGATTAGGCGTCGGTTTGTACCCTCATAATTCTCGTTTAAGGCGAAGAAAGCCATCGAATACTCCCTCTCAACGCGCTGTCAAACCTGCGGGAAGGAGGCCAAGTCGAGGAAGAACTACCTCTACGTATCGTGAGTAGAGTTACAGCCGCCGTGATCAGTCTACTCGAATTCTAGTCGAAACTTTTGCCTAGAACACATTTTGGGCCTACCGCTTTGTAGACTCGTACTGTAACATAACACGCGGTGTAAGGCTTATTTGTCAATTCGCTGTGACTTTGCAATTAGTGATCAGTCATTTTACTGGGGGTATCCTTGTGCGTTATGCCTTTCTATAGGGTATCTCCGTGCTACTGAAAGCGACTTGATCTGTAAGGAGTGCCGTCGGTTGCAGGTCAGATTGCGAGAAGCGTCTTCCGAGTGCCATGCTGCACGCTGCCCTCACGAGGATGGGCAAGAGCCATCGATGCCCCTCGACGTGTGAGAAGTCGAATCACTTCATGGAACTGGAGGTGACCTTTTGGCCTTTCCATTACCCTTAGCATTAAGTTAATATCGTTAACCTAGTCGATACAAGTGTATTTTCTATGATACAAGTCATTGGTGCTCCTATTGAAGACTACCGATCATATAGCGTCGAATTTGACGATAAATAGATTGATTGGTTGGTAAGAGGTATATCATCTTTGTCATACTACCTGTGTATTAGGGTTGGTCATTCGGAGTCCAATTTCGGATCCGCAATTGGACGCCGAATTACCGACCCTACGGTGTATACTACCTGAGTAGATGAAAATTTAGTCGTTGCCTAACTAATAAAAAAAATTAAATTGATTGTAGGTGGATGACACTACGTGGATGCTGCCCATTGATCTCTCGCCAATTAGACCCAAAGCTAGCTTGATCGGCGATCTCCCTGTCATGTTCGAGGTCCGTTTCATCTTTTTATGCTGTAATAATAATACTATTGATCAGCGTGGGTTTATAGCAGGTTAAAATACTTACAATACAATTTGTTAGATAGCCACCAGTGTCACAGTCGCCATTCAAGATATGGTAAAAATCTGGATTGAGGTTTTGGGCCCGGTACTTGGTACCATCTGGAGTACGGTAGTCCTACTGGGCACAGTATCTGATCCCATCTGGATTACAGTAGTCTCATCGGATACCGTACCTCCCCCATTTCAGGTGGGCGACGTCTCGTTCCGTCTGACGGGCATCTCTCTCTTCGCCGATGCGCACTACACGGCGGTTCTGCGAGACGGCAAGGACTGGCTGTACTACAACGGGATTGCGGAGCCCCCGCTCAAAGTGTACACCGACATCAAGAAACTCAAGGTACCGTATTTATATTAAAATTATTTATGAAAATTAGGGTATTCGGTAGGATAAGGTATAAAGATCAGGGGATTGCACCACCACTCACAGTATCCTGATATCGAGAAACTCTAAGTAGGTTTCGTCTTAATTTGGAGAGAATGCGAAGAAATTAGAAAAGAAGGAGAACCCATTAGATTGCTGCTGGGAGCTGTGTTTAAATTGTATTACTGTTCTTTATTCGCACTTCTCCCATTTGTTGAATTGTTTCGCTCCGTCGCATCTTTTCTTGATTTTTAAAATTATTCTAGATCACTATAGAAATACGGTCTTTCGGTTCTTGGAACCGCCACCAATAATTTTAATCTCATTAATAATAATAATAATAATAATATTAATTAAGGTGGATCCGAGCACCAACATCAAGGTCGCCTACTACCTGCGTGTCCGCCCGAATGACGAGCCCAGCGATATCGATGCGCAGTAGATTACGGTACCAACCACCGAGCAGGGTCGATTACGGTAGGCTATCAATCCAGAAGAGAAGTACCGTAATCCATTTAAACGTTGTGATGTAAATGCAGTTACTGTTGTTACTTTTATGGTTCCATTATGCCGGTTTATCACCATATCACCATAATCGACTCCCGATCTCATATGAATTTGTTCTGAACATAAATCGCTGTTTTTGACTATGCTGTGAAGAACACTTGTGTTATATGTGACAGATGGCATACAGCAGTCGGGATGAGGACACTCATGAGGGCATTCGTTGTTTCTGATTCGCTCATCCGAAGTCCATCCTTTATCTCATCGACCACGTTGACTGAGGTGGTTCGCCGATCCGAATAGCGAGACGAATGTCTGGTTCCTGGTACCAGTACCAATCGATTGAATTGGAACCGTGGTACCCTTGGAATACGGTATTCTCGGTATCCGGTTTCTAGTACCTTCATTCAAAATAGCTGCTCTTTCAACTGATGACGGACAGAATAGCTGATCTAGAGAGTAGGAAAAGGCCGATTTGAATTCACGGTGGAAATGAGAGGAAAATAAAACATTGCGAAAATTTTAAAATTCAGAACTCAAAATTGAAATCTTCCGTTCATGAACATGTACGGTAGATTTTCAGGCATCCGGTAACTAATTTTTTTGTATTGTTGTTTGTTCTACTTTATTATTGTTTGTTTTAATTGATCTATTTTATTTGTGCTGAATTCAGAGGCGTCCCACGATGCCTCATAAGTGTTCCGCTAAACAGGCACTGTAAGATTTCGTGCTTGATTTTGAAGCGTCCTTCGACCAGGGCTGGGAGCATAAAAAAACAGAAAAAACCTGAAAAAATGATGCTAGCGAAAAATTCTACCATTAAACCTATGGCTAATTATAGCTTAAAATGTGCGTCATTACCTCAGTTATCATAGCGCCAAATCTTAAAAAGGTATCACTTCATTTCGAATTATGGCAAGGTTTCTCCTGAGCAAAAAAAAAAGAAAAAGTGCCGCCATTTCTTTGAAGGATGTGATCATGTTTTGATTTTTTGGCGTAGAGTCGGTGTAATAGAGTCAAATCTAATGACATATCAAAATCGGAGGGCAAGTGCCAACTTTTCCTGTAAATATCATTTTCTGTTTTTTCTGGTCCCAGCCCTGCCTTCGACCTGGCCGTGCTCTTAGAGACGTATTGATTACGTCCCTCTTGCAGCAGCGACAGTGAGCACTATCCCTGCACGGATGCGCTCTGCCCCTACAAGACCAGGAACCCTGGCCGGGTGAAGGAGCACGTGCGTGCCGGGCACACGACCGCAAAGGAATTCAAGTGAGCACTCATAAATAAACTTGAACTCGCGAAAAACGATGCTCCAACTCATTTATCGCTAATAAACAGTCAAGTAAATAAAAACTTGCAACTACCCATCTATTCCTGGATTGCTTTCGTAACGAGTGCCATTCAACTGGTGCCTAATTCGGATAGGATTGCCTCGATTGATCAATAAAGCTCCTATTAAGGTGTCCCCACTGCACGTACTCTGTGGCCGTAGCGCATGCTCTGAAAGAGCACGTGAAGGTAGATCAGTATCTTGCGCTTATAAATAATAATAATAGATACAACTTTATTAATAATTATTTAGCTGCACGGCATCGACTCAGCATCGACTGATGAAGGAGTGAATGAGAAGGAGACGGTGGAGGGCGAGTTGTCCATTTAGAACGTATTGTTCGATGCTTCACGAACTATGGTAGAAGAGCAGAAGAAATAAGTAGGATGAAATTTTTGTCAAGTAAATAATAGTATGAGATCATTTGGAACGAGATCACCTCTCCCCATTATATTCATTACTGTGATTTTCCTCGCAATCGAGGACGTGCTATAGCAGCGCTACATTGTTACTTTCATGATGATCTCAAGTTTTCCGGCATTCTGGCTAGAAATATTACTGAAATCTTATTCGCAAGAACCAAATGAAACAAGAGTATATGTTTCAGCACCTAAGCCCTTGAAGAGACCTGCCGCTAGAATTGCTGTCCCAAGAAACCATCAGTCGAAGGAGATACCACCGTAGTCAAGGTGGGAAAAGGAGTGACTGGGATGTAACTGGGTCACATAGAGTGCAATATGCAAGTGCTACTTGCGAGAGTAACACGATAGCTGCAGATTTCGTTTTGTTTGTCGAGCTTTTGATCTTGTTTCTCTATGCAGATCTGTTAGATAAATATAGAAGAAATTTTTATCTGATGGCTAGGATAGCTATACTACTGTAGCCACCTTTTCTGTTCAGAATGCGAGAGAGGAGAAGGCACCCGAAGTGAAGAAGACTGGAGCAGATGCAGCGATGGCGAGGGAGATGGCCAGAGTGGCGAGGCGAGTCCAGATTATATTTCTTCATTTTCCAGTTATGCTTTTTTGTACTCACACTCTCGCATAGTGATTGTTTTTTTGTGTTCTCTATCTGTTCTTTCTAGGTTGCGTCCTTTTTTTTTATTTTGTCTTACCTTTTTTTTATTTGCCTACACTATTCCAAAGGCGCTTTACAAACATGTTTCTACAACCACATGTACGCGTTTTCTTGTTCGTAATGCGATATCTAAATGTCGTAGTTTGCAGACTTCGATCACTCAATGGTGCATTTTGATCTTTGATTATCGTAGTTTGTGAAATGATCTGTGAAATTTGCCAGAGTCTGCCGACTGAAGTGCGACCTCGCGCATCAAATCGAGCTGAACAATGCACGCAAGGAAGCAGCAGAGAAGAATCTGGCGAAGCAGAAGAATCGATACTGGAAGGTTTTGTAAAGATCAGATACGGTAGAGTGAGGAATGTAAGGGGTACGGTAGGTGTAGAGGAAAGAGAGACGTATGGAAGAGACACTGAAAATGCTGGGTGAAGAATATCGGAATCTTACCGTATTAGTAACTTGTGATCGACACTGGATCGTGTCATAGCTACAATTGGACGTTTCTGGGATATTGTAATGGCTTCACATATTCATTAGTTCATCAAGCGCATCCATGACCTCAATTCGCTCCGTTTGCTCTACTTTAATCTAATTCCAGGCTACGGCAGACGCGGCACCGTTGGAGCGTCTCGAGTTCTCGGGCGAAAGCAGCCTCTCCAACTGGCAGTGTAGTGTAGGTCAAACTATGGCGGTGCGAGATTTCGGAAAAGGCGCCCATGCCTCACATCACGACCAATTTGCAGACATCGATAAGAAGATGAAGGATATGGGCATCGAGGTGGAGCAGAGGAGCGACGAGACGCTGTGTGCGGGTTGGAAATTGGATACTTGAATGGAGCTAAAATAATGACATCACTCTTGAGTAGAGGGAAGGAAGACGAAGTAATTGATTATTCAAACAAATTCTGGTCAATTAGGCAACACAATTACCCCCGTTCGATTCACACATGAGCCGTAGTTCAGTGCGTCAACCCCATTGTGCGTTCAATCGTTAATTTCGTTTATCATTCCGTATCCCTCTTGAGCTTCCTCCACTGCCGCTGCTGGCTGCCTTGCGCGCGCTGTCGATCTCAAGAAGCGATCAGAGAATGGACAAGTCGAGGTATGGTAGTCTGGCTTTGTCTTGAATACAGTAGCAATGGTGATGCAAGTGCGCATTTGATGGGGATAATGTAGACTAGATTGTGACTGTGATACAGTAGACTCTTCGGGATAGGAGAAAGTCGGCTACCGTAACCCGGTGATGTTTAGGTGGTGAAGTCGTTCGAGCGTGCGCACTCGCCATCCCCCGATGAAGAGTATGAGATGGGGGAGAATTGATTTGTGAGATACGGTAGATCTCTTTTCAATAACTAATTGTAACCTCTCCTCATCCACTTTTGTACTAATAATCGCCGATCTACCATTCACTGACCAAATCTTCGTTTATTATTGAATTCATTCAATTTGCAATGATATCCCGTTGAAGATCCCACTTTTCGTTGAAGAATGTTTCGCCAAACATGGTACTGTACAAACTGACGATTTCGAGGGGTCACAGCGCAGCTAGTGGGAGATATAAGAATCTACAATATTTGACGACTGACAGATGGTTAGCGGGATAGATTGTTCTCCTAGCTTTCGTCTTTCTCGACTTCGCTGACGCCTTGTCTGACTCTCACGCTCATCTTATCAATCTATCACAGTCTTCACGTAGAATTCCTTTGCTTTTCATTTCTCATCTCGGCATCTCCTCAAGTTTGATATTTTGTTCACAATCGATGATCCTCGGTATATACGGCCTTCCGACTAGTTCTGTGATTCTTTAAATCAGTATGAATTGTCAGCTGAGGCAGATGCTTTCAGATATATCGCGTTCAATTGTGTTGTTCCATATATCGCCTTCCACTACCTTCACTCCCTTCCCTCAATGTCTCCATACAATACCACTCCCGACGTCGTCTCATCCACTGTCACATTCCTCCATGGAATCGGCGTCTGTTCACTTGCTTCTTCTGCCTTCGCTTTCTATTTCTTGCTATTCAAGACGCCTAAGAGCGCCCAGAAATACACTCGGCACCTCATTCACGTACAAGTAAACCTATTTATCATACTGGAATAAGAAAAGCAAAGAGAAGGGCATATTTTTTCGTATGTTGTGGTGGAATTTTTCAGGTCAATTCTGCACACTGTATGAAAGAACTAAGAAATTAGAGATTAAACCAAGGTAGCTTACCTCTACATTCAGGTATGGGTCGTATCAGTGGACCTCATTCTCTCACTATTGCTCGTACCAGTACCACTCTTTCCGATATATCACTCTGGTTTGGAGTCGCACGCGATTTCGGAATCAATCCCCACTATTTGGTGGTGAGTATAACCTCATTCAGCATTCCCTCTCGCTTGTCTTAGCTACGATAGAGAGTGCAGAATGGACAGATCTACTATCCATCTAGTAGAGATTCATCAATTTCCCAATAAGGCCCTCACGCTTTTCACGGTTGGCAACGTAGCCTTGGCGATCAACATGTGCTTTCATTTTCGATTCGAGGCTGTCGGGAGCTCAACAGAACGTATTGCATTCTTTAGTTTTCAAAAACTAGCTCGAATCGCAGTCGAGATTTCGAACCATGTTGATTCGCATCGGACTTGTGACTATGATGGCATTGCCAGCTCTGTTCTTCTCGTTTAATCGACCACTCAATGATGAGACTGAAAAACTTATCGAGGTAACTGCGCACCACTCAGAATATCGTTTGGATTGTAAGCATCATTATTCTGCACGTTCCCTTTCTGGATTTGTCTAAGAAATACAGCACAGAATGGAGGAATTAGTGTCCGAAACATTCCTATAAGATAAACACAGAGCTGTTTTACACGTTCAACCATTTTTCAGAATCATCTTGAGCTGAAATGGATCACTGACAGCAACCACTCTGTACTGGCCTATTCAACGAATTCAACCGAACAGCGGAATGCACTTGTGGTCACGGCATTAGTGAGTGTTGAGCTCGAAACATGGAATATCTTTTCATTTTGACCATTTTCGCGTCTTGAAATCGAATGAAAAAACATTTACGGAATAAATGTACCGTATTTCTCTCTCACAGCGGTTAACAATTGTCAGGTGTACAACGGCAGTGTGGCAGTGACAACGGTGTTGGCGACACTTACCTTCCGAGCTCTTCGAAACAATGTAACGAGTTTTTGTTTTGACGGTGGTGCACACTCGCACACCTCTCTTTCTTCTTCCTTCAGGCGGGTGACATGAGCGATAAAACACGACGGCTTCAGCAGAAACTCACCGAGAGACTCATTATTCAAGTTTAACCGGAAGTGATTTGTTTCTACAATTGGATAAATTTTAGACGCTTGCTATCTTTCTTCTCTTGGCATGCCCTATCTGCATATACGTCGGTGCCATCGCTTTTAAGGTTTTCAGTTCGCGTAAGTTTCGTTTTCGTTTTCTTTTTTTTGTGGGAGTGGATTGTCAATAAGATACGCTGCATGGTTACTAGGCACAGGGGCTGATGCAGTGAATACTCAAATTGAAGTTGTTCAGGTACTTGTGCAATATCCGTGTGTGTCCAAGGGACTCATTCACTGGTCCATTCGATACTTGTTATTTCGTTCTCAGACACTTACCGGAAGACTTCTAAGGCGAGCAGAGCTTTGTTTCGAAATAATTCACAACAATTGTAGTTGGATTGGAATGAGTGAGCAAGCGACTGTTTCATCAACTGTTCATTCTCTACCGATATTTGATAATAGCCAACAAAAAGGAGGGAACTTATTCATGCGTGCTCATCAGACCTGAATCAATAACCAAGCAGGGGCATAAATGAATCAGGAATCAAGTAGATCTCTTGATTTAGTATGCCAAATAATAAATATCTATGTTCCTGTTGCTCAAGAGCCGGAAAAGTTTTTTTTTAAAGAAAGTAATTTTTGTCAAAATCGTGAACAAGAATTTTCCGCTAAAAGCAACGTTGTCGCAATTTCGAAAAAAACACCAGAATTTCTTTACGATTTTTTTCTTTTGTATTCTCATGAGCTATAGTGTAGAGAATCGATTTCTACGAGTAAAAATACGCCAGAAAATCTACTAGTGGGGTGGTCGTGTGATAAAAACTGTTTTGACACTCGAAACGAGCCTGATGAAATCGATACATTGGAAGATGTTCCGACCTACATAGCAAAAAAGGCAATTCGTTTTCAGCGAGTGAAAATACGTCAGAAAATTTACTAGTCACGTACTTCAGAGATAGCGACTTTTTCGACCCTCAAAGCTGTGGGTTACTATTCCAAACGCTTGTAAGTCTGCTAAAGCCGACCTTAGCCAGCGATCAGCACTTGGGACTCTCATTCTAGGAAAAAAATAGGGGGGGAATCGATATTTGGCCATCCCAGGGCACCTGCGGGTCATGCCAACACACATGCGACTATTTGCCTATGCAGTGTGCATTATTTTTTATTGGATCCACCAGAAATAAGTTTGATTATGCGAAGCGATTCACGGTAAACAAATACGCTCAGAGATAAGTGGTCGATTTTCGATGATTAGAATCTGTTGTCACCGCGCTCTGGCTCATTTTCTGTTGACGAGAGAGGAATAACGACTTGACGATTCAAAAAGGGTTATCTGTAACAACGCGACATCATACAGACAACTCACTGGCGATAGGGCCGAATGAAGATGAGCGTGCCTAGGGGACTCGCCGCGAGAATCACAGAACTCACCTGACAACGCATTTTTAATGAGATTTAGTTATCAATATTTCTCTCAACTCTATTTTTTTTACTACTACCTTTTTTTGTTACTATTTTCAGAAGATATTTCGCTCTTTGCTACTAGCTTCATGACTAGCAGCATTCCGAGACTACTTATTCGGCTCATTTTTTTGCGAATAATGTCTCGTTCGGGAGATAAGCCGCCGACTCCATCTCGGGTATCACTTCTTGCGCTCGAGCAGTTCTGAAGGCGACAATCAGCAGAAAGAGCAGGGGAAGAAATGATTGGTAGATCAGACACTGAAATACAGAGTTGGATCGATTTAAGCCGGACTGCGCATTCGCTTCCCAGATGTTTCTGTACTAGCGAAGAGTAATGATCAATTCTAGCTCAGTCAATCAATGGTATTTCATTAGAGGCTCACGCCACATTCCGAAAACACGTTTGTTCGTTTCCGCATTAAAAAATACTTTTGTTTGTTTTATAAAAAATAATATACGCTGGCTTCTCACCCTCATGACCTCCACGTGCATTTTCTTGCTCGATTCGCTCATTGTAGCGCAGACTCGGAGCGCCCTGTGAACGCGGGTAGAAGCGACGATGACAGTGACATAGACGGGTATGACCGTCACTCTAACCCAAACGAGAAAACACATAATGGACAAACTGCTCTTCTCGGCCCCTGCAATGAACACATATTTTTTTTATTCCATCGAGACCACGTTACCAATGAGCAATTCTATTTTCGAGCTGTATTCATAGTCGTATTCCGGGTGGTTTTCTGCCATAACTTTTGCTAGTGAAGAATCATCAAGGGGCAGCGAACATGCGAAACATATCTGAAATGATCATTCAAGATTATCCCGAACCAGAAACGATTTTCTGGTTCTTTCCAAGTCTAATCTCAGAGGCGCAGGCTTCAAATTGTGTCGAGAAAAAATTCGAACTAAGATTCGCGAGCACAGTTTTGCAAACAGAGTAGGTAAATTACTGTATGTTGTACTTCGAAAAGGAAAAATACCTACAAACTATGCAGAGTTCATGAATGTGATGTGTAAGGAGGTTGGATGATCTGTTTACTTGCTCGCTCTACTCGCTTAGTTACCCCCCTATTTCAAACATTCTTTGTTCTTCTTGTTCCAACCACCTCCCCCCCCCCCACCCCTCCCCCCCCCCCACAACAATACCACCTGTGCGGATAAATCTATTCTATTCTATTCACACCACAGCGAAGATTTTTTGAATTTCACAAATATTAGGAGAGTCGGAGCGTAGATTAGAGCGAGCGCCGAGATAAGAGAAGCCGTGCTCGGAGGTGAATGCTTGATTACGTAGTACCTGCGCAGTTGACCGATGAAAAGCACGTGCTTATACCTGTAGCAAACGCTGAATGCGATCATGACGGTGAAGTGGATAATACCGTGGAAATAAATCGCAAATATGGAGAAGCAGAGATGCGCGGACCCTAAAAAAAGTCCGCAAGTCGTTACACTTGTAACGGTAGTATTATTACTCCTCTTTTTGCCTGTAGTTCGGACTACTAACTGGATGTTCTGCATCATTTATCGGAGCTTCTCCAAGGAGGGGAAGGGACTAGGGCGAGTCTAGTGTGTTGTGATAGAGGACTGGTAGATGGTAAGCACCTAGACTCGCCTCGGGACCTATTTTAGACACTATCTCAAAAGCATACCTGATAACCAACAAGGCCCGACAACGACAAAGAGCAGGTAGGCATCTGCTTCCCGTACTCTACAAGGCTTACCCGGTCAGGTCAAGATTCTAATCGAAAACTTGCCTATGGTAGATGAGTATAGAAGAAATGCCAGTTGCCGTTTCAATTATGGCGAAATTGAGAATGACGATGGAATAGGAACTGAACAAAGTTATGCACTGTTGTGGCGGAATCAATTGGCTCAATTACCACGTCGATTTTTTAATAGCAAAGGACATCGAGATCCGGTGCCCTTGATCTAACGGAATCAAGACAGGGGGGAAAGTGGGTGCAAGGCTGGCTGACCGTAGTTTATCGGATGCTTTAGTGACGATAATCGTGACGATGAACATGTTGGTGATGATGGCACATAAGCATAGCGTATTGTGCACGAGACGAGGAATTTCCAGCAACATTTCTCTGTTAGATGAATTAGTAGGATGGCGCTGCAAGAAATGATCAGTCCCTTTCACACAGTAGCATGACCGGTCGAATTGCGAGAGAGAGCGCAGAACGAAGAGAGGAAATTCTTGCGCACAAAATAGACGATGGCAGGCAGAATAGAGAAAACTAGTGGCGAATGGCGAGAGCAAATACAGACAATAATATAAGTAACCAAAGGAGGAAAAAAAAATGGAGGAACCAAAGATGAGAAGCCACGCGACAAAATTACGGGAAGAACCACGGAATTAAATTAAGAATGAGAAGAGAACGAAACGGGTTTTTTTGAAATGAAACAACTCGCATTTGAGGAAATATGAGCGGGAACATAGTAATAATGCGAAATTTTCGCAATTTTCCCCACCCTTCATTCTCACGAAATTAGCCATAATCATCCTATGCGTGTTTTCATTTGATATTGTTCTCTTCCCATCTCTCCCGCATTTGCGTCCACAGTCCTCTCAGGAATGTGTTATGGCGAAAACAAGTAAATACTTTCCTTACGCTCTACGTATAACTAGACAAAGTCGAAGTGAAGGTATCACGCATAGGATTTGATGTGAAAAAGGCAACCAACTGGCAATAGTCTCGAATGTTAAGTATCGTAGAAGACCAGATAACATGAGAAAATAATTGCAGGCCCCAATACAAATTGAGTTCCGTATTATATGGTCGCATGTGATGTATGATTTGAATTACATGAAAGCAATGAATGTAGGATATACAAAGACTGTATATTTTAGTTATTCATGCAGAGTTGCTCTTCTGCTTTCGACAGTCAAACTACATGCCCGAAAAATAGTAACACTTTCACTACGTTATCACTGCATAGAAGCATTCTCTAATGAAGCACACATACGATTAAACAGTTCGCTCACATTATCACAATCTGATTTAGTTCCTCATTGGTGTATTGGAGAAATGAGATCAATATCAACCAGTTCAAATAATTTATCACAATTTTAAGAGCAATGATTGTTTCGGCACGTGTTTCAGAATACAATAGTTCGAAGAAAGTTGATCATTCCTCGCTCTGCTTGGGTGCGTCGGGTTGTCTCTCGGGTCGGGCGGCCTAAATGATTCAATGATTATTCTTCTCCATGTTTTCTCATTGCTTTGACAGAAAGCGTGCAGAATCGTGCGAACGTCCATACAAGTGCTTTCAAATGAAGAGCTCGTCTGTTCATTCCACACGCTTTCTCTTCTCTATTAGTGGTAACAAATGGGAAGCAGTCTCTCCTCAATTCACATGCTCGCTTGTTCCTCTAACCAACGAGAGATCACGCGAATTGAGGATTGTAGGTTCTTATCGGACATAATTAGTCGATACCTCGAACGTAGGAAGGGCAGCGAGGTTCTTCTCAACGCGCACGAGCGTCGGGAACTCCTCCACGTCGACGCCCCAGCTGCAAGAGAGAGAAAATACGTTTACGAATCGGGATGAGTCATGGCTCGTGTCATGCAACTTGTTCATAGTTCTGCTTGAAAAGAAAATCTCTAGTTCTCTCCATTCTTCATACTCGCACGTCGCTTGACCAGGTAGAGAGTTTGCAGAACGGAGAGACCAATATCCGAATCCCCTCCAACTCACGCCATTCCCTTGTAGACGATGGAGGGCAGGCAGGTGTCCGCGATGCTCACACTGTCGCCCACGCAGAAATCGCCTGAGAACGATGAATTATGAGCAGGTCAGCAAATGAATGACAATTTTTTTTCTTCAAGTTCCACGATAATTTTCTTTGTACTACGCAAACATGAAAAGTAAGAATGTAAATGCCTGATTTCGTGGTTTGAACAGAGATTTCAAGAGGTCATTGTGAGACCAGATTCTCTGCATGTTCTCGTTCCTCACCGGCGGTCCTGCTGACCATTCCCTCTAGTTCCTTCAGTCCGAGATTCATCCAGTACTTGGCCCACTACAAGCATTTCAATGAACATCGCCTACTCCAACAGTCACAACACATTTGACTGATTGTTTTTTCTCGAGTTTTCAGCATTTGTTCACGTATGGTTCACAGAAGGCACCATCATAGTTAGGAATTGTAATCATTCAATCAGCCGGGATGACCAATGATTGTACCTCCTTGCCGGCTCCCTTGCCCATCAACTCATTGACTCTCCTCGTCACGCGAATGTTCTGCACTGGCTGGATGCCGCAAGCGATCTGAAATAGAGTTATCGTTTCCGATATGGGCTCTCTCATCTATGAACACTCTATCGTCTTTCAAGCCAAGAATGGAGATTCAATAATACCCGAAAGATATCATTTCATCCCCATTAACCCACACGAGTGATCATCGTCTCAATTCAAGGAGAAGAATGAAGAACTGACAGCAAACAAGCGATCAACTCACATGCAGTGCGATGGCTCTGGAGCGCGCGCGTTCGTAAGAATCAGAGGGAAGAAGGCGAGGGCCGTCAAAGTTCTGAAAGATTTTTCAGCGATTAGATTTGGTAATTATTCAATTTGCCGTCCGCTATCTCATCAGCTCACGTACAGTATTCTTTCCGTATTCAATCTAGCATGATTTCTACATTATGCCTAACGTATTACCGTGCCCCTCCCCTCACCTCCTCCAGATACTCGATGATGGCCAGAGACTCGGTGATCACTCGCTCTCCATGGATGAGGACGGGCACGCGAGAGGCCGGGTTCAGCTGCAGCAGCTTGCGACCATTCTGTACGGGTTTGTAAGAATAGATTCTCGCAGGGTCGTTATGGTCAACCTTTGCAACCATCTTTTTATTTTAGCGAAAAGAAAGGTGGCTCGAGGGACAAACAACTGTGCTGATACCGTCACTTGCATTATTCGCATCTCGTGAAACCAGCGGAACAAAGTTAGAGGTGCTAAGTCGGAGAGAAGAAGAGAGAGAAATAAGTAGGGTGATTCCTGGCAAAGATCAAAGATCAATCCGCACCTCATCGCTCAGGTCCAGTAGGTTCACAGGCCGAATGTCGTACTCGATGTGCTTGTAGTTCAGGGCTGCAACAAGATTTTGGCTTCTTACTTTACATTTTCCCTGTCACAAAGCGCTGACCTTGCCCGTTCTTTTAGCCAGCCAAAAGGGATCACAGATTTCGCTTTGGGAAAAGTAACCAAAGAATCACGATGAATCAGAATAACACTACTCCCTGTTCCCCCATTGCGAAATGCCTTGATGACATCGCTTATTGACGCTTTCAAACTCGATTAATGGGAGAAATCCTAGCGAAAACCAACCGCATCGGACGCGCCATGAGGCCGAACTGCCGAATCGGGCGAGCAGCGTGAGGTTGGATACGGACATCGAGAGAACTGCAAATGGGGTGGAATGAGAGGGTAATCGGGAAGAAAAGGGGACAGTAAACAAGAGCGTGCAATACTAGCGCGACGCTCGATAAGAGACGCGTAGAGAAGAGGAGGGCGGCCAGAGAGAAAAAGGGGGGGGGGGTGTTGCAGGAAAAAGTAGCCCTCTTCACTTTGTGCGCCCTCTGGTTTGTCAGAGATACGAGACAGTATGCGGAATGAAGAGAGCGCTTATTCGGACAGGTATTACTAAGGGGTGTTTACTGCACGAGGGAGCGTTCAAAGTACGGGCAGCGATCTTGCACAAGTGTTCGATTGGGCAGAATGACGCGAACGTCATTTTCGAAAAAAAAACGAGACAACAAAAATTACTACCCCTATCAACTACTCAATCTCTGCTTGTCTGATCTATGTGGAATGATTTGTTGAAGATCGCAACAAATCAGCAAACAAACAGCTAATCAAACAAAAAAGAAAACGCCTACCTATTCAGGAGAGACGACCACTCGGCGACGCTCGACCCTCTAAGAATGAAAGGGGTTGGGGGAAAAATGATTTGGATGATCCATTTGATAAACGAATTCAAGTTCATCACGTTCGCGTTGAATAGTACAATACAAGTACAATACATCTTCGAAATTGTTCAGATTGAGATGCAAATTTGGCGAGAAAATGACAGCTCTCGCAAATGCGCGAATATCTTCGAGTAGCTATCCTTCATCACACACAGAATGGATGATTTATAAAGAAACATATCGTGTTTTAGTCGTATAACAGATTCGAGTGTAGGAAAATGTCCGAAAACGTATATTATTTTGTGGCTGTGTTCGGGTATCGAGGTCCATTGAGGCATTTTGAGATTATCGATGCACATCGAAAAGTGTCATCATCTATAGATGTCATATTGCAGTTCTCAAAGGTCCTCAATAATCTGTATGTGCTTCGATAACCGTACAGAGTACTAAGGCGCCTCGAGCTCTTTTTTCTTCGACACAATATCCCTCAAAAGTGGGTTCGAACTAGGGTTGGTAAAATCGAGCATGCTCGGTGTTCGATGCCTCGACTCAAAAACCGTTCTAATTTTTTTTTATCGACTCGAGCTCGACTCAGGCTCGCCTCGAGCATAGCCTTTTCAAGAGCAAACATGCGCAACGTACTTCGATGGCTGTCAACAGAGCCGTTACAAATCTGTTCACATAATGAAAATGTGGCATAGTGGTTCCGTGTTTGTCATACTAAACGTCTCACATGATATGAGTTCACCCCCCTCTCTCCCTCCGCCCCCCCCCCCCTCCCTCCCTCCCTCCCTCCCTCCCTCCCTCCCTCCCTCCCTCCCTCCCTTCCTCCCTCCATCCATTCTCTCTCCTTTCCTCCCCTCCCTCCCTCCCTTTCTTCCCCCTCTCTCCCTTCATCCACTCTCTCTCTCTCTTCATCCGCTCTCTCCCCTCTCTCCATCCTCTCTTTCCCCCTCCCTCCAATCTCTTTCCCTGCCTCCCCTCTCTACCTCCCTCCCCTCCCTCCACACCTTTCCCTCCCTCCCCTCCCTTCCCCCTCTCTCTCTATTTCAAGAACACCTTTATAAAGCTATTTTTCCTACAGTAACTAGGTTGCCGTACTCCAAGAGGAGGGCGAGAGAGAAGGGAGGGAGAGATCCAAGACGTAGAGAGGGGGGGGGGACGGAGGGAGGGATAGAGAGGGGATGAAGGAAGGGAGGGGAGGGAGGGAGGGGGGATGGAGGGAGAGAGGAGGATGAACTCATATCATGTCAGACGTTTAATATGACATAAACGGAACCACTATGCCACGTTTTCATAATGTGAAAAGATTTGTAACGACTTTGTTGATAGACATCGAAGTCCGTAGCGCATGTTTGCTCTTGAAAAGGTTATGCTCGAGGCGAGCTTGAGTCGAGTTCGAGTCGAGCCGGCTCGAGTCGGCTCGTCTTTTCGAGCCGCTCGAGGCTCGACTCTCAGCTCTCGAGCCTTTCTCTTAAAGTCGAGCTGCTCGATCGGGTTTTTGGCTATGTCGAGCCGATCGACTATATCGGCTCGAGTCGAGTAATAGAGTCGAGTTCTCGACTGGCTTGACTCGGGGTGACCAACTCTGGTTCGAACCAATACACTTGCGATTTTTAGACAGATAAACCACCTGCTCCACTTAGCCATGTCTGATAAGTCTGAGATTCCTGATCTTCAAACCTTCGTTCATAACTTATTCATTTAATTTCTTTCAGAAATACATCGGACAACAATCAGGTTCTAACATTAATATTTGAGCCGATGCTCGAAACCCGATCGGAGCTTCGTGGGGTGACTATCGAAAGAAGGATACTGCAAAATTGTTAAGATAAAATAATAATAATAATAATAATAAATATTAGCTCACTTCCTCATCTCTCCCGACATTGCCAGGAAACAGATTGGATAGACCGCAGCTATGGATAAATTGAGCAAATTTTCAACGTATGAGAGTTCGAAAAATCCGAACTTTTCCCTCGGAATGTATGGAATAGCGAAAACAATACCAATCAACATCTGAAAATTATTCTAGAAAAACAAATTATTGTTATCCTAGCACGACGTGTTAGATCCATTTTTGATCGCGGTGTTTTCCACTCCAATTTACCGCATATAGTGCGAAAACGAGAAAACTCTGCCTGAGCAGCTGCATTTGCGTGCTGTTGCTCCTAGCCGATCGCTTGCGTTGCCCACTGAAATAGGTTAGATACGATTGTTTCGTTTCCTGTTTTGTTCTGATTCATTGATCAACACTTGGAACTGGAATGAGGCAAGAAAGCGAGAGTCGCAAAAATCAATACAAACGCTTTCTCACCGCAAAGTTACGAATATTCCGCAGTAGAGTGCGAGCACCACGGCGGTGCAAGCATAGCTGACATAGATGAAACAATAAAGTAGCGTCAACCAGATACCCTCGGCATTGTTGCATTGGTGTTTGTATAGAGGTATCTGGAATGGAATCAGTTCGAACGTGTTCTTGCACTGAATGCTAAAAAGCACTAACACGATCATCATACAAGTATTGACATTCGAGGAAGAAGAAGAGAAGCGGAACAATCGCGGATAGAAGCCAAACTAGCAAACAAGAAGAAGCTGTTTTCATGCTGAAAATGACAGTTGTAAAATTTGATAAAAAAATTAAATAAAAAAATAAATGTTCTAACCGTGATGATTTCTGCGCAATCGAGTTGCTCGCAATGGCTGAATATCGATTGATTGCTATACGCATCGAGAAAAACAATACTCCTGAAGAGAATATTAGAAATGCTTTCAGTGAAATCAACCGTAGTCTGCCAGCACGGAAAGATTGAAAATGAGAAACTCGTATTCTTCTCATTTCTTCTCATCGCAATACGAGTTTCTGAAAAAATAGGTGGTTATAAAAAACTTACATAATAAAAATATGTGTCTAATAAAATGAGAAAGGATTACAAATCTATTACCGGAATGTTTCCCTGTTGAAGACCATTCTGTTGTACGTAATAAGGCAGGATAAAAGCCAACTCGACGAATCCCTTCATAGAGGTGAACAATATCAGATTGGATAAAACGACGTAGAAGTGATTCTGCATTTATTACTTTTTCACCTTTTCGCTGGGAAAATCAAAGCCAATCGTCTCCTACGTTTAATAAATAAGTATCGCTTACCTTCATGAGTTTCCTCGCTCCAATGGCCAGAATGAGGATAATGAGGATATTGGAGATAGCAACGAACAGTCCCACGAAAAACTCAATGATCACGAGAGTGACATACTTGCCCGTATCTCGAGTGGCCAGGTAGCTCAAGTTAGGATTCCATTCACGAGCTAGAAGAAATTTTACTCAGATAGTTGCATAAGTCTTGTCGCATTTAGGGCTTTGAAGTCTGAGCCCGTATATTATGTCTTTATTTAATCGCCCCGGTCTGTCTTCGCAGCACTATTTAAAGGAATGTTCGGGCTTCATCTCAATTATTCGGAATTGAACCATGCTTGTTGAATGTTCTAGAATTTCATTCTCAAAAATCTGAGATTTAATTTTTAAATTGTTGTACTCAGCTGAGAATTAGTTTTACGGATTGGGACAAAGTTAATTGAGACGCCATAATGATGCAAGGCGGGAAAGGTGCTCGACTCGTATTGTCCTGGTACTGTGTAAAATTCATGAACATTTTGCACAATTTCTGTTTTCTCGATCGGAGAGATCTGAGATAACGTGCGCTGAGGAGATTATTGAAGGCTTCAACGGTCATGGAAAACCGAGAGGTGGTCGGTCAAAATCAAAAGAGCTAGGCATCTTCAATGCTGAAAACGCGACAAGACTTATGCACTAACCAAATACTTCCTTACATTGTAACATATTTCCAAGCTATTCCTATGTGAACTAATCATTCGTGTTAAAATTATCTGAAATATTTCCAAATATTGGAACTTACAGGGCAATACGAAGACCATTGGAAGCACTTGTCAGCTAAAGAACGACGTTTGAGCAGGAAAAGAGAAGGAGAGAGATAAGACGGAAGTAAGACAAATCGGCTGAGAAAGAGGTTGACGTGATCTTCTCGCGATTTGTTTCATCTGCCACTGCACACAGGAAATCTTCAAATGGAAATATTTTGCAAGCTTATCAGATCAGTGACCAAATTTGCACATAGTTTCTCCTCGAGAGAAATTTTTGAGTATAACTCTATCACGGTTAGAAACGACTTTCGGTTTGTCCATTTTGTGATTGAAAAATTTGCGTACGATAACCTCTATCGAGAGTAAAATTTACTGTTCTAATTCTAATTTCCACCACACGACTACTTCAATCATTCGTACACATTTCTCTCCACTGATTCACTCTAATCCCTTCCTAATCATTGTTTCAGAAGATGATGAGGACGTGAGAGATGCCCGTATCAGGGAGAGCACAGAGTGGTCAGAGAGGGACGAGAGAGTGCATGATTAGAGGAGAGCGGACTATCTATTCTATGACGCTTCATTCTGACTTAAGGAAGCAGTGGAGTCAACCATGTCCAAGATACTCGGATTCAATCTGGGTTAGCCCAATCCATTCGAATTGTTTCGATTATATATTTTTCAGCATTTGCCCTGGTTACATGCGGAATCGCCATCGCCTCCCTGGTGTTCAATATCCTCATTTTCACCCAGGTTCGCATATT
This sequence comes from Pristionchus entomophagus, assembly GCA_036245825.1. Classification (NCBI taxonomy): domain Eukaryota; kingdom Metazoa; phylum Nematoda; class Chromadorea; order Rhabditida; family Neodiplogasteridae; genus Pristionchus; species Pristionchus entomophagus. The sequence continues at coordinate 17,674,510 of BTSX01000004.1, read as the reverse complement.
TTTATTTCCTCTCTGACCTGATTTCGGTTCAATCTCTTTTGAGAAAATTGTGAATGAAACGAGGGAAATTCGTTATCAATGTTGGTGGCCTGAGCCTGAACCAGTCTAATCACTCTTCTCGTTCAGGTCAACGCTCCACCCGTCGAACCCTCCACTACCGTCTCCCCTCCCATTACTATCCCTACAGTCACTGTTCCCACTACTTCTTTACCTCCTCCCATCCTTCCCGAATGCAAGGCACCCGGGAAGGTGTCGACCGATCCAGGATGGAAGGTGAGACTAGAAGCTAGTCGTTGTCTGATTCACTGGTTAAATTCAGGAATTATTTAATTTGGCCATGAAGAAAACGCTAGGCGTGAATGAGATTATGAATGATAATCGATCTTCGAGATGATTGATGCCGCGACTAATCAATTATTGTTCTCAGAGCGCGGCGGATCAACTGCTGCGAGGAATAGACAGGTCCATTGATCCATGCACTGACTTCTACACTTACTCCTGCCAGTCCTTCTTGTCTGATGACACGAACCCCTCGAGTGAGATAAATTTCTCTTCGAAGTGACAACGCAGTAACTATGTTCCTTATTGGAGCATTCACATCCAAATAGTGTTGAAATACTATTTGTGCGATAGGATAAGAACTGAGGTCTCTTTTAGAATTTCAATGAACAGATATTTTTTTTTATTGAAATAAAAAAAAAACAGGAGTATTCGGTTCAGGTGTGGCTGGTGAATCACAAACGAAGATCAACCTTGAGATCGCTGATTATCTCGACAATGTCGACGTGAAGAAGGCTAGCGACTACGAGTTGATCGCGAAGAATGTAAGCTACCCAGTATTCATTCCACAAACCTCTCCATTTCATCAGGCCTACCAACTGTGTTCTGCCTCATCGATTGAACTTCCCACTGTTGGTATGCTGAAAGGGCGAGTGGAGGAGGTGCAGACTGATCTACTCGATTTGTAAGTATCAAATTGATTCAATCTCTGACTCAATATTAATGAATATTGTCGTGATACAATGGCCGATTTGATTTATTGCAGCATTCAATTTCCGCTGTTTGGTTTCGCATCGAAAGACGCATCTCGTGAGGCGCTATTCGCCAAGATTGGACGGACCGAGAGACAGGTTGGAATGGATAAAACAACTTATTCCAATCGATATTTCACAGTTCCTGACCTCTATCCTGCTCGGATCGGGAGCTTCCGTTGATTACAAGGATAATAAGAAAGTGGCTATTTACATCGACCAGGTGAGAGGATGCCCATTCGTGGAAGCCAATTAGCCTCAATTTGCGTGTTCTCTAACCGGTGAGAGAAATGAAGAGAGTTGATTCTGCGTTGACATCACTAGTGCACTATTTCGGCTCATAATGAGGAAGGGAATAGGACAAATGAGCGATTATTTTCCAAGAAATGATCCAATGTGTAGGCCGGACTCTCGTACCCTCGTGACCACTATGTCTTGCCCAATTTCATCAGCGACATGCAGGATTATGCCAACGGTGAGATGCAGTGATTTGTGCGTTCTGCAGATATGACGGACTAGTTATTGCTGACTTTTGTTGTGTATTAGCGGAATTATCTGGCCCATCTTCAGACCTCGCTGAGCTCCTCCGTGAGTACAGCACTATGATCAGCAAGAAGGCTGCGTGTGCGAGCCATGATAACAGTGAGGATTGCATCGTGGAGGTATCACATGTGGTGCACATCATAACCAATCTTCTTTTCTGTTGAATACTTTATGGGTGGGGGTTCGATGATTCCTGGCTTCAGCAGCCACATTTCAATCCTCTGCATTTCAGTTCACTCAATGGGTCGTCAAATTCGAAATCCAGGTGTGTGTAGCTCACTAAATGTTGTTTTTTGTATGGGGTTGATTTAGCAAATTGTTTCTCAGATCGCTCTCGCATCCTGGGACAACTCGGAGATGCGCAACATGAAGCTACAGTACAATCCGTTCAAGGTCCATTCCAAATCCATTCCTTCCTTCGTTCATCGACGCCCTTCAGATGGCCCCTGGGCCCGACAACATCCGTGATATCTTCAAGAGTCTGCCCATCGACAGTTACCTCAAAGCTCTCACAGATGGAATGAGGCCAGATGACTTCGATACCAACACGAATGTGAGCAATCAATCAGTGCTTATTAGCGATTTTTCCTCGCACTGGTGCTTATCATGGCTCTAGTTCTCCCTCTGAATCAGAGTGATAACGATATCAATCCATTAATGTGATGCAAACGCGACGAAAACCAATTTGCAATCATGAATTCCTTATCACCCAACGGAATAGTCATGCAACAGACACAGAGCGATAAGAAACTAGAGACGAACAGACCATCAAATTGATCTAATCCTGCAAAATGAGTAAAGTAGAAAGATATCTCTCTGAAAACGCAGGAGAAGAGGCATTGCCTGAAATTTTCAGATCGTGATTGGCCAGCCCTCATACTTCATGTGGCTGGATGCTCTGCTCGATTCAGAAGCCGTTAACAACGAGCAACTCACCAACTACCTCGCCCTCATGTTCCTTGCTGTATGATTACAATAGTTTATTATTGAAAATCGTCTGATGGACAGCATCAGGGCCTGGGAATTTTGATTAGTAATGTCACTGTCCAGCAGTGATGTGAGAGCAGGATGACGTTTATTTATAAATGATAAGTGATGACAAATGGCAGGACACTGCTGACTATCACTACCTCGGGTCATTTGGAAGGTCGAAGAGGAGAGCAGCTGATGGTGAGAAGGAAGATTCGTTGGTGCTGATGGACCTCTTTCTGTCTTGTGCCCTGTTTTATTAATCTCACACACTGTCTTATCGGTCAGAGATACGAGGGAGTGTACAAAATGGAGAGAATAACTATTCGAGTCGGCAACACTACTTCTCAGGTCCGGATGCTCCTCTCCGTGGTCTCGACGCCCGTCTTCCTTCAGGCATCAGAAAGGGAAGAGGAGCGAGGAAACTTAACTACAAGTGAGAGTCCATTATTTAGATACTGGAGGCCGAATGGCGATCTATTGATGCTGTGAGAGCGCGTGGAATGACTTAACGGAATCTCAATTCTGGAAGTTCCATTCCAGACCGACTCCGGCTGTTCTTGTCCAGACTCCTGACTCGATTCGTCACTACTGCGTCGAGATGTTACTTGTGTACCTGCCCTACGCCCCTGGTATGATGAGATCTTAGAATTATTTGCGATTCGGAAGATACGGGCGAAACAAAACGCTCTTGTCGAGCTGTTGGAAGCCCGAAATGACGGATCGATTGAAGGATACATCTACGTGAAGAATATGCGGGAGGACAAGAGGGACGTGCAAGAGGATGTAAAGAAGCAGACCAACAGAATCGTCGCTGCTTTCAGTGTGAGTCATCCATTAGAATTTGAGAAGAAATAATTGAATGGTTGAATGAAGAAAATGAACCGCACAAGAGAGTGCAGTATATTTTGTTCGATTTCTATCATAACATGATAAATATTTGGAGGATATGATCGACACACTCGATTGGATGGACGCCGCGGGCAAGGAGAACGCCCATGCCAAGTGTGAGTTCAGTGGCTAATCTAATTTCCATGTGTACCTTTCTCGCATCTTTACCTTTTCCATCTGCAAACATTTGAAAGTTGCTCTTTCAGCACGCGAACTGCTACAGAACATTGGCTGGCCTGACTGGTTCGAGCCATTTGATGGCGTATCTGATGCGACCGTGGACAAGTACCATGAGGTGAGAGCAATCTGTTGTTATGACGCACCAAATAACCCTTCAGTCAATGACACGGATTTTCAGACATATTTTTGAAAACTCTCGGAAAGTGGCTTAATAGTTCTATTTGAGGACTACGTGTCGATCAAGGACTCCACCACCTACTGGCAAGCGTCCAAAGTGATGAAGGGAGGACTGGAGACGAGGGAATTCTGGCGAATGCTCAAACAGACGGATAAAACGACGGGACCGGAGTCTATTAGGTAAGAGGACAGAGATGGATACGGTAGTCAATGATCACTTGCATCGATTTGTGAATCGATCCATTCACAATGGCATTGCAGGGGCAACTTCCTGCAGTCTCCCGCAATGGTGAATGCGTGGTATCAACCGGAGAGGAACTCGATCACTTTCCCGCTGGCAAACATGGCTCCGCCCTACTACTCGTGAGCTGATTCTCTCTTATTTCCACTGATGGCTGGAATTGAAAATTGCCTTCCTGAACTAGCGGAAAAGAGAAAAGTGAACTGCACTGTAAGTTGCTATAATGTTGCATTTCTAAGCTTCAATGACACAATCGCAGGCTCGACTGGCCTCAGGCCTACCGATACGCTGGCCAAGGAGGCACGGCCGGACACGAACTCACGCACGGATATGATGATGAGGGTACGGTACCCAATAGTAAACCGATAGAATTGTGTTGCCACAATTAATATGACGCCGTTTGCCTTATTTTCGAGCAATTTCGGATGAGTCTGGCACAGCTCAAAAATATCAAATTTCTGAAACAACGTGTCTTGGGGTTATACGGACGTTCTCGCGTGACAGACCAACTAGAGAGTGTGTCAGAAGGGAGAAAGCTGTTCAATCCGGCATTATTATTAGAAAGACGCCGAGAAACAGATCAAAGATCACGCTTGAAGGAACGCAATTCGGTCCAGATGGAATGCTGTCCGACTGCGACTTCACTCATTGCTCCATCATGGATGACAAATCGAGAGAGGGATTCTCGGATATGGCACAGTGAGTCATGGGCTTACCTTCCTCACACTTCACATTGCCACATTTCCCATTGTCGTGTAATCAAGCATTCAAATAAGTAATTTTTTTTGAAACGATGGCGAGCGTCTAAGTTTCTCTGATAAATCCATTTAGATGCGTCATCCAGCAGTTCAATCTGCAGTGTTGCCCCGTGAAGACGGGCAACGTCCGCTGCGCCAATGGAGCCAACACCCAGGGAGAAAACATCGCCGATATCGGAGGTGGGATTCCTTTTCTTGTATAGGCGATTCCAATATCTGATTATAAAAAACCTGAGAGAAAGATAAAGAAGTTGCAGAGGTTATGGTCCACCTATTGCGAAATTAGGCGAGGTGAGGGAGGATGCCGAAAAGAAGGAAAGGAAGCATCGATAGGCCGTATTGCCAACCTTAGCCTACCGTGCTCCGTTTTCTTAGCGCAATCTCCTAATTTTCAGGTCAACAAGCTGCCTACCGTGCCTATCAGGCGTACATCAATGAGGAGCGCAACGGACAGCCGGAAGATCTGCTGCCCGGACTCGAGGATCTGTCGCCCAATCAGGTAACGCCTTCCGAATGCACCTTCTTATCATACCTCGTTTCTTTCCCTTTTTCTCCGCACTAATCGCGTTTGGTACGAAGTTTGCATCCCACGCATTTTGCCTCAATTTGCATTAACTTCTGAACATCGGTTACGGCTCTGCAATTCCCGGTCGCAGGTCTTCTGGCTGTCATACGGCTTCTCGTGGTGCTCTAAGAAGAGCGAGAAGAGTTTAGTGAGCCAGCTGGAGAACGACGCCCATGCTCCTTCCATCTGCCGAGTGAACCAAGTGCTGCAGGATATACAGGAGTTCGGAAAGGATTTCGTGTGCAAGTGAGTGGCTAGTAGTGATCACGCTTTGAACCGACTATACCCAATTCGCCGTCTCTCTCACCTGTCAGAGAAAAGAGAAAGTACAACATTTGTTCTGTGATAGTGGCGATAATGATGGCTTGCAACACTATTTAGTTGTTAGGCCTATCTATCATGCCTCTTAAATTTTTTACTAACAACTGCACTGAATGTACCCAATTCTATGAAATATTAGGACAGATCTGATTCTTCTCTTGTTCCGACCCAAGAAAGAAAGTATGTGTTTCAGGCAAGGCAGCGTATTGTATCCAAAGGACGAGGATCGATGCAATGTGTGGGTCGGATTCTGAGAAGAATCAACGCATTTCTGATATTTTGTAAAGGTTTTGACTATGTGTCTTGTTGATTGAATAATAAACCCATGTTTCTCGTTTTAAATTTTCCAGGGAAACAACTCGGATTAATCTCGCTTTGGTTTATTTGAGGTTATCTGTCGACGCAGTAAGATGATATCAGTGGGACAAAGGGGGAAAATTTCACAAGATGTTATTTGCCACACTGCTCACAGAAATTCCACGTTTGCGTTTCGAGAAACCGAAAATAAAATTCCTGAAAAGATGATCTTGTTGTCTTGTTAGTGATAAGATGATTCGTCACCTGTAGTCTTTAGTGAAAATGAGGATGATGAGAGGATTTGCAATGGGGAATAAATACACCAGTACGGCTTTCAATACGCAAATGGAATTTGGTAAAGCATAGCTGAAACGATTTTAATAGAACTCGGGTTTAATTGCTCGCCTGATTCGCGAGATCAGAAGAGCAATTTTATAACTATTTTTGGCTTTCAAACCAATTTTGGAAAGAAAGCATCTGTTAAATTCACACTGCAATCACAGTAATATTTCAGAGAAATAAGCATGGGCGTGTTCTCTGAAGTGTACCTCATAGTGTGTGAACTTACTTGAACATAACCGATGAAGCATCAACAATCGGTGGAATGAACACGAATAAGAGGGGACTCACGGCCTCAATCCATCTTATTCCACTCTAATCCACTTAATCGCTTACTTGAGCAACAATCATCCAGAACAAATGCATCTGCATCTCCTTTGTTCTACTAGAGTACGAACTCATCTTAATTGTAGAATCTGCAAGAGTAACTTTCCTACTTCCATCATCTTTTCTCCAGTTCGTCACGTACTAATTTTTGATCACTACTTCTCTAGTTAGGCCTCATATGTAACTTCCCTCTCACGCTGAGCCTTGCTGGGAACCTCCCTCACATATTCGTGATCCAGTAAACACCACGACTCCACTCATGGCAAGGAAGGTGAAAATGAAGACGCCCGATTCGACCATTCCCATCGTTGATCGTAGTGATTCAGAAGGGTCCTTAACATTGTCGACATTCGCATTACCGCGACTAACTGATACAGAAGCATTTTAGCCCGTTTTTTGCAATGGTAAACTCACATTTCTATCATAACCTTGGTAGTAAACTGAAGAGAAATCGACACCGTAAAATGAGCGTACGCGTTCATTCTGAAGATTAAGCACTGCATTACTTCAATGTATCGGCATGCCGCCGTAAGATACGGCTTTCTAGGAACAATTTTAACAATTCTAGGAACCTCACTAGCATACGTTAACAATATATGTATCTAAATTTTCTGCAATATCTTGTGGTATAGTTTGAAGCAGAATAGCGGAAGGCAGATTGATTGTACGCACGAGGATTGAGGTGAGGGAGGGCTGAGGCGAAATGAATACGTCCATGAGGATCCCATGAGTGAAGGAAGCGAGTAGAACTATTCCGATGATAAGAAAGTGAGAGAAGCGATGGGAGAGCATACGTCCGAGGAGTTTTGAACTGAACGGGCTTCTTGTTGTAATAAGTCGGATGATCACCGTTGGAATGGAACCGACCGGATGAGAACCAACCAATGTCAGTGTTTTCTCAGATAACTCTCAGAGCCGCACTGAACCAACTGGAAAATGAAAAAAAGTTTTGAATCTCATCCGGTCGGCGATCATCGGATCAAGTATTTTTGTTTTTAGATTTACCGGCAGATGATATTGTATCGATAAGTAAAAGTTGCTGCGACGAGAAAGGAAGTGCCCATCATTCCTAGAATCTTGGATATTTCTCAAAGCTCCGAACTCCCATTGCCTGAGTGCCACAGCAAATAAGCTGGCTGTATGAGTGCATTGAACACGTTGGAGGAATGTAAAGACGAAGGAAATCCGACCGGGATTATTAGAGTCAGACCAGAGGAATCCGAATGCCATATCTGAGTCATTTTGAGCTAATTTGCATTCTTGCACTTCATTACCGGGACGATTATCGTATAAGCAAGCGAGAATAGAAGATCGGTAATAATAAAGGCTACTGATATCCATCTGAATGCGAACGCTCTTTCTCAGGGACATAATTAGAGCTTACTTGAATCCAGTGAGTTGAGAAGATGGTCGGAAGAAAAGGAAAAAGAGCAATAGGAGATTCAAGACGAGAGAGATGAAAAAGCAGACGGAGGATGCAATCGCGAGAGGGAGAATCATTCGAAATATTTGAAATCAGAAAAAGATAGAAAAACTGCGCAATGCGATTGGTCGAATAAAGACAATTCAAGGGAACATTTTAGACATAATTTTCGATCATCATTCGGTGGAGTTAATGAAAAAATGATTTCGAGCAACCTCCACATACGTGTGAACCTCGTGAATGAAGGCTCGAAGCTGAATGTCCATATTATTGTAGGGCATGAGAAAAAAATTCAATTTCTTTTGGAAGTAAGCATATAAATATCGCCGTTTCATCAGCGGCATATTTGATACCTATAAGAGAACACAGAGTTGGAGGTCAGACCATTCTCTCGATGAACAGAGGTGGTCAGTGCAACGTACTCTTGGTTCTGAAGTCAACCACTAGCATATGATAAAAGAAAACTTTCACGCTTTCATTCGAAAGAGCGTGAGATTGTAGTCGGTACGCGAGACTTGTGACCAACCCGACTTCGTGGATCATTTTAAAACGCAAATAACGATTATCGATCCGTTCCTACAGTCGTTCCTCCTTACGTCACTAATCGATAACCTCTGTTTTGTACTCAAAACGAGTTATAGTTTCCTGTTTATCGAGTGAAGCGCAGCGAACTGCCAACAAATTGGTGGTAACAACGAATGATGAAACGACGAAAGGAGAAGGATAACCTAACAACAACGAATAACAGTGAATAACGTCGACACATGAAATAAATTTGGTGGACTAGTCTAAGACCTAGATCGCCTGAATAATAAACGAGATAATTAGAGAGATAGGGGAGTGGGGCATACGAGAAATAAACGGGGTACTTTGCGAGAAGATGGAGAGGGGGAAACGAGAAAAGGTGAATTGATGGGAGGGGTCAGAATGAGAGAGTCCCTCCCTGAGTCTCGATGGAATCGGCGATGTAAGGGGTCATTCCGTCCGCTGACCTCCACCTTCCTCTCTTCTGCACTTGGTCTAATGAGGCTCCTTCCTGTATCGAAGCAGATGCTCCTCCTCCTCTCAGAGAGTGGGGAATCAGTCGGTCGATCCCGGCAGCTGCGCATGCTCTCGTCAGCTCCTTTCTCACAAAGTTGCTCTTCACGGGGGTATCGGGGGAATTGATAGAAGGGAAGAGGTAGGCGGCCGATCTCTCCGCTAGGAACTGGGAGTACCGTAACCATGCGAGTCTCCCAGTGGATCCTGGACCGAGGGAGAAATAGCTGGTCCTTCCCTTTCCTTCCTGGTCGTTCTTGGCGGAACGGACGCTAACTCCGAGGATCAACTTCTCGCCTACTCCCGACTTCTCCGAAACATCCTCCCTCTTGAGGGCCACTGCCTCGCTCGGACGTAAGAGAGTTCCGAAGGAGAACAGGGTAATCACAGCTATTCTGAGATCAGCCGCCCCTGCGCCCTCCCTCGTCCCCCACCGGAGAATGGACTCGACCTCCTCCCTAGTTGCCTTCGGATGAGATGATACGGGGACAGATCTTGCGGCTGTTCTCATGGCTGCCTTGAGGATTGGACCGAATCGGGATTCTTTCGGATCTTCCCCTCTTGAGTAACCGAAAGCCGCAATTGCGGTCGCTACCGTGCTTTTGGATCGCTTCTTCGCCATAGCATCCAGGACGAACAGACAGAGGGATAAGTCCGCTTCTTCTTCCAATCCGCAGGCAGCAGCCAGACGCCTCCTCGCTCGGTCCGCGCCAGAGTAGTTCTTCAGAGTGGAACTGGCCACGCATCCTTCCAGTGCCGGTCGAGCCACTCCCATTAGATCTGTTCTTCCCGCTCTCGACAACTCCCTCTCCAGATCCTCCAGCATCGCTCCTCTCTCCCCTGAATACAGTATCTTAGCTCATTCCTCCTCTCCCCTGTCTCTCAAGGGTGGCATGGGTGGGAATAAAAACCACCAATTTATCGATTTCTCGAAACCAGAATGATATTGTTGTTTACCCACAGCTCGTTCAACACGACACTGAGTATCGTGTAGTGTTGAAACGAGCTGACGCGCAGTGAGAATTCTCACTGCGCGGGAATTTGAAAATATTTATATTTTCCCCGCGATAAACGTGGAAACTATAACTCGAACTTTTTTATATACAAAACAACAATTATCGATCCGTTCCTACAGTCGTTCCTCCTTACGTCACTAATCGATAACCTCTGTTTTGTACTCAAAACGAGTTATAGTTTCCTGTTTATCGAGTGAAGCGCAGCGAACTGCAGAATTCCAAAGGCTTAGAAGAATTTTAGATATTCCAGTCCACTAGAAGAAAGACGAAACCGGACGAGGAACAAGATGTATTGAATATTGAATCCTCTACAGCGGATGGGATCAGAATGTCCGCTCCTTTACCAAATTCCACTCTATCTCGTACCCACGGAGCCCAGACTCCATTCTTTCGAATCAATGGCATTGCTGGGGCACTGGACCAGAGTGGAAATCCGAGTATCGCCCGGCTTCTATAGATCTTTCCCATTCTGATCACATCTGCTAGAAGACGCGGAGGCGGAACTAACCATAGAAACCGCCTCTTCCACTCTCCTTCAGCATGTAGCCCGTCTTCTCCAGCAGTTCCGGGGCAAGACCATCTAGAATAGAATCGGTCGCACTTCCGATTGAACTCATCCGCGAACATATCCACCTCGGGGATCCCCCATTTCCTGGCACATAACTGGAATATTCTGTCTTGTATTCCCCAATCGTCGAAATCTATGTCTCTACTCATTTCATCCGCTTGTTCGGCTTCCTCCCTAGGCACCCACCGATACTCTGCTTGAAGGCTGTGCGAAATGACCATCTCTCTCACTCTCATCGCTATTTCGTGCAGTGCCTGTTTCATACTTCCTTTTCGGAGGATTGAAATAGCGCCCTGGTTGTCACACCGAATGAGAATTCTGTCTCCGTTCACTCTAGTCGCAACTGAACCCACTGCCAGTTCTACGCCTAGCAGTTCTCTGAAGGTACTGGAACACCTTCTCTGGGCTTCCGATAGATTTTTCGCCCCTCTCCTCTCCTCTCTCCCTTCCAGAATCCATCCCAGCGCCACTGCCGAAGCGTCGGCTGTCAGTGTCCAATCAAACTCCATCTCTTCGCATACGATCTCCCTACTGATCCCTCCTTCCAAACGGGACACCCAATATATCAACTCACTTCTCTCGCTGGGCGCGACCTCCGTACATCTCAAATCCTCTTCTTCCATCCGAACGGCGGTTTGTTGCAGGCATCTCGAGTGAAGTGATGATTCATTCCCTGTAAGCAGACTCATAGATGCAAGATGACCCAACACCTTCTGTCTCTTCTTTAAAGTGCCCGAGCCATCCAGGAGTAGGTCTTTCACTGCCTCAAGTGCTCTGTTTCTTCTCTTCTGCGTGAGACTCACTTTTCCTCTACTCAAATCGATATCGAATCCCAGCCATTTACCTGCTTGAGAGACTGAGAGATTGAGAGACATTGTGACTTCTCTTCATTGATCCTCATCCCGGCCCACTCCAGATCGTGTCGTATCCATCCCACTGCTCGAGCCAATTCCACCGCCGTCTCTGCGAGGATAATACCATCATCAATATAGATCGCACACACTATTCCCAATCTCCTCCATCTATCTACGAGGGGCCGAAGGAACTTGGTGAAAATCCATGGGCCTGGGCTAAGTCCGAAAGGAAGGGCTCTGAACTTGAACGTACGGAGTTTTCCGTCTAATTCCCACTGACACCCAAGCCATTTGGATGATTCGTCATGAATTGACAGATGTTGATAGCCCGATGACAGGTCGAAACTGGCCATAAAACCCCCCACTGGCAACATAGCCCACACTGCTTTCAAGTCATCTAGTTTGAATTTAGTCTTGGGAAGGTAATCGTTCAATCTAGACAAATCATGGATCAATCTCAATTTCTCCCCGTTCTTTGCCACCAACAGAGGGAAACAGGCTATGTTCTCACCATTATCGCATTCGACGACTGCTCCTGAGCGCAGCCATTCGACCATCTGCGAAGAGATGAACTCCGCCTCGCCCTCGCCGACTGCCCTGTTACCTGAAAGCGAGAAGTTCCTCGTTGATAGATCAGATGTAACGAGTACACGGTAGCCTTCTGCTATGGTTCTCAAGATAAACTCGGGCGTTCCGATAAATTTCCAGAAATCGATGGCCTCTTGTACACTTACAAACGCGACTGTTTGATGAAACTCACTTCCGATTGGGACACTCGGGGCTCTTGTGTCCGCGTTGATGGCAAGAATAGCAGGTGACTTTGGGGTCGTATGAGTCGGTTCGATTGCGGGAGTGGGAGGATCTCTTCTGATCCCACTCCCTTGCGCGAAAGGGCGGGGAATTCTCTCGCTTCCTCTTGAAGGACGACGATGATCCAGAGGGAGCGGGGGAGTCACTGCCCATCATTGACATGGCTGCAGCCAGCAGCTGCGGGTCCACTCCCGAGAGGCCCTGGAGCGCCTTAGCTCTCTTGAACGACTCGGCGAAGCCGGGAGACGATTCCTGCACCACGAGTACTTGTGCTCTCTCGAGTAAGCGGGAGATCAGACTGTCGATAGAGCCTACTCCCAGCTTCACTTTCTCCGCCTCATCCACCAGCGTTTTGATGGTGTCCTGAGTCTCTCCGTTCTTCACCCTCGGGATCGAATGGATAATTGACGAGGGAGTCGCTAGGTGCGGCTTGAGCGCATTGACGAGAATCTCCAGATTCGACGCGATGGCGGAAGAAGAAGGCTGGCCTCCCGATTGAGCGGGCGGAAGGGAAAATGACGATGGCTTTAGGACGATCGCAGGTGATGACGCCATCGTGACCAACGGCACCGAGGAGCCACCTGGGAAGATTGACGATACTGACGATAACGACGAAACCGAAATGTGACGATCATCGCGTCTCGACGAAAGACGATCATCAGGCGGCGAAGAAAGACGATCATCGGACGACGACGACCGACGATCGTCGCACAATGACGGACGACGATCATCAACCGACGACGAACGACGATCATCTAACGACAACGCCTGACGATCATCTAACGCCGATGACTGACGATCATCAGCGATGGGCGCTAACTTACCAATTGCTGATACGACGGAAGTTTGAGCTGACGGCGTCATCGCTGATGGGCTGACCGACGCACTGTCGGACATACCTGCACACGGCAAATGGGCCACGATTACTCGACGCGAAATACGAAGATTCGTAATAACAATGCTAATAAAATAAATAAATAAAAACCACCAATTTATCGATTTCTCGAAACCAGAATGATATTGTTGTTTACCCACAGCTCGTTCAACACGACACTGAGTATCGTGTAGTGTTGAAACGAGCTGACGCGCAGTGAGAATTCTCACTGCGCGGGAATTTGAAAATATTTATATTTTCCCCGCGATAAACGTGGAAACTATAACTCGAACTTTTTTATATACAAAACAACAATTTCGGTCAAATTGTGGATGGTGGTTTGGTAAATTCCATTCGGGAAAATTCCACATAAAAAAACATCCATTTGGGAAACTTCACGCTTGATATACATTTTCGGACATTTCATTTTGATCGTTTTGTTCTTCTATGTACTTGATTTGTAATGTAATTTAAAAAATAAGACAAAATATTTAATCATGCGAAAATAGATTCTAAAGTAATGCGCGCGGCCACTGCTCAGCGGCGAATATTTCCGAAATAGAATTTCCTTCATCATAAAATTGTCGATATGCCGTGCCGGGATTCAGAAGCATCCAATAAAAACCCAAAACTCATACAGAATCAAAATTTGCTTCAGGGAAACTATTTTGGAACATAACAAAAGTTAAAAATTAAAAAAAATTTTTTTTTGTTCCAGTCCCCAGTTGACCCCTTGTTGAACCTAATTAATTCAATTCAATTATTTATCACTTCAGGCAGTAATGCTCAGGTGAGGATGGGGCCATATTCTTCATTAGTTGCGTTTCACCAGTGGGGACCGATCATACGCCTGAGATCGTCGCGTCAGCGAGTCTTGGGATGGCCCGCAGGGCGTGCACGGTTGTAGGGCGTCCATACGGTAGTCGCACGAGTCCAGTGATTGGTTTGCATTGCCCGGATCTTCAGCGCCCATTTTGCTTTGTTTCTGAGGGCATTCTTGTTCCAGTCTCGAACTTTGGTGATCTCACGTATCCTTTCGTTTCTCATTCGATCTCTGAGAGTAACTCCGACCATTCGTCGCTCCATCTTTCTTAGAGTGATATCCAGACGCTCCTTGTCGCTCGATCGCATCGCCCAGGTTTCGCTACCGTAGAGTACGGTTGTTCAGATGCTGCTGTCGAAGAGACGTCGTTTTGTCTTCATAGGAAGAATCCGTGAAGCTAGCAGATGAGACAACTTGCTCCATGCAGCCCATCCCAAGCGAATCCGGTGTTCGAGCTCAGCGGAAGGATCAAGGGGAAGAGAAATCTTTCCACCGAGGTACGTTGCGGAGTCGGCGAAGTGAAATACCAGGTTTCCGATAGTGATGGGGGCTCGGGTGGTGGTGCAGGAAGTGAGGAGGACGGTCTTGGATGAGTTTACTTCTAATCCTACTCGAGCGCACGCTTCCACTAGCTTCTGAAGCATCTTCTCCATCTCCGGACGAGACTTGGCGACCAGAGCGACATCATCAGCGTATTCGAGATGACATAGATGGCGTCCGTCGATCTTGAGTCCGCAATTCTCCCAGTCTATGTCATCCATCGCAAGACGAAGTACTGCGTTGAAGAGGCGGGGAGACAGGGTGTCGCCTTGACGAACTCCTCTTCTCACGTTTACAGAAACTACTTCATCGTTGACTCGGATGAGGGTGGACGAGGTTTCGTAGATGCGACGGAGGAGGTGGACGAGTGAGGGGTGGACTCCAGACTTCCATAGTGCCTGCCAGTCAGCGCTCCATTCTACAGTGTCGAATGCCTTGAAATCCACGAATCCAATGTACAGGGAGATCCCATATTCATGAGTCCTTTCGGCGAGTTGTTTGATTGCGTGTAGATTGTCGAGCGTAGAGTGCCCTTTGCGAAATCCGGATTGGGTGAGGGACTCCGACTCATCGAGGTTCGCTTCGATTCGCTTCATGATCACACGAGTAATGCTCTTCAGGGTGACGGGGAGGAGAGAGATGGGCCTGTAGTTGCTGATGTTGGTCGTGTCTCCTTTCTTGTGCAGTAGAGAGACGATGGCTTCTACTAGGCCTCCTGGGACGGGATCTCCGGTAACAAGGCGGTTGAGTAGATCGGTCAATGGTTGAGCAAGATATTCCCGAGACAAACTGAGCATATCTGGGAGAATCTTGTCCGAGCCCGGGGAGTGACCGCACTTGAGGTGAGATATCGCATCTCGGCACTCGTCAGCGAGGAAGGGCGGAAGAGGCTCAGTGGAGAGAGGCACAGCTAGAGGGAGCGAGACTGCAGGCGAGAAGAGGTTATTGTAGAAGCTCTGCACTGCCTTCTTCGTCGCTTCTTGAGATAGCGCTTTAGTCACGGGATCGGGGACGAGAAGGCGTTTCTTAGTCGACTGGAGATCTCTCATAGTTCGGACGATGCTTCTCTCCAAGATGGCTGCTTCAGTGGCTTCCTTTTCTTTCCTTCGGCGGATGTCATCACAGAGTGCGGCACGGGCAGTCTTGCAGGCGATCGAGAAAGAGACAGCATCACGAGGGGTCGCACGCAGGAGATGTCGAGCTGCGATGAGGCGGCGAGTGGCGGGCGAGATCCAGGGTGGCACTTGGCGTCTTCTCCAGCAGTTTGTTGAAGCGGTCTGTGTGAAAGCGACGATGGTTGAGTAGGCTTCCGGCGCTGACGTGGGGCGCGTATGGGGCAGGAACCCGAGTAGATTCGAGTTGGTAGTGTAAGCGCCCCGATCGAAATCGTAACGCTCTCTACATCTTTTCTGCTTTACCTCACGGGGAAGAGAAAGACACAACCGGACTAGGCGGTGATCGGAGTCGAATTCGAAACGACCGACTACTCCACAGCTGACAACACGCGCAGAAGGAGGGGCGGCGATGAAGTCTATCTGGGAGAGTGTGGAGCCGTTTGGAGACCGCAAAGTCCAGAGTCTACAATGTCTTTTCTTTTGGAAGGTGTTCCATACTCGCAGATTGTTACGTACACATGCCTCGGTGAAGGTTCGACCACGTGCATTCGGGGACTGAGAGGCGAAATCACCGATTCATTTCCCGGTTCTCTCGACACTCTACAGTTGAAGTCACCCGTCAACACTGGCGTGTAACCTCTGGGCGCACTCTGCAGGGCGGCATCGATCTGGTCAAGGAAGGAATCGTACTCCTTATCGTCATACGCAGATGTGGGAGCGTAAGCGCAGACCAGAAAGATGCGTTCTTGTGGCAGCTGTAGAGTGGCTAATCGGGGGGAGAGGGCTCGAAACACAGATGCAAGCGCTAACTGCGCTCGGAGGAGAAATGCGACACCGTGAGACGCAGTGGTACTGCCCGAGTGGTAGACCACAGTGCCTGAGGAGGTGAGAGAGAACGAGCCTACACTCACTATCCTTGACTCCTGCACTGCTATCACATCCCACTTGATCTTGCTGAGGGCCAGTTCCATCTCGATTTGCTTGTCTCTCGAGGCGAGTGTCCGCGCATTGATGGAGCCGATGTAGAAATGGCGATCCATCGGGTCGGCTTCCAACTACCGCGTGCCGACCGCTGCTGGTAGAGGGAGACTAGGCCTGGGCGGAGGGAGAGACGGAGAGCGAAATGTGCACTCAACCGCTCGCCGCTCACTTGAGGACCCAGAAAAGTTGATCCTAATGCAGACGTCTTTATATCCAGTGTTTATTCTTTGTAAAGCTCTTAACACCCATTCCCCATCAGGAACACAATGTTAGGATCTTACAGAGTGATCGAGTTCGGCTGTACCTCATCGAAAGATGGAGTTGAGAGCAGAAGAACAGGGTACACAACTTCACACTGTGGTCGCACATTCTTGATTTCAAGAAAATAATGTCAAGGAAAAGCGGCGGAGCTTGTCACCCCTACCTGTGTGAATTACTAAAAAAAAAAAGAATTACTATTTTATCTTGACAATCCAAGGTCGTTTCTGTAGTCTTGTTCAGGGTCGATTTCCACACAAAATGAGCACCGGTGCATTATTAAGTATAGAACGGAGAGATCGAAGAGCCCCGGTAGACTATAAACAAACAACCTCTCTGGATACTAGAGATGACTCACGGAAAACGAGAGACTAAGTATAATAGGCTTTCTCGCTAGGGAGGCTACTCGATCTCCTTCCATTCCCGTTTGTGAATTGCTGGGTAAGTCGGAAAGATGTCATCATTATCCGATAATCATGCGGCGACTGATAGCAGGACCTCTAAGGTGTGTGCTGATCTAATTTTTAATTCAATTTTTTTATATCGACAGAAATTCTCGTGGCAAGAATGGAAACGGCCTGTAATCGCCATCATCCTTACCTTTCTATGCAACGTCGAGAGCAGCATGCTGGCTATGGGCGAGTGGCCATACATGGCGGAGGTAACTGATACAAGGAACCAACTTGAGTACCGACTATGAAGATGCAAATTGTGATTTTTTTGTTGTAAAAAAGCATAAACACCCTTCTTCTCTCACAGATCGATCACGAAGCGAGTGCCTCCTTCTTCGGTTATGCAACCGCTGCTAGCAAGGCCGGTCACGCTATCTTCGCTTTCGTATTCGCCATTTGGGCGCACAAAATCAGCGGAATCAAGTGAGTTCCAAAGTCTCCAAACAGTGTGACTATTGGGCAGTCACATTTTCAGATGTTTTTCATGTGTCGAAATTGGGGAATGCTTTCGAAATTTGATGAAGTTTCGGAAAAGCACCTTTCTAGGATTCCGATGCTGGCCGGTCGCTGCATAACCCTTGCGGCTTGTGTCATGTACATCTTCGTCGAGTTCATTCCATCAAATCGTCGCTGGTGGATGCTCGTGTGCTATGTGCTGTTCGGCGTGGGATTCGGTATGGAAGAGTGAATAACATAAATATGAGGATGTTTGTGGTAGAATCAACAAGGGCTCAACAGGGGTTGAGAACAGGTAAAAATCGGCTATGCCCAAAAGTTTGTCCTAGGGGTAACTTTTGATTCTGAATCGACCTGTGGAATCCGTTTTTCGACCTGAGCCTTCTGAATCCCGGGTTCGACCCCCTCAATTTTGGCCAAAATTTCGTTTTCCATAAAAATCTCCGTTAAAAATGGTTCAATTGGCGGAAAATCTCGCCAACCCGACCAGAATTTAATTCTCTACAATCTGGATAAAATAACTAGGCGCTATCTTTTTTCGTTGAGTAGAAAAAGTCGTTTTTTGACAAACGCAAATATCCTGGGAAAGCCATGACTAAAAGGAAGAGCATACTTCCCTGATTATTTTGGTATATAAGGTTGAGGAATCGATTACAACGGCGATAGTTTTATATCGATTTTTGTGCCGCCAATTTTTTTAAATAGTTTTTTTGACTCTAACTTTTTTCTTTCACATTTTCATGATGTCTAACATAAAAATTCGGTTTCTACGCGCAAAAATACGCTAGAAACTTCTCTATTCATGTATTTCTGAAAACATGACTTTTTCGACCCTGACGTCATCTTCGATGTCGATTTTGGGGTCAAAAAAGTAATTTCACCTGACAATAGGAGTTTCATGCGTGTTTTTGCAGCGTATAAACCGAATTTTTTATGTTAGACATTATGAAAATGTGAAAGAAAAAAGTTAGAGTAAAAAAACTCTCAAAAACCCAAATTGGCGGCACAAAAATCGATATAAAACTATCGCCGTTGTAATCGATTCCTTAACGTTATATACCAAAATGATCAGGGAAGTATGCTCTTCCTTTTAGTCACGGCTTTCCCAGGATATTTGCGCTTGTCAAAAAACTACTTTTTCTCCTAAAAGAAAAATGATAGCGCCTAGTTCTTTTTTGCAGATTGTAGAGAATTAAATTCAGGTCAGGTAGGCGAGATTTTCCGAGAACAATTTTCAAAGGAGATTTTTTATGGAAAACGAAATTTTGGCCAAAATTGAGGGGGTCGTACCGGGATTCAGAAAGCTCAGATCGACAAACGGATTCCACAGGTCGATTCAGAATCAAAAGTACCCCTAGGGCTAACTTTTGGGCATAACCGATTTTTTACCTGTTCTCGACGCTTGTTGACCCTACCGCAAAAGGTCTCATATGTATCTGGGAGATTCCTGGTTTACATACTGGTATTTCTTATACGTGGATAGCGTATTGGGCAAGGGGTGCTACCTTTAGACGGTACAATATTAGAGAAATATCACATTGGAAACGGATTTATCGTAAGAAGTGTGAAAGAGCTTCTTGAAAGCTGATGGTGGTTCTAAAAGACTGTATCGTAGGCACCTCTCCTCTGCTCCGTTCGTACATCGCTCGGGAGACCTCTGAGGAGAATCGATCTACTGCATACGCCCTGCAGAATGGAGCCATGGTGCTATCAGTGGTGGTCGGACCGAGTTAGTCCTTCCTGATTCCCAGGAATCAGTTAAATTGATAAGTAGACGGTTGTATTAAATTAGTCTGACGTTGAAGCATCATTAAATGGCTTTTTTTACATGTATGTTTGCAGTTGCTCAACTCTCATTCGCGGGTCTGCCTTATCCCGGAGCCATCATCATTCCTCCCAACATCAAGCTCAACATATACACAGGTGTGCTTCAAAGCTTTTCGGAAGCACAATTGCTCGTTCTTCAAATATGAATAATTCTAAGATGAATATGAGAGATG
Source organism: Pristionchus entomophagus (assembly GCA_036245825.1). Taxonomy (NCBI): domain Eukaryota; kingdom Metazoa; phylum Nematoda; class Chromadorea; order Rhabditida; family Neodiplogasteridae; genus Pristionchus; species Pristionchus entomophagus. Next base: position 17,654,663 of record BTSX01000004.1, on the reverse strand, counting down.
GTAGATAGTTCATCGAATCTCAATTTCATTCAGCTCCGATCTGGTTCTCGGTCATCACAAATTTACTCGCCATTGGTGTCACTTTCTTCGCTCTAGAGGACACCAAACCGACGGATAAGAAAGGCGAGCGAGGTAATATGGATGTTAACTCTATCTATACTGTCATCATGATAACGGTTTTGTGAATTGGTCTATTTTATATGTAATCGTATTCAGATGCTCCCTCGTCTTTCTCCATCACATCGATCATAAATCGTCTGGCTAACTTCCGCTCTCTTCATCTCCCTTGGCTACTCGTCGTTCTCGTCATCTTCGAGAAGATGGTCAGCGGACTGTTTGGATCAACCATGTTCGCGTACGTTTCAGTCATAAGAATTCACGATTCCGTCTTATTTAGCCTAGACATCATACGAACTAGTGATGGCAAATCAAAACAGGAGACTCCACTAACACTAACATGAACACAGTAACATTTTTCCAGCGTTGCGGGACCAATGCTTAGCTCAATGGATGCGCTGTCTGGACACGATATCGTCCTACTGATGGCGATAGGGCAGGTATGATCTCATGAAAAAAAATTTTTTTTTAAATTTTAAGCGAGAAATTGAGTTACGTCAAGGTTATGATGGCTCATTCAGATCACTTCTGGTCTGCTGGCTACTGGAGCCGCATTAATATTCTTCGTATGCAAACTAGGAAAACGGTGAGTTTCCGCGATATCGACAAATCGTCGATAATTTGGTATTTCCGCGGATTTTACTACTCTACATCAATGCAATGCATAACCATATGAGCCCGTTTACCTTATTTTCGAGCAAAATCGAAAGGATCTGGCACAGCTCAAAAGGGTCGATTTTCTGAAACTGTGTTTTGGGGTTATCGAGGGTGCTGATGACGATGGGCATATCCATTTTTCCCGCAGCGCCTTTGTTGGCTCCAGACGGCGTCACGTCGAAATCACATTTTAACGTGCTACTCGGTTTTCGAAAGTGCTAATTTTAGGTGGAAAATGTTTCTGGGGTAGAATTGCTTGGCGAACACACCTGTCGTATACGTTTTTCATGAATTTTAAAAATAATTTTTAAAATATCAAGTTTTCGTAGTCAAAAGTGGTCTTTGTCTTTAGCATAGATCGAACCGGGATCGCGTGAGGATTCTGAATATATTTTTGGTTTTGAAATTGAGGGTGCACAGTTCGAGCAATTCGAGGTGCAGTGTGCCAAAAACGCGGCAAAAGAGGCTTCCCTACCCCTTTCCCCTCTTCCCTCCCCTCCGTTCCATGGGCGCTCTCTCAATTTCCCACGCTCTCTCGTCTCGGAGGGTCAAGGAAGTGGTAGAAGGGGATGAGAACGCCTCTATTACTGGCTGTTGCGGTACACTGTATGTCGAATTGCTCGAACTGTGCACCCTCAATTTCAAAACCAAAAATATATTCAGAATCCTCACGCGATCCCGATTCGATCTATGCTAAAGACAAGACCACTTTTGACTCTGCGAAAACTTGATATTTTAAAAATTATTTTCAAAATTCGTGAAAAATGGATACGACAGGTGTGTTCAATTCTACCCCAGAAACATTTTCCACCTAAAATTAGCACTTTCGAAAACCGAGTAGCACGTTAAAATGTGATTTCGACGTGACGCCGTCTGGAGCCAACAAAGGCGCTGCGGGAAAAATGGATATGCCCATCGTCATCAGCACCCTCGATAACCCCAAAACACAGTTTCAGAAAATCGACCCTTTTGAGCTGTGCCAGGCCTTGCTCGAAAATAAGGCAAACGGGCTCATATGTCAGTGTGAGCTGTCGTGTTCTACTCGTCATTTCTCATGGGTTCATCATCGCTGGTTACATCATCACCTACCCATACCCCTTCAGTTCCAGCCCGACCCAGCCTTTCAATGGTGAAGGGCGATTATTTCTGCTGAGCCTTGCGAAGATGAAGTCATTGTTTCAAAATTACATCATTCTTATTGACACTAAAGTTGCGTTCAGAAACTACAAGGACGGGATGTAATCCGAGCGAGTATTCGTGGTGCGACACGCAGCTGGTCAGTGAACCCCACACCCAACCTATCTGACAGTGATATTATCCGGCTACGGTGACCAGAGAGTTGGTGAAAGTATGAGAGTACGAGTGAGGTCAGGCAGGATGTCCCGTGTAAACACCGAAAGCTGGTGATGGTAAAATGGAGAAAAAAAACTCTCCCAGTGCGCTATTACACGAGAAATGCGAAACGAGAGTGCACGCAAAATGAGTAGAGTCGGGTTCTGGTTAGTCATAATTAATATATTTACAGGTAGTAAACATAATTCCCTTCGTCATCGTCCTCACCATCACTCTCAGCTTCTCGATTCCCTCAGCAATGCTCAGCCTGGACACGATTTACTCGAAAATCATAGGAAACATCGATCAGGTTTGTCTTGAAGCAACGACTTGTCTCTTCATGAGATACACCATAGCGCCTAATAAAAGCGATTATCTACTCTAAAACAATATCCAGAACGTAATGCAATCGATATTTGTCATTGCCGACGACATTATGCAGATAGTCGGTCCGATTTATGGAACGTAAGTGACATTTAAAAAAAACAATATTTTGAGTCAATTTCTGAATTGTGAAGATGAGTCGAACCTAATATTGCTTGTTCAGGGCGATTTTCACTGCAATCGGAATCAATTACCTTAATATAATCAATGGCTCCATCTATATTATAGCAGTGATTGTGTGGTTTGCTGCTTGGAAATGGCTACTGCCGTACAATTAGCTATGTAATGACAATTATCACCGTTTAAGTAGTATGCCCCTAGATTTTGCAGGTTGTCTCAGCAAATAAATGCGCTTGTAATTCAGTTGTATCATACTCATTGAAGTGGTGATTAAAGGTTGTTCAAATGAAGTGATTTCTCTCGAACAAACAATTAAACGATCGAAGATCGCAAGCTAGTGTTGACCATGAATCACGTTTATTTTCCTGCTTACTCACAAATGGTTCCGATCACTATTTCGCAAATGGAGAAGAGTCAGAGTCGGGTGCACAAACTCATCCTGAGTCAGACTTCACTTGTATTACTGCAGAGAAAAATGTGTAGCCAATAAACACGGAATGCATTGAGAAAGCGACAATGCTCTATCATTGGATAAGAAAAGATGTGTTGCACGACAGCAATCGACAGATTATAGAAATTCGGTCGATGCTTTTTGGGATCATCAATCTCCGATTACTACACTAAAATATTTTTCACTAGCTAAAAAGTGCAATAATAAGACAAGAACATCGTATATTCATAATTTTACTGTATGTGCTCATCTAGATATATTACAGCCCCTAATGTTGAACGGGGGATGGGCTAGACAGTGTGTTCTACATTTTATTCAATGGATATTTACACTTTTGAATGTGAATCGTACGTACTGAATGAAGCCCGAGGGAGCGGAGTCTGTCTGGGAGATTGCGTATCGAAAGCACGTACAGTATCGTCCATAAGTCATGGGTCACTTTTTCATTCTTTTATAACTTTTGACTCGTATGAGATTTCTTGCTCATACTTGGTCGTGACATAGTACACCCACCGAGTGTTAGGGATATGTCATTGCGATATCACGGTGCGCCCTGGTTGTTGCGTAGTGATGAAGCAATCAAGCAATACTTTTTCAAACAATCAAAATTCTTACATGTATTTTACCTCAGTCTTCCTACTAGGCGTGATAATAGAAGGCCTCAATACCTTTTCGATGAAAATATGTACTCATGGGAGGATAATGTACAGTTGCTTTAGACTGGCTCAAAGTAGAATCCCGAAAAAAAATGGATTTTCGTTCTTAGACATGCTAGAGCCTCGTTTAAAAGATCAAAATGATGCTTGTCACAATTCCTGATGACCCCCAAAGTTTGGTAACGATAGCTCTTAATTTGACCTCAGGGCACGAAAAAGACGAATTTTTAACTTTATCACATAACCCTATTTAGAATGTTTACAGTTCTGAGGGTGATTTTCGTTCAAAGGTCATTCCAAGACACAATGGTAGCATATCCATGGAATATACGATTCCCAACTTTTTAGAGCATAAGGATATCTTTCCCGACCGCGGCAACCTTAAATCCGAGATCAATCGAATTTGAAAATAGGCTATTTAACTTTTTTCATTAATCATATCATGGGCTCTCATACCGAAATTAGGATTCAGCACACAACGATATACCAGAAGAAAATTTAGTCAGGAAGTTCTGAGAGACAATTTTTTTCGACTAATGATGGGGTATCATGGTCATTTTTTGGGTTGAAAATCGATTGACCTCAGAATTTAGGTTATCGCGGGCGGGATAGGTATCCAAATGCTCTAAAAAGTTGGGAATGGTATATTCCATGGATTTACTACCATTGTGTTTTGGAATGACCTTTGAACGAAAATCACCGTCAGAACTGTAAACATCCAAAATAGGGTTATGTGATAAAGTGAAAAATTCGTCTTTTTCGTGCCCTGAGGTCAAATTAAGAGCTATCGTTACCAAACTTTGGGGGTCATCAGGAATTGTGACAAGCATCATTTTGATCTTTTAAACGAGGCTCTAGCATGTCTAAGAACGAAAATCCATTTTTTCGGGACCCTACTTTGAGACAGTCTAGAGCCACTGCACGTCATCCTCCCATGAGTGCATATTTTCATCGAAAAGGTATTGAGGCCTTCTATTATCACGCCTAGTAGGAAGGCTGAGGAAAAATCCAAGTAAGAATTTTGATTGTTTGAAAAAGTATTGTTTGATTGCGTCATCACTACGCAATAACCAGGGAGTTCTGTGATTTCCCAATGGCATATCACTAACACTCGGAGGGTGTGCTGTGACATGACCAAGTATGAGCAAGAAATCTCATACGAGTCAAAAGTTATGAAAGAATGAAAAAGTGACCCATGACTTATGGACGATACTGTACGAGTCTCGACATTCCCACTAGGGTGAAGAACGCTTTTCTAAGCACAGATTAACAGGCAAAAAACGCACAGGAATGATAAACCGATACTCAGTGATGGTGAGAATGAGAAGAAGGGGATCAATGAGGGGGTGTGTTCCAAAAGCGTAAGGGACAAAAATCGAGATATTAGTGAGAGTTATGCCTGAGAGATACTTGAAAGATGAGTGATTACAATATCATGAAAGGCTCTAAGTTGGGTGAGAAAATTCGGATAATAATCTGGTGGATTTGCACCATTTTCAATACGATACTACTTTTTTAAAAAAATGTTGGTGACGGTATTGCGAAATAGGTCCCAAATGTTCTCATTCGAATGTTTTTATCCAAGTGCCTTGTGAGAGGTCATACCGAAAAGAGGCAGAAGTACAACTGTTCCTGCTGGAAAGTAGGCAGTAATGAGAGGCACGAATGACTAAATTTATGATTAGTGTGAACTGTGAAACGATGCAAACTTGATAGACAAGGGACTGAAAAAGCTGGTGATGAAGGATAATTGACTTTGCACTTTTCATTCGTTCCCTGAACAATATACTATTTCTGGATAAATAAGACGTGCCAACTTGAGGTATTTGTTAATTAGTCGACTGCAATAGATGATAATGGTGTAACTCATAGCCATAGAAAGAGACATGATCACTGATCCGGCAATGTGTCGCCATCTTGGGCCCTCGAATGTTTCTCCTGTCTGAATTGAACGACTCTATCGAAGATTATAGTATTCAATTAAAACCCAGTAAAGTGCTTGGGAGTGTTGCTCGGCTGTCTCAATCGTGTGCAAGACGGGAAGAGGAATTGATCCATTGTATATTGCAGAAAATGCCCGAACACCTTCCTCATCTGGATGGAAGAACCAGTAAAATATGGAGAACATTAAATTTTAAAAAATTATGCCTGTTCGGAATCTCTTTTTCATCGTACCAAAGTGCGTTGCTAGCTGCTGTAGTGATGAAGAGTGCGAATAAGAAGATTGTAAAATGTTGGAGATATTGAGGACTGAAATATATTCGATGATACGCACACGTGGAAGGTATAAACTATTTGATTGCAAGTAATCGATAAAGAAAGTGAAAGATGAGGATGGGAAATGCGTGTCCGTAGGCTCCAAAGTACAATGCAATTCCTAGCAGTTCGCGATAGTATCCGTGACCTCGCATGAAGAAGTAGTTGCCGTAGTTCTCGGGAATCTGAAGGTAGTTTTCATTCAAGGAAACGTCGTCTAGCATACGGGATACACGACGAAATGTATGATGTTGTAGTATAGATCGGAGAGGGCGAAATAAGTAATGAGAATGCGATAAGTGCCAATCTCCTTGTTAGTACTCCGTCGGACAATGAAGATCAGAAGGAGGTTGAAGATACACGCGAGAATCATTATAATCACTTGGCAATCATACGTGATTTCCTGAAAATTTTATAACGAAGCGACCACATTTTCAAGAGCTAAACTAATATTGACCATGGTATCGACGTATACTCGAAATGCCATTGCGAGAAATTCGTATGCGCCTTGCTAGCGAATTATTTGTGAATTTTTTTCAATCGAAGCGAATGGTATTACCGAGAATATATTAGCTCGAACGTATTCAAATGCGTGGCATCTCGAGGGACATCCAACGTGTATTGTATTCACTGCACTCAAATGGCAGTCGAAATGAAACTACAGTGTTCTCGCATCAACACGGATTTTCCTAGTAGGAAAATCTAAACCGGCTACTACAACAAAAATGATTCCGAATTTTTGTAACGAACGGTACTGATAAAATTGAGGACGGGGAGAACGCCAATCTACTACTTTTGGCCAAATTTGCATATTGAGCCGACCTGTACCACTTCGAAACGCTCGATCTCGAACAGTTGTCGTCCTTCGCGGATTTCTGACGTCATCTGTCATAGATCGAGCGTTTCGAAGTGGTACAGGTCGGCTCAATATGCAAATTTGGCCAAATTAAGTAGATTGGCGTTCTCCCCGTCCTCAATTTCATCAGTAACGTTAGTTTAAAAAACGGATGATGCAATCGCGAATGGAAGAATCTAACGAAATAATTAAAATATGAATGGTGCAAAGATCGTAAAACTTCGCAACGCGATTGGTCGAATAAATAGTCGAATAATCAAGGAACATTTTCGATTGATTCCGTGGATATGAAAAGAAGATTATCATAAGAAACTTTAACATGAGCCTCGTGAGTGAAGGTTTCCGGAGAAATCGCCATCTCCACCGTATTGTACATCCTGAGAAAAACGCATATCGCCGTTACATCAATCATCATGGGTATATTTGTCGCCTTCAAGAGACCATAGAGTTTCATGATGTAATTCAGTTGTGAGACCGGCTCCGTTATTTTCGAGGACTTTCGAGGACTAGTGCCGGACATCGATATCACCGATCCGGCCCAAACTTTTCCCCTGGATACCCCCATGGGACCCCATCACCAAACAGGACACTATATGGTCCAGATTATTTAAACATAAAAAGCCGGAATATCAAATTTAGAAAACTCGAAAATCAGATAAAAATAACCGATCGACCTGGGTCCAAAGTTAGTGTGGCAATATTGCATACATGCCTCGTTATTTGTTCAATAATTTTTTTAACCAAAAATATACAACACTGGAACTGGTGATTGCAATGAATAGATAGGTATAGCGATTGAAGACAACGATCATAAGATCTTTGAGGATTTTTCATTTTTCATGATGTAAGTGGGGCTCGAACCGGCGATATAGCGGACTTCAGTCAGACACCATAACCACTAACAAAAACACGTTATAAGTTGGTCTGATATGTCGATCGCTAACTGGTTTTTTCAACTTTGAAAAATGGTTTTCAAAATTTAAAAAATCTATGCTAGAAAACCGCATCACCGCACTAAGTGCATGTTGTAGAAAATTGAATTCTGCGTCGAATCAGTTAAATGGGATAATTTTAATTTTAGCCTCTTTTCAGATCTATGGACCAGAAAGAGGATGTTGGAAAAAAAGTTTCCAGAACCTCATCAATATGGTACTCATTTTAAAGCCCACGTCGCGTACATAATTTTTTATGTTGACAGTTTTACCTGAATTTCATTTTTGGACATGCTAGTACAAGTTAGTACCATGAAAATTGACAAAATTCAGAAAGTTTAATTTAAAAAAAAAGATAAATCACAAAACCGCAACGCGACCCTAAGTACATCTTGTAGAGCATTAAATTCTGCGTCGAATCAGCTGAATGCGACAATTTTACTTTTAGCCTCTTTTCAGATCTATAGACCTGAAAGAGGCAGTTGGAAAAAAAGTGTACAGATCCTCATCAATATGGTACTCATTTTGAAGCCCATTTCGACTAAATCATTTTTTGTTATGACATTATAACCTGAAATCGATGTTTGAACATGTTAGTCCATGAAAATTCACAAAATTCTGAAATTTTAATTTAAATCAAAAGCAAAGTTCGAAAATTTATTTTTTTTGTGAATTTTCGTGGTACTAGCATGTTTAAACATAAATTTCAGGTAATACTGTCAGCACAAAAAATGATGTACGTGACGTGGGCTTTAAAATGAGTACCATATTGATGAGGTTCTGGAAACTTTTTTTCCAACTGCCTCTTTCGGGTCCATATTTCTAAAAAGAGGCTGAAATTAAAATTATCCCATTTAGCTGATTCGACGCAGAATTCAATTTTCTACAACATGCACTTAGTGCGGTGATGCGGTTTTCTAGCATAGATTTTAAAAATTTTGAAAACCATTTTTCAAAGTTTAAATAACCAGTTAGCGATCGAAATATCAGACCAACTTATAACGTGTTTTTGTTGTCTAGGCATGTATGTAATATTGCCACACTAACTTTGGACCCAGGTCGATCGGTTATTTTTATCTGATTTTCGAGTTTTCTAAATTTGATATCCCGGCATTTTTATGTTTTAATAATCTGGACCATATAGTTGCCCGTTCGGTGATGGGGCTATATACATTTTGTAGCTTGTGCACTTCTACATCGAAATTTGCTAATGCGGGGTTCTGTGATTTAGGCTAAATTAGTTTTTTATTTGTTTAAACCAAAAAAAATGCTAGATTTTGATCATTTTTCAAGCGTAAGTTTGTTCATTTATACTTTCATGATCTCTAATTCCGAAATTCGAAATCTACGAGCAAAAATACATCAGAGAAAAATTTATTCAGTTTTTTCCGAGATGCAAATTTTTCCACTTTTTTCATGACACTTTTTTCCACTTTTTTTTCATGAAATTTGGTCATTTTTTGGTCAAAAAGTCAAAATCACAAAAATATCTGAATATAGGTGTTTCCGACGTATTTTTACCCGTAGATCTTGAATTTTCATACTAGAGCTCGCCAAAATGCAAAATGAAAAAGTTACGCTTGAAAAACTTGACATTTTTGAATTTTAAAACACCCGAAAATTAACGCAGGAAAGAAATTGGATCTATCTCGATCGGTTGTGAAAATTTGATTTTTCGACCATTTTACCTTGCAAATCATGTTTCTCCCTGTGCCCCGGCTATAACAACAAATAAGTCATGGTTTGTGCACTATGGTACCCTTCCAGCACCCCAGCATGGGCTTCTGATTCCCATTGCTAGCTCAACGTGTCCGGGCAGGGGCCAAAATGCTTGCAAATTACCGAGATGCCGTCTTAAATATACGTCAAATTCTTTACCCATAGAATCCAAATGTTCAGAGAAACGTGCTGTTCTTGTTCTGATATCATCCATTTGTATATACATATCTAGGTCAACTAGACTAAAACCAAAAATGATGGAGACTCATCCAAAATTTCATTCGAAAGCACTTGAGATTGTGGTTTGGTACATGAGACTTGAGCCCAATTCGATCTCCCCGAACATTTTTATCGCAGAAAACGTAGAAAAATATGTCATAAGTCTCCGATAGTCGAAAGGATGTGAATAACTGAGGGATTATTATATCTTGATAATTCGCAGTTCTTTGTGTGATCTTGTATCGTATAGATCCCACACTGAGAGTGCACCAGTGCAGTGCAAGAGTCGAGAGGGAAGAGATCGGAGAGCCACGGTAGACTACAAAAAAAACAACCGCTCTCACGGATACTAGAGATGACTCACGGGAGAACGAGAGACTAAGTATAATAGGATTTCCACAAGAGGTAAACGCACTCTTTCTCGTCCCATTTCCATCAGTGGTGTTCGCAATAATTTTAAAACGTTGTTTTCGATGTCGGAAAACCGTGATGGAATGGAGAGCAGCAACGAGTCAAAGGTGTGTGGAAACAACAACTCCATTTGGCAGCTTGCTCCGATTCCCCTATGATAACCTCAACTCAGTAGGATGACACATATCTTTCACTACTCCTTTTCATTTTGCCGCTTTCAAGAGAATTAAGATTGAAAATTATGAAAACTTTAATTATGATAAAATTGTCAGAAGTTCTCGTGGTCGGAGTGGAAACGGCCTGTCATCGCAATCGTTCTCACTTTTCTCTGCAATGTTGAAAGCATCATGCTGGCAATGGGCGAGTGGCCATATATGGCAGAAGTGGGTAACATAAGTTGAAATTTTCTAATGATAATTCCCATTGCCTCCCGCAGATCGACCATAAGGCTTCCGCTTCCTTCTTCGGATATGCGACCGCCGCCAGCAAAGCTGGCCACGCCTCTTTCGCATTCGTATTTGCTATTTGGGCGCACAAAATCAGCGGGATCAAGTGAGTTCCAAAGTCTTTCCGAGCATTGGGCAGTTACATAATTTATCATATTCCTATGTCGAAATTGGGAAAAGTTTTCAAATTTGTTGAAGATTCCGATGCTGACCGGTCGCTGCATAACCCTAGCGGCTTGTGTAATGTACATCTTCGTCGAGTTTATTCCTTCAAATCGTCGCTGGTGGATGCTCGTGTGCTATGTGCTGTTCGGCGTGGGATTCGGTAGGGAGTGATTTTCTTCTAATCCGAAAGATTATGATATTTCGCATTATTTTGCAAGGCGAGTTTGTTGAATTGTCATTTAAAAAATAAAAATGAGTAAGCTATGCACATGCAGGCACATCTCCTCTGCTCCGTTCGTACATCGCTCGTGTGACCTCCGAAGAGAATCGATCTACTGCCTACGCACTGCAGAATGGAGCTCTGGTGCTGTCGGTTGTGGTCGGACCCAGAGTCTTGACTGTTCCCTATGAATCAGTTATGCAGAGCAGTAAAAGTCAGCTGCTTGTTAAGCTTTACAAAGCAAAGCTTTGTAATCTTGTAAAGCTTGTAAAGTAAACCTATTACATGAATCACCTTTACATTTATTTTGCATGTGTGTTTGTAGTTGCTCAACTCTCATTCGCGGGCCTGCCTTATCCCGGAGCCATCATCATTCCTCCCAACATCAAGCTCAACATCTACACAGGTGTGCTTCAAAGCTTTTCCGTAGCACAATTACTCGTTCTTTTTCGAAAAAAAAAGATTATAAGATGAATATGAGAGATTGTAGTTCATCAAATTTCGAATTCGTGCAGCTCCGATCTGGTTCTCGGTCATCATCACCAACATACTGGCAATGGGCATGGTGTCTGACTGGCATGCCGACGCAGGCAGGTTCGACTCCCGCCCACAGGTGATGTTTTGCAAGAGGTAGAGAAAGGCGCGCGCCCCAACCACTAGTCTCCGTCAAGCGTTCCCGGCAGTAGGCCGCCCTGGCGGCGGTATGGGCATGGTGCACTGGAGTTGGTATCAATCGAATGCTAATTATCATCTGCCGCCGGGAACGCTTGACGGAGACTAGCCCATCGTGGGGCTCGAACCGGGGAGTCGAGACTGGATTGGGTTCTTCAGTCAGACACCATAACCACTAACACTATAACCGGTCATCACCAACGTACTGGCCATTGGCGTGACCGCGTTAGCTCGCGAAGACACCGAACCAGAAGATGAGCCAGGTACTATGAATTTCAGGTATCTTTATCTAGCTATCACTGCGCGCTTTCTCGGCATATCATCAAAGTCATCTCTAATATTTTGCAGAGAAGGGACAATCGTCTTTCTCATTCGCTTCGATCAGAGAGCGTCTGGCTAATCTCCGCACTCTGAATCTCCCTTGGTTGCTTGTAATTCTCGTGATATTTGAGAAGATGGTCAGCGGCCTTTTCGGATCCACCATGGCTGCGTCAGTTGCATTGATCTGTTGGCGATTTTTTAGTTAGGTGACACACTGATTTTCCGAAATCTGGTCAAAAGTGTGTTCCAAGTGCGAATCAGGCTCCCAATATCATCATGTGCCTTCAGTTCAATACTTTTTAAAATGCGTGATAAATTGGAATATCGATTCGATAATGCCATTTCTCGAAAGACGTACCGATAACATTTTTTCAGCTTCGGGGGTCCAATGCTCAGCTCAATGTTTGCGCTGTCAGGACACGATATCATCCTACTGAATGCGATTGGCCAGGTATGATGTCATGAATATAGTTTTAGTATCTCACAAAATGTTATTGTGAAATTGAGATTACACGAGGTTGTGCTGACTTATTCAGATCGCTACTGGATTGATAGCAAGCGGTGCTGCATTGGTCTTCTTCGAATGCAAACTAGGGAAACGGTTAGTTGATCAATAAATCGTCAAAATTTTTTATCCGCTCAATCGGGTATGAAGAAATAACTAAACAATTGTCAGTGTAAGCTGCCGTGTGCTACTTGTCATTTCTCATGGCCTTATTATCGCCGGACCTTCTTCCCCTTCAGCTCCAATCCGACTCAACCTTTCAATGGTAAATTTCGAACATTTTCAATTATGAAATTAGGAGAGTCGTTTCCTTTTTGAATTGTAAAATTATTTGTGGAGTCTTGATAAGATGACGTAATCGTTTCGAAAAAAGATCATCATGAATCTAGAGGTGTGTTGAACAAGAAAAAAATACAGATCATTCAGAAACTACCAGGACGGGCTGTAATCCCAACGAGTATTCATGGTGTAACACTCAGCTGGTCAGTCTTTAAATAGTCGTTTATCTCTCGATATATAATCGGTTGCAACCCAAGATACTTCCTCCAGGTAGTAAACATAATTCCCTTCGTCATCGTTCTCATCATCACCCTCAGCTTCTCGATTCCCACTGCAATGCTCAGCCTGGACACGATATACTCGAAAATCATAGGCAACATCGATCAGGTAAGTCTTCTGACAATAACTAGTTTCCTCATGAGAAGGGATGAGGATAGGAAAGTTTAATAATGAAAATAATTCAGAACGTAATGCAGTCGATATTCGTCATTGCCGAGGACATTATGCAGATAGTTGGGCCGATTTATGGAACGTAAGTGAAACATCCAATCAACATTACTTGATTGTGAAGACGATAATGAGTCGTAGCTAATAGTGCTTGTTCAGGGCGATATTCACCGCAATCGGAATCAGTTACATTAACATCATCAACGTTTCTATCTACATTATAGCAGTGATTGTGTGGCTGGCGGCCTGGAAATGGCCGCAGCCGTATGATTAGCCATGTAATCATGTGTTACAACACTCACTGAACGAGTATTCGTCAGATATTGTACGTACGTTGTTGCTGCAAATGAGAGCACTTGCAATCAAGGTGTTTGTTTCTTACTCCGTTTCCACTCAATGAAGTGGCGTTAAAAGTTTACTCAAAAAAGAGATTACTCTCAGACAAACAAACAAAAGATCGCAGAGAGCAAGCTAGTGTTGACCGTGAATCACGTTTTATTTTCCTGCTTACTCACAAATGGTTCCGATCACTATTTCGCAAATGGAGAAGAGTAAGAGAAGGGTACACAAACTGATCGTGCGTCAGACGAATCTCTCTTCACCTCATTTACTACTGGTAGAAAAAAGGGTATTTGAGAGCTAGGGACAGACTAGAGAAAGCGCTTCTCGCTGTGACAACTCTTCTAGGAACTAGATCGATACGGTGTCAAACTACTTTTGACAGCAGATTTCTGTAATACATTTATGTCTTCTATAAATGGACATTTTCTCAGTAGGACGCACACAGATAACGCGAGTAAGCAGCTCGAGTAGACAGCAATGGATAATGTAGGTCAACAATTTTCTCAAGCCTCTCTCATATTTTTTTACAACATTACTGTGGCCGATAGTGCAGAACTTTCTCCAACATTATGTGGTTATAGTTTCTGTGTCTGGTTGGATCATGGTTCGTATTACAGTAGCCGAATATTGTCCTCGGTTCTGCATAAAAACTCGCCTTCATACAGGAAAGTATTGAGCCTTTGCATTGAAAAATACAGATACAGATTTTATCCTGTCCTCAAGGCACTGGGCCTGCAGGATGGTAGCTTCGCTAGGGAGGGAGTGGGATCTTCGATTTCAAGGTGTCTGGGTCAAAGGATGAGGGAATCTTCTTGGCTTGTTGGGTCAACTGTTGGGATGGTCTTGGTCGATCTCCATTGAGCTTTGAAGTAGATCATCCAGCCTCCGATAATGGCGAGTGAGTGCTGACGTGGACTATTGATTGACTCACGAGGCAGACTTGACGATCTGGGCCTTTCTTGACGGTAGATCACTTGAGTCGGTTGATACCCATCCGGGGTCTCCTCTTGAAGCGTACCAAGTGGGCGATTCTCACCGGGTTGCCCAAGCTGTCGGGTGAGGATTCTTCAAACTGGGTCGGAATGGGGCGGGGTGAGACGAATGGAGGGGACCGACCGCCCGTCACGAGCGCAAGAATGGAGAATGGAGATTTAAAATTTAGTACCTTTTTCGATTAATTGTCGATTGAAGTAATATCCGCAAAATACCAATAGTAAATTATCTCACGAATAGAATCGTGTGAATCTAGTAGAATTACATCACGCGTTTTCTCATAAGGAAATAATTATAATTCAGCAATCTTCCGGTTTGTCAGTTGTTCCCAGTGTCTTATTTCCATCGAATGATTGTGATCGATCGCTCTAACTGGAATCTCGCAAGGGCATTCTTCAGCATCATTAGTCTATCAGCGACTATCGGGATATGCTGCAATTTCCTATTGTTTCTGACAACTGTTAAAACAAGGTTTCATTTAATATTATTGAACAGGTAGTGCTGTCAGACTGAAATTTCATTCGAGCCATTCGCACTTTATTTGCCATGCGAACGAGTGTTTAAAAAATTGTTTAAAATAATTCTTATCAATTTCGTATCTATTGAAATTATACTTCTGAACAATTACAGATCACTTCGATCTACATGCAATATTCTCATTGCAATCTGTGCGGTTGCGGACATGCTCCACCAAGTTTTCTTTGGTTTCGAACGAAAACGCATAGTAATATTCTCAGGGAAGTTTCTTAGCTCAACTACCGATGCTTTTCGATTTTCACATCGAAATGGACAGTAACATTTGCGATGTGATCATGGTGCAGTTTACACTAAATGAAGGACATCGTTGCTTTTTGTCGTTACAGTTCCTTCCCGGAATGGGCATTGCAATTGGCAATGGATGTATTTTGTGCATCGGTGTCGACAGAATGTTTTCTGTCATTTTCTCAACTCGTTATCGAAGCTTGAACAAACTCTACTACCATTCTGTGATTTGCAATGAAAAGATAAGTATCAATCATCCGTTATTCAGTTTCTCGCATTTCTCATCGTCGGATGCTGCTCATTCGTTTGCTATCTTATGTTCGCATTCTACGAAAAGGAGTGAGGATTAGGAAGAAATTCGACAAATGAAGAGGGGGAGTTGCTCGGTCGTTTATTCTCCTCTTCATGATGATTTACGCGGTATTTTTCCCTCTGAATGCAGAGCCTATCATAGAAATGGTTCTAGTTCAGGAACGGGGGAATATTTTGGGGGACATTTTTAATTGAGTCCGGAAGGGCATGTTTTCACATGGCTCACAGATGCTTGAAATCTCATCCCCAACGACGCTTCATGACCTACCGGACTCAATTGTCCAACGTTTTACGCAAAAATATTCACGTGTTTCTGAATTAGAACCATTTCTGGCACTGAATGCAGAGGGAGAACGACCGCTCTGTTCCCCTCTTAAGTTGTCGAATTCCTCTGCATTTGACAGCCCTAGTGAAGATGCCTACAATCCCTCTTGTTAAAACACTGAAATATGCGTTCATCACTTATCAATATGTCAGGCGGGTCTTGTGCGAAGTGCTTTCCCCTTATCCAAACGGTGGAGTTGTTCTGTTTGCTCAATCGGTTCTCGTCATCAACTGTGTTAGCTCAGTCGTGTATTTCAAAACTTGGCTTGAACTGCGATCTCACGCAGGTAATTAAATTATGAGTTCAGTTTCATGAAAGTTTTTCTTCTGTATCAAACGAAAACAATCGTTCACTCCAGACTCGACCGTTATGAAGCGAATAGTCAAATCACTATTCATCATTGTGACAGTGGATGTCAGTGGATGGTTCATCACCCCAGGATTATTTACAGTCTATGAGACACTCAACCTCAATTGTACCTGAAATGAGAAACCATTGCGATCATAATACGTTTCCAGCTCAACAAATGTTTGCCTGGGGCTTTTTCAACAAGATTTTCTTAAATTTCGCATTTGCAATCAAACTGTTCATTTACTATTCGACAAGGTGATTAGTATAATCTATTCAGATCTATTTTATAGTTGATTCATCTCTTTTCAGCTCAGACTACCGCTCGGCCTTAAATGATTTTATATTCAAGAAAAAGTCAAACAAATCGAGATCTACCACAATTACAATCACTACATCTGTTGCGATAGATCATCCATAGCACAAAAAAATATTCCGTTCCTAACCCATTTCCCTAACAAGAGAATGATCTTCGGAGAGATGGCGATAATCATCTCCGATTCACAATTTTGTATCACTGGAAGATAATCGGTTTTGTTGTTGAAAGATTTGCAGATCACTTCGATCTTCATGCAATTTTTGCAATACAATCTGTGCAATTAGGAGGGGGTAGTTTCCGAGAAAAAAAAGATTTTTGACCATCGCCTGGGTGAAAGATAACCTTTTTGTGTGCCGCCTTCACCTTATTCCTGTGTTCACAAAAAGGTAATGAACCACGCACGAATGATACTGCTCTGTTCACATGGACTATAACGCTTTACTCAATAAACAAAGAATAAATCATGTATGCCAGTCGCAATAATAGTGATAAAGTCACTGAAGAATCAGGAACTAAAGAATCAGGAATCGAGCCTGTCGCGTCTCACATGCCTAAGCAGTGGAAGTTCAAAATCTTGCATTACATTTAACTATGATACAAAAATTTATTCAAGAACGGTTTATGAAAGTTTTAACGCTATTTCGGAAGTGATTCATGACCAAATCACACAGCTGGTGGAGTACTCACAGTAGCCATGTCAGTGTCGGGCGCGTACTTCTTCACGAGATCATCGAGCACGGCGATCGGGCAGAGACAGGAAGAAATAACATGATTAAAACTAATTTTTTAAATGTTTTTTTTAAAATGTATGATTACAACAATGCTTCTCTGCGTGCGTTTAGTTTCAGCTCGGCTCGTTTCGCGATGCACCGTCATCTTTTGCTCGAAAAACAAAAGAAATATCAAATGGCGTTTCACTTCTCGTTGAGTCGCACCCCCTGACGAAAGCAGTGATCGGCTTGAAGTCGTGGTTCTTGTCGGCGCGATAGAGCACCTGAGAATTGAGAGGATTAGACAATTAGTGATTCGAGAAGGCTTCGCTAGATATGAACCTGAGCCTGATGCGTCATGATGATTCATTCTGTGAGAGAAATTGGGATATTATCAGACAATTGGTGAACTACAAATGCAGGAAAATGCGACATTCGCACCTTGAAGAAGCGATCCTTGGTTTCTCTGTTATCGAAAACCTCAATAAGAATGGCAGCCGAGTAATTGGGATAGCCTGAATAACGTTAATAATTTTGTATATCGAATAACAATTAGTTTACCGTAAGGGATGATGTACTTCTTAACTCCGAGAATCGTGAGGAATGCAGCGAGGGTATCATCGTGCTGCCATGTATTTATTTTAAAAAAAAGTTTTTTGATCTTGTTCACAGTTTTCATAAGTTTCAAATGATGCAAGTTTTCAATGTCAAACGGGTAAATTGGCGGTTCGTTGAGTGCGAAATGGACATAAGTGACGCCAAATGGGAACACTAATCGAACAAAAATCCAACTTGTCCATTTCTTACTCACTGCCGATAGGGCGTAGTATTTCAGCTGTTTGTAGAAGTTCCTGCAGGCATCGGCGTCCATATTGTCACGGCAGTTGAGCACACCGTGCACGTTACTGACGTGCTGAAAAGGGCTAATTAATATATTAATTATTTAATACAATCAAATTTAGTTCTATGGTATGGTGTCTTTAAAATTTCCCAAACCCGACGGTCTGAGAGCAAATTTTGCAAGAAGTCTTCATTGGTTTTTATTTTCCCGGTGGTTCCCGAACTACATTGTGAATGCTTGAGTACTAGACTTTTTCATTCACTCATGAAACACAACTATTCTCACTAGTTTGAGAGTGTCACCAGCTCGAATCTTCGGGATCTCCACAGATACGTCGATGCCGTTTGCGCCGTCGGGGTTCGCTTACAATTATTTTTGGTAATTATTTTTGAAATGTCATTTATTTGCCGTCTTGGTTCCGGTTCCACTTAGACGTGGAAATTCGGAAACACAATCTCCACAGTTCGCATTTCATCTCAGTTCTCTGACCGCCGTGAGAGAATGCGAATTGAAGAGAGTCTGATTCTAATATTCCGTCACTTTTTACACTCACCAGTTCCATCCGTAAACTGCTCGTACATATCGATAATCCAGTCAGTCCACGCGGGAATGTCTCCAGTGTAATACCAAGGATAGCTGCAAAAATCTGAATTGGAAACAGCTCTTATGCTTCAATCGGTCGCATATCTCTTTCGTGATTCGTGCAAATCTCAATTCATTCAGATTTCAGGTTCGACGAAGCGATTCGAATATGTTTCAGCGGGTTCATTTCTATGGAAATCACGGACTTGGATACTGATTCGTAAACGAACCACACCAAAACTCACAAATCGGCAATGTTCGCTCCTGTCTGGTTGAGTTCGTCGATGTGGATGCTCTGCAATTTGTTTGTATAAATCAATCGTAATTGTATTTGCACTATCATTCCTCGTCAATCATCTTTCCCTCTGACTACAGTTCATCAAAAACTAGGCCAATATTTGTAGAAATTATCCTAAAATGGTTGAACTGCGTACCTGGCAGAAGAGGGGGTCGTGCAGGTCGTAGATGTTCTCGATGGTGACATTCGTGCACGTCTCGTCGGAGAGATACTCGAGGATTTGTGAAATCTGAACTTGAAAACATTATAATCCGGTTTCAGACGTCTTCTGATATCTCAAACTACCACTCTGGGAGTGTGAGATATGGAGCACATGACGGTGGCATTAAGGATAAATCGGTATGGATTCACGAAACCATCTGATGAAACACTACTCTGAAACGATGAGTAGCAAATACCAGTGATGTCGTTCCGGCTCTTTACTTTCTCCATTTCGCACACACAGTCGCTACTCGCTCTTGTTAGAAAGTGTGCAGAATAGAGAGAAACAGAATGGAAACGGCATCCCTAGTCGAAAAGGGAAGAGTACAGCTCACCTGAGGGTCGTTGATGTAGTTCTGGTACTCGGTGCTGGCCTTGACAAGGTCGTACAGCTGATCCTGACGATCGCACTTCGCGTTGGGATTACCGACCTGAGATTAGTGATGACAAATCGGCGTCCGACTCTCCTCTTTTCGTGTACTATCTCGTTTCTCTGACCGGCGAGATACCGTGCGAATCGAGGAGAGTCTACGCGACCTCAAGTAGCGACAGGTAAGCGCAATATCTCGATGTCATGTGATGGATGAGAATAGTGGAGCAGTTTCGATCTCGCATTGTTATGTTCTCAAGGTACTGTGCGGATACTAGAACCAACTGATTCTATCATTTTATCTAAACTACAGTAACCCCAACTCACGAAGTCAGTATCATAGGGTACGGTGTGCACGGGGATGGGAATGTAGCCGGCAGGCCACTCGGGCACGCCATTGTAGCCCGCCTTGACGGGGAAGTTCTGGCCTTCCACCTCCAATTATTGCGGACTGTTTTAGATTAGAAATGAGTCGCCATTGACAATCGATTGATCTTCTTCACCATATATGCGCCAATGCAATGGACATAAACATACAAAACATTGACGAAGCTATTAGTGGAGTGACTCACTACTTATCCTATCCATCTTTAGCATCAACAATTCAAATTAAATCAATTGCGAAATCAAGCAATTGTAGAATATATCATAGATGAGCACTTACCCCAAATCCCGAGTACATTCCAGCGACGTTAGAATAGGCCGATACGAGCGTTCGATTGTATTGTATTCAGTGGAACGGATGTAGATATGGAAATCGATAATTGGTTCTGTCCAGATGTGGTGTAATACTGTAGTTTACGATATACGAGATGGTCCTAACCATCGATATGTAGATAACAGTTTCTTGGAAAACATGGGATACGGTACGCCTCAAACATCAGTACCTCCTTTGCATTGTAGGCGGACGAGAGGAATTTCTGCTTACATGTATCGATCTCTCATTCTGCGCCCGAGGTCAAAGTGCATCTTCATTTCTTTCTAGAAAATATTTTATCGATTAACATCTCGGAGAATGATTCTTGTATCATACAGTGTTTGATGACGCATCAGCAATGAAACTTATCATGTTGCGAAATATGTTCAAACTCGAAGGAATGCAAGGCTTGTGGTGAGTCAGAAGTCAATGTCTTGTAAACAAACAATACTTTTGGAAGTTCTTACTGGTGAAAGCTCGCCGTAGCCACCACCGCCGAAGGTCCACGCGTCTTCCGGGAACTGCAATTATTATTGATTCATTAATAGAATTTATGAAAAAAATTAAATTACCTGATCACAACCGGGCACTGGGTTCTCCTCCGCTCGGTCTCCGTGTCGCCACAACTGAACAAAATATTGCTTTTCATGGCCCGATAATCGATTACTTCAGTACTACATACAGATTGATGTCTAGGGCTAGGGCACTCACTGCGGACGCGAAATCGAGATTCAGATTACCATCGTTGGAGTCGGCGGGCAATGCATCGAAGTTTTCCCGTCGAAAATTTCTGAATTACAAATTCCAATTTTTACTCTTTTCATAAATGCATCCAATTAGTATCTTAACGCATTTTTTCTAACACTTTGCAAACAATTTTGTTCCATTGTGAATTCAGACCGCTAACGGGAATCTTTTCATACAATAGAATGTGCCGATGAGTCACGACTTTTGATTGGCGGCTTCCACGTTCTTGGGTATATTGGAGAATTTTCTTTTCAAAGAATAATAGAGGATCAAACCGTGTCATTTACACCGCTCCCGTCATTGTGAGGAGGAGTATCCACAACATTTCTAGTCTGTAAAAAGTGGCTTTACAAGTACTAGGGGGATGAAAACGACGAAATTGTGAGTTTCGAAGGCTTCCGGAGATGAAAACGATGCTACAGTTCGTTGAATGTCAGATATGAACGTGCGTTTCGTGGAAAAAAATGATCGAGAGATTCGTAAAAAAAAAAGTGAGAAAGCGGCTTAGCGGCGTCGAGCGGCTTAACTGTTAGCTGCTAAAATAAGTAAGAATAGCTATTGACTGTCAGTATGCAAATGAGGGTACGAATGGTGGCACCTCAAGTTATCGAAAAAAAAAATGATGGCACTTCTGGTGAGGGGAGTCCCATTATTTTCTTCATTGCTTGAGGAATGTTTAAGTTTTTCAGAAGTTATTTCTTTCATTCACTTGATTTCTGAGCATTATTATGCTGATCTTTTCGCCATTTCGGATTGTCAAATACCAATTCGAACCATCCTGTCCTCGTTGTCTTCATATCAGGAAACACTTCGATGTTACAATATCGTATGCATCCTGGGTGAAAACATTGCACTCTTCACCAAGTTTTTTTTCCAATCTCAAACGAGATTCGATAGTAATTTAACCAGGGAGTTTCGTAGCACTGCTTCCGATGCTCTTCAATTTCTATGTTGACATCGAAATCGAATTTGTCATGTTATAATGGTGCATTTTTCACTGAATGAAGTGCATTGCTCCGTTTTCCAGTTCAGTTCCATAAATCACTTCGCCAAGTCGGGTGCACAATAAAAGTCAATGATTTTATCAATAATAATGTACTAAATCGGCATGGATCCCCTAAACTGCACTGTTCCACGAGATTGTCTGTACTCCTGAAGATAGAAATTGGATACGGTAGAAGCCGAACCTAATGTACCGGCGGTGGAGAAATCGATGGGCGTTCCGAAGTAGATCATGAGGATTCGAGTGATCGGAGAATACTTGGATTTCTCAAAAATGATAGATGACCACAGACCATGTTATAGATTCGAACCTGCGTGTCGATTGAGAGTACTCCCCCGTTCAATGTGAATGAGGTGTAGGATGGGCTGGATGGGAAGTCGAAGATCTCGAGATACTCCAGTTTTGGTTGAGAGGGACCCTAGGAAGGAGGATTACGAGGCTCAACATCGGTTTGTCTGGCTGTTTCTTCATCCATTATGCTATTTACTAGTTATACCAATCCGAGACCGACGCTTCTCAATCCGCCCGTTATCCCCCTTAGAGAAACGAGCGAGTGCATGGATTGAGGAAAATCGTGGCACGATTGGACATCACTAATATCTACCTGTGCGATTGCGACGGAAAGAGTGAGATTCGCCTTTCCCTGACTGGGGGAGAACACGTAGTTGAAGGCAGTCTCCGTGTGGGGGTTCGTCGTGATATCCTCAACCACCGAGTCCCCATCGTCCCAGTACAGAACTCCGTTGGCGACTCGTTCTGACAGCAAAGATCAACAAATAAGCGAGGAAACAAGTTATACCATTGTTGCTGTCGGAGTCATTGAGAACGATGAGGAGGTTGAAGTTGAGTAGTCGTGAGGCAACAGTGGTGAGCGCGGGAGGAGAACGGGGAATGATCGATCCACCTGAATATGATGTTGAGACAGAAAGATCAAAGAACACATTGACATACTCTTAACAAAGGTTGGAGTGTTGAATGTTGTTGGGGCAGGGAACCGAGACCGTCCGATAGGAACCTGAATGGGTGGAATTGGTGAAGTCGGATCGAGACCACCTCTCCTCAATTATCATGATACTTCGCCGGTAAGAGATACGAGAGAGCGAACGAATATTGGAGTGTACGATCACTATTTGACATCACTAGGTGGACCCTATTCGTGCCAGAGGGAAGCGACTACCTTCTGCCCATATGAGTCGTCGTAGACAGAATAGAAGCTGATCGGTGTGTCTCCCAGTGGAATGTATCCGTTCACCTCGGTTTGACCCTGAGCAACAGTTAGTTATTACCCAATGATCGCAATGTGGTCCGCATACCGGGTAGAGTGCAGGAATGACGAGTATGGAGGATCCCCACATGAACTGTTCGGAGAGCCCAAGAGTTTCTGAATCGTGAGGGAACTCGAAGAACACTGGGCGGACTACGGTATCTCCGTTTAGAGATGCAGCATAGTGGAGGCTGCAAAGAATACGGTGGATCTTGAATGGATCGATAACTAACGAATAGAGGTACGGTAGCATTGCGTATCGGAACTCGTTCGCCTTTTTCGTGGCGGCCGCGACGGACGGCCACACGGCCGGGTCCTGGTAGGGAAGACCCTTCGAGTTGTGGTTACTGTAAGATATACAGTTCGACGGATCAAATGGATGACCGACCGGAAGAATGAGTGGAACGAGCCGAGTTGCTGCCATCTCAGGCACATTTCCTCGCTGGCATCCCCGTTGAAACCGCAGACATCCGACCCGACGTAAGGAATACCGAAGAGATTGAACTCCTGATGATAAATCATATTTTTGAAGTATTTCCGTATGCGATTTTTGTTCGAATTAGTGATAGCAAGGAAGAAGACTCTGCTGATGGAGCACTAGTATAAAGGGGAGGATTAATTGTTGACCATTCAATTGAGCTGTCAGACTGAGAGAGGGTCTTGCCTGAGCTCCGATCACGGCGCTTCTCAGATCCTGCCAGGTGGCTGTGTTATCTCCCAGCCAATGGCCGGCGTATCGACCAGAAGAGGGATAAGTTGATCTGTAAGGGAAAAGGGAGGGATGAAAGAGGATGGCTGGCTCACCTCGAGATTACAACTCCTCTCTTGCCCGTGGCTTGATAGACTGCCTTCTGAGTGGCGCGAGACTCGCTCCATCCGTACAGATTGTGGGTGTCGTAGAGTCGAAGGGCGCCCCTCCCCTGCACTGCTCTCATGCACACCGTCTTCGTAGCCAGGATGCTTCCCTCAAGGTGAGAAATTGCTGGTAGTTTAAGGAATTGACGCGTATCTTTCAATTTATCTAAGCATATTAGCGCTAATGCTAGAGAGACGCTTTCAAATGTACAGCACTTCGGCCATTCAGCGATGTTAATGGCATGCGTCACTCACGAATCCGTAGTGGTAGACGGCCTCCGTCTGATAGGGCGGAATATCCCAGTCGGCATCGGGACCCGACGTAGGACAGCGGAGGGGCTCGATGTTGGGATGGTCGGAATCGTCGAAGAAGAAAGGATGATCCTCGTTCGTGCCGAATGACGACGGCTCGTTCATATCGATCCACGCTCCGTCGAAGGGAACCTGAGAAGGGATGGCAGAAAGCAGAATAGAATGACTCTTCTCGTTCTACACAATCTCTAGACCGAGAGGAGGAGTGCGGGGAAGGAACAGACGGAATCTTCATTCTCACAACATAAATTGCTCAGATATTTTCGTGTGAAATACGTTTCAATGTGTCTATGTTATTTAATTGAAAATAAGAAAATAAAAATAAAAACTTACATTGTCGTGGTATCGCTTGAATTCGTCAATCCACCACTGTTGGGTGTTGCTCGTCGGATCAAGGAAATCGGGGAAGCCGACGTGCTTGTCTGGCCACACCACCGCCAGCATGATCTTGGTATTCTGAAAGATGACAAATAAACCACTGTGGATCGACGGTTAGGATCGTCCACCTGTGCCATCGGGTAGAGGTCCTGAATGGATCGCATGACTTCATCCGATCGATCCCACTCAATGAACGAAGCACCCTGCAATACGATATTTGTGTGTCGTTAATACTTTCTATTTGGTAGCGGGCGACACACTACGACATCACATACAGTGTCCAGCGCCCTCTGGAACGAGTCATAGTCCGCCTGGATGGCCGGATCGAAGATGAGGATGTTGTGCATCCCCCAGTCGTGCATCTCTCTCACGTAGTCGCCGAAGCCAGCCCAGTTGCTTGACTGTAACCATACATCTATTCTTATATGATTATATGTTTATCTCATTATTTGATGATACTTCTCTTAGTAAAAACCTCAAACAAACATTTTCTTGTTCGGATTGAATGAGTGCCTTCGTACCCCCACGGTGAAGTCCTTGTATCGCTCCATGTAGTCGATGTCCGCGTACGCGACATCGAAGGGAATCTGGTAGGAGCGCACGGCGGCCACACGATCCTTCATGTCTTGCAGGGACGTATAACCATACCGACACAACTGCAAAGATTAAAGATCTGGAAAATCTAGTGGAGGCTAGGAGTACCTGATATCCGAGCGCCCAGTAGGCAGGTAGCATCGGTCTGCCAACGAAGGCCGTGTACTGACGGACCACTTCGGCGGGACTCGGACCTACGAGAGGAGGAAAGGTTTAGGGAAGGATCAGCAAGGATGCGGTCATACCGGGGAAGAAATACATGTCTATGATGCCTCCAATCGTGCGATAGACGTAGCCAGGAGCGGGAATCGTCGTCACCTCAACACACACACATCGGTACTAGTGACGTTATTTCGGGTTTGACTCTCTCCATTCCGCACACTATCTCGCCGGTCGGAGAAACGAAAGAGTGTGCAGAATGAAGAGAATCGAAAACCGAAACGACATCACTAATCGGTACTATTCGACGGGTGTATCGATCACCTCCTGAGCATTCGAATTGAGGATGAGCACGCCATGCGACAGTCCGTTCGACTCCATCATCATGTAGAACGGATGGACTCCTGCAAGGATTGACCCCCGGGTACGGTACAGTCATCGATCGATACCGTAGAGGTTCTTCGTGTCGAGACCCTGTGCGTTGGGCGGTTCGTCTCTCGCGAACATTCCCCAGCTTGTGTATCGAGAGAAATCGTGCTGAAGTGATCTTTGATCTCTTGACACTGCCTCAATCTACCTTAATCTCCTGATGGAGGTGCTCTCCCCATCCGTACATGTTTTTGGATGTGAGAGAAGTCGCAATCTGGATGAATTTATCGGCGAAGATCAAACCTCCTGAAGATGGCCGACAATAACAGGGGAAGGGGTCAGGGGCCAACCTATGGACGTGTCGAATAGGGTCACGCCATTGCTCCTCTGGACAGAGAAAGAGAAGGGATCCGTGTCGTCCCTCACATTCACCGAGAGAGACTCAATCGATGGCACTGTCTTCCTGGGGAACTCTACCAGATCGGCAGCCTCGAATCTGAAGATTTGGTCTTTGATCTGTGCGTTTTGGGAGACGAAACCGTTTCTGATAATCCTCAATCCGGACGTTTATCACGCTGTCGCCGAGGTCTCGGAAGGAGAATTTGAGTGACGGGAGGTCGGTGCCCCATGGACTCCGCGGACCTGCCAAGGGATACCATAATGTACCCATCACTCGTGGAATGTCTGCGCGCCCCTCCCATTTGCTGGCTGTCGCCAGAATTCGGCGACATTATGTTGTGCTGATAAGCTGGCTGGCATGACCGTGGCGCAGAAATTGTGGGTGTAGTCTGTCCGCGAGAGGTGTAAACAGGGTTATAGGGTTCAAAATGAGCAGGGCAAAAATGTGACCTGTGATGTGCAATTATCATCAAGTATGACGCAAAATATCGATTTTTTCGGCTAATTACAGTTGCCTACAGAATTCCTAAGAGACGTTTTTACGATATTGTGCACCTATCCCACGGACGACTTTTTGCAACCTATGCCAATAAGTTCAGGGTGAAGTTTCATGTTGCTTCGAAAGTATGTTTTTCGTCAATTTCATAGGGTTGCAAAAAAGTCTTCCATCGACCCCTCCATATCACGTGAAACGGCTCCTAATATGATTGCACCTGAGTTCTTGTATAGGCTCCATTCAACGCCGTTGCCAGCGGAAGTGGCAGTGTAGCCCATCTCCTCTGCATTCATGAAGCACCAGGGAGTTCCCGCAGGGTCGAACTGTAGAACCGTGGGTTTGCAGAGATCAAAGATCAGCAATCTATGGGTAAGCGACTCACGTCGGCAGCCGGTTTCCAGACGCATCCCCTGGCCTCGCATCCCTGTTGATTGGACCCGCCCTCGGGGTAGCAGTCGATTCGAATCTGAGTTAGAATGCAATCCTTGAGATCAACGATTTAGATTAGTTTGTCGTCACTTGCTTTTCTGAATTGGATCTGGAACATGTCCAGATTGTAAATCCAAACCCTCGTGGTCCAGAGTCAATCGCTCCAACGAAGGAGTAAACGAGGAAAGATCTTCGAGGGTCCACTCACATTGTCCTGAGCATAGACTGAGCAGAGAAGGATGAGAGAGGTGAGCACCACGCGGGGTTTCATCGCTACAATGAGGACAGATGGGAGTAGCGTGGAGATAAGGAGGAGGAGGAGAAGCACGTGGACAGTCAAATCCATTCCGTGAGAGATGATGGGAGAAAGATCTATCAGAAAACTTCTCGAGACATGCGCTGATGGCTGAACTCTCCACAGAGTTTCAGTTTTATTGACCATGATATGTTAGTGTAAAGAAGTAGTCATCATAGTAGCATCTTTCTTCTTACTGGTAATTTCCTTGATCGATATCAGCGTACTTATCCTACGATCCCCTTTCTTCCGATTTTTC
The DNA here is from genome assembly GCA_036245825.1 of Pristionchus entomophagus. Taxonomy (NCBI): domain Eukaryota; kingdom Metazoa; phylum Nematoda; class Chromadorea; order Rhabditida; family Neodiplogasteridae; genus Pristionchus; species Pristionchus entomophagus. The sequence goes on along the minus strand of BTSX01000004.1, from coordinate 17,626,839 downwards.
GAGAGTTCCATTCCATGATATGGCCAGGACATCGTTTAAAAATAATTTCTTCATTTTTCGATATTTGCTAATGTAGATACAACCCTTAATCTTGAACGGGTGATGGGCAGGACATTGTGTGCGTAACACCATAAGTTCGAGTTCAATACTTTATTCATATGGTATTTACCGTTTTGACCGAGAATACAGTACCCTTTGAAGCCCGAGGGAGCGGATTAACTTTCGTCTGTCTGGGAGATTGCGCATCGAAAGCACGTACGAGTCTCGACATTCCCACTAGGGTGAAGAATGCTTTTCTAAGCACAGATTAACAGGCAAACATGCAAGGAATGACAAACCGATACTCAGTGATAGTGAGCATGAGGAGAAGAGCATCGATGAAGGGATGAGTGCAACAAGCGTACAGGACAAATATCGATATATTAGTGAGGGTAATGCCTGAGAGATGACTTGTAAGCGGAGTGATCACAATATTATGAGAGGCTCTAGGTTGGATGAGAAAATTCTGATGAATAGGTTCCGAATGCTCTCTTCCGACCAAGTGCCTTGTTAGAGGACTGACCAAAGAGTGGAAGCAGCACGACTGTTCCTGCTGGAAAGTAGGCAGTAAGGAGAGGCACGAATGACTAAATGAATGATTTAGCGTGAACTGTGAAACGATGCAAACTTGATAGACAAGCGATCGGAAAAGTTGATTTTGAAGGATAATTGACTTTGCACTCTTCATTCGTTCCCTGAACAATATACTATTTCTTGATAAATAAGACGTGCCAACTTGAGGTATTTGTTGATTAGTAGACTGCAATTAAAGGAGGAGTAAACTCAATATTTTCGTTGGCAAACTAACGATATGGCCCGATAGACCCTTGAACGACGTTACAAATCCAATCTTGGAAGCGATTGGTCAATTCTGAGCCGAGATATCGGCGCAGTTTCTACAGGGCTCCGGGACAATAGGGCCTGCGAGAGACTCTCGAAGGGAAGAGGGCAGAGACGCAGACAGAGCGTGTCCCTGCCGCTCTCCCTCGCTTTTCCCTCGGCCTCGCACGTGTCGATTTTGTTGGGCACTTTCTCTCTTGCAGTTTAGAGGCAGCGCGAGTTCAAACCCCGGACCTGCCAAACATTTTTGCAATTTTTTTTTCGCAGTACTTCTCGAGTAACTGAACGGCAAAATAAATGAATCAAAATCAATATTTCGATCTACATTTCAACAAATCATTGTCAATCAACAGTATACGATTCTTCAGTTTCAGTGAGGAACACTTGATAATACAAATGGAATAAGCCCTCGTATCCCGTATTTTTCCTCAGATCAAAGTGTTCACTCAAACAATATCGGTGGAAATATGTCATAGGTGAAATATCTGCTGAGCAACATACAATAGCATTGGTGGCATCGCTTTATTATCAATACACCCATTACAAGCAAACATAAAAACTAATAAGTACACCATCTCGTGTATACAATTGGGGAAATCTATACAAGCGGAGATAGCTAAGTAAAATTCACTGAGTAGATCACTAACTACTCATTCGTTTGGAGGATCTTCCCTTTATATTGTTTGGATCTTCCTTCTCGTCGCTCGACGCCACAACGGACTGGCGTCTCCTAAAAATCATCCTCATTAGAGTCTCATTCAATTTTCTTGTCAAAGCAAATCTCAATAGCAATAACATCTTTGAACTGTGCTTGGTATCGGGTTTCCAAAGCATTCCCGAACAAGTGAACAATTTGAACTGTATATTTTCAACTCTCGGTGAATGCGCAACCAAATATATGATTGAATGCTTATTGTTTTAGCCTTTGTCGATTTCCCGGGAACTACATGGATTTGTAAAGTGAAAATCCAAAATATTTGGGTTAAACCGAGTAAAATAGCGCACTTGGATTACGGTATTTTTAAATATTATATTAAGAACTTACCGTAATCCACGTGCGCTGTTTTATACGTTTTTACTCAAACTCTTGTAATAATTGATCGTGCAAGTCTATACAGTTTCCGGGAAAATCACAAAGATTAACAGAATAAACAATAACGTTGGTCATTCGACCTTCGTAGCACAAGCACACTTATCGAGAGTAGGGGAAGGAATAATGGTGCATGCTATGGGGATAAAATAGCCAAGAGCGATAAGCATTCAATCAGACTATTTGGTTTGGTATTTATCGAGTGCAAACAAATACAGAATATTCATAATGTTCACCTTTTTGGAAACCCTTTGTAAGAACGAATATAGCTGACTCTTTTCTCCCTTGGGGCACGACTGGCGACGAGTAGTACGACGGCGGATCAGATTGTTATAATAGCGAGATCCCTGCACCTCCGCTCCTTCCCGTCCCGTCACATTGGTGACTTCGGGTCGCTTGTCTCCATCAACGAAGTGTTATCTAAACAACGCGTACATTATAATAAATAAGGATGGCATAACAAGTATAAGTAGTCACAACCCCTCTTTTCACAAGATCACAAGGTTATAACGCCTATGCCTGCTTCAGGAAACGCAGACAAATAAAAGGGAAGAAGAAATACCTTTTCATTTGATGCCCTGCTCCAGTAGCGGCTTCTGGGCTTGCTTCTCATCCCAGATTTTGCGTCTCCCTGGAAGAAAGGGCTGCGAATGGTGAAAAACAAGCAATAAGCGACGCGATCATAATGGTTCACGATTGTTTGTTATTTTTAAACTTAAATAGCTATTATAATGAAACTATTCGATCGGTAGTTAGGAGGAGAGGAGAATAGGAGCGTGCGTCTGTTGTTCGTTCAGTAAATCAATGACAAAATCAATCAGAACGATGCAGCTAACATAATTATTTCACAAAGAGCATCGAACAGAATGGCTTAGAGTACAATTATAAAATAGGCGACCAGAATATTCGAGGAGAAGCCAGGAGTCACGTGACAAACAGCAAGTTGAATGAGCAACTGCTAGAAAGACATTTGGAACACGAAATGCAGTGCTAAAGGGGTGACATCGGTTTCACTCACTAGATACACGCTTCCTCTTTCACTTACTCGTTCATTACAAAGTATAGAACCTTCAAACGTGTAAGAACAAGACGGAACAAACGAGACTTTGGCCACTACTAGGTTCAACTCTCACTCCTCGCTCACAAACATGATCTATTCGCGTCACATAGGCGGCGCATCGAAAAGGAAAAGAACTGGAGCAATTACACATACAACAATTAAGAAAATGAAAGCAAAACAGGGAGCGTCAGCTCGCGTCAACGAGAGCTTGTGGCACTACTGCATTTAGCACTGTAATTCAGTTCGCGATGGCAAACTATCATGAACTGAAACTACAGTATATTGTCATCATTGCTAGCGGATTTCGTTGTAAGACGCTGTGACTTTGACGGTCCTTTAATGATAATGGAATAACTCAAAGCCATTGAAAGAGACATGATTACTGATCCGAAAATGTTTCGCCATCTTGGGCCCTCGAACGTTTCTCCTGTCTGAATTGCACGACTCAATCAAGGATTAGAATAATCAATTAAAACCCAATAAAGTGCTTGCGAGTGTTGCTCGGCTGTCTCAAAATTATACACGACGGGAAGAGGAATTGATCCATTGTATATTGAAGAGAGTACGCGGATGTTTTCCTCATCTGGGTGGAAGAACCAATAAAATATGGAGAACCTTAAATTACGCCATTTCAGAATCTCTTTTTCATCGTACCAAAGTGCGTTGCTAGCAGCCGTAGTGATGAAAAGAACGGATAAGAAGATTGTAAAATGTTGGAGATATTGAGGACTAAAATATGTTCGATGATACTCATACATGGGAGGCACAAACTATTTGATTGCAAGTAATCGATAGAGAAAATGGAATATGAGGATGGGAAATGCGTGTCCGTAGGCTCCAAAGTACAATGCAATTCCTAGCAGTTCACGGTAGTATCCGTGACCTCGCATGAAGAAGGCGTTACCGTAGTTCTCGGGAATCTGAAGGTAGTTTTCAGGAAAAATACGCCGCACAGCGTACGGGATACACGACGAAATGTATAATGCTGTAGTATATATCGTTGAGGGCGAAATAAGTGATCAGAATGCGATATGTGCCAATCTCCTTGTTAGTACTCCGATGTACGATGAAGATCAGCAGGAGGTTGAAGATACAGGCCAGAATCATTATTGCCACTTGACAGTCATAAGTGAGTTCCTGATTCCATACGGTATTTCATCTATCGATTTTGCAGTAGAACTCACATTGACCATGGCATCGACGTATACGCGAAATGCCATCGCGATAAATGCCAGTCGAATAAATGCGTAGAAAGAAAAATCGGCTCGGTGTGACAAAGTAGACAAAGAAAATCAAGACAAAGTATGACTACGTCGTTGTTAGCGAGAGGTTAACCTCTTAAATCACAGTGAATAATTATGTCGAGCATCGTATTTTCGTGGGCGGACACACCTCCAGGGACCTCTAACGTGTAGTTGTAGAGGTTCGACTGTACTCAAATAATAATCGAAATAATAAAGATTCCAATCGTATGTATGTGTTGACGTTAGCCGAAGACTAACAATGATAGAGTTAACGACTATTATGATTAGGAATGGCAAGTGAAGAATGAAAGTGAAGAGTTCATTCGCTCTCATAATGGCGAAGTGAGCTGCGTCATTCTTCATGAAGAGAAGGGCGAATCGGCCTCTCTTCATGAAGAGAGCGGCCTTCTTCGTGAAGAATCGCCTCTCAAACGCCCCCGATTTCAATGAGGAAAGATGCGATTTCCATAGCGATTGACCGGTTGATGGCTGAGGCCTTTTACATGATCCGGAAGAACGATTTACATGGATCCGACGTCGCAGACTCGCGATCAATTTCGGTTTTTTCAGTTCGTCTCGTTTGCACTGCTTCTTGCTTGTGTTCCTTGCTCTACGTTTTGTTTATGTGTTCCCTTCTAGTCAGAATGCCGCCCCGACGCGTCAAAGCGTCCCCTGCAACAACTACAGCCCCTCCACTGAGACGATCAACGAGGAGGGCGACTACTGAATCAGGTCACTCTCTTTCTATCTTGATCATAGAAACTTTAAGAGTTTGTGAATTGTAGTTCTAATGTTGATCTATGATCTTTCATATCTCAACGATGTGACGTCACCCTCCCCTCTTCAACAATTCGAGACGCGCAAAAATCGTCCGACTGCCTGTCCAGCGAAATCGTCCACTACCGTACCCGCGCCGTCCTCCCTACAGTCTCCGATCGATGGTAGGTCATTATCCCCATTTAATCGATCGTTTCACCGCTAGCTTTCTCCCTGTGACTATTGTTTCCCATGAGTTGATCTTGGATCTTTCAGGTGCCCTCGCGCCTGGATCCGGCGCTGAGTCGTCCTCTCCGCCCGCTCTGCCCCTTCCCGCCCAGACAGCCACTACCGTACCCACGAGAGGAGGAAGAACTACCGTATCCTCTGGCGCGCGCCCGTCCGTGCCCTCTCCTTCAGAAGATAGGTCAATGCCCCGTTCGATCGATCGTTTCACCGCTAGCTTTCTCCCTGTGACTGTCGTTTCCCATGAGTTGATCTTGGATCTTTCAGGTGGATCTGACGGGACTGGCAGAGGGGAGAGAAACGGATAGGAGGGAATGCAGACCAGTGGAGGAATTTGAGATATCAGAGAAGGAAGGGCAGATATAGGTCAGGGGTGAGCTATATCAGAGGGAAAAGTGAACAACAGTGGAGTATTTATTGTCTAATCCGCCAAAGATCCGGAAAAAAATCGAAATCTGAGATGCCACTGATAGCGGTTATGCGCAGTGACCTGCTGAAGCCATTTTCAAAGTTTCACTCAAAAATATTCATTCGTTTTCGATTTAGAGCCATTTTTGTGAGAAACGCTCCTCATGAAGAGAGAGAACGACCGAGTCATTCTTCATGAAGAGCAGAATGAACGACCGCTCAAATCGCTCTTCATTTTGCAAAATTCTCTTCATTTGCCATCCCTAATTATGATATAACAGTATTATTGCTAGAAGTAAGATCAAAATATTTATGTAACATAATTGTTTTAGACACAAGGAAGATTGGTTGAAGTAAGAAGTCGAAATTTCTGCTTTTCAGACCAGTAGATCCGCCAAATAATGTTTGAGGGTAGGCGCTAATTTACGGTGAATGAAGTACATTATAGCTCGATAAGCATCGGCGACATAGCTAGATGCAGCATCTTCTTCATAGTTATCATCAGCGCATCGTTGAAGGAGGTCCACGTATCGGAAGGGGTAGTATTGATCGAGATGCAATGTCTCCGAATTGTATTGATCGGCGTGCTTGGATTCGCAACGCTGGAGCTTAGCAACGGCATCAGGACAAAATTGGACTGTCTGGGGAGCAGCATTATAGTATTTATTTTCGACGTGACTCTTGCAACTGACCAGTTCAGCAGCTGTTGGATCAGGCCAGCGTGAAGACCAATGATCGAAGACGACCCCTCGGTTGTATGCCTCGACATCTCTACCGTTCACAGTCAGAATCGCGTCTCCTCGCTTGAGCGTTGTTTCGGATGCAGTCGTGTTTTCCTCGATCTATAATACGTTTAGTTTACTTCAGCAGAGCTGCTTTAAAAAAAAAGTTCCTGCCAATTATCGTGACTCAAGAAGAGAATAACAATGAGATACGATGACTGCACACGTTTTCGGACTGCGTTGCACTCACAGAAAGAACGTAATTAAAGTGGCTCCGGATGTCGAAACGCTGCCGCGCATCCCGAGTAATATTCTTTATGGAGAACCGGATAGGGCGAGTGGGCGCATTGCAAGACGGCGGCGACCTTAGACTCGTCAAAACAATCATCATTGGATGGGGAAGGGGAGGATGCAGAATGCGGAAGGCCACTACCACGAAGATGTAGGTCAGTACCAGAATCGCGATGCAAACGAGGACCACGATCTGGACAGAAATTGGTTATATTCATGCTGTTGTGGGAACATCTGAAGCTCGGTAGAAAGGAGTTTTCGGAATTCGTCCCAATCGACAAATCGTACATCAAACTCCGGAAGGACAATTAGACTCACAAGAATCTTTGTGAACCGCCAGACGAGCATTTTCAGCGTTTTCAAGGCTCTTTCTGTTCGGATAACGAAGTAAAGGCAACAAGACAGAAGTAATGAAAGATGAGAGGGAAATCGCATAAGGGAAATTGTTGGTACAATAGAGGAAGGCCCACATGAGACGGGAACCGCGCGATCGAGCGCGAGATAGGTGACCTCTCTACTCTCAGGGTACTCGCCCCCCCACCGCTATGATTATTTCCCCTACTCTCTCCTATCCTCTCAGAATGACTCCTTGGCTGGCAAGGCTTTGTGCACTACTGTCATGACCTTCCACCTCTCATTTCCCCAATCAAGGATATGATATGGATTGGGTCCCGTCTGGAAAGGATACTGTAGTCGGCGTGTGGGGGGGATGGAGGGAAGTGCAGTATCTCTTGTGTCTTTCTTTCCTTTCGTTGATGCGTTCACGATATTTAATGTTTTGCTAATTGCTTATTATTGTTATTTCTCTAGGCACATGCCACATCCTTGCGCTTGCCAAGAATGAATCTCTGCAACTCGACTAAAACGAACAGCAGACTGTGAAGATTGAAAAAGTGAGATAGAACTGGTCAAAATGATATCACATTGACACATTTTTTCTTTAGATCTGTGACGTTCATGAGGAACATCGGAGAAGGGATTATCGTCGATGACTCGTCATTCAAACCATCTCTCATCTCTTCCCAAGGTGGTTGTTTTCGAGAGAAGAGACCATCTGTCTGAAAATCCAGATCGCTTCTGGGAGATCTATCCTCTTCTCTCCGACCCGTGCCCTAAGCAAGATCTGCCATTTTTGCTGGAACTTATCAAGAATGCACACTGCCCTGAGATCACGTGCTCTTCCTCATTCGACACCGACGAAGAACTCGAGGCTCATTGGATTGGTGGAGCACACTGCACTTCTCCCATAACGGCTAGATGAGAGATGAGCCCACGAGCAAGTACGATCGAAGAAATCGAAACAAAGGAGGAATTCTGCATAAAGAATGATTTGTAATGATTGTTGGAAAGAAATAAACTATTATTCGTGTTCGATAATTGATCTTTGAGCAGCCGATGAAACAGTTTACATATTTTGGAAATTAAGAGTCGGACGCACATAGATGGTTTTTTTCTTCACTTTGAGACCAGCTTCGTTCATGCTTCGTTCATCCCATTTCAATAGTCATCTAACTTTCTTGTGATTCCTCTACCATTTGTTGTGGACAACATGATCAAATGACTAAATTGAAGAACCTTTCTCCTTCTTTCCACTCCTGCCCAACTTCACCCAACTTTCACGCTTATCACACCCACTCAATCACGTTTGAGATAGTGGGTAGAGAACATAACAATTGAACCATCCAAGTACCCCTGTTACTCTCCTCCTTCCCCACGCTCTCTTGTCCTCTTTGCCCCTTCATTTCTCGTTCAGAACACACTGACCAGAAGAATGTTCCCTATAATAAATTATGAGCAGCGGTCTGCGACTCTCCATTTCACCCACTCTCTATCACTATCTGACTAGCAAAATAGGGCGCTAAGAGATAACTCCCCGTTTTCAAACCGTGCCTTGTTGTGGCACCACCGGAATGTATGACCCTATAAAAGCAAGGGCGTCAATTCATGTTATCACAGTTCATTCGCTTACGCTTCTCCTCTTCTACTTTCGCTTTCTATTCTTCGCATTTTCGAGAGTTAATTATTTCCAACAACAAAATTTTTTCTCAGCCCCATGACCACCAGCTCCTCCGGGCACCATTTCGTGCTTGCGACTGCATCCGCAGGCATCGGTATACCTCAACTAATATTTGATCTTTGATCTCTTCTCCTCGGTGAACATAACTAGCGACGTCGCTCGCATTCTCCATTCAGCACACTTTCCATTACGCACGAAACGCGAGAATGTGCAGAATGGAGACTCTTTGCCTCTTCAAGGCACAAATAACTAGGCCTCTATCCGGACAATCTCTGATTTTTGATCTTTGATCTATCCTTTGAACTCCTTGTTTCCCTTTTTTATCTTTGATAATCTCAGCCATCGCCCTTTTCCTCTCGCTCGTCTCTCTGCTCTCCATTGTCGGCGACATCAACAATATGCACGCCGAGACCATGGACGAGATGTCCGATTTTAAGGTATTGATGCCGTTCATAAGATATCTAAGGATCTAAAGGAGACCTTAGGAACTAATGTAATTGGGGAGTTAAGGTGTTTGGAGTTGAATTACAAATATCTCGTCAACAAAAAAATCTCGATAGCATTTCTCGCTCCACGGCCCTGTCAAGATCCTAAGTGGACTTCCTGTTCAATTTGAGTGATGCCGATTTTGCGAAATAAAAAAAAAATTCGTGTATCAAAGAAATGTTCAACTTAATGATTTGGTCGTTGACAGTGCCACCAGATTCGGAATTGCAGAGCATGGCCGAGGCGACATGGAAGTCGCTTACGCAAGACTCCATGTTCATCCTGGGCGTGCGCGCCACCAGAGGATCCGGATACGCCAGTGGAGTGAGTTTATGACCTATTTCCTCTTCTTTCCGGGCCCCAAATACCAAGTCTCAATGTCTACGAAGTCTATCAATCTTCTCTTCATACCAAAATCACCTATTCTAACCCTGACCGCTTTTTCTTAATTTCCTCGTAATTAAAAAAAACAGTATTCAATCATTCCAGGGCGGAGGAGGAGGCGGCGGCGGATACGCAGCAGCGGCTGGCGGAGGAGGCGGCTGCAACTGCGCCGCCAAGGCTACGGGCTGCCCCGCCGGACCTCCCGGAGCCCCCGGAGACGCCGGAGAGGCAGGAAGTGAGTCCATACCCGAATCACACCCGAGATTTTGTCGTCTCTACATTTCCTATTACATTTATTAGGTTGTGAAACGATGGTCTGGAAGTAATTAAATACGATCGCCAATCCCAGCTTAAATCATATCATTGAAATTGGAAACCAGCGAGTCTCTGGTCGCTCTAACTTTCTCCCCATTTCAGCCCCAGGAATGCCCGGAGCTCCCGGATCTGCTGGCATGTCTGGCATGGCCGCTGCTTACCCGATGATGATGGAGTGCATCAAATGCCCGCCCGGACCCCCCGGACCCGCTGGTCCCGACGGATCACCCGGTCCCGCGGGACCCGCTGGTGGCCCGGGAATGGCTGGAGGTGCCGGAGGCTACCCCTCGCCCGGACCCCCTGGACCTCCCGGAGATGCCGGACCAGACGGTAACCCTGGTGCTCCGGGAGCTCCCGGAGGCGCCGGAGCCGGTGGTATGATGATGATGGCCAATCCGGGACCGCCCGGTCCGCCCGGTCCCGCTGGACCTGCCGGACCTGCTGGAGAATCTGCATACGCTTCTGGTCCCGGACCCGCTGGACCTCCTGGCCCGCCCGGTCCTCCCGGAAGCGATGGACAGCCCGGAGGTCCTGGCGCACCAGGAGCCGCCGGAGCCGCCGGACAGCCTGGATCCGATGGAGCCTACTGCCCGTGCCCGCCGAGATCTGGCGCTGGAGGTACGGTAGCACATATCGATTATCTAGTTATAACACGTGCTGTCTGAAATTAGCACAGCCTATGATAGGGTCAAACAGAAAAGTGTGCAGAATGGAGAGAACTTAGAACCCAAATCACATATCTGTATGTTATCGTAATCCACCCCATCTTATGTTCAGGATACGCTACAGGTTACGGTAACTTGTTCTTTTCAGGATACGCCTCCGGAGGTGGTGCTGCTGCTCCAGCGCCCGCTGCTGCCGCTGGAGGTGAGCACATCATTCAACCGATGGATACTAGGCTCCGCTCTTTGTCTATCGTAACGGAATAGATTGGCACGAAACCATATGTAATGCAATCACACGCACTCCGTCCTATCGCACCATAACAGATCCGTTCAGGATACTCAGGAGGTGGAGGCGGTGCTGCTGCTGGCGGAGGAGGAGGCGGGTACAGAAAGCGCACGGCCGGAGGGTCTGCTGCGATCGTTGCCTAGTGATGATGACATCCTCGCTGTGTCTTCAGACAAGAAGAGAAAGAACCATAGAACCAATCGAGACGATAAAGAAGTTTGTAGCGATGAAACGCATTGTTGATGTTGTGCTAAATTTCTGAGCAAGATCGAAACAAAAGTCCACAGAGAACTCTCATACGCTGGGTGTTGAAGAAATAGTATAGAGGTAAGATAGAGAATCAAAGTAATGACTCAGTACTGACGAACTTGAATGAATGGGGAGGAACATCGATGATAAATTGGTCAATAACTGTTTTCGGAAGAACGTATTTACGAATACAAAACGCATCAACTGAGAAGTGCATGCTCGTAAAATGGACGATTTGCAATAATTGTTAAAATAAAACGTTGTCATCATTTTCAAACATATGTATGCTTGAACATACAGCTTTTATCATCATCAATATAAATAAAGGACGAAAAAACCATCGTTCATTAGTCAACCAATAATCTCGACCGCTATGCGGTTTCACATTGGCAGCTTCTCCCTATCATTGATATTTTTTTGTGAATTCCTAGCATGCAGAAGACAAGCAATTCAAGGGTCGCGTATTGGTATGAATCTTCCACTGCTTGAATCCCAAAATGCACAAAATATAGGTAGAGGCACACATGAGATACACACCATGTCTCTCAATCGCGTGCAGTTCTCTCAACTCTCCGTGCCTCCATTCCCTGCTAATCCGTATCTCTTCACTCCTGGCTCCTCGGCTGGCAAGACTGGGTGAGCTGTGCCGGGCCTTGTGCAGTGTATATAATCACATCAAGCACGAGGTCGAATGAAATCATTGTAATGAAGTTGAGATGTGTCAAAGCGAGAATAACAACCTGATATTTTTTAAACTCCGACTCAGGAACTCGTGAACAGGATTGACTCGATCTTGTCCCCAGTGTGCTTTCCTATTATAGCAGAGGTTGAAACCATGACTCCGCAAGAAGCTATTCATTATCTATTTTTAAAAAATGATCGAGCTTATTGGTTCGCTTTCTCCTCTGTCGAAAGAGACCAAAAAGATGGAGGAGGAAGATCTCGTTGCCCATTTCCATCGTCCAACAAAACGACCATACACACCACAATATTTCGTACAAAACCGTTTTTTCGCTCGGTTATTTTTCGGAATCGTCCTTTTCATTATTTTCCGCTCTTTCAACTCTCACCTGCCGTCTTCGTCAATACTATAACCATGAAGCTGTTACGAGCGCATTAACGATCTGTTTTGCTCCTTGATGGAGCTTTTTCAATGCGTTTAATCAGGCTCTCGTACACAAACATTCAATACACATCGTCTCTTGAAGTTGGTGACGCTATCGTGTCCAACGTGTCTGATTCATCTTCAAACCCTTATGTGCGATCGTTTCTCGGTTTTATTGCCTTTCCTAATTCGTTTGAAATGGTTATCGCGCCAACAAGAAAGGGCTCTAGTGAGTCTTCCTTAGAGAACAGCTCAAGTTGTGGACTGATGAGGCGGATGGGTGACAATAGCGCAAACGACATTTGTGCAACTCGACCAAAACGACATTTGCGCAACTCGACCAAAACGACATTTGCGCAACTCGACCAAAACGACATTTGCGCAACTCGACATAATTCGATTTCTAGACACCCTAGGATCCTAGTAAAGGTCTCAAAATAAAGAGGAAATTATGCTGATCAGAATGACACCTCCGCCAGGATCCTAGGGTGGCTACAAATAGAATTATGTCGAGTTGCGCAAATGTCGTTTTGGTCGAGTTGCGCAAATGTCGTTTGCGCTATTGTCACCCATCCGATGAGGCGAGTGAAGCGCCGTTGCAACAATAAGAAAAGAGGCAACTCGTAGATCGTTCGAATATAACGAACAGTTATTTTCGAAGCAACTCACGAAATTGCTTTCGAAAGCTGTATTATTTTCACGAACGGCTTTGGACAAAAAGACAATTTTCCGAATTCATTTCTTTGAGTTTTGTTCGCTTTCTCCTCTGCTGAAAGGAACCAGTGAAAACAATATGAGGCCGTTTGCGGTAGGATCAACAAGGCCACAACAAGTGCCGGGAACAGCTAAAAAATGACATAGCTTCAAAAGTTGGCATAAGGGGTTACTTTGGATTCTAAATCGATTGGTGGAATCCGTTTTTCAATCTGAGCCTTCTGAATCCCGGTACGACACGACGTCAATTTGGCTAAAATCAGTTTCTGCCATAAAAACCGGTCTGGGAAGGGCAAAATTGGCCGAAATCAGGCGTATCCGACCAGAATTTAATTCTCCACAAAATAAAATAAAAATTTATGCTCTAGCTTTTTTTCGTTTTAGAGAAAAGGTCGATTTTTGACACAGGAAGTTGCGGACAAAAATCATTTGGTAGAAGAAAGAGCATGATGCTGATCATTTTGGTATAAGTGGTTAAGGATCCTACCCTTGCCTTTGTGGTTTCCCATCACTTGTAGTGGGCGAACTCGCGTTTTTTCCCAGTTTTCGAACATAACTTTTTTCATTCGTATTTTCATGATCATAAAAAAATAAAAATTCTGTTTCTACGTGCGAAAATACGCCAAAAAAACTCCTATTGTCATTCATTCAATTTATCATGTCAGGCAATAGATGCTCAGAAGGGGATGAGTCGGCGGTATTCTTCATAAGTTGTAGACCACCAGTTAGCGCCAATAGCTCGCTTCAAGTCGTCTCTCCAGCACACTCTAGGTTTGCCCTGGGGGCGGTTCCTGTTGTATGGCGTCCAGACGGTAGCCGCGCGACTCCATTGATCCAAGTCCATGTTCCGTACCTTGAGAGCCCAGCGAGCCTTGCATTTAAATCCCTCCTCGACCCAGTCTCGCAGTTTTGTGATACCTCGCACGCGGTCGTTTCTCCATCGGTCCCTCAGCGAAACTCCAACCATTTTCCTTTCCATCTTCCTTTGGGTCACACTCAATCTCTCCTTATCGCTCGATCGTAGTGACCATACTTCGCTTCCATAGAGTACTGTAGATGTGACGCAGCTTTCGAAAAGTTTTCTCCTGGTCTTCATGGGAAGTAGGCGGGATGAGAGGAGACTTGAAAGCTTGCTCCATGCATACCAGCCGAGTCGGATCCGGTGTTCTATTTCATCCGAGTGATCGAGGGGAAGGGAGATTCTTCCTCCAAGATAGGTGGCAGACTCGGTGAATTCAAACTTCAGATTGCCGATGGTGATACTCGTGTAGTGGTGCATGAGGTGAGCATATTGGTCTTAGAGGCATTGACTTCGAGACCTACTCTACTTCTTCTCTACTTCTTTCTCTACTTCTTGAAAAACATCACCTGCGGGCGGGAGTCGAACCTGCCTGCGTCGGCATGCCAGTCAGACACCATGCCTACCGCAGGGAACGCTTGACGGAGACTGGTGGTTGGGGCACGTGCCTTTCTCTACCTCTTGCAAAACATCACCTGCGGGCGGGAGTCGAACCTGCCTGCGTCGGCATGCCAGTCAGACACCATGCCCATTAATGGGCATGGTGTCTGACTGGCATGCCGACGCAGGGAACGCTACCGCAGGGAACGGGCATGGTGTCTGACTGGCATGCCGACGCAGGGAACGCTACCGCAGGGAACGGGCATGGTGTCTGACTGGCATGCCGACGCAGGCAGGTTCGACTCCCGCCCGCAGGTGATGTTTTGCAAGAGGTAGAGAACAATGGGCATGGTGTCTGACTGGCATGCCGACTCAGGCAGGTTCGACTCCCGCCCGCAGGTGAAGTTTTGCAAAACGCCCCAACCACCAATCTCCGTCAAGCGTTCCCTGCGGTAGTTAATGCAAGAGGTAGTGGGCATGGTGTCTGACTGGCATGCCGACGCAGGGAACGCTACCGCAGGGAACGGGCATGGTGTCTGACTGGCATGCCGACGCAGGGAACGCTACCGCAGGGAACGGGCATGGTGTCTGACTGGCATGCCGACGCAGGCAGGTTCGACTCCCGCCCGCAGGTGATGTTTTGCAAGAGGTAGAGAACAATGGGCATGGTGTCTGACTGGCATGCCGACTCAGGCAGGTTCGACTCCCGCCCGCAGGTGAAGTTTTGCAAAACGCCCCAACCACCAATCTCCGTCAAGCGTTCCCTGCGGTAGTTAATGCAAGAGGTAGTGGGCATCGTGTCTGACTGGCATGCCGACGCAGGGAACGCTACCGCAGGGAACGGGCATGGTGTCTGACTGGCATGCCGACGCAGGGAACGCTACCGCCGGGAACGGGCATGGTGTCTGACTGGCATGCCGACGCAGGCAGGTTCGACTCCCGCCCGCAGGTGATGTTTTGCAAGAGGTAGAGAACAATGGGCATGGTGTCTGACTGGCATGCCGACTCAGGCAGGTTCGACTCCCGCCCGCAGGTGAAGTTTTGCAAAACGCCCCAACCACCAATCTCCGTCAAGCGTTCCCTGCGGTAGTTAATGCAAGAGGTAGTGGGCATGGTGTCTGACTGGCATGCCGACGCAGGGAACGCTACCGCAGGGAACGGGCATGGTGTCTGACTGGCATGCCGACGCAGGGAACGCTACCGCAGGGAACGGGCATGGTGTCTGACTGGCATGCCGACGCAGGCAGGTTCGACTCCCGCCAACAGGTGATGTTTTGCAAGAGGTAGAGAACAATGGGCATGGTGTCTGACTGGCATGCCGACTCAGGCAGGTTCGACTCCCGCCCGCAGGTGAAGTTTTGCAAAACGCCCCAACCACCAATCTCCGTCAAGCGTTCCCTGCGGTAGTTAATGCAAGAGGTAGTGGGCATGGTGTCTGACTGGCATGCCGACGCAGGGAACGCTACCGCAGGGAACGGGCATGGTGTCTGACTGGCATGCCGACGCAGGGAACGCTACCGCAGGGAACGGGCATGGTGTCTGACTGGCATGCCGACGCAGGCAGGTTCGACTCCCGCCCGCAGGTGATGTTTTGCAAGAGGTAGAGAACAATGGGCATGGTGTCTGACTGGCATGCCGACTCAGGCAGGTTCGACTCCCGCCCGCAGGTGAAGTTTTGCAAAACGCCCCAACCACCAATCTCCGTCAAGCGTTCCCTGCGGTAGTTAATGCAAGAGGTAGTGGGCATGGTGTCTGACTGGCATGCCGACGCAGGGAACGCTACCGCAGGGAACGGGCATGGTGTCTGACTGGCATGCCGACGCAGGGAACGCTACCGCAGGGAACGGGCATGGTGTCTGACTGGCATGCCGACGCAGGCAGGTTCGACTCCCGCCAACAGGTGATGTTTTGCAAGAGGTAGAGAACAATGGGCATGGTGTCTGACTGGCATGCCGACTCAGGCAGGTTCGACTCCCGCCCGCAGGTGAAGTTTTGCAAAACGCCCCAACCACCAATCTCCGTCAAGCGTTCCCTGCGGTAGTTAATGCAAGAGGTAGTGGGCATGGTGTCTGACTGGCATGCCGACGCAGGGAACGCTACCGCAGGGAACGGGCATGGTGTCTGACTGGCATGCCGACGCAGGGAACGCTACCGCAGGGAACGGGCATGGTGTCTGACTGGCATGCCGACGCAGGCAGGTTCGACTCCCGCCAACAGGTGATGTTTTGCAAGAGGTAGAGAACAATGGGCATGGTGTCTGACTGGCATGCCGACTCAGGCAGGTTCGACTCCCGCCCGCAGGTGAAGTTTTGCAAAACGCCCCAACCACCAATCTCCGTCAAGCGTTCCCTGCGGTAGTTAATGCAAGAGGTAGTGGGCATGGTGTCTGACTGGCATGCCGACGCAGGCAGGCTCGACTCCCGCCCGCAGGTGATGTTTTGCAAGAGGTAGAGAAAGGCGCGCGCCCCAACCACTAGTCTCCGTCAAGCGTCAGTAACTCTGGAGGCGGTGCACAAGTTGTAAACAAGTAGCTTACAAGCGTCGGCAGGCACCATGCCCATTAGGCCATCAACTTCTTCAACATCCTTTCCAGTTCCGGTCGTGACTTGGCGATGAGAGCCACGTCATCTGCGTACTCCAGATGGCTCAGGTTCCTCCCGTCTATCCGAATCCCGTCGAAAAAATCGACATCGACGACCCTAAAAACCGACATCGACGACGACGTCAGGGTCGAAAAAGTCATTTTCTCAAAAAATGCTTGCGTATAGGATTTTCTGGCCTAATTTTCCTTGTAGAAACCGAATTTTTATATGCGAGATCACGAAAATACGAAAAAAAAAAGTTATGCCTGAAAACTGGGAAAAAACGCGAGTTCGCCGCACTTAAAGCGATGGCAAACCACAAAGGCAAGGGCAGGATCCTTAACCCCATATACCAAAATGATCAGGCGATCATGCTCTTTCTTCAACCAAAGGGTTTTTGTCCGGAACTTCCTGTGTCAAAAGTCGACCTTTCCTCGAAAACGAAAAAAGCTGGAGCTTAAGTTTTTATTGTATTTTGTAGAGAATTAAATTCTGGTCGGGTACGCCTGTTCGGTTTTATCCTGTTCTAGACCCCTGTTGTGTCCTTGTTGATCCTAACGCAAACGGCCTCATATGCTGAGAGAATCAAGGCGCTAAAGGAATTAATGAAGGACTGGGAGCGGATAAAGTCATAGAGAAATCGGACGGAGAATGGCCCATTTCGTGCAATATTTAGTAATTGATCGTGAAGGTAGTTCGGTGGAAGCTGTGGATTCTAGTTTAATAATTGAACAGTTTATTTCAAAACCGATTAATAGAACGATGAAAGGAAAAGAAACGTGCAGTTAAGAATGTAACCAATATTTTGTCGATGACTTTGTCTTTTGTAAAAAATAAAGAATTCTTTGTTTGAAGTTTCATAATATACAGACACTAAACAAGCTATAACCCCATCGCATTTATATTAGCGCTTTTAATGTACGCTAGGGTTGCCGGATTGAATTCGAATATATAATATTCAAAAATTTTCCTGTACAGAGCAGCGAATTTTCGAATATTCGAAAATTCGCGGCTCTCTACAGGCATAATTTCGAATAGTTTTCGAATATTCTGATTTTGGGCTCATATCTCGCTTCAAACTCAACGAGGGACCTTGGGAGAAGTGTTAGTCCATCTTCCATGCAAAGATTTACAAAATTAGAGACTTCGTCATCACTGTGAAAATTTTCACGTTTTCGCTCATAACTCGCTTCAAAATCATCAGAGAGCCTCGGGAGAAATACCAATCAATTTCCCATGCTCGGATTTACAATTTTGAGATTTCATCATCACTATGCAATTTTCACATTTCCGCTCATATTACGTAGAGATATTTTTGGAAGAAAAGACGAAATTAATATATCATTTTGAAAAGCTCGTAGATGGGGTCTATTGGTACTCGGGTTGGCCTAAGGCGATGAGTTTGAAGCGAGATATGAGGGAAAATGTGAAAATTACGTTGTGATGATGAAATATCAAATTTGTAAATCCGACGATGGGAAGTTGATTGGTACTTCTCCCAAGGCTCTCCAATGATTTTAAAGCGAGTAATGGGCGAAAACGTGACAACTATTCGAACACTATTCGAAATTCTTCAACTATTCGAAAACTATTCGAAATTCGTCCTGTAAAGAGTCGCAATTTTTTTTTTGAATATTCGAAACCTCAGAAAAATAAAATTTTCGAATATTCGATATTCGATCCGGCATCCCTAATGTACGCCACGAGTAAATAATAATGATTTAAATAGCGAGTGAATTTACGATCTGTTTTGCTTCTATGGCTATCATCAATATGCCGGTGTTATATGTTAGATTTGTGTTCGAATATTCGTTCCGACTATCAGGAAAAGACTAAGATTTATGGCAGCAAGCTACAATGCTTGAATTTATTCTTCATCTCACTATGAACTGTATGCATGCATCGCCATGCATTTTTTTCTTACAAACAGTCATGTTCCTATCCGTAATTTAAATCCGATATTTTAGATGCTAGTTCTGAATGCATGCGTCCACCGTCTCCTCCCACTCAATCCTTTTCGTATTTCGAATCAGTATTTTCCAAGAAATGTTGGAAATTCGTTGTTCCGTGGCATTTCATTCGATGATGAGTAAATATTTTAGTACATTTCAGTTGTTATGCTCAACTTTACCGTCGATCCCCTTCTCGAATCCGCTTTCATCTGGTATTTGCATGGAATCGGATGCATCGTTCTCCCGCTAAATCTCTTCACTTTCTTCCTCATTTATGTAAAAACACCCAAGCACAGTCAGACGTATCGCTGCTACGTCTTGCATTTGCAGGTATTCATAAATCAAATCTAATGACTCAACGTGCATTTTAAGGAAAACGGGATATATGCAAACAAAACTACTGCAGCAAAATACCCCTTACCATTTCAAATGAAACACCCTGCGAAATGTTGCAAGTATGAATAGGGATTTGCTGGAGAATGAGGAAATTTGAAAATAAATAATAAATAATCTGTAGGAACTCATTCAGGCTTTTTTCGGAAAGGGTATTTTGGAACCTCTAAACTCTTTCACCAAACCAGACTCAACAAACATGAACTCTTCCCGGTGGTATGATCACCGAACTCACTTTTCTGTTATGGTCAACGCTCATTGATTTCCATGTCGGGGTGCTATTTATGCCGATCCCTCTCTTTCCCCTCGTTGGAGGCTACTGCAAAGGTTTTCTCTGTCAGATGGGAGTGCCGATGCATTACTCAATTGTGAGCTGAACACATTTCTTATATGAAGCTTCGGTCTTACAGCTGATAATGTTCTTCGTTATGGCAGGGATCTTTAGCTCTTTGGGAATGAGCATATTCTATCGACATCAGCTGATTTTGTCAGAAGAACACTGGCTACGGATAGGAAAAGTAAAAATATATTTCCCAAAATGTTTTGATATATCTAAGACCTTTTTTCATCGACATAATAGAAATGTTGGAGAACTGACTGTTGGAGAAGGCTTTTCAGCATCGTCTCTCAGTTATATTCTTCATTTTTGCGCTCTCGATTCAAGCGCCCGCTATAACAATGCTGTTTGCGGGAGCCAACAAGTCCACAGGAATACAATACTTGAGAGTGGTAGTTGGCAGTTAGGCATTATTCGTCGACTTTCCATGTTTTTTTCAGAACCATCCATTCATGATATGGCTAACGGAGAAGGATAATTGGGTTGTTTACGATTCGCATTTGTTCCCGGTAACATGGATATGCGTTGAAGGAGCCATCGTAAGCGATGTTGAGTTGCGACGCTTTCAATTCGATTTAGATTCTTGCAACCTGCCCAGTTGCGTATTTTCTCATCTCGGCTCATATCAACCGCTGTATCTTAAGGGTTTTTGGAATCGTCTATTTTGACATGCTAATCCATCTCTTTTTAGGCAAAATTCATGAGCTTGAAGACTCGTAATCTTCAAAAGCACATAGTCATGGTTCTAATCGCACAGGTGACTTTACGCTGGAAAATATAGAAACTGTAAATATCTTTAGGTTAGCATATTCTGCTTTTTTTTATCACTCCATCATCGATTGTCTTATTCTCTTTTTCGACTGGGAAAAACACTAATGGTGAACCAATTTCTGTGAAGATTTTATCGAAACGATTGAACATTGGAACCGGCTGATTTCACATTCTCATGAATATGTTCAGAGGTCAATCTGTTGTGTGTCGCTCTGATGTTGCTCTACTCCTGGTCACACTCCACCGTCCTCATCGTTACAACTCCCTCGTACCGTAGATCTATCTCGCGGATGTTTGCACTGTCAAGGAACGCTTCTAAACCGCTACTGCCTAGAGACGAAAGTAAGTTACGAGAAGAAGAATACGTTCACTTAAAATCTTTTTTCTGTTATTATAGGGCATTCAAAACATTGAAAAAGTTCGATATGGAAATAATAACATATTTCCATATCGAACTACGACCCTTTGAATTAAACAACACACTCACATGTCAACTGTGTCAGTCCCTATAGACATTTCGACCATAATTTCACTCGACTCATCCAATCGTTCTACACCTATTGTGCCTTCGGCTTCAAATATAAAAGACTATCTAATACACACAACGTGGAATTGAATACAGTTGCATACACATTACAAACTAATGGAAAACTTTGAATAAAGTTAGGATGGATACAATTTAAGATCCATTTCCCTCCGATAAGCGTGATTTTTCATTATATGACAATAAAACAATTGACAGGTGAACTCCCTCTAATCACTTTCCACAACGAGTACTTCATTTACAAATGAGATAATGGTTTCGAATGCAGCTATATGAGGCCGTTTGAGTTTGGATGTGATACACTAAGAGGAGCCAGTGTAATTTCATTTGTTTTCAACTCTTACTCGGTCTTTGATCGTTCCGCATGAATTTCCGCACGTCTACGAGTCTGATTGTATTCAGTCTTTCCGTTGTGGAAAAACAATCGGTAATGCTTCGTCTATTCCCAGGAGATTACGACCATCTGTCGGCTATGGATTTTCGTTAATCGCGCTGATGTCTGCCGAGCAGTGCGAAGTACTCCGTAAGCTATCCTCCAATATCACTTATCAAGCCCTAATCGCCGTCAAGTGCTCACTTTGTGGATTGGCAGCGTCTGGCATCTCCTATCAATGGCGCAAGTAGGTGTGAGATAATACTGCATAAATCAGCCCTGTATGAACGACAAGACTAAAGAAGAAATTTGTTCATCCATTCCATTATCTTTTATTCAGGGAGTCCGATTTCTTGTCCATGACAATACTAAAATAGTTTTCAAATTCTACTACGCCCTCAATCTATTCGTCTCTGTTTCCTATGCTTTATCATATATTTTCGAACTCACCAGGTTATTCATATCCGAATAAAATACAAACGCGCAAATGCTTGCATTTTTATATAAACAGATTACGATTTAATTGTTTCGTCGTTAACTTCCGAACAGTGCTCCTCTCGAAGTACGTATACAGATTTATCAGATTATAGACGGTTTTCTGACAGGGGAATGTCGATTTCTGCAGTTATCGCGGTACAATATCTCATCATGATTATATCATTCGAGAGACTGTATTCCGCTGTATTTCCAGCTCATTTTGAGAGGAATTCGAACAAGAATTTGGCCACGTTTTTATCACTATCAACGGTAGTTTGACATGAAACGTGGAAATCTGGTAGTTGTGATGAACTTCTTAGTTTCATTTTCCTACTTTAGATTATCATAGCATGGTCATACTCAATGTTGCGGTTTTAAAATGGCTTCAGTCTTTTGGGAACTCATATTGTAGCAACGCAAGAAGAAATGATTAATGAGAACTCAGAAAGCGTTTTAGTAAGTGGCTAATGAAGGAAAATATTCATATTATTTTTCAGGAACTCGTTTTTGCTGGACTTATTTTCAGTACATTTTCGCTGTTCATACTGTATCGACGGTAGGTGATGGGCCACTCTTTCAATCTTTCATAACTTTTGACTCATGATTGATTTCTGGCTAAAACTTGGGCATGTAGTAGTACACCCATCGTGTGTTAGGAATATACAATTGAGATATCACAGAACACCACACGTGTTGCGTAGTGATGACGCAATCAAGCGATACTTTTTCAAACAATCAAAATTCTTACATAAATTTTTCCTCAGCCTTTCTACTCGGTGTGATAATAGAAGGCCTCAATACCTTTTCGATGAAAATATGTACTCATGGGAGGATGACGTACAGTGGCTTTAGACTTTTTCAAAAAATGGTCCCGAAAAATGAATTTTCGTTCATAGACATGCTAGAGTCTCGTTCAAAAGCTGAAAATGATCTTTATCACAATTCCTGATGATTTTCAAAGTTTGATAACGCTTGCTCTCAATTTGACTTCAGGGCACGAATTTTTCACTTTTTCACTATATTATATTTTATTCTCCCTGTTTTGGATGTTTACAATTCTGATGGTGATTTTCGTTCAGAGGACATTCCAAGACACGATGGTAGCAAATCCATGAAATATATTATTCCCAACTTTTTAAAGCATTTGGGTAACTTTCCTGCCCGCCGCAACCGAAAATCGGAGGTTTTCCGGCCAAATAAATTACCATGATACCCCCATCATTAGTCGAAAAAAATTTTCTCTCAGAACATCCTGACTAATTTTTTCCCTGGTGTATCTTCGTGTGCTGAATCCGAATTTCTATATTAGAGCCAATGATATCATGAAAGAAAAAAATTAAAATTCAACAACTTCTACAATAGGTTTTTTTTCGACATAATGAGCTCGGATTTTTTGATTGTCGCGGTCAGTAAAGATATCCAGATGCTCTAAAAAGTTAGGAATCGATTGTTCTTCCATGGATATGCAACTATCCTGTGCAGGAATAAGATTTGAACAAAAATCGCCTTGGAACTGTGATAATCCAAATTAGGAAGAAAAAATTAAAGTGAAAAAGTGAAAAATTCGTGCCTTGAAGTCAAATTAAGAGCTATCATTATCAAACTTTTAAAATCATAAGGAATTGTGATAAGAATCATTTTCAGCTTTTGAACGAGACTCTAGCATGTCTATGAACGAAAATCCATTTTTTCGGGACACTTTTTTGAAAAAGTCTAAAGCCACTGTACGTCATCCTCCCACGAGTACATATTTTCATCGAAAAGGTATTGAGGCCTTCTATTATCACACCGAGTAGAAAGGCTGAGGAAAAATCCATGTAAGAATCTTGATTGTTTGAAAAAGTATCGCTTGATTGCGTCATCACTACGCAACACGTGTGCTGTTCTGTGATATCCCAATTGTATATTCCTAACACACGATGGGTGTACTACTACATGCCCAAGTTTTAGCCAGAAATCTATCATGAGTCAAAAGTTATGAAAGATTGAAAAAATGGCCCATCACCTACCGTCGATACTGTATATTGCTCGGATATTTATCTGATCTTTATTAGAAAACCTACCACGATCAATCCGTCTCTATCTGTTGCTTATCAGGTTCGGATTGTAGTTTGAACACGTCTTATCTCTCGAATGCAGTTATCAGAGAATCGCCGTGTAATACTCATCATCCTACCAATTGAGATAACACAATCACTTCTTGATTTCGTCACAACTTGTGCGCTAATGCACCAACACCGGGTGCACATGTTTAATTTTTTTAAAACTACAAAAACTACACCAACATAATTTGAATGACATTTTATATGAGAGCGTTACAGTTCATCGATATATCCAAGCCTATTGAGCGCCTTTTGTATCTGGAATGCTTCACATTTTCTACCATTTTCCCACTGTTTCTCGCTCTGATTATCGATTTTCGCGTTTCGAGAAGGTAAGGACAGTTGATGTGATGGAGGAGCACATTGACCGGTTTTTTAGAGTTCATGTTGATGTCACGGAGGCTGAGCGGGGCGTTAACCATTTCGATAATTTGAGAAGGGCCTGGCAAAATTAGGACATGTTTCCACAAATTCCTTAGGCGTAATTAAATAAACTTATCGGACGTTATGATCTGTTGCATAAGCCCAATTGAATTTCCTTACTTGTGCGTTGAATTTTTTTCTACTGAGAATGAGAACTCATGAATATTAACGAGTACGAACAGCTGATAGCTTTGTTTATTAAATTGCCATGTTCACTCAGATGAAATGGCGTAATTGGGGGATTAGGTCGAGTTTACTTTTTTTCGTAAAGAACTTTTGTGATTTATGCCTACTAGTGATCAATGCAATAGAGTTCCATCATATTTGCACCTAGTTATGTTCAATCCGTAGCGATCAAGCTGCGCTGTGGCAGTTTCCCAAGGAGGAAATAGATCGACCGTTCAAATATACCATTGTACATATTTCACAAAGATGCAGAGAAGAATCAAGCGATGATTTCTCAAATCGAGACAAATCGGCGAGGTCTAGATCCTCAAAATTGTTTACTGCACTATCAGTGATTTTTTGCTAAATATTTGTATTTTTATAAACTTTTACGTCGCAAAAAAATTAAAGAAAAAATCGTATAATTCGTAAGATTGTAAAAGTGAATTGCGCAGCCGTGTTGTGAATTGTAGCACTCGTACGGATGTTGCACTTGATCATGGACGAATTATTTAATTGAATAGAAAACATAATCCGTATTATGTGGGAAATATGATTCGTGATGACTGAGATATTGTCATTAATAATTGCAAATACAGAACATTAATCAATAATGTCCACGCTTGAAGTGAAAACGACTGAAATGGCATCTGAACAATGAAAGAGCTATGCCCGGCTATGTTCCAGATCTCTTGAAAACATTGCAAAATAGGTGTTGGCACTATCTTGTGCTGGAGCTATTTTGATTATTCTGAAACTATATGCTTCAAAATCTTTTATATGAGGCCACTTGCTTTCCATCATTCGCAGATCGTCGTAATCTTGTGATGATTGCATCAATCAAAGAAAACGTCCTGATAGCCTTTCGAAACTTTGGTTCGACTTGAACAGCTGATAGCATTGCGATGACAATTCCTCTGCAAAATGGAAATATATTTGTTTTAGAAATATTAGCTTGGATGCTGTCTCACAATGCCATCCATAAGTCGTACAGAGCGATTGCTATGAAGCGAAGGAAATCCAAATTGGCTTCAGCTGGGCACTGTGAGAAAAAGCTATAGAAGGCAAACATTGTTACCGCGACGAATGACAATGAGCGCGCAATGCGATTCAGTATCTACTTTTGTATTTGATTTCAAATTCACATTGGAATCTCAACCTGCATTATGGAGATGTTCTCCCTGTACTGGAAACTTTTAGCTATCGAATATGACTCAATCTGAGCTCCTCTCTTCTGAATCTCCATCTCTCTTTGATTATGCATGAGAACGAGTTGAAAACACTGAAACAGGCCACAGTGTGCGACGTTTCGCATCAGCTTACCACAATTCCAGTGATTAGAATGACTCCCCAGAAGAAGCAGTAGGTTTGGTCAGAGATTATTTCTGAACGACTTCCAATTTCAATCAGTTTGCTAACATTTTTAATTTAAAAAAAGATCAATTACTGAGATTACCCGTAACTAGTAATGATGCTGCGGCCCACGAAGTAGCTAAAACTGTGAACTCCAATAGAAGGAATGTATTGATGGTTGCTGCTTTCTGACTCTCATACCTGGTTGATTTATTTTTTAAATGAATTAATGGTTATAATTTGTTCACCAAGATCACGCACGAGTGGCAGTCCATCGGTCAATCGAGAGTAACAGCGTGCTGAAAAGTTCCGAGTCAGTTAAATTCATCCAGCGGTGTTCATCCAGCGTCGGGCGAGTACAGGGAAGAAGGCAGTTGCTGAACCTAACTGCGCCCGGATGCATGAGTGTAAGATTCTAAGGGTCTAGCTTATTCGAATGAAACCTGTTCATTTTATTTCCGACATATTTCAAGTTATTTCTTCTCCAGGTTGCAATCGTAGCTCATTAACTGTCTCATGCCTTCAGAACTCTCCACGTGCAATCTCGCTCTGATCGTGACCAATACGTCACCATCGACACTGCCAACATAAAGAGGGGAATGGAGCACAACTTCAAGATGGAACCACGCTTCTCCACCTACGGACTCCCTTACGAGTTCGGTTCGATGCAGCACTACTTTGCTCACTCGTTAGTTTGCAGCACACATTATGCCACCTGGATTCGAATCTTGACAGGTTCGCGGTCAATCAGCATAGACCTACCATCTATGCCAAGCCCGCCTACCTGAGATGGCAGGTATGGAATGGGAACGGGGAAAGGATATTAAAACAATACTGCTAGGGCTCAATGGATGGACCGCGCGCAACGTTCTGGGATACGGTGCTCATCAACCAGATGTGAGATATTTATTTATATTTATCATAGTTTTTCTTCAATCTAAATCTCCGCTTTTAGGTACAAGTGCACGGATAAGTGTCCTCGGTAGATGGCCTGTCAGCATGGAGGAATCACGGACGGCGCCAACTGCAACAAATGCTTCTGTCCCAGAGGATTGACGGGAACCACCTGCGAGAGAAGAGTAAGATCTACAGTAACCAGCATCACTTGAATGCCCTTTCAGCCGACTGAGGCACAGATTGTCAACGTCGCCGCATCGGTGCAGAATGTTCGAGTCGCGTTGCCGGGAGGCACAGGCTTTCAAGAGAGATTGGTCGTCCTCCAAGCGCCGGCTGGAAAACGAATCGAGGCAATCGTGAAGAGCTTCGCAGGGTAAAAACACGCAGGTCTTAGCACGCTGAAATGTATTCTTCACACAGATTCCGCTCCAACACGTGCCGCTCTGTCGGGCTCAAATGATTGCTACCACGGACACTCGCACTTCCGGTCTTCGGTACGAATTGCAAGTCTTTGTTGAAAAAATAAAATTGTCTTGATCCAATCGCTCTTGCAGTTTCTGCAATCAGTCCAACGATGGGGCTCCAATCGTCTCCGATGGCAACGCGATGCTCCTCTGGCTGTATCGTGATGCCAACTACGCCGTGACAGCAGATGTATCCGTTAGAGCTGTTTGAAGAAGGAAATGCCGATAAAGATTATGATTTGTCCATGTGCGATTTTCGCATTGCGTAAGGGACGAACGGACAGGCCTACAGACACTATGTATGGTTTGTGTATAACAGTAATAATGCATCATGCCGACCGGCATAAACGTGTGGGGAAGGCGAAAGCAAAAAAAAATGGCGCGTTCTCTATAGCGTGTATATTGGCCTAACGCCAAGGGATAGAGTTCCGCGCGGAAAGGATTCTGTAGTCAGCGTGGGTAGGGACGGCATTCAATCGCATTCAAATCATTCTGTCGTTCGTTCTTTTCTCTGTTTATTCTGTTTCTCTTATTATTATCTTGCTAAAGCCATCTCACTTTTTTCAGTTATCTACGCTGACTCATCCCATTCTGCCTACAAGAATGTCAGAAATTCGCCGGATTTGAAGAAATACCCTCAACAAATGGTCCGGAAGGATGAGAGGATTCCGCGAAGCATCTCTTGGCACCATTGGACACTCCATGTCTTGTGTAGATACATTCAAAGCTGCGAGCTACGGGGTTTGTTTTGTTGGGAGTTTCAATTTGGAAATGGTAAATTCAGACGATATCTCGAATTCACCAGTTCATGTTCCTCCAGATTAGTCGCTATTTGCAGTGGACTAGATATTGAATGAACTGGAAAATGGACTCCTTATTCCAACTACTCTACTCTACGCTATCTCATTGATCCATACAATACTGAAATCATTTGAATGTATTTTTTCTCACCAAGTATCTCTCTTATTGTTAATATATATTCGTGTTATTTTTTGTCGATAAATTCGTTCTGTTTCATAAGATTTTGTTTGTATGTGTTAGTTACTACACCTGGGAGAGTAATCGCTTCCAATGCTTCGAGACGCAAATATGAGAAAAAGAGAGAGAGACAATGCGAACGATTAGAAGAATGATACTAAATTATCCATTCCGATTTAGTGATTACAAATTCATTGTCCTTAGAACAAGCAAAAATTTTGTCCTTAGAAAAAGCAAAAAATCTCACTCTTTGTCCTAAGAAAAAGCAAACATTTTGTCTTTAAAAAAGTAAAAAAATTTCACTCTTTGTCCTAAGAAAAAGCAAACATTTTGTCCTTAGAAAAAGCAAACATTTCGTCCTTAGAAAAAGCAAACGCGCAAAAATTAACGACGATAAAATATAATTATTTTTAGACTGCGCTGTCAGCACGAATTCTACTGAATGGAAAGAACGCATCTGAAGAAAAAAAACCATCTAGTCGGGTGCGGAGCTCCAACGAATGTAACAAGCCGGCTACTTTCTCAGCTAAATACCGAGACTCTAAATCAGTATAGAGAAAAATATGAAGAGGAGCCATTTCACTTATCCCATCTTTTCCCTTCTGTTAAATAAGCCGTGTCAGCAATCCAATTTCAAATATCCCACCACAAAAGTCCCTGCCCTATCAGTCCCTGTCATACTTTCAGCGTCGCTAAACAGAGTGACGCTGGACCTCTGCTATTCAATCTATATACTGCCGATTTATCGCAGGTTATAGACAAGCATAGGTGCAAAAGTTTCACTTTTGCTGACGATCTAAAAATATACCTCGCATTCGAAAAAGATGAACTGAGTGGTCCAATGAGACTTCAGGAATGTGTTGTTTCTATTTTGGAGTGGAGCGATATCTGGCAATTGCGAATTGCAATTGAGAAGTGTAACGTACTCCACTTAGGAAATGAAAATTCACTGTCGAAGTATTACTTGAATGGAACTCAAATTGATCCGAAGTCTTCTGTTAGAGATCTCGGTATTCAAATCGATAAAGAATTGGCATTCAAAGAACACTGACATAGTGATCCAAAAAGCTGCGATCCGTTCCAACTTAATTTTCCGTGGACTCAGCACCAACAATGCTGCGGTGATGGTTAATGCATATACTACTTACGTTAGACCTATGGTAGAATTCAGTCCTAGTGTCGCATTTCCAGTTTTCGATAGAGAAGCTGGTAAACTAGAGAAATCTCAGAGGCGCAGGCTTCAAATTATGTCGAGAAAAATTTCGAACTAAAATTCGCGAGCACAGTTTTGCAAACAGAGTAGGTAAAGTACTGTATGATGTACTTCGAAAAGGAAAAATACCTACAAACTATGCAGAGTTCATGAATGTGATGTGTAAGGAGGTTGGATGATCTGTATACTTGCTCGCTCTACTCGCTTAGTTACCCCCTATTTCACACATTCTTTGTTCTTCTTGTTCCAACCACCCCCCCCCACCCTCCCCCCGACAACAATACCACCTGTGCGGATAAATCTATTCTATTCTATTCCCTAGTGAGAGAGGAGTCCTCCCTTGATCTACCCGACTCTGACTCTCTGACGTGACCTTTGGCCGCCTCTCCCTATGGTCTCTAGTCTCTCTGCCGCTCTATCCTACCGAAAAGGAGAGGACAAGGAAGGGCGGAAAAGTGGCAGAGAGGGAGGGTTGTGCTGCGCAAACATTTAGCAGCCCTTTCCCTGCCCTATCACGCGCGCGAATTATTCAAATTTCAAACGCGAATTTCTCGGCTCAGAGACGAGCCGCAACGCTTAAATTTTGGATTTCCATTATCGTTCAAGGGACCAATAGGACTATGGTCTCAGCTTCCCCGAAAAAATATTGCTGCCACTCCTCCTTTAAAGGGATGTGACATAGAAACTGTAACGGTAGGGTTTATCTTCCCTCCGTTAGGTGGGATTGCGGACTACTATGAGATGTTCATGACATCTTTATCGGATGCCTTCCTCTATCGAGGAAGGGGACTAGAGTGAACAGCTGGTAGGTCTAGGGATCTCATGGGGTCGGGATAGAGTGGAGATCGTGGTAAACACCTATGTATATTATCACGTCTATGCCTCTGACACTGGAACAAAACAAAAGCCGAGCGCATTGCGTTTAAAATAATAATTCAAGATTTTAGGCGGAAAAAATAATTTTTTAAATAATTTATTAATATTTTTAAATTTAATTTGAAAAAATAAACAATTATGGTGTCATTACGGTTGAATCGAGTGTGTGGTGAGATCTACGGGCAGCCTTGAATCGAAAAGTCGTCCGCGAACTGGAAACTGACTTTTCAACATGGCTCTTCAGCAAAAATTTTTTATTTTGATTGAGTTTTTTACTTTTATTATTTCGCGCGTTTATTTTTGTTCTGATGCGTAGTGCGATACGAACATCTATTCATGGCAAATTGGTATGATATCGCTCGATATTTGACCTCTAATAGCGCTTTGAAGGGTGTGCAGAACGTATAGAGCAGTGCTAACTCCTGAATGACCCGTGTAAGTGGGTCGTCTATAGTCGTTGCTTCTTCAATTGTGCATTCACCGTTTGGTAGTAGCTTAGTGACCACGTTTTAACCAATTGTGACCCGGTTTTCGTTGTGCGCGATTTACACGAGCGATCTTCTAACCTCTAATTCGCACTTTGACGGCAGCCTCCCTCAATTTTCGTACTCAGTCTGACAGTTTGTATTAATTTGTTCGTCGCTTTACTCGATAGCTATTTAATTTAATCGTTCTCGCCTTGACGGTTAATTACTGTTCTAATTTACTTGTTCCTCATGCTCCAGAGCCAGTCATGATGATGCCACCGGCATTCGATTGTCCGGCCGATACATTTTACGAAGACGAGGCCTACGATAACAGCATCCCTGACGTCCAGGTCCTTTTTAAACACCTTGTTCTTTATCTGGAAAATCCTTTTCCAGAAAGTCACCAAGAAGAACAATGCGCTTCCGGTATGGGGAAATCAGAAGACCTGAATGGATTGGTCTTGGAAAATGTCCTACAAGTAAGTCGTACCATTAATTGTGGCTTACGCTTTTCGATCGTTATTTAATCCGTTTTATTTTCAAACAAGTTCTCTACATTCTTTGTGATTTATTGGAGTTAATCTAGGTTCGACATCTTGAGTCGTGGGAGAAGGGAACTCGCGAAATACAAGGCATGACTGGAATGCGCGGTGGAGTGAGTGATGTTCGGCTATATTATTTGTTTCCAATTAATTTGTTTTATTGGTTGCAACAGAAAAAAAACAATAACGGAACTGGGAGTCCCGTTTTCCTTCTAATTATATAATATTATCGTAAATCATACAAATAAATTGTACGCTTCGGTGACTAGCACTACTGTTCTCGGTTCTCGGACTATGATTTACTGTCCAACGATCTTGTAGGAAGCAGCTAGTATCGATGATCAACTCTGCGTATCTTCGTGGAATGGGATTTATGTTCATTCGATTCTGCCAGCCTCCAAGTGATTTCTGGTCCTGGCTCGACCCCTATCTCGTGAGTCTATCGCTTATTCTACGAATAAACTGTTGGAAATTTTTTTTTTCAATATATAATGTCGTACTTCCCTAGCTTTCCCGACCAGATGAGAATTTTAAATATTTATTTTTAAATCGCTGAATACGCAACTAAATAAAATGATTGAATGATTATTTGGATCGTCACTATCAATTTCCCGTTATCCACACGGACATGCATCGTGTTATAGAATTTGAGTAACAACGAAGAAAACAGCATAGGCGGATTACGGTAAGTGCCCACTGTTAAATTTCCTCGCAACCGTAATCCACCTGCAATCTTTTATTCGTTTTACGAAAATTGTGTTTCAACATGCAAGTAAATGTAGCTTCCGAGAACTCAATGAGAACGATCAAATAAGCATTCAGTCAAAGTATTTGATGGTTTCATGTTTTCATGGGGTGTAAAATGTGCAAAATCATCTAAATGTTTACCTGTTCGGGAATGCTTGGGACGTTCAATATTACATTTTCATTTATTCGTCTTTCTAAAATTGTAGCATATTTGTAGGAGGATGAGGTGAAATGGAAAAAGAGCACCACATAAAGAGGAAAGGATCACCTGCAAGAGAAGGATAAAAGAAGCACAAGGTCGGTTCTATAATTGTGCGATATTATATCAGAATCTCTACCATAGCCTACAGTACCCCACCAAACCTGGCCTACACCGTATCCAGGAGCAGCATACAGTACCCCTCATTGCAGATTGGAAAGACATCGAAGGACAAGCGGGACTACTACCGACTGACGAAGGAGGAGGGATGGAGGGCGAGGAGCGCCTTCAAGCTGCTACAGATCGATGAGTTCGCCATCTTCAAGGGTACGGTAGAGGTACAGTAGGAGAAAGATCGATCGATGAATAACTTAAATGAGATTTTTTTAAAAATCGGACGGTAGACTGCAGTAGGACAGTTCACCGTGAATTCAATATCATTGATGGTGTAGTATTCTGTAACCTACAGTATCTCCCTTCTGCAGGCGTGATTCGTGCAGTGGATCTGTGCACGGCGCCCAGTTCGTGGTCACAGGTACGGTGTTTTCTTATTTTTATTTAGCTCATTCTGCAGACGTAATATCTATCGCCTATCTCTATTAGCATTTTTTTTCGTTTATTTTATTCTGTACGGATCTTGTCTTGAACCAACGAGTAATATCCAAATATTGATTTCTCAGAAAATACGATGCGATCATCTCTTGCGTCACCACCACTGCAGGACGCATCGAAAGGAATGTCCCAAGAGGATGTTGTGTGGAAAGAGTCATTTTAAACTACCAAACCTAGTGGTTCACTGTTTCACCTATGGACTTTAAATGACCCTCTCTATATGGAGAATGCATTAGAAACAGATTCAAATTTGATTAAATTAATTTCAATTGTGAATAATAGGGAAGTCATTTCGGGGTTGAGCTCTCTCTATTCTGCACACTATATCGCATAACAATACGGCAAAATAGTGTGCTGAATGGAAAGAGTGGAAAGCAAAGTGACCTCTCTAGTGAATCGTAGATTGTTCTTGTTGGTCATCACTATTGTATTTTCTACTGCTATTGATCTACATAAATGATGGAATCTATCCGATTGCTTTACAGTACAGTACCTCGTGTTGCTCGAATGGTAGATCATTGATCGAAACATGGAGGAAATCATTATCGCCTAGACCCCAATCGTCGTTTCCGTCCTGATATCAGCATAGAGATAAATGGAACAGTACTAGTCCTATTTTTAACGTAGTCTTGCACTAGTTGTGTTTCTACTATTGAATATAATGTCATCTTATTTGTTCTCACTTGCTCATTCCCTTCATATGCCCCTTCTTCCTCTCCATCCTCGAAGTGATCTACCACTTCCTCCCCCGGCTCACCAATCCTCCGCCGTTTCTATGAAAGACAATAAAAAGGGCAGACCTAGTATCACTATTACCTCTACTGTGCCTGTATTTCTGTCATCGCTAGGGCGAACTGTTTCCTTCAAAATAATGGTTACTCGTCAAAGCGATAAATAGAAGCAAGTGCTACCTTTTTCGGCAATCCATCGACTCCAATGTGAAGGTGGCACCACCGAACATCATCTTTGGCAGTCAACCTAGCACGCACAGTCTCTAGTTCGCGTGAGGTTCCGGATGAGTCTAGTCCGAGAGAACTAATCCATAGTCGTTGAAGAGCTAGCTTCGAGTTAGCAGGGAAAGTGAACGTGGTGCTTGATGGTTTTCCACATCGCGCCCACTTCCTCATCCGCCGTTGTACAAGCGGATTCGAGCCGTTTGTCGGGTTTTTGAGCATAGCTAAGTGAATAATTGGTAACAAAAATCGCGAAAATAAGTCATCCCAGTCATTCCGGCGGTGAGATCTCGCCGTAATGACTGGCAAGATAGTTTTCAGAATGGAAAGTGGACAATAAAAGTCAATCACAATGAGCTGTTAGATTTCCGCTCTCTATTCTGCACACTCTCCCACGCGAGACTTTGAGGTTACACATCGAGCAAAATCACGTCAATTAGCACCGAATATATTGAAGAACTATCGCACTACGCATTAGAATGAAAATAAAAACGCGAAATGATAAAAGTCAATCACAATGAGCGGTTAGGTATGTGCTCTCTATTCGGTACACACTTCAAAGCGCGACTTTGAGGCTACAGATCGATCAAAACTACGTCAATTAGCACCGAATAGATAGAAAAACTATCGCACTACGCATTAGAACGAAAATAAAAACGCGATATGGTAAAAGTCAATCACAATGAGGGTTAGCTCTGCGCTCACTCTTCTGCACACACTCCAAAGCGCGACTTTGAGGTTACACATCGAGCAAAATCACGTCAATTAGCACCGAATAGATAGAAGAACTATCGCACTACGCATTAAAACGAAAATAAAAATGCGAAATGTTAAAAAAAAAAACTCAACCAAAATAAGTAAATGCGCAAAAAAAGAAAATTTCGCAGCGGAGCCACTTTGAAAAGTCAGTTCACAGTTCGCCGGACGACTTTTCAATTCATGGCTGCCCGCGCATCGCACCACTTGATCCACCGTAATCACACCATAAATTTCTTTATTTTTATTGCAACCGCAGGAATTTTTTTAAATTTTTAAATTTTGTAAATATTATTAAAACAGTGTGATCTTCAAAATAAGGTCACATGTTCAATCTCTGCCAGGTCCCTTTAATATATCGCAGAAATTATTTTCACCAAATTTACATCATGCCATGCCGGGATTCAGAAAGCTCAGATCGAAAAACGGAATCGACCATTCAATTCAGAATCGAAATTACCCCTAGGACCACCTTTTGAGCATACATTATTTTTTGCATGTTTTTGGGCTTGATGCACCTTTGCTGACTCTAAGTTAATTTTTTTAAATAACACGTGGTATTTAAGAGTGACTTTCTGAGTCAGTGAACATATGTGCGCAGATACTTGGCACTAGCAAAAAATCGATTTCGCTCTAAATGTGTGTGGAAACTTTGCTCTTTCGCGATTAATTCACTCGAGTGATATCTCAAAATTTGCACAATATTCAAGTCATCACACCTGCCAAATTTCATCCGGATCGCATTGAAAATGTTCGAGAAATTTCGATTTTTCGAAAATATTTTTGAACTTTTCAACTTTTCATCTTTAGGGTGGTATACAATATACCTTTTTTATTTGATAAAATTGGAGAGAAAGCACTTTACTTCTTATAGTTAAAATATGAGAAAGAACTAAAAATACATGTTTGACGAAAATGATTTAAAACGACGGTCAACTTGTTCAAAAGTTAGTTCATTATTCGCTACCTACCAGGTATTCGTGCAAATTGGAATATCATGCACATAAGTTTCAGTTTATGGTGGAACAATAAGACTGTACGATTTTGAGAAAAAAAATTTTTCGACCATGACGAGTTGTGAATTTCGCGCCACATACTTTTACTAACGCAGTAACAGCGCAGGCCCTAACTAGTATAACCATGCTATCTCGTGATTACTGCACTGAATCCATGCGATAAGGGGCTCTTTAATTCGCTCAAAAAATGCGATTTGCAAAATTTGCAAATTTTAAAAAACTTGCAAACTCCCACTTGATAAATCGCATTATGTTCGTCTATCATCGCATGTTTCTCACAATGTATTACGAACATAATGAGCAAGTAGAAGTGGGAGTTTGCAAGTTTTTGAAATTTGCAAATTTTGCAAATCGCATTTTTTGAGCGAAAAAATGAGGCGAACACGGAAGTGCCATAGCCCCATATGACATGGATTCAGTGCAGTAACCACCAGACTGCATGGTTATGTAAGTTAGAGCCTGCGCTGTTACTGCATTAGTAAAAGTATGTGGCGCGAAATTCATAACTCGTCATGGTCAAAAAACATTTTTCTCAAAATCTTGCTAAGTCTTATTATTCCACCATAAACTGAAAAAAAAACATTTACTTATGTGCATGATATTCCAATTTGCACGAATACCTGGTAGGTAGCGAATAATGAACTAACTTTTGAACGAGTTGACCGTCGTTTTAAATGATTTTCGCTCTATCCTTCGTTCAACATTCCTAACGTAAGGTGGACCAGGGTGCGGTGCCGAGTATTTTATACGTCGCACCCACGCTATTCTTGGGGGTTTTATTTCTGCACACCCTTTCAGGTTCCGAAATTACTGCTATGAATCGAACGGGTATGTGCGAACGCGTATGATTATTCCACACATCATCCTTTCAGCCTCTGCTCTCTCCGTTCTCTCGATCAATCTGATGAGTCTGCATGGGTTCGCGCATTCTATCACGGTCGTGGCCTGTGCGCCGTCTTTTCTGAAAAAGATTCGAACCCTGGTTTCCTCAATCCTTCGGAGCATTGGCTGCAGAGGAAGAGCGACAATCGAACCGAGAACTGTCACTGTGGCACAGAAAACCGACGCATCATGCACGATGCAATGAGCTGAATTTCCTCGTACCTTATACCCTGATTGGGAAGGCAATTCAGTGGCCTCCGATGCATTATATAGCAGGCAGTTGATAATCGATTCTTCACTGCGTCAGGGGCACAGGGGCAACCACACCAGCCACGATGTAGGAATGGCTTTGCAAAAATACTCCCTCAACCGCTCGACTGGCGAGAATTTACGAATAATGAAGTGATACCGGTCTTGCGAAACCATCCCATGATCCGGTTTTGCGTGCATAAATTATTTGAATATATGATTCCTAATTGAAGTCGATCTTATTATCAGGGCAAAAAAACATTATCCCACAACATACACATGAGTATGCAAGTGGTTCAGTCAGATTTCAATTAAGAACGAGCAGATGATTCAAATTAAGGAAGAAAAACAATCGTTGCTTGATTCACAGAGAAGAACTCGACGGAGCAAAGGTGAGAAATATCAACACGTTTGCGGCTGATTTTCTGACACGTATGCCGTGAAAAAATCGGAAAGAACATTCGACATGAGTCCACAATCAAACTCTCTTACTTTCACTGGGGACCGAGATACAAAATAGTTGGAATTGAAATCTGTTGCCTTTTTCTGAAAAGTTTTTTTTTTCGAGAAACTAACACTCTATTTTCTTTCTCTTCCTACAATAGGTACTTTTCTGAGAACTAACACCACATACGATCTGCAGATGTGTCACAGACTTAAATTCTTTGTATTGTTGTAAACTATCTTCGTATTTGTATTACCAATAAATCCATATGTTACGAGATATTGTGTTTGTAACTCTTTTCAAAGGACGTTATGAAAATACATGAGGTGAGGTTGGGCATATTCTTCAGTTCGCACTCATCTTCTCTTTCTCCATGAAATCTTCTCAGTGATCATTCGGCTGGAAGAGACTATTCGCCTACAGAGAAAAAAGATGAAAAGGAACCATTACACTGGTCTCCTCTATCCCCTCTGTATAGGCCAGATGCGAAGTGAGAGATGAATCATCCTCTGACTCTGTTCCTTTCATTTTCCCCTTGTCGATTTCTCTCACCCTGTTTCTCCCCCCTTGCCCTACTGAACCGTTTTCGCTCGTACCCTTCATCTATACTTTGAAGCACATCTCAATGACATTATTACACAATCATAAGCGTCTAGTCAGATGATTGGTTT
The DNA here is from genome assembly GCA_036245825.1 of Pristionchus entomophagus. Classification (NCBI taxonomy): domain Eukaryota; kingdom Metazoa; phylum Nematoda; class Chromadorea; order Rhabditida; family Neodiplogasteridae; genus Pristionchus; species Pristionchus entomophagus. The sequence goes on along the minus strand of BTSX01000004.1, from coordinate 17,589,084 downwards.
CTCAACTCGTTCGGACCGAGAAAACACGCGAATCGCGCGCGGAAAGTTTGCGGAAGTCAGCACGTGGACAGAATGGAATAATGGCATGAGTATTGATATCTGCTAGTAGTTCGTGCGCTATTTTGTCCATCAGTCTTCTCTTGTTTACATTCGAGTTGTGATTTTCAAACTTTACAGTCATCTACGCTGACTCATTTCATTCCGACTAGATGGAAATATCAAGCTTCATCAATTTTCATTAACTGTGGTAAGCATCACGTTACCATCCTCCAGTCATAATGGGGGAGTGATATACTCCAAAATCGATAAAGCGAGGAATAACTCACTCTTTTCATCTCCTGAATCTGATTGCGCAACTCTGACATGCGGGCAGCCTATAACAGCTGCATTGCACTGCGAACATTTTCGTTGCAGGGAATGGATCAACCCCATCTTATATATTATGCTCTGCAATGAGAAGAGAACCAACCAAGCGGAAAAGAGCAAGTCCGTGAGCGTCTCCTTTGGAACGCCTTTTCGAATTTATCTAATCACATTGTAAGTATGTATTTCAAGCATTATCTAGCAGCTCCAGTGCCTGGTGACTTTGGATGGATGTGGAAGTTTCAAGCATGCCGTCAATTCCTCGTTCGTTGAAGTGGAATGGATCAGCACCAACGTATATAATCCGATCAGATCTGAAGGTTATGTTTGTTCTTATTCGATATTAACTTATTTTGCTTGTTTTCTTTCTTATCCTGAACCATCTTTTCAGAAGTACGTGTAAAATAGAAACGTGAACTCGTTTCCGATCAGCAATGTAATCGTCAAGATCACATGTAATCCTGACTCGAAGATGTTCATTGGATACAGAAGGGAGTAGTGCATCGGCAAACATCATTACGTGTTCAAGTATGATGTCAGCTGTCTCATCAGCAATGTTCTAATTATCGACAACCTGTTGTTTCATTTATTTCGTTATTTTGTTATTTATGATTTTTAAAGACGCAAATTAATTAATAAGATTAAGTGAAACTATCTGAACCAATCAAAGGATCCATGTGAATCATTTTTGCACGGGATCAATAGATTGTGAAGTTGGATGTTTGGGCGCGTCTGTCATTCGATTCGTCCATTCGATCCGATGCTTGAAACTCGGTCGGTGCTCAGCGGAATAATCTTGGAGAGCAGGACACTGCGAAAATATTGGCTTTAAATTTAGAAGAAAAAAATGAAACCTTTGTTTTACCTCCTCATCTCTCCCGACATTGACAGAAAGCAGATCGGATAGACGGCAGCAATGGATAAATTGAGCAAGTTCTCCGCGTAAGACAGATCGAATTCCACGAGTAAGTCGCTCGGAACATGAGGGATGGCAAAGACAGCACCGATCGACGCCTGTTTGAGAGATTTGTTTGAAATATCATCTTTCTGGGACTTCACAGGTGGGTGTGATTACGAGGGAAAAGTCAAAGGGGAAGAGAAGTATCTCAGCTCCCAGAGAAGGTAGAGACTTCAAACTTGGAATATGGGGAGTGAACCCTATTTACACTCCAAAAACGAAGATTCAAGTATCTACATCTCTTTAGCGCTGAGATACCCCAATGGCGAGAATTCAAATATGTTCTCTTCTCCTTTGACTTTTTACACACCATCAGTCTGATTTGACTTCGATGGCTAAATTGAGTAGAATGGGCATTTGTTTGAGACGAATATGGATTCTTGATTTGAGTATGTCTGACTCTCTTACCGTGTACAGAGCAAAAACTAGCGCGCTTTGCCTTAGTAGCTTTATCTCCGTGTTTGCTGCCCTGATGGACTTCTCCATTTTGGATAATGGCCTGCGTTTTCTGCAATTGCATTCGAAAACGTAATTAATCCAAACGAGATTAATAACCGCAGAAAAACGCAAATGAGGCAGTATAGCACGAGAACTACCGCTGCAAACGCATTGCTCAAATAAATGAGAATTTTCAGCAGAATATTCCATCCATGTTCGGCATTTCGGCATTCATGGTAATATACGGATCTCTGAAAAATTTATCTCAACTCCTTTTTTACACGCAACAATTTATTTGCCATTTATTTTTTTCTTCAAGGTGATTTGATAGCCTTCATACCTGACGATCATAAACGTACTGACAGCGGAGAAGGTAATAGGCAAGTGGAATTATCGCAGAGCATATCCATACAAGGATACAGGCAGACAATGTCTTGATGCTTAGAAAATAAATCATCAATTGTCGCAACAATTGGGAAAGAACCTTGACTGATTCTGAGAATTCAAAGTACTCGCGACCGATAAATATCGATTTACAGCAATTAGAACAGAGAAGAACAGTACTCCTGCATATATTGTAAATAGATGAATAAAATTTTACCAAACTACCGTAATCCGCAAGCACAGAAACGTTGAATATGATGTATTCATATTCTGTTGTGAAATATCCGAATAACTATAAAATTATGAATACAGGGAAGGCGCTTTTATTTTGCTCATGATTTATTTTATTATAGAAGACAAAAATAGAGATATTATGCTTACAGGATCTTCACAATTAATCTTCTGACGTATATAATATGGAAGGATGAATGTCATTTCAACAAAGCACTTCAATGAAGTGAAGAAGATCAGATTGGCCAATATGATGTAGAAGTGATTCTGCGAGAAACGTTGGAAAACAGTTCATAGATAAATGATAGAACGAATACATGATTGAGGTAACTAAAGTTAACCATCCCCTCTCACCCTCATGAGTTTCCTGCCTCCTATGACCAGAATGAGTACCAACAGCATATTGGAGAGGGCAACAATCAGCGCGAAGATGAATTCGATACAAAGAAGGTAGAAATATTTGCCCGTATCACGAGCTGCGACGAGTCCCGTGCCCGCCGACCGTCTCTCAGGCACTAAATAGATTGTATGTTTCGATAAAACCACAGTTTAGGAGAATGGCTCAACTAATAAGGCATGATCATTCCATAGATTTCGAAAATCTTTTTTTAAAATTAAAACTCACGTGGGTAGGTGAAAACCATGGTTTGGATAGAGCGAGTGTCTCGGTGCACTACATCTAAGCTCTCACGATGTTTGTGATGAAGAATTTCTCACCTGCCGAGATTTGTTCTTCTGCCTACTCCTGATGGATGAAAATTTGCACAATTTATCTGGGTGAATTTGTATCGCAAATGCATATCACGTGAATCACGAGAACTGCGAACAAAAACAGCCCCTCCTGGAACAATTTGCAAAAAGTTGACCCGATCTCATTCATACTATTATGGGAGAATACGTTGGGGAGTAGGATTCGAACAATCCCGGTCATATGTCTCAGGACCGGCTTTTAGGAAATATCCGGCCGCGGATCCGGCTCTACCGTAACTCAGCTCCCAGTACTAGACTACTAGAATACTGGCTTTAGGCTTAAAAAGCGTAGAAAAATTAGACGAAAAACTTTCCTGACTACATGCAGACAAATGAATGATATCTGAAAAAGTTGTGATTGAAAAAATGAGCTCTAAAACACATTTAAAATGTTTACGATATCCCTTATCCCGGCAAAAATACAAATTTTTATATTTTATTGCGATAGATGGAGCTGCCATACATACTAGAAAAAATATTAGATCCTGATGATCCGTTGATGTATTTTTCATTTCCTTGAAAATTACAATATTTCGAAGTATTTTTGAGCGCAATTTTTTTATTTCAAGCTTTCATGAGCTCTGATTACCAGTTTCATAAGCCTAAGTGCTAATTTTAGTAGATAGCGTTTCCTGGGGTAGAATTTGACGGCGAACACGCCTGTCTAGTTTATTTTCCATGATTCTCAAAAAAAAATATTTAAAAATGCAAATCTTCGGGGCTTGCCACTGTGCAGATATCGATAGGGCGTCACGAGAGGATTGCGAATCTATAATTTCATCCATTTCTAGGGTCAGACCGCCGAGCTATCCATTAGGGAGTGTTTTGAGATTGTTAGAAAAAAAGGATCCCACGTCCCTTCCTCTCCCCCTCGATCGCTTCCCTGACCTCGCACGACGAGAGAGCGTAGCAAATAGAGAGAGCGAACGAGAGAGTAGGGAGAGTGAGGGGAGGAAAGCATAATTTCATTACAATCTCAAAAAGACACTCCATATTGGATAGCTCGGCGGTCTGACCCTAGAATTGGATGAAATTTTAGATTCGGAATCCTTTCATGACGCCCGATCGATATCAGAAACGTCTCTGTCAAGATTTGCATTTTTTTTTTAAATTATATTTTAAAAATAATGAAAAATGAACTAGACAGGCGTGTTCGCCGTCGAATTCTACCACAGGAAACACTATCACCTAAAATTAGGACTTTCGGGAGCCGAGTTGCGCGACAAAATGCGATTTCGACGCGACGTCTGGAGCCGACGAGGGGTTTGAGGACAAAATGGATAAGCCCATCGTCACCACCCTCGATAACCCCAAAACATACAGTTTCAGAAAATCTACCTTTTTGAGCTGTGCCGGCCTTTGCTCGAATATAACGCGAACGGCCTCATATTGTTTATTATTATTATTATTATTATTATATTGATGATTTCAAGGAAAATCACTTTCAATAGAAAATGTTGACAATCTTGTTGTATTCTGCATCCGATAAGTTAGTTTGTTTGTGTCAAATTAGATAGAAGCCCAAAATTGTTTATCTTTGAAATATGTTTGATGATAAGGCTGACTCTAAATAGTACGAGAAGTTCCAATGCTGGACACACGGTCGGACCTCCGCGGGACAAGTTTCGACAGTAGGACACTGAAATAATTTATTTTTCAATTATAAAATTTCGAGGAACTACTAATTTTACTCACTTCTTCATTTCTCCAGACATTGCAAGAAAGCATATCGGATATACCGCCGCTATGGATAAATTGAGCAAGTTTTCAACGAAAACGAGATCGACAGCGTCAACACCATCCTTCGGTACGTAGGAGATAGCAAACGTAACACCGATGGATGCCTGAAAAGGAATCTTGCTAGTGCGAATGGAGCTATTTTGTGTGAGAACATCAAGTATTTACTGTCCTGCAAGTTTTTGTTTTGCTTCATTTCAAATAATCAAGAAAATTAAGATTTTGTCTACACTTCGAAAAGTCACATTGCACAGATTACAAACTGCCTCACCGCATACAACACGAAAACGACAACACTTTGCCTGAGAAGTTTCAGCTGGGAACTTGTCGCTTTCGATGACGTATCTATATTCGTAGCTCGCTTGCGTTTTCTCCTATATTTCACGAAACATATCGCTCTCCAAGACGCTTCCTCACCGCAGGAAGATGAATATGAGACAGTAAAGTGCGAGAACTGCCAAAGCACATGCATAGCTCAGGTAAATTAGGCAGTAGAGAAGAATCATCAAGCCATCGTCAGCATTGAAACACTGATTGTAGTAAACGTGTAGCTGAAATTGTGTGATTTGTGCTTCGATGCAACCACCTGCGTGTCTTCTCTTTTCCATTCGCAACGTGACGTTTAATTGGAGAGCAAAACTCATCTCATAACCACAATCATCAAACGAGTTACCTGGGCGTTAAAAATGTACTGGCAGTCGAGAAAATAGTAGAGTAGGGGAATAATCGCAGAGAAACACCAGACGATACCGCAAGATAAGCCTGTTTTGATGCTGAATGAGCATGATTATCAACAATGGAATTTTCGGCAAACCGCGATTCATCCTGAACACTGGAAGGTCTGGCGACAGCCAAATATCGATTGATGGCAATGAGCACCGAAAAGAAGAGCACCCCTGAAGTTGATTTGGCCCTTTCTGATTTATGAAACCGAAGTAAAACAACCGTAATCGGCGAGTACTGACACATTGAATATGAATTTCTCGTACGGCTTCGAGAAGTATCCGAGAGACTAAAAAAAAAACAAAAACAACAAATTTTTTCCAAATGTGTCTTAGATGAGATAACCTGTTGTTGTGCATTATCGATTTGTTTTATATAATAGGGCAAGATGAATGCCAACTCAACAAATCCCTTCAGTGAAGTGAACACGATCAAATTGGACAGGACAATGTAAAAATGATTCTGCAAAGCATAGTTGAAACGATTAAACTTTCCGTGCTTGAAAGATACTCAAATATTTAACAAATAGATCTACTTGTTATTTTTTTATTTCACCAATTGTGCCCTCAAAACGATTGCTCGCCACTATCAAACTCTCGTCTCACCTTCATGAGTCTCCTTGCTCCCATGACCAAAATCACGACTATGAGTATGTTAGAAACCGCGACGATCAATCCGATGACGCATTCCAGACACAGGAGGGAGACGCTCTTACTCGGATTTCGCACGGATATCACACCAGTACTCGGACCACTCAGGCCCTGTAGTCCCGCTAAAAGTTATCTTTCTGACTTTTGTTCGCTCCAATAAATTGCTAATGAATGTTCGCTCAAGTGTTAAAAAGTTGACTCACACGAGTAAGAGAAAACCATGGCTCGAGAACAGCGAAGAATGAATGAACTCTATCGATCTAAACAGAGTTTTTTATCTTTTCACCTGTTAGGACGTGTTTCCAGTGCGACGAGCTCTGCCCGAAGGAAGTGGGAGTGATAGCCGAATAAAATATAGAATCACATTCAACCGCACCTGCTTGTCATTTCAACAAAAGAGTGCAAACAACATTGTATGCTGACTTTCAACTTCGAGTATTTGCAGTGCATGTAGATCAGATGAAATTCAAAACGAATACGAACACGAAACATTTTATTCTTCAGTTATATGACAACGCTGGATTTCTAAGCATTATTATTCGACCCAATGCTGGCGACTCGGTCGGACCTTCGATAAATGAGTTTAGTCAACAGAACACTGAAAAGTCGAAATTAATTATCGTGGTAATACGTTTCAATTAGTTTCACTCACTTTCTCATCTCTCCCGACATCGTCAGAAAGCAGATTGGATAGACTGCGGCAATGGACAGGTTAAACAAGTTCTCAGCGTAGGCAATGTCGGCGTAGTTGAAGCCATAATAGAACTCGCCTGGATCGAGGAAGGAAATGATGAAGACAGCGACCATCGAAGCCTGTGCAAGAATTATTCTGTTCTGATTGTGGAGATTCTATTCGGCTAATACCACATTCTATTTTTACAATTGTTCTCTCGATTTCGCCGCCTTGGAAAAGCTTATTGACCCTCCGCGTCCATCAAAAGTAATTCTCACGGAATATAATGCGAAAACGACGATGCTCTGTTTCAGCAGCTTCACTTGAGCACTCGATTGACTGAGGGACGTCCCTATTCTCGACAATCGTCTGCGTCTCCTGCGCAACTTACTCAATTAGTTAACTTCGTCATTAAACCCTCCACATCCTTAGCTGTTGTCTCACCGTAAACACTAGGAGGACCACCACGGCACATGCGTAGCTCAAGTAAATTATGCAGTTTAGCATAATCCACCCGATATCTTTGGCGTTCATGAGGTAAATACCAACACTTCTTATGTTGATGATGTCATTCCTCGTCGATGCTTTGGATCTTCGAACCTGCCTGCGTCGGCATGCCAGTCAGACACCATGCCTGCGTCGGCATGCCAGTCAGACACCATGCCCATTCTCTACCTCTTGCAAAACATCACCTGCGGGCGGGGCGGGGCCTAGGTTTATCATTTTAGAACTGTCGTTTTAGAACTCAGAGAGCACGTCAGAGAGTACATGGTGAAAAAGTGGTCAGAGTCGAAACAATTTTCATCTCCAAGAAATATGTCTATGGGAATTTCTGGTGTATTTTTGCGCGCTGATCTTTCGAGCAAACTAACACTTACAGTATCCTCCATAAGTCACCGGGCACTTTTTCTTTCTTTCATAACTTTTGACTCATGATAGATTTCTGGTTGAAACTTGGTCATGTCCTAGCACATCCATCGTGTGTTAGGGAGATGCAATTGGGATATCACACAACTCCCTGGTTGTTGAGTAATGATTTTCCAGTCGAGCATTACTTTTTCAAACAATCGAAATTCTTACATGGAATTTTTCCTGCTTACCACACGTTCTGATATTTTAGACTTGTCCGTGGGCTACCCAGAAAAAAAATTTCAGGATGCTACTCTATCGCACTTTCGCTACAGAATTTCTCAAAAATGGGTCCTGAAGAAATGGATTTTCGTTCATAGGCGTGCTAGAGACTCGTTCAAAGGCTCAAAATGATCCTTATGATAATTCCGGATTACCGCTGAAATTACATAACGAGTACTCGAAATTTGCCTTCAGGACACGAATTTTCAATTTTTTACATTACACATTTTTGGATGTTTACAGTGTTGAGGGTGATTTTTGTAAAAATGTGGTTCCAGGGTACGATGGTAGCATATCTAGGGAATATACGATTCCCAATTTTGTAGAACATTTGAATATGTTTCCCGCCTCAGGCAACCGAAAATCCGAAAAAAAAAATGATAAAATTCATAATGCCTGGAAAAGTGCCGATTTCGGCAGTTTCTGAATTTTATCATTTTTTATTCATGATATCATGGGCTCTGATATCTAAATTCGCATCCTACGCATACATATACACATGCAAAAAATATAGTCAGGAAGTTCTGAGATGAAAAGTTTTTCGACCATGAAAAATTTCAACCATGATGTTTCAACCTCCCGTTGTACACCGGGTCGTATAGGCAGGTTCCGGCATGAATGGGCATGGTGTCCGACCGGCATGCCGACGCAGGCAGGTTCGACCCCCGCCCGCAGGTGATGTTTTGCAAGAGGTAGAGAAAGGCGCGCGCCCCATATCGCCGTAACACTGATGCGCCTGGTCCCGAAACACTTAACAAAACGACACCATGCCCATTAGGTTGGGGCGCGCGCCTTTCTCTGCCTCTTGCAAAACATCACCCGCGGGCGGGAGTCGCACCTGCCTGCGTCGGCATGCCAGTCAGACACCATGCCCATATCATGGTCATGTTTTGACTCGAAAATTGATTGACCTCGGATTTTCGGTTGCCTGAGGCGGGAAACATATTCAAATGTTCTACAAAATTGGGAATCGTATATTCCCTAGATATGCTACCATCGTACCCTGGAACCACATTTTTACAAAAATCACCCTCAACACTGTAAACATCCAAAAATGTGTAATGTGAAAAATTGAAAATTCGTGTCCTGAAGGCAAATTTCGAGTACTCGTTATGTAATTTCAGCGGTAATCCGGAATTATCATAAGGATCATTTTGAGCCTTTGAACGAGTCTCTAGCACGCCTATGAACGAAAATCCATTTCTTCAGGACCCATTTTTGAGAAATTCTGTAGCGAGTGCGATAGAGTAGCATCCTGAAATTTTTTTCTGGGTAACCCACGGACAAGTCTAAAATATCAGAAAGTGTGGTAAGCAGGAAAAATTCCATGTAAGAATTTCGATTGTTTGAAAAAGTAATTATCGACTGGAAAATCATTACTCAACAACCAGGGAGTTGTGTGATATCCCAATTGCATCTCCCTAACACACGATGGATGTGCTAGGACATGACCAAGTTTCAACCAGAAATCTATCATGAGTCAAAAGTTATGAAAGAAAGAAAAAGTGCCCGGTGACTTATGGAGGATACTGTACATAACACGTGAATCGCGATATGTGAGAGCAGTCCAGGAACAATTTGCCAAAGTTTGACTCATATAATTATGGGAGAATACCTTGGGGATAAGGGTTCGAACAATCCTGGTATTGTGTCCCAGAGCCGGCTTTTAGGAAATATACGGTCGTGGATCCGGCTCTAGTGTATCTCAGCTCCCAGATGAGCTAGAATGATGGCGAAGAGCTCAAAATACGCAGAAAAATCAGTTGAACAACTTTTATGAAAAATACGAGACGATTTGACAACCCTCAACAAAGTTGTAATTGAAAAACTAACTTCTCATTCACTTAAAAAATATTTTTTCATATTATATATACAAAATAACTACATGATTTTCTGACGTATTTTTGCACGTAGAGATCGATTTTGCATACTATAGCTCACCAAATCGCGAAAGAAAAAAGTTCAGCCCGAAAAACCAACGAAATTGAGTTTATTTAGCGCAACTTTTTTCTTTCGCGATTTGGTGAGCTATGGTATGCAAAATCGATCTCTACGTGCAAAAATACGTCAGAAAATCATGTAGTCATTTAGTTCTGAGATATCGACTTTTTGACCAATAAAGTGATCATGACTTTGAAAAAGTTGAAAAAAAATTATCTCAGAATATTTTGACTATATGTGAATGTGGTGTATTTTGGCGGGTAGAATCCGAATTTCGACACTAGAACTCCTGAAAATGTGAAATAAAAAAGGTGCACTCGATAAACCGTTAAAATCGGGTGTTTTACATATTTGATGGCAAATACCAATATTCATCCACAACAATTCTTTAGTTATTAGTATTTTGTTATACATGTACCTACCGGATCTTTCTAAATACTGATATTTATCTCTATGAACGGCGTAAATACCGTAAATACAAGATCACCGTAAATACAAGATGGCCGATATCTCCCGACTCAACAGCCAGAAATCCCAGATTTTGTGCGATGTGAACGGCAATTCCAATAAAGTAAAAGAGAGTAAGCAAAGCTTGGAAGATGAGACACTGAAAAGGAAAATTATAGAAATGCCTGTCGATAGGAGAGTCGTATATTTTCCATCTCTTTTTTTCACCTTCATTATCTCCCGATGCATTTGCTTGCTTTTCTTGCGCATTTTCAGAGTCGATGAAAGCAGTCGATTTACGAGTATTGACATGATGACTATTGTTGCATATACGGGAATTATTACACATTGAAACCACACGAATGATATTCTCACTGACAAATTAATCTCGACACCTGCAAAAAAAATATTTTAAATAAAAGATTTAAATTATGTTATCTCACCAATGAGCATCTCGCTTGCAGCTTTTGATTCATAGTCATAGGTAGGATACAAATCGGCCATAATTTTCCGCAATTCCATCGTGTCTAAGAGAGCCGATGCAGAATAGAATATCTGAAATGCCTTCAGGATATCGAAAAAGGGAATGGAACTTACATGGACAATAAGATTTGGTAGATAAATCAACACGAGCGCAACAATTATCAAACGAGTCCTCGGTGAAGAATATTTGATTGCGTAATATCTGGAAATTTTCATTGGTTTGGAATAATTCAATGTATGGAAAATAATTTCGAGAAAACAAACCGATAGCAGAAACTGAAACCGAGCAGAACGTAAACGTGAGAGTGCCCACTACCCAGGATTCCTGTGCCAGCGAAACAAAGCCGATTTGAGTCTGTAAACTTTGCGAACCAATTGTGTATGAAAATTATGGATGAAATCACAAGGATTAGCTAGAGATCTGATTATGATAAATTTTTCACTCTACAGACTTCACAAGAACCGTTGTTTTGATCATCATTCTGGCACTCACTGCACAAAAAATACGAAAAATTGACAGCTTACATATAGGCTAACAATATCCAGTAGCATATTCAATGAATATCTTACCAGTGTGCCGACATGGTCCTGTTATGGCGTGGAAAACGTATTTATCTGTTACAATTGCTCTGTAATTATCTACGGTCTCAGCTGGGAACGGAAATTATTCAGTTTCTTTGGCCCAGATTGCGACTGCGCCGTTTGAAATGAGGGGTGGAATGGCACTCGAAATAGAGGAGGAAGAGAGAACAGTCACATCATTTTCTGGGTCAGATTCCGTAGAAGTGCCGAAAACGCACCTATTGAAGATGAACAGCTGCAGTAGGTTGAGGGCGAAATTAAGTAAGACGATCGAATAGGAACTGTAAATCGTATGATGAGTGAAAACTTGATTGATTTTAATTTAGTATATTAAAAAACGAACCGATTTCGTCATGTTTTAGAACAACAAAAACATCTTGAGCGGTTACCTTTTCGTATCACTGACTAGAGATGACTTGACATTCGTGCAACTGACCGTTGCTTATCGGGTGTTTTTGTAGAGATTAAAACAACGAGTAGGAGATTGAATAGAATAGCACACGAACTCGAAATATTATGCAGTGGGCGAATAATGGAAACGAATGACATCCAATCCCTCAATTAATATCAATTATATTTTTAAAAAATTAAAATTATTCTTCCGCTAGGGTATGTGGAATTGAAAGTATTCGGTAATATCGTGATACTTTGGTGGTCGTGGGGTTCATGAATTATTTACATCGCCCGAAATAGGTACAAGCTATAAGACGGCGCTGAAACCGAAAACAGATGTACTTCGATGTTGTCCAATAGGTTTTGTAAGGCAGTGAGAGGGGCGGGTGGAGGGGAGGGAAAGGGGTTAGGGTACTTAAAAACAATAATCCGATCCACACATCATAGGATACACAATGTTGGTTAGCAATTGCAGGGAGAGGGAGGTGCTGAGAAATATTGTTGTTATGCCTTGTTTCTCCGCAGTCGCGAGTCGAAAAATGCACCCGCGAGAACAAAGTATTCCCGAGTACTTGTTCAGAAATCTGTCGTTAGCGTGGTTGAGTGTTCGGGAGTGGTCTACGGTCTACAAGGAATTCACTGATACTCGAATCGACAGAAAGTACATCCCTAATCTGCAAACCTTTGCACACTTGACCATTGTCTTCTGGATGGCATTTGAGCAGACGAATGACGTCATCTCTCCTATCAAGTAGCATCTCTTCTTGCTTCCATCGTATTTGTATCCCAAACACTGCGAATAAAATTTTGTGGAGAATGAGATGTAGTTTTTGACAAATATGATGTGTATTATATTAGTAATGCACTACCCGATGGCAGAAGATCACAGAATCCAAAACAAGTGGATTGTGTCTCGACGTCGCTCTTTATCTCGAGAGTCTTCCTTCCAGTGCGAGCTTCTTCCTCTTCATAGCATGAAGAGCACGAGGAAAGCTGGAGAAACTTATTACTGTAACCTAAGGCAATCAGTAATTACCTTGACTGCTGAGAAGAAGAGAAGCAATGCAAGGTCAATCGACTTCATCTGTTGAAGAATGGCGGGCCCAAGTCTGAAGAGTAAAGCAACCGAATACGAGGACTGAAATCTAACGATGGAAGGCCATCTGTGACTGAATATCCACGAGGAGAATGAGATGTTGCTTGGCGATTCTCCTGTAGCTAGGCCCTTCCCCTCCCGTTCGATTGCCTTTCATGTCATGCAAGAGATGTTTCGATACGACTATACTATTCCGTAAAGAACAAGATATTTTGAAATATTTACAGATAACAGGTTGAAAAACTGAAGATGAGATAGGGAGTCTCTCTCGAATTAATTCCACTCACTTTCACTCTTCTCACTCGGGTGGATAATCGATTACCGATCGATCTATCGTATCCCCTTTCCCTTTTCAGAGAAGATACAAGCAATGCATCCAGTCTGACGCGATAGTTGACGCCTCTAGCTCTTTTCTCTGAGATTACGGAATATTGGTTTAGTGAACAACGAGAAACTCTGACTTTCTGCCTTTGCTGTTCTTCCTTCACAAAGCGAGATTTGATGATAGAAACGGCAGCTATTCGAGAAAATGAGCGCGGTATTGGATAATCGATATTCACATGTGTTCAAAGACGTGTTCACTTCTGTTGTTAGCGTCTAGTAAAACATGCGCTCAATCGATAAACCGAGACAAGCGTAAATGCTCTCAGTTATTATTCGAGCTATGCGTCTACTTTTGGATGATTTCTGTTCAGAGTATCGTCATTCCCTGTCTCCCCTCACCCTCCCCTTCCTGGACTCAGCATCCTTTGGCCCGACAGAGTCAGTTTTCTTCTCTCTTGTGAGATTTCGTATTTAGTCACTCACTCCGTGGCCCGATTGCTTGTCGATAAACCAATGCCAATAGCGTCCCCTGAGGCCTTGGTATTTCTTTATCGACAAGCACTCGGGTCTTTGTGAAGGAAGAACAGCAACGGCCATAAGTGAAATTGACTCCTTCATCACTCTCCCTCACTCAACCACCTGGACATAGAGCGTGAGAAACAGAGAGAAAGATGAGAAATTGCTCGAAATATTTTTTAAAATTTGAGCTCAAATATACAGATGCGACGACTGCTGAGACTGATCGAGGATTTGCAGGTACGAGACTCCCCCCCCCCCTCCTTACTGTAAACCAAGATACCGTAATCTAAGAAAATCGAGCTCGAGGCGTCTCAATCGATTATCAACGGCATGGATGAATTGCACGTATCTAATGTGAAAAGGAGAAGGGATACGGAAGATTACCCCGAGTGAGAAGAGAGAAAGGGAGTCGAATTAATTCGAATTTTTCGACTCCCTATCAAATCTTAAGTTTTTTTTTCAAAAAATATCTGTAAATATTTTGAAATAACATAAAACTGAATAATTTGTGAATCTTGAAAATCACATTTGTGACCGTTCGAGCTGCAGACCGAACCGGTATCGAGAACTGAAAATAGCGCGAAAATACGGTAAGTTAAAACTCGCAACAGCGATTCGAAACGCGGTTTTCGTTATTTTCGCTATTGTTAATATGTTTTGTGTGTATTTAGCTTCTATTGACGAGCAACCTGCCCATCTTCTCAGGCATCATGAGTGGCAGCGAGTCCGAGCACGAGAAGCCCAAGAAGGACAAGAAGAAGAAGGCTCAGAAGAAGAGAGTGGGTGCACATTTAATGATGAGCTATCCAGTCTATCATGCTCGATATCAGTCAAGCAGGGTGTCGCATCACTCATTTGACTCGCAAGCGCTAAGTGCTTACCGAGTAGTTCCGGAACTGACTTGCACAGGACTAGCTCTCGTCTAACGGTTAACAAGAGGTCATTGGACCGCTTTGCAGGAGCTCTCATCTTCTGGCGACGAGGGTGTCGTCGATGCTGCTCCTCTCAAGAAGAAGGTGGACATTTTTTACAAGTTATTTCACTCCCGGCGATGCGCGATGGCTGCGCACCTTTTGCGAATTTCCGTGCGCACCTCACGCAGTCTCGCGAAAGAGCCTTCGCGAAAAGTGCTCTCAGCCATCGCGGGAAAACAGGAGTATGCCATTTCCGCAACGGGATATATACTGATGCGCAACGGGAATTAATTTACTGGAGTTCTAGCATCGTCGGATGAGTGTTCCTGGGTGTGTTCGGTATTGGGAGCGATGCTGATCACAATGACATCCATTCCATGATGCTAGGACGCCTTCAAAATAGGTTCTATACCGTTGCGAAAATGTCATTGCTTAATTTTCATCACTATTGATGTGCTATCTGGGCGACCATGCTCGATAGCAGTCAACCACAGTCCCTTTGGTTCTTGCCAGGCGTGGGACCGAATTACAAGGCTCAGCCCATTATATCATTATAAACGACTGATTGAAGGTGAAGAACGAGGACGGAAGCAGCACCACCACAGTCAAGAATGCAGAAGGAGATGAGGTTGGCGCTTACTCTTATATAATTCTCATTAACGACACACACGCGGGTAGGTATGGGGTGTAGCGAGGACAGGTATGATTTTGTAGTGGGTGAGCTTACCGGTGAAATGTTCATTTCGATAGTTCCACAATAATGATGTTCCTTGACTTAATGGTAAGAAAAAATTCGGTTTACTTCGACTTGTACACATCCTTTCTTAGGTCCGGCACTATTAGTTATCTGACTCTCCGTGCGGCAATAGTTATTTACGTCAACCTGTAACATCTCGTGGAACAGATCGATATTGAGAACTGATGGTCACGTATAGCCATTAAGTAAAAGGGCTAGCGCATTGGTCGCTCTAATGAACAGCAAGAATCTTGATGTTATTAAAATATTTGATAAATTAAATAAATAAATTGCAGATGATCGAGATCGGCAAGATGAAGTTCGCGACGGTGCGCTCCTTCAAGGGCCAGACGTACGTCGACATCAGAGAGTACTACATGGATAAGGTGAGCAGTAGTGATGACACAAGGGGAAACAGCACTCCTCAATTCGCGTGCTATCTAGCTGGTCAGAGAAACAAGGGTGATGGCACGTTTTGGAACCTCCATTTTGGAACCCTACCAAAACAATGGAAATGGACTTTAGAACTGTCATTTGAATACAGGTGACATTGCTACACACATATATGGTGAATAGAAAGCTATACGTATTCAAATGACAGTTCTAAAGTCCCTTTCCATTGTTTTGGTAGGGTTCCAAAATGGAGGTTCCAAAACGTGCTATCACCGAAACAAGAGATCCTGCACAATAATGAGCGTCGAGTTTCGATTCGCCATCACTATTGATGACGCTTTTGAATTGTTAAGAGGTTGAGGAAGTCAGTCCTAGTCGCACTTTTCACCTTGGTCATCCCAGCAGTCGGTCTTACCACCGCCAGCACAGTAGCGATCGTCGTTCGACGGTTGTACGATTACGTAGATTCTCGAACCTAAAAGTGTAGACTTGTCTATTCTTCTTTAGGAAATGTACAGAATCCTTGTTTCCTGAGAGTCTCTTCCTTTGAAGAGTATCTGATCAGCGAGCTTTCGCCGATCTAGGTATCCTAGGCTCTCGAACGATGAAACTATGGAACTTCTTCAGTTTCTGGCCCAGATTGCGACCGCCCAAGGTTGAAATGAGAGGAATGGAACGGAAATTGAGAAAGGGGATTGTTAATAACTTCCTTTGAGGGAAAACCAATGCCTATTCCATACTTTCAGTCATCGGGGGAGATGAAACCGGGCAAGAAGGGAATCTCCCTCAACCCCGAGCAGTACGCCAACTTCAAGAAGGCCATCGGAGACATCGACAAGAAGCTCGCCAAGGCATAGGCCTACCGTATCCCCTCCTGCCCCTGATTCCCAATTGTCTACCGTACCATTCCTCTAGCGTATCCCTATCCCCTCATCAGTCACATTCCCAGTGATTTGAGTTCGCCGCCCTTACCCATGGTTTTCATCGTTTATTGGTCTCACATTGTTAATTTGCAGTTAATCCCGGTCCTTTGTCTGTAAAAATGCGATAAAGTGTATGTCTCGCTAAAGGAAGATGTTTGGTGTGAGTGTGGAGTACGTTAGTCACGTCCCTGTCGTGAGTGTGTATCTGTGTGCTGTACTGTAGGTGTACGGTAGCTATTGATTGTGTGCGTGCGTGCGGCTTGCTTGTTTGTTTGTAGTTGCTTTTTGTCTGACATCACAGCAATGCACCTTAGCATCACGACAAATTCCAACGCTTTTCTAAAAAACTTAATTTTTGCGAATAAGATCTACTACGGTACTATGCCGTGCAGACAGTATCAAACCTGATTTGGTTTCATTGTGATGAGATTTGCCAAGCTTTCACGTCTATGATTATCGTGTGTCGGTGTGATGCGGGGTACGGTAGCTAACCATTCGATCTGGGCTGATTGATGATGCATTTGTCTATCTGACCCCCACCGTATATCACAGTAGCTAGAGACACAAGCGACTCGTTTTGAGCGTTGAGCTGATCTGTATAACCTATGATGATTTGGTGATTGTTTAATGGATTGCTGTTGGCTCTGATTGATTCCTTGAAATAGTATTGTTTCCCATCCTTTCATCTCGGATAAGCTACTTTATTCTTTGGGTTTCAATATTTTTGTGAGATCTTTCTCTAGATCGATATCCTTTCTTCTCATTCCTTCTATTTCATTTGATTCTGAACGGTCGCAATCTGTGAGCCCTACTCCAGGATGTATGCATGTTTCGGCGCTTCTTCGGTTTCTGGTTCATCGGAGTTTGCCTTCTCTCTCCTCCCGAATTTTCATGATTAGTACTTACTTTTCTTTACGCTATCATCGGTTGTTGTCTTGGTCAGAATCGGAAGAAGCTCCGATGTTTCTATAGATAATGATTGTAGGATGGATGGGAACTCGGCTGGCTGGGTGCTGCCGGTAGATGATGTGACCTCCTTCAAGCATCATCCAGGTCCGATTATTTCATTATTCAAATTAATATTTTATTTATTCTTGCACTTTACTGTACTTCTACTTGGAATATTTGCGTGAATGGGCGCTAGCCAGATCGCTCATGTTAACAATGATTGAGCGCTTTTCCTTCACAAGGATCTATTATTGGATCTATACGATTGAGTAGATTGTGAGATTATCTGTGATCCATTACTGGACAAATCACTACATGATATTTTGGTTGATATTATTGGATAGAGAAAATAGTCGATCCACAACCACTTACATGTTTTCTTTCATAAAACGAACACCGCATTGACAGCGATTTATCCTCCTCTAAAATTTTTAATTTCCCCAATCTCCCATGTCCTCCTGCTCAGTTCTTTGCTAGCCATGCACCAACGCCCGAACATATCTCACAATAGAGAGAGAGAGGAGTAACCTAGGGAACGCCTGTGGGGGAGAGATTGAAACGGCGGAAGGTAGAGAGGCTTGACTTGTCGACTAGCTGTCAGTGTTAGGCTTTATCGGAGGAATATTAGGGGGTTTATAAAATATAAAACATTTTTTTTCGGAAGATATGAAACGGTAATCACAGGATGGAACAGCCGGTCTTTCTTTGGAGTGTGGAACGTGGTATCCGATCGTATGAGGAGGGAGAACGGGGGTTGGAGGAGGGCGGAGGGTCAGCCGGCCATGACGAGAGTGACAGAGAGCGCAGAGCGCAGTCGCGGACTGCGAGAGGCGAGCCGATCGCGTGCTTAGCAGTGGAGGGCAGCGAGAGACGGGGAGAGTGGAGGGGGCAGAGACGCAGAGGACAGAGAGGAGGAGGAGGAATGGTGGTGGGTTGAGAAGAGGAAGAAGGTTGCTAGGTTGGACGGGCTGCGCCTGTCGCATGGCCAACCTCTGGTCGTCTGGTACTCTGGCTGGGGCCAGTCCGATTTGCGTTTCATCAAATATTCATTCATTTTCGCGCTATCGAGATTGTCCTTTACTCAGCTGGCAAAAGTGCAACGCGCTCGCTGTGGTCAGGCGCGTGTTTGGCTGATAATTGGATATTCCAGGGTATTTTTGGCGAATTTTGGGTTGATTTTACGCGTTTTCTCCTGTTAGCAGTTGGTTGTAATCTAGTTTTCAGCAAATTACAGTCAAACTATTAGCCAAGGCAAGCGAGCGCTCGCGATTGATTCCTCTTGCATTTTTGGTTCATTCCGGCAAATCTGTCCCTCCAAATATTTTATTAATATTTATTTTTTATCAGCCAGTGCGTCGTTCGCAGCAGTCTCTGAGCCGCAGCTGCAGCACGTGCAGCTCTACCATCCGACCCACGGAGAGACCCCGTCTCTACTGGTACCACTGCCACTCACCGGGTCAGTTTTATTCTTCTGATCCTTTTATTCTTCTGAATTGGATAGATAAATTAGATGAGCTGGATTCACAGAACCTTTTTCATCTTTTTTATTTGAGTAGTTCAATTCGGTCCAAGAAAAAATGTTTTTGGAAATATTCGTTAAATACTTAATCTTTTTCAGTGTGTACGTGCCTCTGCCCGCTCGGCCCCGCTACAACTCACTCGCGGAGGCATTGGCAGTGAAGCCACAAGGAGGTGAATATTGATTATTCTGTGTCATCGGAAAATAGTTCTAGTTCTTTTAATTTTTTATTGATAAAAGATCGTGAATTGAACATCAGAGTTGATAAAAGATCGTGAATTGAACATCAGTACGATTGGATACGATTTTGGATTTCCTAACAATTTTCGGAATTGTTATCGCATCCCTAGTAGTCCCAAAGTTTACCAAGAATTTAACTAAAGAATCTAATTTCGATCTCTTTATGATATCAACAAACGATCCCTCGTCGTTTGCATTACCGTACCACACATTAGAGTACACGGCATTGACCGTTAGATTGGCACATATCAAGTGATTGATATACTTATTTGTTCATTGAAGGAAACAACCAGCAACAGAAACAGCCACTACAGAACGCCGACAGCCCATCCAATATGAGTGAGTTGCTACTTTATTCGTTATTATTTTAATTTGTTAAAAAAATCCTAATTTCCCTTATTATCGGAATGTTGGTTTATACAGATGCTCTGTAACAAAGCAAATCTCAACTTTGAAGAAGTTTTTAGTGGGAAAGCTGTGATAACACATAATCGAATAACGAGTTGGCATTGATTAAAGTATTTCATTGATTTTAATTAATATTTTTCAGGCAACGGGCCGCCCATTCCTGGCAGTCCGCTAGCCTCGCCACAGTCTCAGCTCTCGCAGGTATTTTAATTTTATTTATTTAAATTAAATATTCATCACACTCAACCGAATTTTCCACATTTTCTCATTCTTCTGAATGATGTTCTTATCGTTAATTTAATTCACTTACAATAACCTAAAAATGTCAGCTATTATTTAGATAACCTATTATTTTCATCCATCGGTGATACCGTAACTTACCTTAATTTGTATCCATGGATGTTACCGTAACCTACCGTAATTCCCAGGGATTTGATGGGATGGTTCCACCCGCCTCTCCCTTCCCTCCTCACATGATGCAGTACGCGGCGCACCAGAGTCCCGTCCCGATGAGCGCCAGTCCAGGTATACGGTAGCTATAGAACAATATCGATTTTGGGAAAAAAAATGACAATTCCAAGTGTACTTCGTGCCTGAATCCTTATTCTCCGATCGCAAGTGTGAATCACACGAACAAACGATTCCTTTAGTCAGTTACCGTATCTCTCATTACAGTACACGGTATGCCACCCCCGCAGTCTCCGGTGGCCATGTCTCCTGCCCCCAACTCGGTCGGACCTCCCGGTTCCGCCGGACCAGGACCCGGATCCATGTACCCGCAGCAGCCGCCCACGCCCCAGCGCCCGACGATGCCCTCGGGCATGCCCATGACCCCCGGAGGCGGGCAGCAGATGGTACCACCGGGAACGCCTGGAGGTGAGCGAGGGTTACTGTAGCTGGTGGGTACGATAGTATACTAAAACCAGTCATAATAGTGTGTAGAACGGCATACAAAACGGATATAACCCAGTAAACGTGTAGTAGCGATTTTGATTCATTATGGCAATGGGTCCAATTTTTGTCGGCTATCTGATTCAAATTTCATTATTTTTCCAGGCTGTGGCCCGATGACTCCGCACCCAATGACACCGCAGTCGCAGCAGCAGCAAATGCAGCAACAACAGATGATGCAACAGCAACAACAACTGCAGCAGCAACAGATTCAGCAACAACAAATGCAGCAGATGCAGCAAGCCCAGCAGGCGATGCAGCAGCAGTCCATGCAGCAGATGCAGCAGGGCGGACAGCAGCAAATGGTAAGGAATTATTCGCTTTTTTGTGTCAATCTTCTCATGAAAATAGCACTATTTGCACCACTGAAATTAGCTGAGAATTCGTGAATGCGTTAAACAAGAAACTATCACTTGAACAATTCAGTCAACATCACATATCCCTGTTCAGATGCAGCCGGGTCAGCCGCAGATGCAGCAGCAACAGATGGTCGGACAACCGATGCAGCCAGGCCAGATGATGGCGATGGGCCCGCAGGGTCAGATGATGATGCAGGGTGAGTACGGTAGGTTACGGTAGGATACGGTAGAGGGCCCTGATTCGAGTGCCATGAGTGATAGTGTACATTGTGAAATGAAAATATTACATAAATAATAATTTAAATAAATTCGAATTCAGGCCAGCAGCCGTACGGCTACCCGCAGCAGGGACAGCAGTGGCCTCCCCAGGCGCAGGTAGCGAATTGATTTTATTAGCGGAAGAAAAATTACAATCTGAAGATTCGTTGACTTTTCACTACTTGAAAATTATCAATTAGAGCCTAATGTGTTATTTATTAGCCCTTTGGTTTCCTGAAGATGCAATGTTATAAAAAAAAAAAGTGTATACGTGTCTCATGATTGCTGGTGTTAAAACTTATTTTGCCTTGTCCAGATGATGCCACCGAACTTCGTGCGCAAGCCGACGATGATGGGAGCGATGCCCGGAGGAGGAGGAGCGCCCCCGCAGCGAGTGATGATCCAGCGCGTACCGTACCCCGCAACGCCAGGTATACGGTAGCTTCGGTGTTCATCGATCGGAATTCTCAAGCCTTTGTTGTAATGCACAGTCGGAAGGTATTTCGCATTGCTCGCATTTCTCATTTCTTCACTCTAGTAGCTAATGAGAAGAGAAAACAGTTCATTGACGACTAAAGAAATATCCTTCAAACATCGTGAAATCAGACCAATATAGATAAATGTTGAATTGAATATAATGGATCATTTCCAGGCTACCCGCAAGGCGCGATGCCTCAGCAGCCGGGGCAGCAGTTGCAGCAGCAGCAGATGCCCCCGGGCGCCCAGTACGCAGCCCGGCCCATGCCCCCGCAGTACCCGCAAGGAGGTAATCTATCATTCATTTTGATCAGATCGAAGAAAAAAATGAGGTTTTGCAATCTTACAAGCCTCATAGAAACTACTGACGTACCTTGTTGAAAGATATTCCACATCAACTATCTATTTAGCTCTATCGGCGTATAGATAGTTCATTGAGCTACAACTACAATCAAAATTAGTTATCCAACAGGGTATGTGGGATGGGAAGGATTCGGTAATTTCATGATTATTGGGTTGTAAGATACAACTTGTAGCAGAAACTTCATGATGATATGGTCAGAAAATTTGTAAACCTATCGCTTGCAGTCGGTCAGCCGGGTGGGCAGCCCCCACCAGGCTACGGGTACCCACCGGGCACCGTACCCATGCCCGTCCAGTCGCCGGTACCGTACCCCGGCGGGTCTACCGTACCCCCGGGCGGCATGCAGATGGCGCCAGGCGGTGGTGTCGTCACGCCACAGTACCCGCAGCAGCAGAGACAGGTATTATCGTCAACTGATTTTATTTACGGAAGTTTACGGTAGCTTTTCGTAGAATATTCACGATTTCGCGTAATACTAGCTGATTGTATCCAGCAAGTACACCAGTTGACATGGTGACTGATTGTGATTCGGATGGAGGTTGATAGGGGAAACGAGAGATATAGAGGGAGAGACGTTATTCAGTCACTCCCTTCCCCCCTATCTATGATCACAGTTTCCATTGGCAACAATCGCCGTGTAGGGATAGAAAATGTAATGCGTGTCAAGGGAGGTGTTTATCGCTCTTGATTGGAGTTAGCTGGGAATGGCTTACACTTGCCTTTTTATCGCGACATATTCAAAGGACGCAGACTCGATAACAGCGCTCTAACTCATGTCGTTAGATTCAGAAAATTGCGATTTGTCTTGTGAATTGTCTAGCAGGATGCATATTCGTCATAGTTTGGATGTATTGAAGATGCGATGTCATGAGAGGACCAAGATAATGACGATGCCTGTTGTTTATCGAGATAGTATTATCTGCAAAGCATAGCAAATTTCTTCCATATCGGTATATCGCTATTCTTCCATTGCAATTCTGCTGCTGCAGCATGCGCAAAACACGTTATTAGCTATGCATCACGTGTGCCGATGTGTGTGGTGTAATTCGTATTTTCACTGTTCTTAACTGCCGTTTTGCAGCCGGTGCAGCAGCAGCAACAGCAGCCAGGAGTCCCTCAGCAGCAGCAACTGCCGATGCGACCCTACATGCAGTCGCCTCAGGGCACGCAGCAGCAGCAGCAGCAGATGATGGTGCAGGGACAACAGCCAGGTACGGTAGATGGATCGATCGATTGTTTAGAGAATACGGTAACTATTAGATTAAGATTTGGATAGTTTTCAAAAGGGTTACGGTTGATCGGAAAATAATGGCATGGATTGTATTGTGATGGTTGGTGCATGATTCCGAATTCCGGGTAATCGTTTATATCAAGCCATTAATTGAATTGTACGCAGGTGATTGTGTGTTGTCGTCCGACTTTGTTTTATCATCAGCGTACAAGGCCTGTATGAATAACAAGGAAAGGGTTATTAGAAGCTCTTGTGAAAATCAAGCATAGGGGATTAAGATTGATTTTTTTTCCTGTTGCTACGAACTCATTAGTTTTGCGAGATATCTCTAATAGCCTGCACTAGTGAGAAATGCGGGGCTGATTATTCTCTTGAAAGTCATCTCGCACCCATCTCATTCTCAAGCATATGCTTGGTTGAGATAGCAGTACTGATGAGAGATGAATGATCTCTAAATCTCGCGTTTCGCACTAGAAACACACGATTGAGAGATCAAGTGTGGTCGATAGCTGTTTGTAACATGATTCCAATATCCTAATTGCGCTCGGTTACAGAGCTGTCTGATCTTGTTTCGCTTATTTCAAAGCTCTTTTCACTCGCCTAGCCAATTATGCATAATCTCGTGCGCTGACATTAGTATCTCCCATGAGCCGTGACTGGCTTGCTTTATTTCTCGATCATTCATCTACAGCTGCCATATCGTGTGTTGATTGCACAATACTACCTTTTTCTATCACCCGAACAAGTGGTAATTAGGTGTTTTTTTGCAAAGCGACACACCGTGTAATTTCTCGACTGCAAATAGAATGTGACGCGTCATTTATTTGATCTGGTGGAACTTAAGGTTAAGGTGCATACGTGCTGTCGCATCTGCTGTTTTTACGGTATAAAAGGCGCGCGAAAATAGTATGCCTCTCACATTTTCGAAATGTTGTCGTTTCGAGAACTCTCGGCACCTCATTAGCGGCTGTCCCCAGCCCGCGCTTGCGATTACTATCTCTATATCTTCGTCTCGCTTTTCTCCGATATCGAGCAGTCCCGCCGCCTTTTTTGGGTTTCTTTCCGGAATCATCCAAGACTGCCGGGTCGATCCTGAAAGTGTGTTGTTCATTGCAACACGAAATTCTCATTCCACCGGCGTACACGCCTCAATCAGCGTTCCATTTCCCGCTCCCATATGTTGATGGGAAGGAGCGAGTGAGAGAGTGAGTAGTGAGAATGAGCATAAGGAGGGGGAATGGAATAGATATGACTACTGCTTCCCACCTCCGATGCCGTGAACGCGTGGCAGGACCAGCCAGTCCCCGTGAACGCCTCTGTCCCGCGATTCTACGTCACATTCTCCAGAACCATTTATTGTGTGATTTAGCTTGTCGTGAGAGCGTGACGTGTCGCGAGATAGATTATTCCTTGCAATGTTTCTCGGAATAGAACCTCGAGAAGGAAGGAAGAAATCGACTAGTGCGTTGGGATTTGGCTAGTGCCTTACGGCTTTTCCGAGAAACAACAACAATACGCACTAATTCTACCCCGCTAGTTCGTTTTTCCTCTCCTTCATAAACACGTCCGACCTTTTCTCGAAGCTTATCCGCTCACTCATCTCGTCTCTCTGCTCAATCCTCTTGAAGAAGGTGGCTCTTTCGAGAGTATCGAATACTCTGTAATCACACGCTTGGCTACCTCGGCTCTCGTGTAATCAGAAATCTTTCCCCCACCCTGCTATTCTCGCGCCGCTCTTTCCCAGAGGTCTCATAAACCCCCTCTTTCCTCGCTCTCCATACTTCTTCCTGCTGGTATTTCTATCCTACTACCGATTATTCTCTTATTTTCTGGCAGTAGAGTGTGAGGCTGGATGTGAAGATAGTTGTGTGTGCGGTATCAATGAAAGACAGCGCTGGCATTCGGCGTAATGGTTAGTAATCTTTCGCGAGCTGTGGAGGTTGTATACTACATTCTCCTATAGCGATAAGGGTTGACAGAGACTGAAAGAAAAGAAAGAAAGTTGTCTATGAGATATCAATGAAAGGCGTGAGTAAGTTGAGCATTGAATAGGATTAATGGCGCTTCGTCTTTCGCGAGTAGTGTATGCCGTATGATCAGTGACATTGTCTCGACTAAATTTTCTTAGCTTGCGGTTGGATACACTTGGATTGTACACATGCTACATTATCCTTTCTCGGTATCGCAGCGATCTTTTTTCTTGGCTATACCTATGAAGCCTCATTAGTATGGGATTAGTGATGTTGAATGGTAGTGTAAGCGGGAGAAGAGACATTATCCATTATGTGCCAGCTCACCATCAATCATGTTGAATCTCCTCCGCTGCTTGTGGGATTGGGAGGTCAGAACAGTCTCTGTCTGTCCCCATCTCTTTCTCCCTCCTCCCATCTCCCATTCATGGACAGATGAGGAGGGATGTCCATCCCCTCCTCTCCCCCTCCCCCTCTTCCCCTTCTTACTGCTGACCATCCAATATCGGAGTGGATGAAGCAAGCAGCAGATGAGAGGGGAGGGGAGGGGGATACTTAATTGTCCCCTCCCATACCCGATCCTCCCCCCCCCCCTCTTCCACATCCCCTCCCGATCCCTTCCTTCTGCCACCCGTACCCCTTTGGCGCGGACTCTATTTTATCTCTCTCTTACCAAATGATCCACCCTCTCACTCTTGCGCAATTTTGCCTCATTCGTGAGTTGTCAGAAATAGAATATCGACAATTGCCATTTCTCATCCATTCTGATTGCCTCGGCCTTCCGGTGTGGGAAAGCGAGCTGCGGTATTCTGTGAAGATCGACACTGATTAGGGAAAGGGCGTGGAATTTGAGGAAGGAATATAAGTGGCACACGAGGCATCCTCGAGCCAATTAGTGGGTCGATTGACGCAAAGGATCGAGGAGTGTTTCATACTTGGCTCGTTTTCTGACTCCTAGACATCCCGGATCGATGACGAGCACACCTGCCTCTTTTTCTGGTGCGGCTATCGTATAGTTTCAAGCGTTATCCATGCGTTTTTGTAGGTGTTCCGCTCTGAAAAAATTTTGGTTAGTGTCTTTTAGTTCACTCCGACTGAACTAAAAAAATTTTTAGTTCACTCGGGGTGAACTACTTTGATTTCTTTGCTCTCGAAAATATACACCAGTGTTTGCGATTGCAAATTCGAGCAACAGTCAAGACCAAACAACGTAGCGCAAACGTGTCTGGTGTAGATTTTCCACTCCGAGTTCACCCCGAGTGAACTAAAAATTTTTAGTTCAGTCGGAGTGAACTAAAAGACACAAACCAAAAATTTTTTCACCCCCCCCCCCCCCTATCAGCGCCTCGTCTTATTAGCATCCTTTTTAGAGCTCATATTCGATAGTTTCATGCCCTTTCCTCTCACTTTCCTGAGCTTGCCCGAACTAATGGGATATGGTCTAGACGTTATGCCAGCCAAAAAGAATATTTTTCTTTAGTGGTTGTCAAATAACATTTGCGAGACCTTCTTTTGAGATACTCAAATCTTGGGAGTATATTCGGGAGGTTTTGCATTCTAGAAATTCCGATTTGAGGTGCCTGCATGTGATAGTATTTCCTTCCTGGCTCGTGCAAGAATGCCTGCCGACTCTTCGAAATTGTAGCGCGCCACGTATCCCCGCTGTTTTTCATCTTGGTCAGACCTACTCATATTCCTTCTCCCTCCTTCCTTCACTCCACTAGAACATTGTCTTGATGTTGTCCACAGCTGCCGCCTTGTTTTATTGGCGTTCGAAGAATAGGTAGCATTTCCAATGTATGAGTCGACTGGATTACGTAACTTACTTTATTTGAGAGTTTATTGCTCCGGATCCTTGATGTATCATCATGTGGCCTTCAAGGATTTATTTCAAAACAACTTGACATTTCCCTATCAACCCTCTCGCGCTTGATTATGCTTATCTAAGCGATATCGACGAAATCTCACGAGTCCTCTCGTATTCGACGGATTCGGATGTTTTCATATCTGATCCGAGTCAGGTTTCTTATTACGTGACTAGAAGATGCACGAAATTTCCCCGTTGCTGCTAGAAGCCATAACCGAATCTGTACTTTCTGTGAATAATAAGACAAGGGGACAAAGGAGAGCTATCTCATCTTTTTTCCCAGATGGTACAGGAGGGGCTCACAGTTCTCTGTTCCCTTCTCTTTCCGTCTATAAGTCTGTCTCCGCTTCTTCATTACTCGGAGATTATCCTTCCGGCCTCCATGCCTGTCTCCCCCCTCCTCCTCCCTAGATCTACTAGGCTGGGGTGTAATCATGCTCCCTTTCTCCCCTCCCCCCCCCCCCTTCCCCTTCCCCTCCCTCTCCCCGTCATCTGTCCTCATCCCCCGCGCCACCTGCACTATAACCCCACCCGCTCCTCCTCCCCTCCCCTCTCTCAAGGGAGAGAAGAGAGGCAGACCCAGTGGACAGTCCCCGATCCGTCTGCGCGCCCCTTCCCGTCCCTTCACTCGGCCCTTTATCTAATCGCAAATGCCTCGCGGTCCCCTCATTCCCACTTGTTTCATAGTTTCTGATCGCGCGCATACGCGTAGTTTCAGCTGCCTTCGGTGTATTTCTGAGAGAACTTGGCAAGGTTTTGCTCAGTTAGGTCAGGTAGATAGCGCATTTTCTTACTTGAGTCGCCGTCAGTTGATTATAGAGCAGAAAGTTGTAGTGGTGAAATATCTTGTCGCAATTTAATCGCTGCAGCAGCTTTCCATCTATTAAGCCTCCAATTTCCTTTTCCACTCCTTCTTCTCCCTTCTTTCCATTCTCGTCTATTCCCCAGTTCCTGTACTCTGTATTTCTCCCCTTCTGCTGATGTACCCGCGCGCACCAAAAGCTAGCGGTGCTGAGCAGAGCACGAAGGTTCCGACTTTTCTTCAACGTCTTTCTCTCACAATTCTAGACTGCTCGTTTATGCGTCTGTGCGATGTTTTGAACCAGCACTTCTCTCTCTATTCCCCCCTCTTACACTCCATTCGTTTCTCCTCCTCCCATTGCCTTACTCGATGCTGTTTTCCCCCGTTTCCCTCCTCTCACCCACTTCAACGTTTGTGCGCTCTCAGAGTAGACGGTCACACTTCTGGAAGTCATTCACTAGTCACGATTTTCCTTCCGGATTGACTTATGTATTTTTAAAAAAATGCTCATAGTAGGATTTTTGCCGATAATGAGTCTCCTATTGATTCGTTCATCAAGCTCTGTCCTTCTGTTCTCACCCACTACGCCTTTTTCTCCCGATCGTTTCCCGCTCTTGTGGCGATTACTCCCACGCACCTCCCGTGTGAATTCTCTCTCACTCTCTCGCTTCGGATTTTTCGCGCAGTTGTAGTCTTATCCACTCCCGTGTGTTCAGGCGCTCGACTTCATCCACTGTCTAACTACAGCTGGTTCGACCGACCCGAGCAGCATGCAGACGCATCAGCAGCTGCAGCTGCAGCACACCTGGCTGGCCTCGTGCAGCACCGGCTGCAGCCCTCCCCTGCAGCAGCAGCACTCGTCCTCGTCCTCCTCGGCGGCCTCGTCGCTGACTCCGTCACCTCCGGGCAGGAGTGAGGAGATGCAGCCGACGACGACGACGTCACCGTCGAGACTCGTCGAGTTCTCGCTGTCGGACAGCAGACTCCTACTGGGTGATCAGATCAGCGTTCGGGATCTGCTCAAAGGACCCCGTCCCTTCAAGAAGGCAGTCAGAGAGAAGAAGGCGCCGCGGAAGAAACACGCCCAGTCTCCCATGGACGAAGATGGCGCGAAACGAATGGCCGAGGTGGTGGATGAGGTGGCCAAGTTGGCCACCACCTCCGTGCCCCTTGGCCATGAATACGCCAAGAAGCCGCCACCTCCTGCTGCTGCTGCACCGCCCAAGAAGAAGCCGCAGCAGCGGAAGCCGAGGCCGCCGCAGCTGCGACTGGAGGGTCTGCTGGCTGCTGCAGCGCCTGCACCTGCAGCAGCGTCGCCGATGCAGACGACAGCGATGAGGAACGGCCGTCTGGAGCAGCAGCCGAGGGCTGTGGTGAAGATGGAGGAGCCGGAGGAGTACGATGACAGGCTGCAGCTGCCCTCGCCCCACATGCTGAACACAATGATGGCGATGACGATTGATAGGGGAAGAGGTGAGCGGAGGAAATGTGAGGGGATTGACAGGAAAGTAGCAGGCGCTTTTTTCTATTGAGTTTTTTTCTATTGCTTTTCCCACTTTCCTTCTGTATTCGAAAGGAATCTCGCATGCGTTCGCCTATCAATGCTATTCCTTTCAACATAGTATTAAGCGTGCAGAAAAAGGCACAAAATTAGTTCAGAAGAGTCTGCTCACAGACCCGCGGTTTTCCCCTAGGAGTCGTCCAATCAGGGATGACGCGCGGGAGAGAGAGAGGAAAGCATTGGGTGGATAGAAGGGAGGATTCCGAGGAGTGAGTGTGCATGGTTGTCACAGCTGGGGATCATTTGGTGTCTGTTAGAGGCTACCTCTCTTCCCCTTTCATTGCTTACTAGACACGGGGGTGATTTACGAGATAACTGTCTTTTTTCTCATTCCCTCCGAATCTTTCTTGGTCATCCACTGTTTTTTCTCATCCTTCTCTAGTTCCCTGCTTTCACTCTTTCCCCTCTGCGCGGTGTGCTTTGAGCAGTAGCGGGTGTCGAATTGCACTGCATATTGGGACGAGAAGATAGAGGAGAAAGAACGAACTGAACTGCGCGCTTTCCCACTTCTCTTCGCCGGTTTTGCAAGCACGTTCTCTGCTAAATTAGCTGGTCAACTCTCATCTTGAAAGTTATTGACTTTTGACTGAGAAGCCCGATGATCAGGGTATTATGGCTTCCGCCCCTATCGAGGATCCCTCAGAGAGCCAGAGAGAGATCTGTTATTCATTGTTTTCTCATGGAGCCCTTGTGCGCTGGCGCTGCTGTATCTCTAGAGCGCGTTTAGTGAATAGTTGGGATAGACTCGGGGCGGGAAAACTGTTCTATGGCAGATCTCGGGCTCGCCATGTTTCGCTGTTGTGGTGACACAAATTTGTTTCTCTGTCGTGCTGACTCTTCCATTTCGCAATGACCTTGCTGGCCAATGGACGAGATAGGATCTCGCTATTGTGTTCCTGTGATATCGCACTCATCTGAGAAGTCCTGCCAGAGGGGGGAGAGGGCCCTCTAGTCACCCCCCCCCTCCCCCAGTCCTGTCTATCCAATTTAGTCGTGCTGCGAGAACACTCACTGAAGGGGTAGAGCGGGAAGTGTGAGTGTGTCTCTGACATTCTCCTTATCCGTCCATCTCCTCTTCCATTCTTTCTTCTTTCTTGTCTTTTCTCTCCTCCCGTTTTCACCCCGCCACTCATTCGTTCGTCCGTTCCTCTTTCTCTCCACTTCTTCAATCCACACACATACACATACACTAACAAAGTGGCATAGTTGAGCGAGGAGAGGGATGAGGGGTGAAGTGACTGACAGTTCGAAAGTCTTCTCATTGATAGTGATCATTCGATGATCTGGTGTTGTTCATGTTATCTTCTTCTCTAAGCGATATCATGCTTTAAGTGTCCTCACCGAGCATTGAACACTGCTCTTTTGTTCCGGGTTAATAATAATAATCCATGTGAAGTTCGATCCGTAAGAGGCGAAGAAAACAAGGATATTTGAGTCCTCTTGGAATTCAAAGGGGAAGAAATACTGACCAGATAGTTAACGCGCGCAAATCCTTCCATTCCTTGCTGGGTGTGCCCTTGATAGTTGGAGAAGAGCGATTGGAATGGTCTCTCTTCCTTCCCTTCTTGAATCGGGTAAAGGACACAACAAGAAAAAGTGACTCGTTGTGCGTGAAAAAAAGGGGTTACTCGCTGCGTTTGCAATCTAATCTAGCCCCTTCTGCACTGGATAAGCGAGTGTGTTCTCACCTCCCCCTTCAGTTGACCTCACTTCTCTAGCTTCTCAGACTCCTTCAATGGCGCATTGTTTGCTTGCACTGCGAGTAGTTCTCTGAAAGCTTGAAACATGATGTATCTAGGTTGACTAGCGGGATGATTGAGCTAGTTTTGAGCGTGCGCGTTTGTTTTCTTTTCGCGCTCGCTCCCTTCTCTCGAATCATTAATGCAGACCTCGCATGCATAGAGGATAGCCTAGAGTGAGAGAGCGGGGAAATGAAATGAAAAATGCCCCTGTCTTGGGCTAATCGAGGAGAAAGAGTGAAATTGCACGGTTTCTTCTTTGATCCAATAAGAAGGCGCAACGCAAACAGCTCGCCCTCTGTTTCTCATGGTAGTCAACATACAATCCTCTTGTAGAGACAGTTCCGAGTGTTTCTTCGTTGACGAAAGAACAACGCCCCGCGTTTCCAGTTTTCCGTCAGTTTTGAGTTGTTTTCGCCTCTCTCCGATGTTCTTGCTGGGTGCAAATCTGAGAGGAGGTCAGGGTGGAAGGAATTGTCGAGAGGGGGGGGGGGAGGGCTGAGTGGGGGAGGAAGAGCGAACAGATGTCTGACTGTTTGTGTCAATGAGACGGATCACTTCTTTTTCTTCACTCTACCACTCACAGCCAAGGTCCATCGTAAACTGACTTTACTAGATTCTTTACTCGATTACAACCCGCCACTCATTCTGCATTGCGACACAGGGTGCTGGAAAAGAAGACGAAAAATGTGGGAGCAATCTCATTGCGATTGATCAACGCGCGTGCGTTTTCATGTGTTATTCATCGCGTTTTCTCGTCTTTCTATGCTCGTCCCTTCCGCTCTTTCGTCCTCCATGGTTCCAATTTCACCTTTCTCTTGCGGGTTTAGCGTCAGGGGTGTATCGTATTAGAACTCTTCTGAACATTTTTTTAAAAAATAAATAAAACTAATACTAAATGATTCATTCCCTCCCGGTTCATCCGTCTTCCTGCGAATCTGTTGCGGTTTCGGATTTAGCTGCTCGCAAAGCGCTAGGAGGGGGTTCTTGATCCCGCTCCCCATCACATCTCCGGCACTACTCCGTCTCGTTATCACTGATAAGTTATCGCGCCCAAACCATCTATCATTGGCTCACTCCTTTCACTCTTCCTATCATCTCTGTCTCCTCGCATTTATTCTGTTCATTCCTTTCAGTTAAATGAGCTACGGCTAGCGGTTTCACTTTTTTCTTTATCCCTTTCATTTTCTGTCCGAGAGGTCTTCTCGACACTTTCTATAAAGAAGCCGAAGAGAAGGTAGGAGGAAATAGGAGTGGGACACGAGTAATTTGGAGTGAGTGCCTCGGCCCACGCAAGCAGGGGGAGCTATGGTTAGACTACTATTGCAGTGTTACCAGAACAACAAATAATTCCTGGTCCATTCGTACATGTGACCTACCTTGTGGGATGAATCTTCGTCAGTAGTTGAGCCTAGATTGCGATTGAAGCGCTTTCATCGGCCAGGCTAATGAGGGGATTGGCGGCTCGGCGTACCAAGCAGAGAGATCTAAAGGCTCTGTTTCCATGACTTCGCATCAATTCGCAAGATTCAGCACACGCTCCCCAACGAATAGTCTTCTCTATAAATGGCGAATGACAATAGGGGCTTCTCCTCTTCCTGCTCCTCTCCATCTTCTCCTATTTCATTCTCCACTCTGTGCGCTAGCGCGTCGCCGCGTTTTGCTAGTCATGGAGACACGGAAACAGAAGGTCGCGTCTATAGCGATAGATGATCTATTTCCGTGGTGAGGCCGGCGAGGTGGCAGTTTCCCTTCGGAAAGAGCCACTAAAATATGTCTAAATTTCGCACACCCTCTGTGGCTCAAGTCTCTCTACTCCGATCTTTCCTGTGTTATGTTGCGTGCAGAAGTTTTCTCATAATCGCTCGGTTCTATCTCGCCCTCTTTCTAAGTGTCACTCTTTCTCACTCCGCCAGTGAAGAACTCACGCTTTCCCGCACTTCAAAGGGTGCGTCTGTCTCTTTAATTCGTTATCT
The DNA here is from genome assembly GCA_036245825.1 of Pristionchus entomophagus. Lineage (NCBI taxonomy): Eukaryota > Metazoa > Nematoda > Chromadorea > Rhabditida > Neodiplogasteridae > Pristionchus > Pristionchus entomophagus. Next base: position 17,555,625 of record BTSX01000004.1, on the reverse strand, counting down.
TTGTGGGGGTGCAGGGGGCTCCTATCTATTGCCGCTCACTGCCAGCTTTCAATGTCTAGTTCATCACTCCAGATCTGAGGAAAAGTGGGACGTAAAATGGGAGTGTGGAGTGAGAGGAGAGAGAGCGGAAATTGGCATGTTCTGCCCAATGGAAATACTCCCTTTCCCTCTATCCATCTCTCCATCTCTCTCTTCTCACATATCTAACTACTTGCTCATTTCATCGCATCCGCATAGCCTTTCCATCGCTACTTTTCATCTCTTTTAGAGTGGCTGGCGCACGTTATTAAAGGGATGGGGGCTTATGTGCTCGTTCTGCGCCTAGGTCAGAGAAGACATAGATGCATCTCTATCTCTCTTCTTCCTCTTCCTCTATCTGGTGCGCGCACACTGGGGGGATTCGTCCCCTACTTTGTTGTTTACTTTCCCTGCTCTTCGCTCGAGAACTGATCTAGAAAGAACCCGAGAGGTTGACACAGTTGCCTCTGTTGCTATTCCTCCCGTGTATTGCAGTGATTCATGATGGTGGAGAGAGGGGGATTGTGTTATGCGGCAAATTATAATTGTTATTGAAAGAGACTGATTGCTCGGGGAGCAGTTTTGCTGCATAAAATAGCGGATTGCAGTTATTTTTCTGCAAAATGCCTATTTTGGTGGTGGTTTATCAGTGTAGTCATCGAGGTATAGAACTTTGGTACAGATTGATGGCAAGGTTTTCACCCTCACCGTGATATCTTATCACGAGTGTTTGTTCATTGATGGACATTTTCAATGGACGACTGGACACATGAGAGATGAATTGCACTCTCTCACTCAACCCGGAACACTGTTCGAATTAAATAACTGTCACTGTTTCTCTCGATTCACAGTCTGGAAGAATCATCTACATAATCATCTAGTAGTCTAGCATTTTCTTCAGATTATTTCTGCTCGATTGTTTATTGTTTAGATGAATAGTGATCAGTTGACACTTGCGCTATCCCACGACTAGAAAAGTGCACGTCACTTCATCTCTGAAATCATCTCTTTTAAAAATTCAGTACCGATCAGAGATCACACGTGGTTGTGAAATAATTGATGAGCGATAAGATCGAATCAGTGGCCTGGTTTTGAGAGTTTCGGATTGCTAGTTTGAGAATAGAATAATTGTGCCTTTTGTCTTTGCTGGAGAAGTATAGGGGCGCCCGGAAAACGGAAATAGAGCCTTCTAGACTGTCTTTGTTCCCGTATGTCATGCACACTCTCTGTGTTCTCGGCTCTTTTCCTTCCTTCCTCCCTCCTTCCATCACTCCTCCTCATTCTCATTCATCGGCCATTCACTATGGTCTCTCCCTCTACCCTTTCTCCTGTCCCTTCCCCTTCTCCTCCTTCTTCTCTTTTTACGTACATCCATTCCCTTATTCATTATATTCATTATTCATGCACATGTCCCATTCATAAGGGGGACCGTTCCGGACTGTGCGCCTCAAACTATCACTCGATTTGTGTAGCAAATCGTACAGCGTCGAAAAGAGAGAAATGTTGTCCTGATCCACCGTAACCCAAGAAATAGTGTGATGGTGTAGTGGATTACGGTAATCTGTTCTGAGTTTTCCCATTGCAGTCTACCCGCAGTCGGCGCAGCCCCCGCAGCAACAGCAGCAGCAGCCGGGCACCCCGCAGCCGCCCTTCACTCCCAACGGTACGGTATCGCACGCTGTGATGCATCATATACTGGCTTTTTGGCTGTTCCATTGAAGCAGAGATCGAAAAATAAACGAAATCATGCACTCAAAGCGTAGGCCATGAATATTTTGGCGATGGCTTCACCTGAATAATTCCGCTTTCATTCTTTTCGCGTCTCGTGTTCTTTCTCTTGCTCATTCATAGACTAGAAGAGACCGGGGGAAATTCATTAGGATCGAATGAAGGATCGCTCTTTTGCCAACGCGCACAACGGTATTCTCCTCCCAAAAATGAAAGAGTAATTTCTGTTTTCTGGAAGCTCGCGATCGAAATGAGGGGATGGAAGGAATGTGAAAAATAGTCCAGAAGCGAGTGAGTCCATTAGAAAATAGCTCTCTCGGCGAAGTGGAACGAGGGGGAAGCAAGGCGATTTCTTTGTCTGGAAGCTGAGACGGGAAATTGCATCGAATTACACGTCTTGTGCGCTGCCTTAGGAACAAAGATGTCTGGATAGAGCAATGGCTGGATAGCGCCAATTGGTATACGGTAGGATTACTGTAACGTTCTTGATGAGCGCACCTGGAAATGCTTCGGGCGGCAGGGAAATTTAGCGTTGTAGGCGCTAAACAACAGTAAACTTGAGGAATTGTACCGATTCGAGTAAACTGGTAATAACTTGATGGAAAAACACCTGATAAGAAACAATAAGTGTTCGTAGGTCAGGAAAGCGAGATTGCAAGCGGAATACAACCTCTGTGGAGTACTATGGCTTGGAGTACGGTGACATTACAGTAATCTCGTTGCAGCGGCTCGCTACCCGTCCGGCACGCCCACCAATTCTTCGCCGCTCCACGGGCAGCAGCAGCAGCTCCTGCAGCAACAACAGGCTGCAGCCGGCGTCGGCGGACCTCCAGGCACTCCCGGCACGCCGGTGCAGCAGCAGCAACTGGCGCCCGATATGAGGTGAGCAAGGAATGATTTTTATTTTTTCTCATGCTTATGTATAAATTGTGTTGATTCACGATAATGAAAAGTAATATGCATTTTGTGAAAACATGTGTTTGTGAAAAAAAAAATCTTCGTCTTATTCTTTTCGATTACATGAATTATCAGCAATCTCCCCCCTCTCAGATCCCCGCAGCTGATGTCGCCATCGCAAGCGCAGATGATGCAGCAGGCGCAGGCGCAGCAGCAGCCGATGATGCATCCGACCGCCCGTCAGATGAGCAACGGTAAGGATACGGTAGGGACTGGGGTTCGGTAGATTACGGTATAATTCTGCAGAATAATCGCGGTAGGACAGGAAAATTCGAATTTAAAAAGGATTGTTAAAGATTGGAAGATGGCACAAATGATTGTTGATAAGTCAGCAATGAATCATTTGTTATTTTAGGTGACATGCACATGCGACCGGTGCCGCAGCAGCAGCAGCCGGTGCCAGTACAGATGCAGCAACCGATGCAGCCAATGCAGCAAATGGTCCTCGCCCCGCCCCCCGTGCAGCACACCGGAGGCCCGTACGTCACGAGAGACGGAGGCATGCGTGAGCATATTTATTATATATTTTTCCACATATTGAGAATAATCTATCATATCTACGATGGCTTATTGCAGACAATAATGTATTCGCGGCCCGTCCGGACATGGTACTCGTTGGCTGCCATATTATCGTACTCGACTGGGAGAGGTGAGCATATGATCTGTTTATAGCTCTGGAATAGTGGTTTAATAAAAAACCAGAGAAGGGTAGCCAGATACAGTAATAATCCCTCCTATAGAGATGCCGTACTTTCCGTATTTTCCGGATCATGATCGTCACAAGATTACTGTACCGCACATTAAGGTACACGACGGAGCGGACGGATCAGTTGGCGATCAAGCAGATGGTACGGTCACTCGGAGGAGAGATCGACTTCGGCCCCAAGGCATACGAGAACCAGCGACCTGTGAGTGATCGGTTACGGTAGTTCCGGTGCAAGAACTGTAGGGCATGCTGGTTACAGTATCGTAGATGGAAATACGATAGCTCTGGCACACAAGACTGATTTTAGTAGTCTCCCATATAGATGTAAATTTGCTCTGACTGATGTACGGTAGCCATTGGCTTACTGTATCCACACCACATCGTTAATCAACCGTAATCCTGCCCTTCTCAGGTGGTGACGCACGGCATCATCTCGTACCTGACGGTGCCGACTCCGCGTCCCTCGCACATCGAGCAGGCGCTCATGATGATGGTAAGCGTTGTATGGTGTTAGCTACGATTGAAGAACATCGGAGAGAATACATGCAGCCAAAAATGCGTAAATTTTGTTCATGATTTTAGAAGGTTTGTATTGGCCAACGAATATCGCCTATTGTTCTTTGGTGCACAAGTGAAAGAATTGGATGCGCAAATTCGTGAATAAAAATTCTCATCGTAATTTATCTTCTGCAGCTCAAGGACAACAAGCGCATCGTGACGATGCAGTGGCTGATCGACACGGTGGAGAGCCGGCAGCTGCAGGTGCCCGGTCGACTCGCCCATCTGCCCGTGCCCATGCCGGTGAGTCGAGGGGTTACGGTAGCTTCCGAATAGGGTTACGGTAGCACCGGAACTGCGTTAGCTGTGAGAAGTTTTGTATCCTATGCAAGCTGACAGTGTTCATCTGTGAGATGCTTGTAGTTCTCAAATGTTGTATGCATAAACAACACGAATTATCCGGTTACGGTAGCTTCTCTGTTCCAGCTGGATTCCATGCGCGCCAACCACGGCCGAATTATCTCCGTGGCCGGCTTCGCGGACTCTGAGCGAGGCGCAGTCAAGTACATGGTGGAGGCGATTGGAGCCAAGATGATGCCCGGTCTGACGCAGAACACCCATCTGCTGGTGGCCAAGAAGTGAGTACGGTAGATTAGGGGAAGGGCGGATGACTATGTTGATTGTACAATGAACCCAGCAGTTCGCACTGATTGTTGAGCTTTTATTTACACGAAGAATAAAGTTTCATAAATTATGCTAATTCTGATCCCCTCTCAGTCCGTCCTCGGAGAAGTTCGAGAAGGCGCGTGAGTGGGGCGTGCCCACGGTGAATCTGCAGTGGCTGTGCGACGCCTATCTCGGCCATCCCAGCAGGGATCTGGAGCATCCGAGGTGAGCTGGAGGAGTACGGTAGACAAAAAGAGATTGCTGTAGATACAGTGATTTATCCCGGCTGATATGGGAAGTTTTGTACATTTTACACTTGCGCGTAAGTAATCAGGAAATCTTGGTGGTTGTATGCGGTTTGAGAAAGTAATGAAGTGCAATTGAATCGTGTTATGTTGTTTAAAATTTCTTCTTTACAGGTACCAAGTGTCGCAGGTGTCGCCGATCGATGTCCACTGCGGCACGTACACGCTGGAGCAGCTGCACGAGAACTACAAGCACTGTCTGGGTCAGTATGCACCATCTTCTCTCTTTTCATGACAGTACCTCGTCTATGAGCCACAGTACAGTGCTCTTGCTGACGTAGATCCCCAAGAGGAAGGTAGCGGAAAGTGCTGATGGATGCGATTCTGCGAAATCAGCTAAACATGGTTTTGTCAAAGTATTGCTTTGATAATTCGTGATACGACCTATGCGGTCGAGGGGATTCCATAATTGGTCCGTACAGTTACATAATTTACATGTCCAATCAGCACTCTTAGTTGAAAATTGTGTAGCTGATCTGGTCACTAAGTGAGTCAAGCATTGCTACACCGTAATCTATCCTCGCGCCTACCGACTCTCCAGGGCATACTGTAATCGGCCACGAATTCCAGCCGCCTGGCGTCTGCCGATCCCGTGCAACGACGAGATCTGGAATCGGGCGGAGATGGTGAAGAGGCATATGGATGGCGACGAGCACGTCTACCCACTCAAGAGACTCAAGTGAGCCATTGCCTTTTTTCTCTTGTTTTTTTCTTTATTTCAATGCTTTTGATTATGCGAAAACCAGTTACTTTTTCCATAGAAACCATCAAAAGTTTATCATTGAAGATCTGTGCAGAGTAAACGCAGAAACTGGCTGATTTAGCTGATTTATTGCGAGATTTAGCTGATTTATTCCACTTGCAGAATTTCTTCATCTCCTGCGCCCACAGAGGAAGAGATCGCCGCTGCCCATGCGGCCGATCCTCCTTCTCCCGATAGGAAGGAGATCATCGTCGCCTTCGAGGGACTCGATGAGGAACTGGAGACCGCTTTCGGAAGGGTACGGTAGGGGAAATTACGTTAGTTTTGCGTGGAAACAATCATTGAAAAACATGTGGACAGAGTTGGCATTCTCAATTAATTTGGAGGATCTGGGTATATGGCTGAAATGATTGTTCAACAGAGGATTTAGTTGTAGTTTCCGAAGAAGAATTGGGAAATAATTTGATGATCAATTACCCGTTTGATTCCCGTTCAGAAGATCCGCATGTTGGGTGGCGGCGTGACGTCGGCGGTGGAAAAGTGCAGTCATCTCGTGGCTGTCGATGGAAAGAGGTCAGTAGCTGGGAATCCATACCATTCGTTCCCTATTCAGCGAGAGAGAGAAAAACAGATATCTGTCAGCCACTTTCGCCACCCTAGCTGCGATTGTCAGAGGTTACGGTAGATCATTGGTATATTAGTAATGCTGAGGAGACGGTAGAAAACGGGATATTCGCATGCGATAAATGGTTGACGATTCTGTTTTGTAAAATTTGAATTATGAAATTGTACATTTCCAGGACGGTAACGCTGCTGAAGGCGCTCGCTCTCGGCAAGAACATCGTGAGCCCCGGCTGGGTGAACTGCAGCTACGAGCTGAAGAAGTTTGCCGGTGGGTCAAAGATACTTTTCAGAAATTAGTGCTGTCGAAATACGTACAAACCGCAACTATTATGCATGCTTTGATGAAGAATTGTTGTTATTTTTTTTTATATTGAAAAAATCAATAATAAATGCGGTTCAGACACGCTCGATTTCTTCCTGCGCGACGAGGAGCAGGAGAAGATGCACAACTGCAACTTCAAGCTGAGTGTCATGAGAGCGAGGAAAGCAGGAGCGTTCGAGGTGAGCAAAGAATAATTTCTTCCGAAGCTTGCAATTCTAGATTATTGATCACACATGTTGAGGATACGGTAGCAAAGTCATTTTGTGTGATAGAAGGCTTACCCGTTTATAAATTCAGTTATATTGGTAATCATTACATGCAACGAATTCAAAACACATGACTGATCAGAAAACTAACCAAACTGTCATTTTGAGAATTTCATTTTGTAGTTTCACTACTGTAGCTTGATTACGGTAATATTCCTTGCAGGACTGCGAGCTGTACATCACGCCGTCCGTCGATCCGTCGCCCGAGGTCGTCAGGAGCATCTGCGAGCTGGCAGGTACGGTAGCTCCTCCTCTTTGACCCAACTAATACTGTAGAAAATGTCCACACATAACTAATTAAAAAATAACAATTTATTTTGAGCTGATATAAGATCAAATGTGAAAACATTTTTTTTTTACTAGACTTGCGCACCGAGACTGAGGCATTGTATTCCATAATGATTTTTTTGATTCCAGGCGGTATCGTTCACTCCCACCCTCCGTCCCCCGCCAAGATTATCGAGTGCATCGAGACGGACAAACCATTCATTCTCGTCGCTACTGAGTGCGATATGCCCATACTCAAGTACCTGACAGATGCCGGATGCAGTGAGTTGATTACGGTACCTTCTGGGTTACGGTAGAGTTTTTTGCCAGGATCTATAGCTTACAGTAACTTTGTTTTACTGGAGTTGGCGGTGGTATTCGTTAGACCAGATGCATACTTTCTTTGATCTTTAGCCGAGTCGAAATCACTATGTTATCACTATCTAGTGCCTTTGCAGCCGTCTACAGCACGGAGCTGATCTTCACGGCGGTCATGCGGCAGGAGGTGGAGATCCATGCGTCGTACGTGGTGGCTCCCACGGCCTGCCAGCCGGCGCCCCTCAGACTGCCCCCGCTAGGAGGAGGGCAGCCGGCAACCCCCGCCAGAAGAACGGTGAGACCTGAACTGATTGTAGTAGGGAGAGAAATAATGGACTAGTGACACACATGTTGTGGTGCTGTTATTATTTTTGATTGATGAATGCGCGGTAGACGCTCGATAAGCGTGCAAAGCAAACTCGGTTTTAGGAGTTTTTGAGGGAATTTATAGCAGTAGTAGTGTAAATTTCACCTCATTTTTGTCATTGTCGCTAAAGCTGCACTAGATTGTAGTGCATTAGCGTTTTTGAGTACTGACAGAATCAGTCGATTTGTGATCGATAATGCGCCTATTTTTCTATTACTAAATTTGCCATTCTTCAGTCGACGGGATACGCGACTCCTCCCGGAGTGACGCCCGTGGCACTGACTCCCACTCAAGGAGGACCAGTCGAATTCGCCTCCCCCCACACTCCCAGAGTCAGGGCAAACTAAATGTAGTAGAGACATGAGAGTTACTGTATCAAATGAGTACTGTAACAATTGTTTACTGTAGTGACCCTTCTGAGGATTACTGTAGTCCCGTTGCTCCCCGCACGTATCACAAAGATAGCAGGTTGGCATGATTGAAATACCTCCGATGTATGATCTCACATTTTCCGTTTTCACAGTAAGATATTGCTTGTTTTTACACTGATGTTTGTATATAGAGATATATTATTAATACAATAGATTTCTGAATCTATCGATCATTGTAACATTGTTTTCTGTGTCATGATTATTTTGTGCGTGAAATATTTCACGATGTTTTCATATTATTGAAATGGATTGTTCACATTTTTTCACGCTGCTAAGATAACTACATTCTTGTAAAGATAAAAACAATACTATCACACTTCTGAAAATGTGCGTGCAGCGTACATAAAATCATAGAATGGCAACGAGTCCTACAATCATTCAGAATTAAAGTGATCGACATGTTAAAGCGGATGAGTGAGCACACAATTTATGAGCGAGATAATCCCCCCCGTTTTTTTATATTACAAAAATCGAATGCTTTGCAAATCATGAGGTCCACCATCCACCCAGATTCGAGAAATGCTCATCGGGAGTTTGCGTGACTCCCGACATTGGCGTGGTTTTCCTGAATTCGCACGCATTCATTTATATCGTATCCTCAGGCTCTAAATGATGAAGTCTAAGGTAGTACTGAATAAGTACGGACTAGAAAACATGCACAAAGCACAGATTACATCTTAGTCTGATCTTTCATAGTGGAAATTTTAGCCTCTCGACAAAGAAAGAGGGTAAAAAAGAAGATCAAATTCCCTCTCGTGTCTTATTCTTTATGTTTGTATATAGAGATATATTATTAATACAATAGATTTCTGAATCTATCGATCATTGTAACATTGTTTTCTGTGTCATGATTATTTTGTGCGTGAAATATTTCACGATGTTTTCATATTATTGAAATGGATTGTTCACATTTTTTCACGCTGCTAAGATAACTACATTCTTGTAAAGATAAAAACAATACTATCACACTTATGAAAATGTGTATGCAGCATACAGACAAATCATGGAATGACAACGAGTCCTACAAGCATTCAGAATTGAAAGGCTCAAGATGTCAAAGGTAGTAATCATCGGCAGTAGGTCCGACGTGCATTTTATTACTTCGAAATTTCTGGATGTCGCCACGATACTTCCACGATATTGATACTTCTCTCAGAGCTCTCCGATGATTTTGAAGCGAGTTTTGAGCGAAAACGGGACGATTTCATAGTGATGACGTCTCAAATATCATTAAACTATGCATGGGAGGTGGAGTGACACTTTTCACAAGGTCCCCCGTTGAGTATGAAGCGAGATATGAGCCCATTACCGAACCTATATCGAAATATTCGGTATTTAGTTAAAATTTCTAGAAAAAGAGCGTGTAAAAAAAATTTTCAGGAAAAAAATTGGAAAAAAAAATGGAAAAAATCCCTATTATGGTCCATACCTCTGTTTTAACATTAAAATTAGTCGGAACTTTTTTCCCCTCCATTTGGAGAAAAGGAAGGGGTAAATGAGTGTTTACTGTTGCGCAATACACACGCGGCGAGATAGTGAACATATGAGAAGTAACGATAGAGTTCTCTCCCTCCACATAGATGATATGGGATCGATTCCCCTCTACACCCTCCTTGTTGGAATACTCGCCTTCGTAATCTTCATTATATTCGAGAATGGTCTCATCCGTCTTCCCATCCACATCGATGGACATGCAGATGCTCGATTCGAGAGAGTCAAACAGGTTTTCATGTGAGTTCCAGACGTTTTTACGCGCACCCGCAATCGTAGTTTGTACCTGTCGGTCACTGATAATTAATAACACGTCCTACTTGAACAATCAATATAACAGAGTTATGATATGTTTTATTATAACTCTGTGGATTTTTTTGGTTTTCTTATCTTTCAACTAATAAATGCATTTTACTGCCCTCGGGTTTATGATTTCTTATTCGCAGACAAAACTTCAACGACGGCTGGGAGAGGGGAGGTGCCTCTCTAACAGTCTACCATCATGGAAAGAAGGTGGTAGATATATGGGGTGGATATGCTGATAGAGCCTCGCTCAGGAAATGGAAGAAGGTAATTACCAGAGGATGAAATTCTGATGAAATTAGAAGCGGGAAAAATTAATTGTTTACACCGATTTCTTTTGTTCTCAAGCAATCTCACATGTCTTACTCAATCATTTAATTTATTCACAATACTGAATCCAAAATTAGAACCATTTTACAACCGTCTCAGGATACCCTGCAAGTCGCCTTCTCAACAACTAAGGGTGTTGGGGCCGTCTGTGTAGCTATGCTTGTTGACAGGCGAGTCCCACGCGGAATCTCTGGGTTACGATAATCGACTTGCAGGGGACTCGTCTCCTACGATAATCTGGTAGTCAAGCACTGGCCGGAATTCGGACAGAATGGAAAGGACAACGTGACTGTTCAGATGCTGATGAGTCACGCTGTGAGTGATCTTTGAACTCCTGATTATATTTGATCTTTGATCTCTCTGTTCTAGTCGGGCCTCGCGTATCTGGATGAGAATCTGTCAGAGGAGGATGCGATGGATCACAAGAAAATCTCTTCTATCATCGAGAAGCAGAAACCTCATTGGCCGCCAGGTTATTACTCGATGGGTTACGGTAGTAAGGGAGAATGATCTTTGATCTCAGGCACTCGAATTGGTTATCACGTCTGGAGTCACGGATGGTTGCTAGACCAGTTGATCAGACGTGTCGATAACAAGCATCGCGGAATCGGACAATTCATAAGGTGATTATTTATCCCTCCCTCCCTTTCGATTGTTTCTGTCGATCGATCCACCGTGTCCTATGATTTCGATACAATACACTTAAACAAATAAATCAATCCATATCAGGGAAGAGCTTCACGACGCTCATGGAATCGATTTCCACGTTGGTCTCCCCAATGAGGAAATGGGCAGAGTCGCAAGGCTCACTGCTCCCAGTGTTCTCGATCGGTATACTATAGCCTACCGTTCTACAACCAATCGATCGATAATTTCAGAATTAGTGAGCTTCTCACCGACTACCGTCTTTTCGCGGTCCTCTGGGCATACAAGGATATGTTTACGGTAAATCGATCGATGGTCTACCATAATCCCTTCCTTCCCTTTAGGACTCGATGCTCTCTCGAGCTCTTGACAATCTGTCATGGCTTGAGTCTTTCTATCAGATGACAGTGAATAATCCCGACTTTTGGAGGGTCGAGCAGGCAGCAGCACTCGGAGTTGGAAATGCACGGAGTCTCGCCAAGATTTTCTCACTCGTGAGATTACGGTAAGCGAGGAAATCGATCGATTGCCTCATTGCAGTTGGGAGAAAAGAAGCTAGTCTCACAAAAGACCATCGATCTGCTCAAAGTGTCCCACTTCAAGGATGTAGATCTCATCATCGGAGCACCTACCATAAATGGCAATGGATTCTTCTTCACTCCACTCAATAGGGGAAATGTACCGTAGTTTATGAGGATACCGTAACCTCTGGCTATTTGCAGGGAGATTTCTACATTGGTCATTCGGGTCACGGATGCCAGCAAGTGATGGTGGATTTCGGGAATGGAATTGCAGTCGGATACACTAATAATGCACTAAAGGTATGGGAAGGAGGAGAATGATGTTGACTGATTTAATTCATATCTACATTGATGAGTGCTGTTCACCTATCCGTGATCTATGATCTTTCTCCAGACAGCTATGGGTGAGATGTGTCGCACGTGGAGCCGATTGTTCACTTCGATCTACGATTCACTCGATCTTTGATCTCATCCAAGACTTGTTTTTTTTTTCAATCCATTATAGACTCACATGAAAACAAATTGATTTTACCACTGCTTTCACGTCAGAATACCCATCATTTGCTTCTTCCATTGAGACAATCCACAGCTTCTACGAAAACCCTCTCGCATAGACAACATTGCAATGATTTTCTAAATCCTCTACACCATCCTAGTGCGTTTTATCATCTGTTATTATCATCCGGTTTCCATCCACTCTTCATTGATCCTCAATACCTATTTCTTCCTCCTCATTCATCACTCTCGTCCTTCACGATTCTTTACTATCGAGGCATGCACGTTCCGGTGGTTGTCTGTATCAACGACTGCTTGATCATATTTCCCCGGATCGTGAATTTGTTTCTCACCTTCCTTCAATATCTGACCAATGTGATTGTTACCATGTCTCAGAGTAATTTTCATCTTCTCTGATCGATCCACTTCCTCCTACCAAGTCTCAAAAGCTATTTTCTCTTTCTGTCCAGTCAGCTGTGTATTCGGCCTGACTTCTACGATCCTTCTCCGGAGTTCAAAAACATAATCATTGCAAAACTTGCATCGGCCGGGAATCGAACCCGGGCCGCCCGCGTGGCAGGCGAGCATTCTACCACTGAACCACCGATGCTCGTGAGAACTGGATTAATTCATTAGTTAAGATATCTCGAGATTTGGAAATGGGCGAATACAAGAGAGAAAGTTAGCACAGCACGGCGTGACAAAATGGAGACGAATCCGAGGTACTCGCGAACTCGAATGTACCAACCCTAGTTCGGATTCGAAAGGGAAGAGTTAGGAAATGGGAACTGTGTGGGAAGAGGGAACTGTCTCTCCTTTGGAACATATTTATTGAACGAAGAAACAAAGAAAGCAATGAGGCCGTGTTCACTACTGCGTGTTGAATACAATCGATTTCTGAATCTCTCCATCATTGTACCATTGTTTTCTGTGTCATAATAATTTTTTGTGCGTTTTTACGCTGCTAAAATAACTACATTCTTGTAAAGATAAATACATACTATCACACTTCTGAAAATGTGCGTGCAGCGTACATAAAATCATAGAATGGCAACGAGTCCTACAATCATTCAGAATTAAAGTGATCGACATGTTAAAGCGGATGAGTGAGCACACAATTTATGAGCGAGATAATCCCCCCCGTTTTTTTATATTAAAAAAATCGAATGCTTTGCAAATCATGAGGTCCACCATCCACCCAGATTCGAGAAATGCTCATCGGGAGTTTGCGTGACTCCCGACATTGGCGTGGTTTTCCTGAATTCGCACGCATTCATTTATATCGTATCCTCAGGCTCTAAATGATGAAGTCTAAGGTAGTACTGAATAAGTACGGACTAGAAAACATGCACAAAGCACAGATTACATCTTAGTCTGATCTTTCATAGTGGAAATTTTAGCCTCTCGACAAAGAAAGAGGGTAAAAAAGAAGATCAAATTCCCTCTCGTGTCTTGTTCTTTTAGGTATAATTATATCTTTGGGTCAGACGATTTCTTCATTCATGTTATTTTTATTCTATCAACACACTACTTTGTCCTTAAAATTAGATCTTACACAACTGTTCGAAGTCCCAGCCTCAGTCTGATGTAGTCGACGTGACGACCGATAGAGAACGTGCAGAAGACGTAAGCGAGGAAGAAACCACTGAGAAAAGATTTTTTATGCCGAGAACTTGACCTGCTGATGACTTTGCTGACTTTCGGTAATGATAACTTTAAATATGAAAGTATATAGAACTCACTAAGCACAGATCAGCTGAAAGCACGCCTTAGAGAGCTCGAGGAATCGCCTCCAGCTGGGGTCTCTGCCTGAATAATGATATTGGAAGAACATCTTCATTGGTCGCCTTCACTGCAAGCTCTCTGAATCCATCCGTTTCGAAATCTTGAGATTTTTTGAAGGATTAAAAAAAAAAAGTATTTGAGGGGTTACAACATTTCTGCAAATCAAAAACATTCAATTGCAATAATTTTATTTTACAGAATCGAAGAAGGGGTAGTGGTAATTACAATATTTTTTATTGTATTAATTCATGAAACCGTACCGAAAAGGAGTGGAGGCACGAAGAACATCGGGAGGTAGAACATGACTTGCGCAGCACAACCAAACAAGTAGAAACGGATATCCTGTCAGATCGCTGATTTCATATTTTATCAGTCATCAAACTTCCAGAAATGGGGAAGGTTATGTCACATTATCGTCATTAGATCACATAGCTTAGGTGATCTGATGACATGAATGCAAGGGAGCACGGATTGGAATCACTATTCATTTTGTATGACTTTAACACCAGTTCTTTCAGTTTTGCATGTCGTTATCACTAGACTTTGACAGAATATTAATTTTGAAATGTGGGTGTCACCTTGGCCAATCGAATGTTCTCCTTGATTTGCCATCTATGGCTAACTGTGTACTGTCGGACATTCGTGAAGTTTGCCAATCGTTGTTCATTGATCACACTGCGAGCCTTGATTCGCGAGAATGCCTGTTATTGCACATTATTCTCTTGGACTTGAGCTATTCAGAAAAAAAAAAATTCTCAAGATCTCAATCAGCACCAGAGAAACTGAAATCCCTTTTTTTTTTTAGAAAGAACCTACCAAGCAGCTGACGTTGCTCATAGCACAAACTAGCGCAGAATAAATAGCACCGTTCAAAAGATCTGAAAAAAGTGATGCAGTCAGACTGATGAAAAGTTCGAGTGATAATTGGAAAAATATGTGCATGAATTACCAAATATCAGCAAGAACGCTACGGGAACAGTGATAATCGTGTTCACGAATATCAGAGTGGCCGAAACCCAAACTCTTCGATTAGTTTCGTAATCAGTCGCGAATCGAAAAGCGGCATATCTGAGCAATTCCCGGGATCCATTAACCTTTTTTTCTATAACATTTACCTTTCCAGCGTCACGAAAGCAACATAATTGTAGAGTCCAAGCCAGGCGCAGTTTTTGAGGAGATGTATTGGCCAGATAAAATCGGATAGATCTGAAACGATGTTATAATAATTATTTTTTTTTAAATATTCGGGAAACCTTCAAGATTTATTATCTCTAGCTCCAGTTGAATGAAGAATACTCTTGTCAATAGATTAGTTACGCCCAGAACTCCAGCAGCGTAGGCATTGATAATCAACATGTTAATGTGGAAAGCTTTTGACTGCAAATCAAATAATTTTCGACTTGAACAGTGATTGAAATTTAAATCTTTTCAATCTTTCACTCACCTTCCAAGCAACTGTGAGAAATAAAATCATGGATAATACAGTTAGTAAATGCCAGAGAAGCTAAATTAAAAATTAAATCAAGATCTCATATAGAATTTAATACTTCAAAGTACAGCCATATGTCATAATAGGGTCGTAATGAAAGCGGAAGGTAATGTGGCGAAATGAGAAAGGGCAGGTAGTAAGTCCGATTTCTGTGTGCAAAGTGAAACGCTGAGGTTGCTGAAGGAATCATCTAAAAATGATGAAAATTTTGAGATTTGTAGTAACTTATCGAGCAGCGAGAATGCGTTTTGGAAGCGTGTTAAATATAGCATCGCTACGATTTACAAAATTGTATGTGAATAATAATGCGAAGAGCAGGATGGATACGGAGAATGGCACATTATGATCATAATATGTTTAATATTATTCGATTTCGAGAAGTACAAAATCAATGCGATTACTCTTATTGCCAATAAATGAATTCCTTTCATACTCATGACACAAGACCCGGTGATTGTCTATACTTGGCCGATTTGTTGAGTAAAAGAGTGCGGAATTGCGGAGAGTTCCATAACCAGCAGTGGAAAAAGCGGGTGAAATTTTATCACGGATATATCCAGGACTTGAAAATTACAACTATAAATAGTCATTTTCCAGAACTGGGTTGAATATCTGGACAACAAGGCGAAGTAAATCACCAAACACGACACCAGGAAACATTTAGCAGGTCGATTAGAACGAAGAGAGAAGAAATACCCGGAACGGCAGAAGCTACAATTAGCGCTCAATAACGATGAAAATACATGGATGTTAACTCTGCGTGCCCTATCTATTCGAATGAATGTCAAGGGAAAGTCATCTTAATGAGAAATGATGTTTCGCGATTCGCCAGCAGAATAGAATTGTTTTAATTCAGCAATAATAATAGTCAGTGAGCAAACAGCTGTGGTTGCGATACGAATGAACAATATGGCGAGGTAAGAGAAAAAGGACAGTTTATCATTTTGAAAAATCTAGGAAATGACGTCACAATACGAGGAACGTGACTGTTCAGAATGATAAATGAGTTTGACGGCTAGTTTACCGTTTACAATTCACGATTATCGAAACAACACAACAGTACATATGAATGCTACGCTTCAGTTCTTTCTGCGTTCTATGAAAAAAACAAGATAACTGGAATCATTTATCAGTCAATAACCCTTGTTCCATGCTTTCTTCAATGCGCTGAAGTACATTTATGTCGCGTCGTGTCGTTTTTGAGACTGAAAGTGCGAGTCATCGGCTGCGTGATATTGCCCATGCCCAAATCGATTATGAAGTACACCCTGTTGATGGCAAACTGCACTTGTATTTGTTCCCCATGGTACTGCTATTCGAATTACGACCAATAACCACGTCATTATGACCTGCGAGAATAATGGCCATAATTGAACATGACATTGTCACATGTTTTCAAGATAACAACTTCTATCATAATTGGGTAAATGTTTATGCAGTATACGGATCAATTACTGTGATGTTCATGAGGACGACAACGAGGTCTGCCAGCATAAAAAACATGAGAGCAACATGTGTAGAGACCGCAGGGTGATCTACCAAATTGGTTGCATCGGTTCAAAAGTGTGTTCAATACTTTGGTCTAGGTCTGAATAACATTTATACTCTTTAGAGTTAGTCTCTAATTCATCTCCGAGCCGAGTTATTCCATGAAAACCACGCGCGGGCAATGGAGGGGAGAGGGAAATCAGGCGAGAGAGAAAAGGGGCGGAGCCTCTCTCGCGTGTGTCTCTCTCGCTCCCCCCGCTCTCTCGCTCGCCTCTCCCCGCACAAAAACAAAATTCAGGGCGTAGTCCAAAAAATATTTTTTCGTGCTTAAAAATCCTCTAAAATACAAATCAATGGAACACTTTTGGCGGAACTGTGTGCGATCACTAGAAACCCTTTAAATCGCAAATTTGGACCATAAATCATCCATTTTGACCTACTTCAAGGAGACCATTATTATTCCGCCTGAGACCAGTTGAAGATCATGCTGGTAGCTCACTGATCCTAAGTTTTCATGCAATTCCATCAAGAACTAGAATTGTGCGCCTCGGGCGCAGGTTTTGAGAGATTCGCTTCCCCTCAAAGTGGGCGGAGCTCGCGGTCTCTAAACATGTGAAAGAGAATGGGTGAGCAAAACAATTTCAATTTATAGAGAAGTAATGTTTGACCTGTTTATCTATTATTAGAAAATGATGTTCGAATGCATTGAAAATCACGGTGTCCACCACCCGCTGAGATTGGAGAAATGCTCATCGGGAGTTTGCGTGACGCCGGACAATGGCGTGGTTCTCCTGAATTAACACGTTCACGTCTACTTTAAGAGAGCAGATCGGTTATTTTGGACGACCCCCCGGAACCGTTGCGCTAGCAATGAGAACTACAAGCTCATACTCGGGTACTAGGAGGGTCTAGGTCCCGTATTTAACAAACGGTCACTTATTTGTGGTTACTGCCTTGCCGGAGGGAGAATAATGAATTACAAGGTAAAATGGTCGAAAAATCATATTTTCTCAACCATTCGGGATAGACACAATTTATCTTTTGCGTTATTCTAGGGGTGCCCTGGGACTCTGGAAAACCCGTTCTGCTTGATTTCTAGTTGTTTCCAAAATGGGTTTTTCTACTTTCAATTTCAGTTTTTCGGATAAAGTTGTAACTTTTTGGCCGAACTACAAGTAGTCACTATGTGCGTTTTGTAGCTATTGCATGTATGCATCGGAATCACTGTTCCAATTGTTCCGCCAGGGACGCCGAATCCTAATATTTTTTTTAACAAAACCAAAAAAGTCGTAATTTTGAAGGTTTTTAGATCATAACTTTTTTAGTTCTTGTTTTTATGTGCTCTAATGGCAAAATTCGGATTCTACGCGAAAAACTACGTCAGAAATACCTATAGTCAGACTTTTTTGAGACTCAAAAATTTTCAACTTTCTAATGACCATGGTCATTTTTGGTCAAAAGTCGAAATCTCAGAAATATCTGACTATAGGTGTTTCCGACGTATTTTCACCCGTAGATGTCGAATTTCACCAAAATGCGAAAGAAAAAAGTTACACTCGAAAAACTAAAACATTTCGAGTTTTAGACCATAACTTTTTTCTTTCGCATTTTGGTGAGCTCTAGTATGAAAATACAATTTCTACGGGTGAAAATACGTCGGAAACACTTATAGTCAGATATTTCTGAGATTTCGAGATTTTGACCCAAAAATGACAAAGACCATGAAAAAGTTAAAAAAAAAAAATTTTATTCTCAAAACAATCTGACTATAGGTATTTCTGACGTATTTTTGCACGTAGAATCCGAATTTTGCTATTAGAGCACATAAAAACAAGAACTAAAAAAGTTATGATTTAAAAACCTTCAAATTTACGATTTTTTTGGCTTTGTTAAAAAAAAAATTAGGATTTGGCGTCCCTGACAGAACAATTTGAACAGTGATTCCCATGTATACATGTAATAGCTACAAAACGCACATAGTGACTACTTGTAGTTCGGCCAAAAGATAACAACTTTATCCGAAAAACTGAAATTGAAAGTAGAAAAACCCATTTTGGAAACAACTAGATATCAATCAGAACGGGTTTTCCAGAGTCCCAGGGCACCCCTAGAATAACGCAAAAGATAAATTGTGTCTATCCCGAATGGTTGAGAAAATATGATTTTTCGACCATTTTACTTTGTAATTCACTATTCTCCCTCCGGCAAGGCAGTACCCACAAATAAGTGACCGTTTGTTAAATACGGGACCAAGACCCTCCTAGTACCAGAGTATGAGCTTGTAGTTCTCATTGCTAGCGCACCGGTTCCGGGGGGTGGTTCAAAATAACCGAGACGGTCTCTTAAGAGACCGTCTCGGTTATTTTGGAGCATTTTGGACTGCCCCCCGGATCCGGTGCGCTAGCAATGAGAACCGCAGGCTCATACTCTAGTAGGAGGGTCTTTGTCCCGTATTTGACAAACGGTTACTTATTTGTTGTTGCTGCCGTGCCGAGGGGAGAAAAGTGAACTGCAAGGTAAAATGATCAAAAAATCATATTTTTTCAACCGATCGAGATCGATCAAATTTATTTCTTGCGTTACTCTAGAGGTGCCCAGGGACTCTGGAAAAAACAGTTCTGATTGATTGATAGTCGTTTCCAAAATGGATTTTTTGACTTCGAATTTCAGTTTTTCGGATAAAGTTGTTAGTTTTTGGCCGAACGACAAGTAGTCACTATGTGCGCTTTGTAGCTCTTACATGTATGCATCGGAATCACTGTGCGAACTGTTCCGTCAGGGACGCCGAATCCGAATTTTATTTGACAAAGCCAAAAAATTTTCGATCCTAACTTTTTTAGTTCTTGTTTTCATGAGCTCTAATAGCAAAATTCGGATTCAGCGTTCAAAAATACACCAGAAACTCCTATAATTTTTCCGAGACACACAATTTTCAACTTTTTTCATGCCCCCATTTTCAACTTTTTTTCATTTTCAACTTTTTTCATGGTCGTGGTCACTTTTTCGGTCAAAAAGTCGAAATCTCAGAACTATCTGACTATAGGTGTTTAAGCAGTATTTTCACTCGTAGAGATCGAATATTGATACTAGAGCTCACCAAAATGGGAAAGAAAAAAGTTACGCTTGAAAAACTTAAACTTTTCGAGTTATGAGGCGTAACTTTTTTCTTTCCCATTTTGGTGAGCTCTAGTATCAATATTCGATCTCTACGAGTGAAAATACTGCGGAAACACCTATAGTCAGATTGTTCTGAGATTTCGACTTTTTGACTGAAAAATGACCAAAAAAAAATGAACAATCTGACTATAGGTATTTCTGACGTAGTTTTTCGCGTAGAATCCGAATTTTGCTATTAGAGCACATAAAAACAAGTACTAAAAAAGTTATGATCTAAAAACCTTCAAAATTACGACTTTTTTGGCTTTGTTAAAAAATATTAGGATTCGGCGTCCCTGGCGGAATAATTCGAACAGTGATTCCGATGCATACATGCAGGGGGGTCATGAATAAAATTGAAAATTTTGAAAAAATATGATTTTTTTGACCATTTTACTCCGATGCATACATGCAGGGGGGTCATGAATAAAATTGAAAATTTTGAAAAAATATGATTTTTTTGACCATTTTACCTTGTAATTCACTTTTCTACCCTCGGCACGGCAGTAACAACAAATAAGTAGCCGTTTGTCAAATAAGGGACCAAGACCCTGCTAGTACGAGTATGAGCCTGTGGTTCTCATTGCTAACGCACCGGTTCCGGGGGGTGGTCCAAAATAACCGATCTGCTCTCTTAAGACGGCATCTCGGTAATTTGAGATCACCCCCGGGACACGTTTCTCTAGCAATGAGAATCAGAAGCCCTTGCTTGGGTGCTGGAAGGGTCTTGGTACCATAGTGCACAAACCATGACTTATTTGTTGTTACAGCCGTGGCACAGGGAGAAACAAGGTAAAATGGTCGGAAAATCAAATTTTCACAACCGATCGAGATAGACCCATTTTCTTTTCTGCGTTAATTTAGGGGTGCCATGGGGGTCTGAAATAACTGTTCTGATCGAATACTGCTCATTGAGAAATTCACTTTTTTGACATCATGTTTCGCTTTTTTCGTCCAAGTTGCCGATTTTCGCCAAAACTACCAGCGATCACTATATACGTTTTGTAGCCCGTGCAATTCTGCATCGAAAAATCTTAAAGTGGGATTCAGCGATCGATGATAAATTTGTCATTTATTAGATTAACGCCAAAAAATGCTCGATTTCGACCGTTTTTCGATCGTAACTTTTTTCTTTAATGATCTAATGAGCTTTAACACCCAAATTCGAATTGTACACAAAAAGTTACGTCGGCATAAAATATGATCAGATTTTTCCGAGATGCAATTTTTTCCACTTTTTTGATGACCCCGGGGTCATGGTCATTTTTTGGTAAAAAAGTCGACATCTCAGAACTGTTTGACTATAGATGTTTCCGACGTATTTTTACCCGTAGATGTCGAAATTTCATACTAGAGCTCACCAAAATGCAAAAGAAAAAAGTTATGTTCTAAAATTTAAAAAAAACTTTAAGTTTTTGGAGTGTAACTTTTTTCTTTTGCATTTTGGTGAGCTCTGGTATGAAATTTCGATATCTACGGGTAAAAATACGTCGGAAACATCTATAGTCAAATAGTTCTGAGATGTCGACTTTTTTACCAAAAAATGACCATGACCCCGGGATTATGAAAAAAGTGGAAAAATTTGCATCTTGGAAAAATCTGATCATATTTTATTCTGACGTAACTTTTTGTGTAGAGGGGTGTTAGAGCTCATTAGATCATTAAAGAAAAAAGTTACGATCGAAAAACGGTCGAAATCGAGCATTTTTTGGCGTTAATCTAATAAATGACAAATTTATCATCGATCCCTGAATCCCACTTTAGGATTTTTCGATGCAGAATTGCACGGGCTACAAAACGTATATAGTGATCGCTGGTAGTTTTGGCGAAAATCGGCAACTTGGTCGAAAAAAGCGAAACATGATGTCAAAAAAGTGAATTTCTCAATGAGCAGTAATCGATCAGAACAGTTATTTCAGACCCCCAGGTCACCCCTAAATTAACGTAAAAAAGAAATTGGGTCTATCTCGATCGGTTGTGAAAATTTGATTTTCGACCATTTTACCTTGAAAATCATGTTTCTCCATGTGCCACGGCTGTAACAACAAATAAGTCATGGTTTGTGCACTATGGTACCAAGACCCTTCCAGCACCCAAGCATGGGCTTCTGATTCTCATTGCAAGAGAAACGTGTCCGGGCAGGGGCCAAAATGCTTGCAAATTACCGAGATGCCGTCTTAAATGTTCAATGGTTGAATTCTGCCATTGTTGAGTAGTGAGTGTGTACTAACTAGATAACATGTACAAAGTACAAAGCATATGATAGTCTGATCTTCCATTTTTTTATTAGAACAGGGCGATTGAAAAGATTGTGTACTTTCACTGAACCCCTGTCATATCATGTGCACTTCTTTTTTCGCTACCGAATGAGCCAGACAAATCCAAAATATCGAATTAATGTCCCCTTTTGTTTTCACTATTGTAGAAACGGATACTTTAATTTAAAACTTTAGTCTGTATACTTACACTTCACTCAGCCGCCCTAGCCGCAGTCGAATGTAATCGACATGGCGACCGATTGAAAAGGTGCAGAAAACGTATGCGATGAAGAACCCACTTCAAAATGCGTTAAAGAGATGAGAGGAGAATATGCTGAAACTCACTAAGCACAGATCAGTTGAAAGCACGCCTTTGAGAGCTCGAGAAATCGCCTCCAGCTGGGGTCACTTCCTGTAGAGACAGCTTTTTGGGCTTTTCTCATATTGGAAACGATCGGCATTGGTCATTCTCATTTTGATGTTATGATTGTTCATTTTCAGGAATCTATGTTTAATAGGGATGACAACATAGCAGATACAAAGTCGAAATATTTTTCTGTGACTCAATTATTTTGAATTTGTGAAAAAAGCGTACCGAAGAGAAGTGGAGGGAGGAAGAAGAGAGTGAGGTAGAACATGATCATTGCGGCAACGCCGAACATGTAGAAGCGAATGTCCTGAAAATATTCATTTTTTTCCTCCAGAAAATTTCCAGAAAAAGCGAAGGTGAGGTGATCTAATGTGAAATCAAATGCAAGATTATAACAGTTTGGATTCGGTGCACAGTGGAATTCCAATTCTTTCAGTTTTGTACCGAATTCCGTGATGACTATACTTTGAAAGAGTGATATTTTTGATACGCAGACTTTGACAGAATAATAATTTTGAGATGTGGGTGTCACCTTGGCTAATCGAATGTTCTCCTTGACTTGCCATCTATGGCTAACTGAGTACTGTCGGACGTTCATGAAGTTTGCCAGTCGTTGATCATTGATCACACTGCGTGCCTTGATTCGCGAGAAAACCTATTATTACACGTTATTAAGTTTAACGAGCTCTAGCTCAAGCCACTTTCGAGGTCCCATCCAGAACGGTAGAACCCGAAATATGTTTTATTAGATAGTTCCTACCCAACAACTGGCGTTGCTCACAGTGCAGACGAGGGCAACGTAAATGGCTCCGTTGATGACATCTAGAAGTCGGATTAACCAGCAAAACTGATGGAGATAATACCGAAAATCAGCAAGAATGCGACGGGTACCGTGATGACAGTGTTCATGCATATCAGAGTAGCCGAGATCCAAGGTCTTCCATTACTTTCGTAGTCATTGGCGAATCGAAGAGCGGCATATCTGAGTAATTTGCACGGTTCATTAACCTTCATTTATTGATGGCGATTGCCTTTCTAGCGTTGCGTAAACAACGTAATTGTAGATACCAAGCCAGGCGCAATTTTTGAGAAAATGCACGGGCCAGATAAAATCGGTGAAATCTGAAGAGAAGTTCACAGATGAGTTTATCATGACTTCGACGCACTTCCTATTTGCAGTGTTCCCAGTTCAATTTGAATGAAAAATAATCTAGTCAGCAGATTAGTTCCACCCAGTAATATAACAGCGTAGGTATTGATAATCAACATGTTGATGTGGAAAGCTTTGGACTGTAAACCGAGGAAATTTATAAGAGGGATGACTTCGTCGATATCTCGAATTGTTCACCTTCCAAGCTACAGTAACGAACAAGATTATGGATAACACGGTAAGCAAATGTCCGAGAAGCTAAATTAATTATATTATCCAATATTTTCTGAAAAAAAAGATATACCTCTACGCACAGCCAGATGGTATAGCACGGCCGTAACCAGAGCGGCAGATATTGTGGCGAAATGATAAATGGCAGGTAATACGTTCGATTTCTATGCACGAAATGAAATGCTGAAGTTGCTGAAGAAAGCATCTAAAAAAGAATAAATTCTTGAGATTCGTAGTAGCTATCATAATTAAGTAGCGAGAATGCAATATTTGCAAACGAGTAGAAAGTTGCAACGCTACAATTGTGCAGAGATATTGTGAGAAAGAATGCTACTAGCCGTGATCTATCGGCGCGGATCGCACAAAATAGCATTTATTATCCGATTTCGAGAGTACAAATTGATGCGATTCCTCTTATTTTCAAGGAATGAATGACATTCACACACAGATCAGAAGACCCTGTGATATTATGTACGTGCTAGCGAATTTTCCGAGTATAAGAGTACAAAAGTCCCATGACAAGCAATGAAGAAAGAGTTTACAATACGGAAATAGCCAGAAATTCTGATATAATTATAATTACAACTAAAAATAGATTTTTGCAGCAGTGGATTGAATTTCTGAACAATAATGCGATGGTATTTATCAAATACGACAAGAGACAGTAAGCAGAACGATTAGAAAGAATTGAGAAGAAATCACCGAGAGGACATAAGATACAACCGGGAGACAGTAAGCAGAACGATTAGAAAGAATTGAGAAGAAATCACCGAGAGGACATAAGATACAACGAGAGAGTCTCAGGGCTCAATATCGAATATTACACATGGATGTGAACTCTGCGTACCCTATTCGGATGAATGTCATGGGAAAATCATCTTATTGAGAACTGATGTGTCGTAATTTGGCAACTGATGTCTAGAATATCACCGAGGCCAGTCTGTTTTCAGAATTGTATTAATTGAGCAATTATAAAAGTCAGTGAACAAACAACTGTGGTTGCGATACGATTGAACAATATGGCGAAATAAGAACAAAGTACAGTTTATCATTTAGAAGAATCTAGGAAATGACGTCACAATATGTATGTCGATGAGGAATGTGGCTGTTCAGAATGACAAATGGGTCTGACGGCTAGTTTACCGGCTATAATTCACGATTATCGATACAACAGAACAGCACATGTGAATGAGATGCTGTTATTCTTCATGCTTTCTATTAGTGTTGGTCAAACGGCCTGAATTATGACGCCGTAATTCCCTCCCCCAAGCCAAATTTCGCAATACGCGAGGGGGGGGGGGAATTACGGCGCCTTAATTCAGGCCGTTTGGCCATCCCTACCTTCTATGAACAAAACGAGTAATTGACTGATTCTTCATTCAGACAACCCTAGTTCCATGATTTATTGAGAGCGGTGAAGTACATTTCAGTCTCTGTAGTCAGCGAGTGAAAAGGTCGCGTCATGTCGTCTTTGAGTCTGAAAGGACGAGTCTTCGGATGCGCGATATTGATAAGATTCCTATGCCCAAATCGATATGTAGTACATCCTGTTGATGAGAAAAAGCACTGCTATGTGCTCCCTAGTGTTCTGCTATTCGACCTACCACTAATGAGTCATTATGCACAGCGTCAATAATGGTTATTATTGCACATGACATAGCATACCCTAGCAGTAATCTCGCTTTCCGTCTTAGACCTGCATGGAATAATAGCAGGACGCTGCTACAAACCGCACAGTTGAGCGTTTGAAACTGCAATTTTCAATGTATTAAGAGCCGTTCCACGGTTTAGTGAAGCTTTCGAGAGGGGTCGACGGAGGACTTTTTTGCAACCTATGCCAATAAGTTCAGGGTGAAGTCCCCATACCTAGAGCTGATAGTTGGCCCAATATGAGATGTTGGGATGCACCCTCCGCGAAATGCTGTGAATGTCCCAAAAAATCGAAAATTTCATCCATCAAAAAAGTACGTTCTTATAGATGTTTCTGACGCATTTTTCGAAAAAAATAACGAAAAAGATACCTTGGAAACGAAAGGACAACGATAAAATGTCGAAAAATCAAATGTTTGTAATTTGTAGGTCACCCTGAAAAATTATTTTAGTCATGTACCTTTTTTTATTCTAAATTCGGACTCTACGTGAAAAACTACCTAAAAACTGTGTGATTTTTTCACGTCTCTCATCGCCGCCGCCCGAATTTTACAGCTTCCTGCCCGAAGCTCTCTTGGAGGCTGACGAGAGAACGATGTCGAGAAATTTCGAAATTTCGAAACGATACAGTCGTTTTCAAATCAGATTCGTATCTCATTTATCGTTATTAAGCATTCGTGTTGATATTATGGGGTTGTGATATCGATAAAACACGAAAATAGTGAAAAGTCGAAAAATCACTTTTTCGAAATCTCAAAATTTCAAAAATTCATAAGTCATGTATATGAGCTTCAAATGGTGTATTATCAACTCAGAAACACTTGAGTGAGTTAGGGCAACAATCTCTGAGAGTAATATCCGATTTGCGAATTTTTTTTCAAATTATGATTTTTGTGTGGGCAAGATCGAGAAACTTTTCGACCAAAATTTTTTCTCTAGAAACCGTACCAAAAGCTTAGATATTGTTCATAACTCATATTCGAGTGATTTTCCGTTGCAAATACACTACTTGAAGCTCATATACATAACTTATGGGTTTTTGAAATTTTGAGATTTCGAAAAAGGGATTTTTCGATTTTTCACTATTTTCATGTTTTATCGATATCACAACCCCATAATATCAACACAAATGCTTAATAGCCATAAATGGGATACGAATCTGATTTGAAAACGACTGTATCGTTTCGAAATTTCGAAATTTCTCGACATCGTTCTCTCGTGATGGATGAAATTTTCAACTTTTTTTGGGACATGCACAGCATTTCGCAGAGGGTGCACCCCAACATCTCATATTGGGCCAGCTATCAGCTCTAGGTATGGGGACTCCACCCTGAACTTATTGGCATAGGTTGCAAAAAAGTCCTCCGTTGGGTAAGTGCACAATCTCATGGAACGTCTCTTAATTAAAAAAGCAACAACGCACAATCAGATATCCATTTTCAGCGACAGGAAAGGCTATCAGAGAATCGAAAAATCCGAAGACGAGTGTCCAGCACATGAACAAGGATAGAAACTGTAATATCTTTGTGCTTTTAAATTGAATAAATCGGATAAAACCTTCATGACTAAACTCGCAGCTCCGCAATACACCATCACGCGACCGATCTCGAATGTTTCTTTCATCTAAAAATTCGGATTGTATTGAAGACGATTTAGAGAAATAATTATGCAGAACTCACCTGATATTTGACCTTGAGTGAAGAATCGAGGATTTGCTTCATTCTCCTGGTTGTGTACATGTTTGTCATCAACAGGAACTAAAATAGGTTCCTGACTCGAAGGTGAACCAAACGTGGGAATTTAACGATCCCAGTGCAAAAATACACCAGCACTACGTGCCGGTGCTTAGGCTTGTTGGTACTCACACATAGAGACGTGACATCAAGTGCAGTGTTCATCATAAATCCGAACACATAGTTGTCTGAGAATCATCAAATTTTCTTTTTTGTTGTTGTTGTAAATAATAAAAACTCACTAATGATCATCTGACTGAACAAGTAGAGAGCCCAGGAAATCTGAACATAAATATGTTTTTAAAATAAATTTGATGATATCCAACCGCAAAGAACTCTCCAACCAGCAGCGTTTTCAATGACATTCTGCTGTCATGGTATTTTGACGGGAATCTACATCCTAGCACGAGATTGATGGAGAATAACAATTCCTGGAAAACATTGTAATTGAAATCGGAAATTCGCAAGCAATAAATTACTTGCGTCGACGAAAATGTGTGTGTGAATCCGTGAAAGCTGATGATGTAGATTCTAATTGCTGAAATGCGTCATTGTTGCGAAAAAAATGGTGGTAGTTCCAACGCGGATCGTTGTTCATCACAGGCATGTAGATTCCCGTCACTAAATCGAGACAGATTATCATAGAGTGTGTGACGATTCCCAGGAAAAACGCTGCTGACCATGTATAGAGTAAAAATCTATAAAATGAAGACGAATCAGCAATATGATGGATATTTTGTATTTACTTGCAGTTTTGGTGGAGCGCAATCATGTGAAGTCGAAGAGCGAGAATAAGCAGGGGAATAAGCGAGATTACCACGCATAGTCCCTGGAATGGAAAGCATTTTTGAGGACCGAGCCATTTTTCCGTCGTTCGATTCGTAGTCATCATTTACTTTCGACTCATCAACATTTTGAAAGGGCAACAGAACTTCAAAATTCGAATTTGCTCACGTTTAGCAGTTGGACGACAGGAACGCCCTTCAAGAGATCAACGACTTCCGACCGATTGCTCATTGACGCTGAAATTGACGATGGTGGATACGAGATTCGTAAGCTGGCCCTGAGATTGGGGATGAGCTAAAATGAGCTAAATTGTTTCAACAAAATTAATTGAAAGACGGGGGTCGATATTCGCTAGAGAAATAGGCCCAAAAAATAGCAGCAGCGCCTACAAATCGATGAGAACAATGAGATGATTATATTTTACCGCGTCGACGAACAAAGCATAAATGACAAATAATTCTAGAATCGTGAGTGAGAAATGTACTCGGACGGGAAGAATTCCCCGATGAGAAATCGGATGTCTAGTGAACATAGTCATGAGAATATAACATGCATCGCCTGCTTTTATCGCATAATCATTCTCTCAATAACAAGGAATATAAGGTTGGTGCAGATCTCATATTGGAAAATTACTCCTTTTGGAGCTTAGGCAATGGCTATAAAAATAATTCTAGAAGCTATCAAAGATGAAATTATGCAGGAGAAGCGAGTGGGTGGTGGTGTAAAGGTGTATGCAGGCACTATTTTAGGCGCCTCTCATCGCGTGGTCACTCCAATTCGGATGAGTGGCATAGTCATACTTTTCATACTCATTTGCACGCATCAGTCAGTTTATGTCCAATCATCAAACATCTCCGAATACCACTAGCCCCGTACAATATTTTTCATATTTCTGGCCAATTGCGATTTTTTCGATGTTTTCTCTGCCTGAGCTTTGCAAGAACAACACTGGGTGCATTCCGTTTACTGTGTGAACTCACCACATAGATGAGCCTGCACGTGTACCTATTGCGATGAGGGTCACTTTATTGTTTTCGACATCATTATATGATATTTCCCTTCGGTAAATGGAAAATGCCAATGAATTCTGGAAATTCTAACCCCTTTCCTCTCCATTGACCTCGACCGTTTTTGTTCCTTGTGTCCACCGAATATCTCATTTCGCAATGGCCACTTTATCCAATTGAAGGCCAGAAAGATCATCCAGTATTCAAATAACGGAGGCGTAAAAGCTCCCGCTCTTTTTCATTTCCTTGTGTTTCGATGACCCACCGTGAGCGCCAACTTTGATTTTAGCTCTGTCTGTGATCTTCAGTTGCTTTTGCATTCGCTAACTTCTCTGAACTGCCTCTGGCATCTTGCCAAGACTATAAACAGCAACATACTGGTATAAAAAATAATGTCTCACGCCACCCTTGTCTGTCGCGTTGATTGTGAAAGTTCGCACGAATTATGATGAACCGATGAAAATATTTAAAATTATTAGAGTACCTTTGTGACATTCTTTTCGTAAATCGTAGGAGATTGTAAATGAATGAATTCGGAATCAAATCGCAGATTCCTCGATGCCGTGCCAGATAAGAGAACCGTGGAAGAAATCAACAGATCGTATCATAGTCGAGGTTTCTGTGACGAAAATTGAGATCGAGGATGAAGTCGAAGAAGTGATTGCTGATTGCTAGCAGTGTAGTCAACTATAGTCAACTTTATACGGATATTGTTTTGTTAGACGAAGCCAATTTACCTCCAAAACACAAACAGATTTTGCGATGTTCAATAGTCGGTTATCCTAATCCATTAACCAATTCCAGACGGCGGGAAGTGCTATGCCAGATCACCGTGAGAGTGAGGAGGATGAGTGCAAGATTGACAAGTTGTTCTATCGCATCTGCTATGTACGTAAAGGTTTTGAAAGCAATCGATTTCGAGATCTTAAACACAACTTTGATACAGTTTAGAGAGCGGAGTCTTTCCAGTTCTGCTTCATTCTTGGCGTCAACTTCTATCGCTCTCGTAGTCGCAAGTGGCGGGCTCTGTCGCTGGTCATAGTAACGGTCGCCTGCAGTCTCAGTGAGTCAAGATTCTATTTTGCATTCAACCTAGCGTTCAGAAGTATATTGTATGCAGATAATCCACTTTTTGTGGATGTTAGAGTAAAGCGTTTTCTAGATCTCTACTTCATCGGATTCGTCGCCATTCTCTGTCTCCGTTCAACTCGCAACAAATTCGACGCTGAGAACATCGCCATCTCGATTAGTTTGTGCACGTGGATACTGCAGGCGACACTGTCGACGGTTAGTGCGAAGTATCTTGGGATCTTCGCATCCGGCAGTGAGATCGAGTTTTAACGTACGATTTGGCACCCGAACACGCTGGGTCGGATGCGAACATTCGGATAATAACCTACTGGATGAGCACCATTTGTATATGAGAGACGTCAATTATGCAAGAGACGGTATTGCAAAATGGTTCTCATCCAGTTGGTTGTTATCCGAATGTTCTCTTCCGCGCCATGGGGAATGATTCACAATCTGACCCGTCTAGATATTCCTGGCCTACTGGCAGGCGACAAGTGCACCCTGCAAGATACTCAAGGCACTCTACGAAGCGAACAAGGCAAGTTCTTCATTTTGATCGGAGTGCATGCACCAGATAGTGCGGTCAGTCTTCATCCAGATTGCTTTTATTTGAGGGCGCTGGCATTCATCATCACCGGAAGAGCCTCGTATCCATTGTGAACTTGTTTTACGTGCTTCTCGGTTGGGAATTGAACCAGTTCCTTCATGAATAGTGGTTCTATTTAGCCGTCTCAGTCTGCTATCACGTAATCTGGATGATCGCCAATCTCGCCGAGGTCAATGTGGGATTCTTGGAGAACGAGATCCCGATGGTCGGTTGTGTTGTAGTGCTCCAACGTGTAGACACGTTTATTTCATATTTCATGTTGTAGATTATAGTAGTCATAACTTCTCTGTACAACTTCTCTCTCTACTCCAGTACTAGGGTGTGTGGAGAAGGAATACTAATGGTTGCTATCACTAATGTCATCTCTATTACAGATATTCGGCCACCGTCGTCTATTCCTCATCATCCAATTAGCGAGTCTATACTGCGAGCTGTGCTGGGGCGCTGCACTTTTCATATTTTCCCTTCTTGTTCATGCAACTCACTACGAATTCGTTCACTACAATGGGCAAGTCCGCTTGGTATGTATTGTCTCTTTTGTTCTTGAAATACAGTGCAGTGCGTGGAATGAGCTATGATCGATTACTGGTAAAATGAGTAACATTGATACATCCCTTACATTGAAGATCAAATGCGGCAATGAGAACCAATCGGACGAGGCTCTCTGCGATTATCTGCAGAAGTTGATCAAGGTTAGTTCCTTTCTCAGTCTCTTCAATTAATGAAGGTTGCAGATCCATAATCATCTAACGGAATGTGTCAAGCGTCTCGACAAAATGTTTCACGTATGCCTCCCTATTTATCATGCTTATTCAAGGCGCACCAGCTGTTGGATGGGCCCTATCTTATCCATTTTCTCCATGCACCATCCGTGTCTTACCCGGAGGGCACAAAACAGCAGTCGCGCCAACAACTGCTACTTTCAGACAGCTGTTTGAGAATATTCCAATTACAGCGCTACGCCTTCTTTATGATCGCAACGATCATTCCCACTACGATCTTCTCCCTCTTCATGACTATCCATCGTCCCGACCGTCCAAACAACATTGTAAGTTGTAATGAAAATGTGGAAAAAAAATCAAAAAGTGCACACTAACACTTTCGGGCATAACCCTAGAGTAAACTCGCCCGCTAATTTGAATTAGATTATATTTCTTGGGGCAAGGAAACTCGGTCTAGTCAAATATAATTCGTTGGACTACAGAGAGCAAGATTCGGGGAAAAAATCAGAGGACACAACAAAAGCGGCGACATTAGGACTTTACTTTTAATCTGTTCACAGGATAATGTTTGTAGGCCTGGTAACTGTGAGAAGAGAGAAGAATCATTAACAATTTATTTTCAGCTACTGTTTATATCCGGTCCGCTCGTCGCACTCCCATACTGCGTCTTCACTTTCTACACACTCGTAAATGCACCATCGCAACTGCACAACACGGTAACTCAACCGGAACTAAAGAAAAGGCGCTCCATATTTTTGTTGTTGAAGGAAGATGAACCAAACACTTGTTTCTCGGCACCGAATATATCTGTTTGGTCAGGATCTCAGAGAGAAATAAATAATGATTTCGCAGATTCACAGCACCAAATCGGCGCTCTGCGCGAATACACACATCTGGTTCCCCTACCGTCCGAATGTACGTTACTCTGACGCTATTATGAGTAGTAGAGACGAACTAATAGCGAATCGTTTGTTGGTTCGAAACCAGCCATTCTCTACACGGCAACTAGTCCATGCCTCATTTATATCAATTGCTATCCATTTCAGGTGTATCACTCTGCCCTCGCATTCGTTTGTCATCTCAATCAGTCGAATCTCGGTGTTTCCATCTGGGGATTCGCTGTAGTGAGCAAACCACTCGTACTCACGGTTAGTTTTTCTTTTTCGTGTTTGCAAGATCTGGTATGGTGTACGGGTTTCTAGCTATTTCGAAACATCTAAAGGTATCCAGCTCCGGGAATGAAGCAATCAATACATGAAACAATTCAAACTCAATTTCAGACGCTTTCGGTGATGCTGACCTGCCTCGCACTCTTCTTGCAGGTCGGAGAGTGCAACGTCGGCTCAAATCAACCTTAGAATCCGAATATCAACAAGTGTTTCACAACTCTCTTTGTTGTTGCTTTTTTATAAAAAATAATGTTTGTCTCTTGTTTAAAAATTAACCTTCCCTTGCATCTCTAGTGGGCGATGGAAGGGAAGGGTCCAGGTACTATTTTAGGGCTCTTCTCGTGGTCATTCCAATTCGGATGAGTGGCCTAGTCATACTTTTTCAAACTTATTTGCACGCATCAATGAGTTTATGTCCAATTATCAAACATCTCCAAAGAGCCACCAGTATTGTAAAATTATTCTTCATATTTCTTTCCAATTGCGATTTTAGATTTTTCTCTGTCCGAACTCTGCAAGAACAACACAGCGTGCATTCCGCACGATCTGTGAAATCTTCACATAAGCCTGCCCTTGTGACTATTGCGGTGCAGATCACTCTATTGTTTTCACCATCCTTCTCTTTCCCTTCGCTAAATAAAAACAGCCAAATGAATGGAATTCCGGGAATTCTAACCCTCTTCAGGAGATCCCGACCATGTTTGCTCTTTGTGTCCACCGAATATCTCATTTCGCAATGGCCACTTTATCCAATTGAAGGCCAGAAAAATCATCCAGAATTCAAATAACGGAGGCGTAAAGTCTCCCTCTCATTCTCATTTCCTCGTCTTTCGATGACCAACGGCCAGCGTCGACTCCGAACTTGGTTTTATCAGATATGCAGTTGCTTTCGCTTTTGCTTACTTATCTGAACTAGCATCCAGTCTACCGTACTATCAACAACGGTATATTTTTAAAAAAAAGATTGTCTCACACCTTCCTTGTCTATCTCGTTGAATTTGAAAGTTCGCACAAACTGAGGGTAAATTGCTGAAAATATTTTCAGTTATTGGCGTACCTTGTTCTCATCGTGACGGATTACCAAATATACTGATCAGATTCTTCGATGCCGTCCCAGATGAGGGAACCGTGGAAGAAGCAAGGCGCTTCTGTCATCGTCGAGCCTTCTGTGACGAAAATTGAGATCGAAGATGAACACGACGAGGTGACGGGGGATGCTAGCAGTCTTTTCAACTGTTTGCCTCGCTAAGCAAATTGATGTACGAAAATCATCTACAAAAGTCCCAATCGATTTTCCGTAGTATATCACATTTCCGCAGGTCAGTTCTCCCAATCAATAAATTAATTCCAGAAGGCGGGCAATACTCCAGATCACTGTGTGGCTGAGGAAGATGAATACAAGATCGATACGCTGCTCTATCGCATATGCTATGTGCGTTGAGGTTTTTAAAGTCTTAAATTTAGAAATCTAAAAGAAAGCTTTGATATCGATTAGAAAGCGGAGTCTTTCCAGTTCTGCTTCATTCTTGGCGTCAACTTCTATCGAACTCGCAGTCTCAAGTGGCGTATGCTGTCACTGGTCATCGTAACGCTCGCCTGCAGCCTCAGTGAGTGCAATGATGAAAAAACTGCAGAAACAGTGAGCTTATGTCTGCTCCGAATATAACTTGTGAAATATGCAGACGGGGTCGTTTGTCCCCACCAAAGAATACCCACCATTTTCCTCCCAGATGAGATATCGAGCTGTAACCTGTTTTATGACATCTTCAGACCATGAGCTTAGACGAAAATAACGAAGAAAAATAATAAATCTAAACCCAAAATACTCAGATCTTTACTTGATCGGGTTCGTCGCCCTTCGCTGTCTCCGTTCAACTCGACAGAAGTTCGATGCTGAAAAATTAGCCGTCTCGATCAGTTTGTGCACGTGGTTCCTGCAGGCGACACTCTCCACGGTTAGTGTCGGAGCACCTTGAAATCCTCACATCAGGGGGTGTTGGAGATCGAGTTTCGTTTAATTTGCGCAAGATTTCTAATAAATACATACATTTGCTTTGCAAGGGATCTGGTGTAGGGATTTTCGAATGTAAGAGCCGTTCCACGATATTTTGCACCTACCTCACGGAACATTTTTTTGCAACCTATGCCAATAAGTTGTGGGTGAAGTCCCCATACCTAGAGCTGATAGCTGGCCCAATATGAGATGCTGGGGTGCACCCTCCGGGAAATACCAGAGGTGTCCCCAAAAAAAGTCGAAATTTTCATCCCTGAATAAAGTATGTTCTTATAGGTGTTCCAGGCGTATTTTGCTATAAAAAAAAAAAAAACATACTTTAGAAGGGATAGGACATCGATAAAATGGCGAAAAATGAAATTTTCATCTTTTTTTGGTCACTGAAAAATTATTTTAGCCATGCACATTTTTTTATTGCAGATTTGGATTCTACGTGCAAAACCACCCCCGCATGTTGTATTTTTACAGTAATCTGAATGTGAGCCCGGAAACTGTAGCTCCTCAACCTAGACGCCTTTAGTGGCGAGTCGAAAAAACGATGACGGAATAATTTGCGATTTCGAAATTATTTCGTACTATTTCAATTTCTTTCAACTTTTTAAGTATTTTTTAACTGGAAGATATTAATATATTCCACTTTTTTGGTTTGGATCGTTTGTCAACCAGATGTTTTTCGAAAATAATTACATCAGTTTATGCAAACAACTAATGCCATTTTTAATACTTTTTCTTACCCTTTTAGTATACCTTGTCTTCTACAAATCGACAACAATTGATTGTGAAAGACGCCCCCTCTGGCACGGATCCATACAGAGTGAAATCTAATAGTGAGAGCTTGTGTAAGAAGCCATACCCAGTGGGTGGGATCCATATCAGACGCAGCCGTTCTTAGATCGGATGCAACCGTTTAGATGGTATCAATTTCTCTGATTTATTTTCATTCACTACATCTCGTTGTCCTTGCTCTGTTATTTTTTGTTCACGTCGTTATGTTTAGATGTCTTCATCCGACGATAGCGATTCTGCTCCTTCCACTTCTCGTTCGACGAGATCGACTTCATCAGCACAGAAGAATAGTTCAACTCTCTCCCTCGACGAGGCACAATTGCCAAAGAAAGTACAGAAGCAACTGAAGAAGGCTGAGAAGAAAGAGAAGAAGGTACGTTATTTCATCATGCTTTGACCAAACATTAAAAAAAGAGTTAAATTTTCAGTATCAGAAGAGAGCGGAGGACTTTATCTTGAGACTCACGGAGGGTGCGACTGAAGAAGATAGGTCGACTATAGTGGCGAACACTAAAGCGAGACTCGGTCTGGTACCGAGAATCTGCTACTTCGCCGTTGAGCGGAAACAACCCGTCGAGATTGTTCCGAGAGAAGCCCATTCAGTGGTTTCAACGACATGTGGAGGAAAACAATACGAATACACAAGGTATACGACTATATTTTTGGCGAAATAAATCAAACGCTCATTCAGAATGAGGGACTTGGAGATGAACCGGTTCAGCCAGTTCGGTACAGTGAATGAGCTTGAATTGGTCATTGCCCGTGGTGCAGGCCAATTTGTGGAAGCGACTCCCCAGTATGCCCGCAGAAACTTTTCCGAGCAGTGGATTTGCAAAGATCATCTCAATGAGCTATCGAGGCGATAGAAATCGAAGGAAACTTGAAAATATTGATTGGAAGTAGGGATGCCTGATCGGGTACGAGTAACATGTACCCGACAATATCAGACACCATGCCCATTAGGCCAGGGCGGCCTACCGCAGGGAACGCTTGACGGAGACTAGTGAATTCAAATTTATTCCACTATAACCAGGCATTCGTGCGAATCGGAATATTATGCCCAGAAGTCAATGTTTCAACAATTTCTCTACCTATTGCAAAACATCACCTGCGGGCGGGAGTCGAACCTGCCTGCGTCGGCATGCCAGTCAGACACCATGCCCATTAAACCTTTGTTTGATTGATGATAAATGAAATAAAGAAGATTATAACGGAAAAGATAAGTATAAAGCACACCAAAAAAGTGAACATAAATCAGTAATAAGATATTGCAATCAGAGTAATACTTAAAAAGTTGGAAGAAATTGAAATAGTACGAAATAATTTCGAAATCGCAAATTATTCCGTCATCGTTTTTTCGACTCGCCACTAAAGGCGCCTAGGTTGAGGAGCTGCAGTTTCCGGGCTCACATTCAGATTACTGTAAAAATACAACATGCGGGGGTGGTTTTGCACGTAGAATCCAAATCTGCAATAAAAAAATGCGCATGGCTAAAAAAATTTTTCAGAGTTACCAAAAAAGATGAAAATTTCATTTTTCGACCTTTTATCGATGTCCTATCCCTTCTAAAGTATGTTTTTAGTTATTTTCATAGCAAAATACGCCTGGAACACCTATAAGCACATACTTTATTCAGGGATGAAAATTTCGACTTTTTTTGGGACACCTCTGGTATTTCCCGGAGGGTGCACCCCAGCATCTCATATTGGGCCAGCTATCAGCTCTAGGTATGGGGACTTCACCCACAACTTATTGGCATAGGTTGCAAAAAAGTCCTCCGTCGACCCCTCTCAAAAGCATCACTAAACCGTGGAACGGCTCGTAAGAAGATATGTGCAGAATGTTTTGTCCATTCGCACCGTCTTCATAGATGTAGAATGATCGTTGAAAGAAACTATGCAGCACTTGAATGCGACGGGGGAGAATGATTCACAGCCTGATCCTTCTAGATATTCCTGGCCTATTGGCAGTCAACTGGAGCGCCGTGCAAGATACTCAAGGCACTCTACGAAGCTAACAAGGTACGTTCTAGGAGTGGCTATTCGGCCTGTCTTAGCGGCGCCTCTGCGATAGAATGAAAAGAAAACCCTAGTAACTTCTCTATTCCCTCTTGACCAAGAGTGAGGGGCGGTCGGTTGGAAATTGCGCTCTCAATGGGACAAGTCTAGTCGCCTATCACCGTCGCCTACTACCGATCGCAGTCACCAAGAGTCTTGTGCCGGACTCAATCAACACTATGGCACCACCAGAGGTCACCAGTTCTGTTTCGACGTGTACTCTTCCTGATTCATCCACACCTCAGCCACTCTCGCCATCTACTCGATTCTCGTCATTCATCTCGCGGTTCACCAAGTCGACAGAAGATGCGGTTCCCCTACTGGATCTGGTACGAGCCATGAAGGTCACGATGGATGCAATGAACGTCAAGATGGAATGCATGGAGTCAAGTAATCGAGCTGTGAGTCAACGCGTTTCGGAATTGGAGAAGAGTCAAGAGCGATTGTTGGATGAAAACAGAAGACTGAGAGAGCAACTGATAGAGAAGAAACCCCTTCCCGTTTCCTCTACCATCCTTCCTCCACCCGTCCCATCCGTCCCCTCTCAACCAACTCATTCCAAGTCACCCGCGCCGACCGCACCCATCCCCCTCATTTCACCCAAAATGACTTTCGAGAATTGTGACGTGAGAGTGAGAGAGATTGTTGAGGATGTTGAGCGTGAAAGGGCGGTCGTGATCTACGGTCTACCCGAATTCGCCTCAATGCCCACTCCGAACAGGGCATTGAACGATCGGGCACAGGTCATGGATGTTCTTAATCACCTCGGCATCCAGGCAGTGCCCACGGCTGTCTTTCGCATGCCGGTGAACGGAGCGCCCGATCCCAGGGGTCGTCTGCTAAAGGTGATCTTGCCCTGCTCTAAACTGCAGAGCCAGGTCATCTCCAGACGGCACCTGCTGGCCCACTTCAAACATTGCCGGGTCTGGCTGCGTCCTTCTCTGACACGCGAAGAGAGGGCGAATTCTGGCGACAAGCCATTCACGTACAACAACCCCGGCAACTACAGATCATCAGCGGGCATAGGAACGAGAGGAGTGAGGAACTCGGGTGGTCTCACTTTCTATAACTCCAGTGTCCGTTCTCGGGCTTTCCCGGGTTCGAACAGTGGTGGTTACGGGGTTGATGCCACTCAGCCCTCCTCGTCTCACTTGTCCTATGGGCGCCCTCCCCCATCCATTCATCAGAGCTCCTTCTCTCCTTTTTGAGAGGTAGAGGTGTACGCAAGTGTGCTGAGCCTCCTAAAGTTACTGTGATTTATGCAAACATTCGATCTATCTTGAACGAGGTGAACCTTAGTTGTTTGAAGTCTCAACTTGAGACGAATGAGTATCTCGTTTATTGTTTCACTGAGTCGTGGCTGCGTAAATCTGACCCTGATGGAGTGGTTCTAGGGTCACTAGCGAGTAACTACAATATTATTCGGTGTGATCGTGTGAAAAAACGAGGCGGTGGAGTATGCATGATCATTCACTGTAGCATTGATTTCAAGTTGGTTTTCGCTGAGTCCAAACATGAATCGCATGAACTACTAATTGTAGATCTGACTGTTG
This sequence comes from Pristionchus entomophagus, assembly GCA_036245825.1. NCBI lineage: Eukaryota > Metazoa > Nematoda > Chromadorea > Rhabditida > Neodiplogasteridae > Pristionchus > Pristionchus entomophagus. Next base: position 17,516,581 of record BTSX01000004.1, on the reverse strand, counting down.
GTACCCAGAGTACGCGTGTGATTCTGTTATACCGTGTCCCGGCATTGTCTCAAACCAATAGTGCGCACATCTGGGAGAAATTGGATGACTTCACCAAATGCACTCATCCAACAGTTATGGTTGGTGATTTCAATCTCCCTGATATCAAATGGCCACTCGACTCTCAAAATTACAACGGTGTCAACATTGACTTCATTAATTGCTGTACTGAAGTAAGACTTGAACAGCGCATCACATTTCCGACTAGAGGGAATGCATTTCTAGATTTACTGCTGACTGATTCCTACAGAATTGTGGGAAATCTAGAGCAGTTGCCGAACTATGGCAATTCAGATCACAGCGCATTCAAATTCCAATTACTGATGCGAACAGAACCGCAAAAAGCTAGATATGTAAAAAATTTTCGAAAAGCGGACTATGCTGCGATAAATTCTCTACTTTCTAGTATTGACTGGCTTCTCTTTTTCAATGTGAACGAAACTGTGAATGAGATGTACGAAAAATTCATTCTTCTACTCGAAGACATAATTGAAAAATCTGTCCCTTTAATGAGGATTGATTCAACTGGGAAACCACTGCCTGGTCATATTCATAGACTCTCTAAGAAACGCCACGAAGCTTGGATCACGTTTTTGAATGACGGAAAACCTTCGTCTAAAAGACGTTTTGACAAGCTTCATGCCGAATATAACCAGGAAGTGACTAAATACCACCAAAATTACGAGAGAAAGATAATAGAGAATAAGAACCAGAAGAAGTTTTATGGTTACATAAAATCGAAACTTTCTAATGCCTGTACTTCTGCTGTAGACTGTCTCATAGATAATTCAAATCATCAAATTGAGTCTGACGGCGATAAGGCAGAATTACTGGCAGAGACATTCTCAAGGGTTTTCACTAAAGATAATGGTGACACCCCATCTTTTTCTCATGAAAGAGAGAAAGTTTCGAATGTTTATGTTGACCCCTTCTGTCGGTTTGAAATTTGTGAGCTTATTGAAAAGTGGAAAGCATCATCGTGTCGAACTCCAGATAATATACCTATGATTTTTATTAAATATACCGCAGTCCCTCTTTCCTGACACGCAATTCGGCTTTCGAAAAAATCGCTCAGTTGAAACTCAAATGATCGAAGTGGTTAATGAATGGTCAAAAGCGATTGATGAGCACAGGTGTGTCGATGTGATATACTTCGACTATGCCAAAGCATTCGACACAGTAAGCCATCCAAAATTAATTCAAAAGATATCCAAAATGGGCTTTCCACTGCTGACCGTGAAATGGATTGAAGAGTACTTATCCAAAAGAATATTCAAAGTGAGAGTCAAAACGACATTATCTGAATCAAGACCGGTCATTAGTGGGGTCCCACAAGGATCAGTTTTAGGACCTCTGCTATTCAATCTATATACTGCCGATTTATCGCAGGTTATAGACAAGCATGGGTGCAAAAGTTTCACTTTTGCTGACGATCTAAAAATATACCTCGCATTCGAAAAAGATGAACTGAGTGGTCCAATCAAACTTCAGGAATGTGTTGTTTCAATTTTGGAGTGGAGCGATATCTGGCAATTGCGAATTGCAATTGAGAAGTGTAACGTACTCCACTTAGGAAATGAAAATTCACTGTTGAAGTATTACTTGAATGGAACTCAAATTGATCCGAAGTCTTCTGTCAGAGATCTCGGTATTCAAATCGATAAGGAATTGACATTCAAAGAACACTTTGACATAGTGATCCAAAAAGCTGCGATCCGTTCCAACTTAATTTTCCGTGGACTCAGCACCAATAACGCTGCGGTGATGGTTAATGCATACACTACTTACGTTAGACCTATGGTAGAATTCAGTCCTAGTGTCGCATTTCCAGTTTTCGATAGAGAAGCTGGTAAACTAGAGAAACTGCAGAACAAAGTCACTAGGTTGATTAGCTACAAATGTTTGGGATACAACTTTGAAAACAGGCCATTACCAGTTGAACGAAACGAGATGTTCAAACTGACCACGTTGATGTACCGTCGAAAGATCAATGACTTTAAACTAGTCTATGAAATGCTATTCGGGAATTCAAGATTATCCCGAACCAGAAACGATTTTCTGGTTCTTTCCAAGTCTAATCTCAGAGGCGCAGGCTTCAAATTGTGTCGAGAAAAATTTCGAACTAAGATTCGCGAGCACAGTTTTGCAAACAGAGTAGGTAAATTACTGTATGTTGTACTTCGAAAAGGAAAAATACCAACAAACTATGCAGAGTTCGTGAATGTGATGTGTAAGGAGGTTGGATGATCTGTATACTTGCTCGCTCTACTCGCTTAGTTACCCCCCCCCCCCCCATTTCACACATTCTTTGTTCTTCTTGTTCCAACCACCTCCCCCCCCACCCCTCCCCCCCACAACAATACCACCTGTGCGGATAAATCTATTCTATTCTATTCTATTCTAGTACGGTCAGTCGTCGATGCCTCATCCAGATTGCATTCGTTCCAGGGCGCCGGCATTCACCATCATCGAAAGCGGCTTGTATCTATTGTGAACACGTTCTATGTCGTCTTCGGTAAGAAAGCGATGTTATCTTGTTGTATTTATCATATTATTTCAGCATTATCATTCTTCTATAACGTGTTCTGGATGGTCGTCAATCTCGCAGAAATTCATGTAGGATTCATGGATGATGAGATTCCGATGGTTGGTGTTTTAGTTATTTTAAAAAGCCCTTCGGGATGATGATATTCATTGTTACTGGCATTCATATTGCAGATGTTCGGCGACCGTCGTCTGTTCCTAATAATGCAATTTGCGAATCTCTACTGCGGTTTGTGCTGGTGCGCTGCACTCTTCATCTTCTCCCTGCTCATTCATGCAACTCACTACGAATTCGTCCACTACAATGACCAAGTCCGCTCGGTAAGTTTGGTAATGCATGAGGCATGGGTACGTTTGGATTCAAATAAAAATGGTAAACAGCCTGTAGAAACGTAAGTTTTTAATGTACACTAATTTGGATGATCTATTTGTATTTCGGTAAGAGTAAAAATAAAATATTTGCAGATCAAATGCGACAAGGAGTACCAGTCCGACGAGGCTCTTTGCGATTATCTGCAAAAGTTGATGAAGGTTATCTCATTCCTCGATCTCTTCAATTCATGAAGTTTGCAGATCCACAATCATCTCACGGAATGCGTCAAGCGTCTCGACAAAATGTTTCACGTACGTCTACATTATATCTACTAATATTAGAATTGGGGGTATTTGATGGGCCCTATCCAAGAGTGAACTTTCATCCATGCACCCTCATTGTGATACCCTGGGCACACATAATATCAGTATCGTCAAATATTTCGTGCAGCTTTGACAATCTAAAAAAATCTAAATTCAGCGCTACGCCTTCATCATGATCGCAACGATCATCCCCACGACGATCTTCTCCCTCTTTATGACTATCCATCGTCCCGACCGCCCGATCACCATCGTGAGCCGTTATGAAATTACTCAAATTTAGAATAAACACCCCAAAGATCATTGCGTGCTGAGTAAACATGCCAGCTCATTTGTATTAGATTAAATTTCTTGGGGCTCGTTCTTCCCAAGCAGCATTCGTTTGACTCAAGAAATAGAGATGAAAAAACGAAAACGGTGAAAAAAAAGAAGAAATTTATTTTGAATCTGTTTACCTGAAGGAGACTTTTTGAAGACCTGGCTACAAACACGAGTCGCTCAAAAAGTAACTTCAACCGACACTTCATTTGCCACTAATTTGCAGCTTCTGTTCATCTCCGGCCCTCTTGTTGCATTCTGTGTCTTTACTTTCTACACTCTCGTCAATGCGCCGTCGAGACTGCATAACACTGTAAACATCGCATTGAATCTAGATAGGACTGTTAGATTTGAACGATAATTTCCATCACTTGTTAGTCCCGATGTGCGTCGAGTCGAATTCTAAAGTTTCTAATCAATCAATTATTAAAAATGAAATGCAGATCAACAGCACCAAATCAGCTCTCTGCGCAAACACGCACATCTGGTTCCCCTACCGTCCGAACGTACGTTGCTCATGTGCTATTATGAGTACTTGAGCCGAACTAGTAACACGCATTCGTTTGTTTTCAACAAGCTTCATCTAATTTCAGGTATATCACTCTGCCCTCGCCTTCGTTTGTCATCTCAATCAGTCGAATCTCGGCGTTTCCATCTGGGGATTCGCTGTAGTGAGCAAACCACTCGTACTCACGGTTAGTTTTCCTTCTTCTTAATTTCAAAATCTATTAAATATATTTATTGACGAGTATCTGGATAGGGAAATTCACAGACATTAAGCGATCGATAAATTAATAGACTTTGACTCCAATTCCAGACGCTGTCGGTGATGCTGACGTGCTTGGCGCTCTTCCTGCAAGTGGGCGAATGCAACGTCGGTCTGAATCAACCGTAGAGCTTAAAATCAATCCAACTTCCCTACTGAACACAAAATAAGTTGGAAAGAATCACACGCTTGTTTAGTCCTCATTTGTTTTCCCCTCTCCCCTGTTTTCCCCGACGTTCATGTTGATCGCACTTTGTTGCTGCTTGTTTATAAATATTTTTATGACCATTCATTGATGCAATAATGGCCATCAATTTTAAAAATTAACTAATTCTAAAGATTTTTGCGTTTCTTTTCCACAGACCTCGACCGTGTTTGCTCACTGTGGCCACAGAATATCTCATTTCCCAATGGCCACTTTAATTGAAGGCTTCGTCCAGAAAGATCATTCATCATTCAAATAACGGGGGCGCAAAGCGTCTTCTCATTCTCATTTCCTTTGTTCGAAGAGCCAGAGTGGGACTCGGCTCTGAATTTAGCTCTGTGTGATACAAGCTTTTGCGAAACTTGTCGTGACGGGAAAACAGATTCATTCCATCGATATAGAACGGATAAAGTGAAATTTCGCCTGAATTAACGTGGAATTGTTCAAACCAATGACGTATATCTCTTCAACAATAGTGTTACTTTCTCGAGCATTCTGCAAATTGCTTTTTAATTACATATTTGTTGTGCACAAAAAGTAGCAGCAGCTCTCTCGATGGCGTGTGCGATGCGCGAACCGTGGAAGAAGCGGAGTGATTCGACCATCATCGAGACTTCAGTGACGAAAATTGAGATTGAGAATGAACCCGAAGAGGTGACGATTAGTGCGATAACTTTGGCAGTGGTAAACTGCTTCGTCGCTAAAGAGTTTGACGAAGCAAAACCCCACCTCCAAAAATCCAACAGATTTTACGTTGATCATCAAATTTCTGCAGCTCAATGTTCGGTCATCCCTACTGCAGATGGCGGCAGATGCTACGCCAGATCAATGCGCGACTGATGACGATGAGTACAAGATTGACAAACTCTTCTATCGCAGTTGTTACGCACGTTGTGGTTTTCTTTGTGGAAAATTATAGCCATACAAAGCAATGTATTTACCGTTCCTTCTCCAGTTCTGCTTCATACTCGGCGTCAACTTCTACCGCACTCGTAGTCGCAAGTGGCGGGCTCTGTCGCTGGTCATAGTTCCCTTATCGTCCGAACGTACGTTACTATGACGATAGTGTGAGTAATAGAGCAGAATTGAGAACGAATCGTTCGTCTGTTCAAGCCAATTATTATCTACAGAAGCAGAGGCCTCATCCTTATCAACACATTTGTTATCCATTTCAGGTGTATCACTCTGCCCTCGCATTCGTTTGTCATCTCAACCAGTCGAATCTGGGAGTTTCCATCTGGGGATTCGCCGTATTGAGCAAACCACTCGTACTCACGGTTAGAGTTTCTTTCTCTTATTTTCAAGATCTTGTATGGTGCACGGTTTTCCATTTTTTTCGGAACATCTAATATTATCTCGATCCGGAAAATATCTTTTCGACATCGATACTTTTCGACAATTCGAACTCGATTCCAGACGCTGTCAGTGATGGTGACCTGCTTCACCCTCTTCCTACAGGTCGGAGAGTGCAACATCGGTCCAAAGCAGCCTTAGAATCAGAATTGCTCACGTTTTTCACAAAAAGGTTAAATAAATCGAACATTTGACTTCACTCTTTAACTTATTTTGTTGATGGGTTTAATAAAAAAATTATCTCTTGTTAGAAAATTAACATTTGCCTTGCATCCCCCACTTGAGTGGGCGATGCAAAAGAAGTACCAGACACTATTTTGGGTTCTTACCGCGTGGTCACTCCAATTCGGATGAGTGGCCTAGTCATACTTATTGCATACTGATTTGCACACGCTTCAATAAGTTTTTAATCATCAAACATCTTCTAAAGCCAACAGAATTGGACAATTACTCCGCATATTTCTGGACAAGATGTTTTGATGTTTTCTCTGCCCAAAAATGACAAGATGTTTTGATGTTTTCTCTGCCCGAACTCTGCCAAAATAACACTGAGTTCATTTCGCTCGATCCGTGAACTCGTCACGCACTTGTGACTATTGCGGTGCGGATCACTCTATTGTTTTCACCATCCTTCTCTTTCCCAGCAATAAATGAAAACTGACAAATGAAGGGAATTCCGGGAATTGTAACCCTCTTGACGAGATCCCGACCAGGTTTGCTCATTGTGTCCACCGAATATCTCATTTAGCAATGGCCACTTTATCCAATTGAAGGCCAGAAAGATCATCCCGTATTCAAATAACGGAGGCGTAAAGACTCCACCTCCACTCATTCTCATTTCATTGTCTTTTTATGACCAACGGTGAGCTTCGGTTCCGAATTTAGATCACTTGTGTGATCTTCAGAAGCGTTTGTCACATCGTTCGCATAAACTCTTGATTGATGTGAACACCTATTCATTCCATCGTTATGCCACGAATGAAATGAAAGTTCGTTTTAACTGACGTGGAATTGTTCAAATCATTGACAATAATTTCTTCCATAACACGGATTTCCCCTAATTTTGTAGGAAAATCGAGACCTTTTGCTACAGGAAAAAAATTTGGGTCTCGGATTCCGATGAACCTATCTTCATAGACTAAAGTGATGGTGAGGAGAACGCCTGTCTACTTCAATTGACCAAATTTGCATATTGAGCCGATCTGTGACCTACCACTTCAAAAGGCTGTAACTCGGTCAGTTTTTGACCTACCGAGGCGATTTTTTTTCCATCGACTCGTCTTTCCGAGATCTACAAATAACTCAATTAATGGTACGGTATAAAAGTGCGTATTCGATGTGTTTGGCTTGAAAATTAGTTTTTTCGGATATAAAATTCGATTTTTCTCGAAATTTTCCTGGAATGGGTATGAATTTTATTGCAGATTCTCATTCGCAATCATAAACTTAAGGTTGTGGAATATTTCATTCGCCCCATCTCTGTCCCCCCGATACCGATCCTCAGTATGGAGACCCGGACTGCCATTTTTCAATCACTTTTTAATATGTACCACGTTTGTGGTCGTATCTCGCTTCCAAATCATATTTTCACGCATTTAAAAAAAGCCATCGAAAGGTCTCGATGTGCTTAATAAAAAAGTTTTAGTACTTCAAGTTGCCAAAATTGGCCGTTTTCGATATTTTTCACAATTACTGTTTTTATTCGCGTGTTTCGCTGTTCGTTGCAAAGTCAATCGCTGTATTTTGTCATAAAATGTACATTACTGCTAGATAACATTAATAATGCACTAAATGACTTTAATCGTTGACTCTGTCTATATCTGGAGACATAATAACGATGTTGAGAATCAGAGACAGGAGCGTAATAGCGAGAAAGGGTCGGAGAGTGCTTTTTGCTCCCACCACTCAATTTCTCGCCAGTACCCTCTCGATCTGATTTTCGTTCTCTATTCTTTCTCCTCTGCTCGAGGAGGCCCAGCAGGGAATCGGAATCACCGCTTTCGCGGACTCGTACAAGCAATTCCAGCAGGCACCAGCGCATCCGAAGCCAATGGGATGGGCACTGAGAACGACGAAGAAGGGCGCGAAGTACAATGCGAAGGCGAAGAAGCTGGTGGTCGATCTCTTCGTATACTACAAGCAGTCGCAGAAACTGAGAGCGGAGGAGGCAGAGAAGAATATGAAGGATGCGGCTGAAATTCAGCCAGCGGAGCGTATGACACACGACCAGATCAAGCATTGCATCAGAGGTCTTCTCGCTGCCAAGAAGAAGGAGCTGGAGAAGACTAGAGGAGGTAACCGAAGAAGAAGAGCATTGGTCGAGGATATGATCACCGAATTGGACGATGAAGGAGGAGCCATTGAGGAGGAAGTGGAAGTGGATGAGGATGATCGGGAGATCACGGCTGACGGCATCTACGACATGATCCACACGAACATGGCTGAGTTCTTCGATGACCCAACGAGTATCATTCATTCTACTCCAGATGTCGGAAATTTTGACGAGTGAACATATTGTCTTGATAATCAATGTTATTCAGAAGTAAAGCACAGTTTCTATCAAACAAGAACTAATCACTATGCAACGAACATCGAAACACGCGAATAAAAACAGTAATTGTGAAAAATATCGAAAACGGCCAATTTTGGCAACTTGAAGTACTACAAATTTTTTATCAAGCTCATCGAGACCTTTCGATGGCTTTTTTAAAAATGCTTGAAAAGATGATTTTGAAGCGAGCTACGACTACAAACGTGGTACATATTAAAAAGTGATCGAAAAATGGCAGTCCGGGTCTCCATACTGAGGATCGGTATCGGGGGGACAGAGATGGGGCATATGAAATATGCCACAACTTTAAGTTTATGATTGCAAATCAGAATCTGCAATAAAATTCATACCCATTCCAGGAAAATTTCGAAAAAAATCGACTTTTATATCCGAAAAAACTAATTTTCAGGCCAAAAACATCGAAGACGCACTTTTATACCGTACTCTTAATTGAGTTATTTGTAGATCTCGGAAAGACGAGTCGATGGAAAAAAAAATCGCCTCGGTAGGTCAAAAACTGACCGAGTTACAGCCTTTTGAAGTGGTAGGTCACAGATCGGTTCAATATGCAAATTTGGCCAAATGAAGTGGATATTCGTTTTCCCCGTCCTCACTTTAGTCAATAAAAAAAGTTTCATAGAAATCCGAGACCCAAATTTTTTTTCCTGTAGTCGTACCTACAAAATTACAGAGAACCCGTGCTAATTAATTGTTCATCTTCCAAATTATGTGACTTGTTCCGCCATTCTGCATATTTCTTTTAAATATATTTGTTGTGCACAAACATATATGTATTGGGTTGAGGAATAAGTAACGCTCGTTTTTGAGCATCGTGTTTGGGCTCATATATCTCCCGCCAATCAAATCTAAACGAGCTGACTTTATAGCATTTTTTCAGGGTATGCTCGAGTATCATAGCCGTTATTATTATAAATATCACGCTTCCTGTGTAGGAGAGAAATTTAGATTTCAATGTACCTGATAATTTTCGAAAATTTTAGATTTTTTTCGAAATTGTGTAATTTAACGTGGAAACTGTTCGGTAAATTCACACATTCTCAGATGAGCAGCCCGATACTACACCTCTTCCATGGTGAAGTGAGAATGGTGCTCGATTCATTGTTGTATTTTTATAGACGTTTCAAGGGGAATGTTCGTGAAAAATTGCAGTTCGCTTAACTTATTTGTCTACCTTGAGGATCGAAGGTGCTGTCCTATACACTAGTGCGCTCCAATCACTCACTATGGAGCTATATTATCACTATAAACATTTGGTGCTACTTATGCTCCTATTTGAAAAATAACAGTTTTCCAAAAATATTATTTTGTGACGGAATCAAAAAAAATGCGTGTTTTGAGGACTTTGGATTAAACCATACCCAAGACATAGTAGCCATTCTATAATTGTGGCCACTTGGTGGATGATAGTGCAAAAGTTGCTCGTCCATTTAACCATCTAAGGCCTTACATTCAATTAGTACGGTTTACAGGAAATAGCAATAAATGTCGATTTCGAGGCTTGTTTTTCTATATCGGACTTACGAGCAATTTAACTCATAAAGAGAATGCTCCACACTTAGCAAAATTCGTCCATATTTTCAACAGGAAAGGTACTAAACATTCAAGCATAATTGAGGTCTTTAGATCTATTGCTAAGAAAACGCGGCTAGCAAAACTTCTTTCGGTCAGTAACTGAAAATCCTACACTCTCGTTAGGCGCATATCTCACACAGGCCTTTACTTGGATATTCCTCTGAATATCATCAGTGTAATGTATAACCATGATACTTTTCTACTGCAGCTTAATTGTGGCTCAATAATTCTTCTTCCCTCAGTGCTGACCTGTCAAAATCTCAGGGTGAGGTGCGACAACTTTGAATTGAGACAGCCATTGTGATCGCCTAAATGATCGGAGATATATGATATAGTGTGCGCTAAAGAGAGTATCCAAGCCCTTATCGATCATCAAAAACCGGAATATAATTGCACAATTTAGAAAGACGGGAGAGGTCATAATCTGAAATTGGAAAAACGAGCGTTACTTATTCCTCAACCCGATATATTCCGTATATTATAATATATTCCGCAGCTTTCTCGATGTCGTGCACGATACGGGAACCGTTGAAGAAGCCCAGTGATTCGATTATTATCGAGCCACCTGTGACGAAAATCGAGATCGAGGGTGCACTTACTGATAGAGCACGCAATCAAGACGATCGAAATCAATAGCTCGCGCGAGAAATGGCGAAAGTTATATTCGATTTCCCCGGATATTGGAGTGAAATGATGGCAGGAGATGCATGTAAGAGTGTTAGGTTGTTGTTTATCACAAGTCTCATTTTCGATTGAAGTATATCTTCTTCGAGAGGAATCGACAACCGAGAAGCGATAAAAATAATCACATTTGGTATCATAGAATGCGAAAAAAGCATATTTCAACACACAAAAGACTATCATTGCGTATTCGGATAAATGGATGGGTGACAATAGCGCAAACGACATTTGCGCAACTCGACATAATTTGATTTCTAGACACCCTAGGATCCTAGCAAAGGTGTCAAAATAAAGAGGAAATTATGCTGATCAGAATGACACCTCCGCCAGATCCTAGGGTGTCTAGAAATCAAATTATGTCGAGTTGCGCAAATGTCGTTTTGGTCGAGTTGCGCAAATGTCGTTTGCGCTATTGTCACCAATCCGGAAAAATAGATCTCTGTGAAATAATCGAAACTTTAGAATTCGGAAGAAATATAAGATCGAATGCCTTCCTATACTCCGTGCTAAAAGTATCATTTGCGTGCCTGGAATTTTTATTTGGGCGGTCACCTTGAAAAATTATAAATGAAAAATTTGACTGCAATTCCGAGGTTGACGAAAAACGCAGCGATGATTGTAGAGCAAATGTTCTCGTAACCTTAGATCGACTCTTCAATCTACGAAAATTATATAAATATCACCTGGTAAATCCAGCAAATTCCGTAAGGCTATTAAAATTTGAGTCATTGCCCATCCTCCCAAATCGAAGACTGCCACCAGTACTATCGTTCGGAAAATACGGCGCTGCATTTCAACGTCAATGCTTTTCGCTGAATGAGCGAAAAGAAGTTGCTGAATTTCGACTAATTGTACATTTGGATCTGATCAATCGCCAAGTAATCGAGTATGTGATAGCCGAAATTATGTTGAGAAGAGTGCAAGATACGGCCCATATGGCCAATGCCTCGTCATAGAAGACCTGATCCACTCCGCATGGACCTTCCCTGAAATATCTATGCAATGTGGGTCAGAGTGTGTCAACTCACTGAGCTCTGAAGAAGTGGAACATGAGAAATGTGTGGAAGGCGCAAAATGAAGCGATTGCGAAGAAATGAACCTGAAGTGGTACATATGAATCGAACAGTTCAGCAGAATATTATACCGAAAGATACGATGTCTTGTTATTGTTTCTGTATCGATTGGGCGTCGCAATCGACAGTAATCGATCGACGCCAATGGAAAGAACAGTGAAAGAGCCAGCAGAGACTCCCATCTCAGGCAAACACTGAGAATATTATTGAGTTTAAGGATTTAAAATCTAACAAAACCATGATGATGGTGCAAGTCCGGCTTCTCATAGTTTTACCCAAGTAGGCTGACTGACCCGGTGGAAAATGTCCCATCTGAAAACAGTTTTGTTCACTAAAAACTAGAATATCCCTTCACTGACCTGATGAAATATATCAGAAAGGCACAGAAGCCAATGAGAATATTGCAAGGCGATCGAAGAAATCTGTGAGCAGCATGAAGTGATGGAGTTGAAGAGCCAGTCTAACTTGGATCGAATCGTAGTGAACAGCAGAAGGGAGTTTGATAGTATTCCAATTACAGACTCAAGGACAAGAATAGTGTACAACAGCTTGTTTGCAATAATATACTTGGAGACTTCTAACGATATTTGATCGTTCTCCATATCCGATAACTAAATGTCGCAAATAATGACAAAATAGCCTGAACGGGTTCAGTTTGTTCCGAATTCTTGCGATATTGTGGAATAAACTGCGGATTGTACCGATTGCCAAGCAGAATCAGAAATCCAGGTTTGACAGGTGGGACAGAATAATTGCAATCGAAGGCTATTCATTGAGACTGAGAAGTGATCAATGACCAATACAATCATACGATTAGTTGTGAAGATACGAGTGATATGTGTGAGTGAGCGAAAGGAAATGATTCAAATAAATAAACTAGATCACCTTCTCGCTCAAGGATATTATCCACGAACCGTGCAAACGTTTAGCGGTATTCAAGTCGTCATAACTTTTTCAAATTTGAGATAGAGATCTACGGTTTTTTGGCAACGGAATGACTGGTGTGCAAACTCCCGGATCGAGCATCGTCACGTGGAAAATGGAGACTTCCGATGGGGGGAAATATTTTCTTCCTTGCATGCGCTTTCAACCTCGCCTCTACCTTCGATTCCGTGGAGTGTAGTGCAGTATGGCAGTCGCTTTGGTCAGCTGGATGCCATCCGACCCTCGTCCACCTTCTCCGTCGCATCTACGAGTCGTCCTCCACCCTCATCCGTGTCAACGAAGATCTTGTTCCAGTAACCGTTCGAAGAGGAGTCCGCCAAGGAGACACTCTGTCTCCTCGTCTCTTCAACGTGGTTCTTCGTTCGGCTATGGATGACATCGACTGGGAGAGCGACGGGATTCGGATCGATGGGAGATATCGGAGTCACCTGGAGTACGCTGATGACGTGGCTCTCGTCGCCAAGTCACGACCGGAACTGGAGCGGATGCTGAAGAAGCTGATGGAAGCATGCAGCAGAGTAGGTCTCGAAGTCAACGCCTCTAAGACCAACCTGCTCACCTCCTGCAGCACTACCCGAGCGCCAATCAACATCGGAAATCTGAAGTTTGAATTCACCGAGTCTGCCACCTATCTTGGTCTCCCTTCCCCTTGATCACTCGGAAGAAATCGAACACTGGATCCGACTCGGCTGGTTTGCATGGAGTAAGCTCTCCAACCTCCTCTCATCTCGCCTTCTGCCCATGAAGATCAAGAGACGAGTTTTCGGGAGCTGTATCACCTCTACTGTACTCTACGGGAGCGAAGTGTGGGCCCTATGATCGAGTGAAAAGGAGCGACTGAGTGTGACCCAGAGAAAAATGGAGAGAAAGATGGTGGGAGTAACCCTAAGGGATCGCTGGAGGAACGAGCGCGTACGGGAGATCACCCAACTCCGCGATTGGGTCGCAGAGGGACTGAAACGCAAAGGACGATGGGCCCTCAAAGTGCGGGACATGGACACGGAGCAATGGAGCCGCGCGACTACTGTCTGGACGCCCTACAACTGGAACCGCCCCCCGGGAAAGCCACGTGTACGATGGAGGGATGACTTGAAGCGAGCCATTGGCGAAAACTGGTGGAATGCAACCCCCGATCAATACCACCGACTCATCCCCATCTGAGCATTATTGCCTGACTTGATAAATTGATTGATTGATTGATGCGCTTTCAAGTATTTTTTTGCCGGTTGGACTTTACAAGAAAAGATTTTTCGAATAACAATGTTTACTATTATTTTTTGACATCTCTTTCTACGAGAGCGCTCCTTTCGTAGAAGGAGGTGATGAAGTCCAGACGGTGAAATTATTATCGGCGATGATATCGGGGAAATTATTAAATTCCTTTCATGTGATTTCAAGTAAATGCCGGCCCGACATCATTCCAGAAATTTATGGGTGTGAGAAAAAAATGATAATGTTTATTGATATTATTAACATTACGCTTCAAATCCAATGCAGAATATTTGATATTCAAACTACGACTGTGTATGATGTATTACTACGGTGATGACATTGGGTTTTCTTCCGATTATTCTCAGTATGGTTCGACTATGAGAAGGAGTGCTGGCCAAAAGAGCAGTTGAATAAAATATAGTATGTAGAGAAATCGCCGCAGTCATTATAGCTGATATCTCAGTCACTACAAAAAGGAACCACATTTGTTTTTCCCTATTGTGGGCTTCATACGGTTATATAATGGCTCCTTCGTTCCGATCAAAGAAGAATACAAAAAATGCAAATTTCTGATATAAATGGAATTACATAGACTGTAGCCTGGAAATGGCAGAAAAAAATGCAATTATTTAATTTCAAAATTCACTTGTATTAACAGCGCATGAGTCGCACGCTTCTGGTATCTGCAAAACTAAATTTGTTTGAGCATTTGAGAATCATATCTTACCGCCTAGTCGATGGGCTAGCATGTTGCATGCCTTCATTGACTTCGCGAAGTGATTCGTAACAGAATCTATAGAAACATACAGCAGTCGGAGTAAGATAGGTTACCATTCCTGAGATATGAGTGGAATCGCATGAGTTGTAAGTGTGAAAAGAAATGTATGCAACGCACCGATAATTAAAAATACACCGTGCCTGTCGAAAACGATATGCAAAACACACGGATAGTATTGCAACCACATTAATTCTTCCGGTGTATTCTGAAATGGAAAGTATAATATATCATTGAAAACATGAGATCAAAAACCTCGTCCAGATGCATTGTTTGGAGCAGAAAATAGAAAACCATTTCAAACATCGCAGAATATACTCGAAGAAGTATTAATGTTCCAGCCTTCTCCCATTCATTACGTGAGCCTTGAGGAACTATTGCCTAAATGAATATTCTAACGGTAACACTAAGGAGGAATACTTGTTTTCTCAAAAAAAGAAACTTTTCATTTTCTCAAATTTCTTCTGTAGTACATACATGATACATGCGAGTTGCAAATTTCAAATATCATAACAAGAAAAACACACTGTAACATAATTTAAAATAATATTTTTAGGAATGAGCCTTCTCACAAAATACAACGAACTGCCCATTCCAAAAGGAACATATCCCGCACAGTAAACGACGCCGTGATTAAGCATGACAATAGGAACACCCAAGATCAACCATCCTACTTTGAATATTGAGAAAATCTGATAGCGTGATTTTAGAAATGATTCGGATCTTGGTATTGAACCTGAACTGACAAAGCGTACTTTCTGTAGCCAGAACCTGGAGGATCTTTGTCGAGCAAGACAAGAAGAGATATCGGAAGGCATATGAGAAGCATTAGAACTCCTTAAATTAGTTTACTATCATCCGAAAATGAACAAGGCAACAACCAATTATGTGCTGGAAAAAACACAATAGCCCTTTCTAATTCCAAATAATCCAAATGGTTAGCCGAAGAGTTGTCCATGTGAAAGATGCAAGGCACACAGAATACCACAGCCAATAACACAATTATTAGAATTATTTAGACTTTCGTATTGCGAATGAAGAAATGTTCACACGATCCGAGCGATATTCTGAATTGTACAAACATTGGAGATAAGATGAAGCACAGGAAAAATTAAAATAATCTGAAATGCTAGCCCCGAGGGTAAATTTCGATGCGAAATCGACCTGTGTACCTTGTGTCGTAATATGCTACCCCTTGGCCTTATGCGCGGATTCCCTAAACTGGTTTTCCATTAAAAGTTCCTTGACAACAGTAACGGATTAGTGGGAAATGCCGCGTGCCCGAGGAGAATTGTTTAACTTTCGCCGAACATTTGGTCTGCTAAATTTAGATCCTAATTGATCAAAAACCGTATCGGGCATGCCGAACCACCGGTATCACGAGACGGTAAACGTAAACTGCCTAAATGTGGGTTAAAACATTCTAGTCGGCGAAGATATTATCATCACTGCGACAGTTTCTGACAAAGCAACCTAAATTTTTGTCAATTCACCAATATTGTAAGATTCAAAAACGTACATCAATTACTTGCCGCTTTGAATTCGACTAGATGCCTACGCCCCAAGGGAGAAAGCAGAAGCTGATACCTTATAAGCAATTCTAGTGGTATTTACGAGAAAAAAGGTCGGGATCTGTGATTCGTAATTGCAAAAACAACCTCGTTAAATCAGTCAAGTATTTTATGACCTGTTAAAACTCGGAACCGAGTGAGTTGTCCTGGGAGCGTTGTTCTATTGGTGAATGAACTTTATCACTGAGATATTCTAGGCCTGAACATGCAAAATTTAGCGCCTAGTCGATAGAAATACAATTTAAAAACAAACGAATCGGGTATTGCTCGTGTCTTGCGTAAACCGCTTAATAGACGTGTTGAAAAGTATTGGCGTAGATATTATTACCAATGCAAAATTTTTCTGAGAAGGCAACCTACATTTTTGTCAATAAATGTATCTTCACCAATATTGTATAATTCAAAAAAATGCTTGTCATGTAGGAATCGGGTGCATGCTTACACCAAAGAAAAGGTCGGGATCTGTGAATCGTAATTGTGAAAAAACCTCGATAAAACAATCGAAAATTTCAGCGTTGAAGCTTGAGCGATTTGTCTTGTGAGCTCTATTGCTGACTGATCTTTATGACTGAGAGATTCTTGGCAAGAATATGGGTCTTTACGCCCCACATTCATTCATTTCTCATCCATATCCCGTCTTACTGACCACTGAGTCGTCGTCATTTCTGAGAAGACTGGTGGTGGCCCTGCCGGTGTCTCTTCCCTCCTAAGACGCAGTAATCGAATCAGCCTTCCCTGCCATTATTGGTTGATTTCGCTCAGGATACAATCATTGAATAGGACAAAGCGAGATGTCCGTTTCACTAGCATAGACATTTTCGTAAGGGTGGTAAAATACGTATTAGTCGTGGTTGTCGAAGTTACCACCACAGATGTATGCAGGACAAAATAGGCACAGTCTATTTATATTTTTGCGATGGATCGCGGAAGAATTGTAACTGCTGTGCACCGTCCGGGAGCGCTCGTCTCATAGAAGGAGATGATGAAGTACAGACGGAGAAATTATTATCGGCGATGATATCAAGGAAATTATTCAATTCCTTGCCTTGTGCGTTCATGTAAACTTTACCGGCTGGATTTCATTACAAGAAATGTGATTTTGCGAATGATAACGTTTATTATTTTATTACTTTGCACTTCAAATTCAAGGCAGTACATTGATATTCTGACTAAGAGTGTGTATGATGAGCAGAGATGACATTGGGTTTTCTACCGATTATTCTCAGTATGGTTCGACGATGAGTCGGAGTGCTGGCTAAAAGAGCTGTCGAATATAAGATGTAGAGAAATCACCGAAGAAATTGTAGCTGATATCTCAGTCACTACAAAAAATTACCAGATTTGTGTATTACTATTGTGAGCTACATACGATTATATAATGGTTCTTTGGTTCTGATTAGAGAAGAAAACAAAATAATGCAAATTATTGATATAAATGGAATTACGTAGACTGTAGATGGAATGGCTGCCTGGAAATGGCAGAAAAAAGTGCAAATATTTAATTTCAAAATTCACTTGTATTAACAGCGCATGAATCGCACGTTTCTGGTATCTACAAACCTGAATTTATTTGATCATTCGAGAATCATATCTTACCTTCTTGTCGATGGGCTAGAATGGTGCATGCCTTCATTGACTTCGCGAAGTGATTCGTAACATAATCTATAGAAACAAACAAGAGCCGGAGTAGCATAGCATACAATTCCTGAGATATGAGTGGCATAATATGAGTGGGAAGCTTGACAGAAATGTATGTAACAAACCGATAAGTAAAAATACACCGTTTTTGCTGAAAACCATATACAAAACACATGGATAGTAGTGCAACCACTTAAATTTTTCAGGTGAATTCTGAAATGGTAAGTAATTCACAGAAAACATGAATTTAGAAACCTCGTCCAGGCGCATTGTTTGGAGCAGAAAATAATATTCCAGCCTTTTTCCATTCATCAAGTGAGCCAGAGAACAAGTGAACTATTGCCTAAATGAATATTCTAACGATATCAGCGAGGAATCTAATCTTGTTATTTGCTCACATTTCTTCTGTAGTACATACATGAAACATGCGAGTTGCAAATTTCAAATATCAGAACGAGAAAAACACACTGTAACATAATTTTAAATAATGTTTTTAGGAATGAGCCTTCTCACAAAATACAATGAACTGTTCATCCCAAAAGGGACGTATCCCGCACAGTAAATGACGCCGTGATTAAACATGAAAATGGGAACACCCATGATCAGCCATCCTACTTTGAATATGGAGAAAATCTAAGAAAGTTATTAGAAACGATTTAGAGCTGGGGATTCAGATATTCATATCTGAACTGACAAAGCGTACTTTCTGTAGCCAGAACCTCGAGGATCTCGATCAGCCAACACTAGAACAGAGATCGGAAGGCATATGCAAATCATTAGAAGTCCTTAAATTTGTTTAGTATCCTCTGAAATCTGAGCATGTTAACAACCAACGATGTGATGAAAATATACGATAGATCTTTCCAATTCTAAATGATGCACATGGCTAGCCGAAGAGTTGTCCATATGCAAGATGAAAGACAAGCAGAATACCACATCCTATAAAACAATATACAATTATTTAGATTGGACAAGCGTATTGCGAATGAAGAAATGTTCACACTAACTGATCGATGCACATTTGTGAAGTACTAAATTGTACATACGAAGGGGTCAGAGTGAGGCACTGGGAAATAAACAAATCTGCTTAAATACGGGTAAGTTTCGATGCTGAATCGACTATTGTACCACATTTCACAATCTATTCCTGCGTGATTTAGTTAGAGTTCCGCACCGGCGGACTCCCAGAGCTTGTCCCCATAAAATTTCCAAGAGAGAAACGCCGGATTAGTGAGCAATTTTCGCCGGATCCAAATAGAATTATAAAACTTTCGTCCAACATTAGCTGCCAAATTTAGATTATATTATATTAAAATAAGAAAAAAAAGTCGGGGATTGATCTTACGAAAACAAAAGCATTCTAGTTGGCGTAGATAATTTTACCACTATGCCATTTTCTGAGAAAAACAACCTTCATTTTTCTTCATCAATATTGTAAGATTCAAATACATAAATCTACAGTCCAGTTAATCCCCCTCTGAACATGGACCGTCCCGGCCCCGAGTGGCCTCTAGAGGCCCTGAGCATTTATCGACACAGGAAAAAAATATTTAAGATAAACACGGTGTTTTTGAATACTAGAAGGTGTTCCCCAACAGATAACGTTTCTAAAATTTCAAAATTTCAAACTACAAAGTACACAAATCAAAGCAAAATAAATGCCTTACACGGCAAAACGGAAAGGTTGAACATTTTACTTACCGTAACGTTGATCAAACCCTCTCAACTATTTATTATTTTGTGAGCTTCTAAATTTTTTTTGGAATATCTGAAAACGTAAATCGAGGAGGATACCTTCTCGTATTCATAAACACCGAGTGTATCTCAAATATTGTTCTCCAATCTCTCTACATGGTAATAGGGGCCACCCGCGGTCGCTCGGGACAGTCCATGTTCAGGGGGAAGTAACTGGACTGTATTACGCTTACCACTTAAGAATCAGCTACATGCTTACATCAAGGAAAAACTCGGAATCTGTGATTCGCAATTGCAAAAACAACCTCGTTAAACCATTCGTGAATTTCATGATGTGTTGATACTCGTAACTGAGCGAATTATCTTGGGAGCGTTGCTCTATTGCTGTATGATTTATTTATCATTGATATTTTCTCGGCCAAAAGATGGACCTTTACGCACGACACTCAGCCATTCCTCATCCACTGTGCGTGGCGCCGCCTATTGAGTCGTCATCATTTCTGGGAAGGCTGCACCTGGCGGTGTCTCCTCTCTCCTCAGACGCAGGAGTCGAAGCAGCTCGTCCTTGCCATTATTGGTTGAGTTGACTCATGATACAATCATAGGCTAGAAAAAAAACGAGACGACCGTTCCTCAGGGGAGATATAAAAAGGAGAAATAAACATGATTTGGATATCCGACCTATGTAGATGCACGTCAGCCTACGAGAGCGTTCCACTGCATCATTAAATATTCCCACGGTAATCTCTATCGTAAACTGTGAATTAATCTGAATTTAAATTCCCCCTTGCGAACTCACTCATCCCCTCACCTAGCCATGATATCCAGCGTATGAAGTTTTATATGCTCAGACATCATGTTGCACAATTTTATTGTACAATAATGCAAATATGATCTCCTGAGAAAATACAGTATTGTAAGTGTTCAAGTTTATTTCCTGGTAATTTGATATTCACATCTTCTGTTGTCTTTGGGAGTTATTCACATTGATTCTCGCATTATGCCCTACGAATAGCATGCATCGCAGAAGGAACCATTGGTTTGTGTTTCCGCACTCTGATTTGGCAATAAGAAATTTACAGGATGTATAGCGAATTTTGCAACAATGTTTCTGTTAAGAAAATCAAACATGGTCTATTCATTCAGAGTGAGGAGAACAGCAATTAAAATTTATATGCAAGACATTTTAAATTTTTTTCATCTGATTTTGATGGCTTATAGAATACTTTAAATGATTATCGTGCACAGATTGCCGTATTCCTCTGGTCGTTGGCAAACTGCATGAGCTGCTTATTTATAGCAAATATGCAATACGTATGTGTAAAATATTTACCATAACATTAATCATGTATGTGATATTTCCAAGATTCATATCTTTCGTGATTGTCATTTCATCATAGTCACCTTTCCTCCATTCATTGCGAATATTCGGAAAGAAGTATTCGATGTGCTCACAGCGGTATGTTTCTTGACTGAAACATCAACAAGAGCCCACATTTCGATATTATTGAATACCAGATTAACTTTTTGAATTTTTTTGAAAAAGTTTAATTGATTCAATTGATTCGACATTCCATTTTGTATCCACTAGCTAACGTTACAAAATAAGATGAGCATTCTTCTTTTCACGTCGATATTTCAATTCTGCCCTGCTGTCAGCGCACTTCAGATGATACAACTCACGAGGTATTCTCAGCATTTTTAAGTTTCTATTTTTTTAAATCGTCTATTTTTCTCAAAAAAAAGATCATCTTGGAATTTGTGGAAAAAAGTTCGCTGTCGCATTCAGCAATAGCATAATTTCCTGGCTCATTTCAGCGGTCAGAAAACGAAAAGAAGGTACATTTTGTACTTTTTATTTAGGTAGTTGGTCAAGGTTTGGTGCCAAATTCGAAATGATATGAAGAACTGGCACTAATTGCAAGTGTGAAAATCGAAGAGATCGAGAGCTCACATTTCCTATGTTACGGCCTTTCAATATTTAACACGGAGAACAAGGTTAGCTCTATATGAGCCGATTCTCATGCCTGAACGACTTTAAGAGCCACGCGGGCATTATGTTTGGTCTAACATTTGGTTATTTCACTGCTTCGTACATAACAATGGCCGTGATAATGATTACGGTATGTTCAGCATTCACTGTTTTCTCGTTTGCGTCACTTATTTACTTGTGGGAAGTGAAATAGGGCCTCAATTTGAAGATAAGAAAGTATCTCCGTACATTCGGCGGAACAACATTCAGCGACAAAACATCCAAGATGCAGTATGACTTTTACTTTATGTTATTGATACACAGGGTAGATGATATTGACAATACAACTATCTGTTATATTTGCAGAGCATAATACCAATACCCACTTCCTTTCTTTGTATCGGTGCTATAACATGTGCGGATGCATATTTGTCCACGATTTTTGCTACAGTAACGCTCTGGGCATGCCTTGGAGTTCAGGTGGGCAGCGGCTAGAGAATTATTCAATAAGGTTATGCTAAGGGGTGTGTTCTGTTCTACTACGTACGTCAATCTTGCCCTAGGAATAAAGCGTCTGTGGTCAGCGTCGGGTCACTATTCTCGTGATTATGTGTGACTTCCAACGATGTTCCAGCGAAGAAAAATCTAACACATAAATGATCACTATAATGTATCGCACTGAAAATAGATTGATTTTTCTTTTTCAATCCCCTTTTATGAATTTTTTTTCTCATCACTCAACGTGAAGAGCGTGGCGTTTTTTTCAGATGTGTTATAGGACGTATCTGCGTTTATACTACGAATGACAAATCGGAATATGCATCGCCTTTTCATCCTTTTCCCCCTTTTTCCACCTTGCTCCGTGCTTCAACCCCACAAGTCATAGGTAACAATTAATCTCTACTTTCTACGGTAACTTCGAATGGCGCTGGAGATCTCGTGAAGCCTATCTGAACATTGAGAGCGGGAGGGATTTTAGACGCTGGGGAGAAGGTGAGATGTTGAATGAACGTAGTGAAGTAGAGGAATAGCTCCATTCTGGCTAGTCCTTCTCCGAGACACGCGCGCTTTCCAATGGAGAAAGGAGTGATTCGAGGGTCCTGGAATGAAAATTTGCTGAGCTTTTCACGAAATTCGAACAAACCTTGACGAATTCGCCCTTCTCATTAATGTGTCTTTCTGGGCAGAAATATTCAGGCCTCTCGAATTCATTTTCATCGAGATGAACAATGGAAAATTCGGGAATGACTCCAGTACCAACTGGAAGGTCGAAGCCTGAAATGAGTCATGTTTAGTGTTTCAAAAACATACGACTAGTCGGAATAATTTTGAATCGACTAGTCGTTAATGAGTCGACAATGCAGTCGATTTGAATAATTCAAGACTAGTCGATATTCGGAAACCAGTCGTTTTCGACACTATAGTCATGTGGACTCACAATAATCAGCTAAACGTCTCTTCATCCAGAAACCCTAATCTCTTATCGGGGCGTTTTTTTCTCTCTCTCGCAAGTATTGATTGAATTCTAAATATCGTGATTGCCTTCGATAGTCACGGGCGCGTTGACCATTCTAGTGAAGTTGAGAGCAACGATATTAGCCAGTCGTTGAGTCTCCTAAAAAGAAGATATGTATTATTTTACCGCATTTTAAACTCAGCCTCACCATAATGACTGCATTGCAGTAGTGCAACTCCTTCTGATCCTCCATTTGGATATTCTGAGAATGGAAAACTCAGTGCGATCATTCGACTGTCAACTCACTCGTTTCCCAATTTTAGTGTCGATCTCAGCTTGCGCTTTGCGCTGCACATCGGGATGATTCACCTGCAAAGACATTTCTTGTTAAGGGTAGGCCTCTAATTGGGCTGAGTCCTGACTGCGTTTCAATCTCCTACGTTTCTCTCACCATGTAACTAATGATGAATCTGAGTGTGGTGACTGTGGTCTCGAATCCCGCTCCCCACAAGTCGTAACAAGCAACGAGCAGTTGTTGATCAGTGAAAGTGCCTAAAAATATTTTAAATTTTAAATACTGGTGTAAATGTATTTATCACCCAAATCTTCTCCCATCGCTTCTCTCCTTCTCATCTCTCCAATGAATGCATCTGCAAAGCATCTTGGAGCCTCGTCTTCGTTAAAATCCTTTTTCACGATATCAAGTTCCTGCGAATAAATTTAACAAATTTACATAATCATGTCTAGAGATAACGGGGTTTATTTCTT
The DNA here is from genome assembly GCA_036245825.1 of Pristionchus entomophagus. Lineage (NCBI taxonomy): Eukaryota > Metazoa > Nematoda > Chromadorea > Rhabditida > Neodiplogasteridae > Pristionchus > Pristionchus entomophagus. Next base: position 17,492,793 of record BTSX01000004.1, on the reverse strand, counting down.
AAAACGCATGCTTACTTGATTCAGTATCTTCAACATTTTATCGTTTCCATCAGTGAGTTTCTGTAGGGGTGACCCGAACAGCTTGTCAAGGTGCCGAATTGACGGGATTAATTCAAGACCGAGCACGATTGGATGAGAAAAGAGAACGATAAACTGAAATGATTAATGTAATTGATTTCATGTCATGACTCTCCTAGCACCCATGCTTGTTGTTTCCCATGCGTCTCAATAGAAAACGATATATGTATGCTCACCTCTGTCATGTATTCATTGATTTTCTTGAAGATAGGATCATCGTAGGGAAGAGTGCGTCCGAATGTTTGTTGCCAAATAATGTTGGCTACGCCATTCTGAAAACCATAGTTATCTCGTGGAAATTTCATTCATTGATTACGTTTGAAACAGTTTTTTTAATTGAAAGAATTGATAAATTACGTTGGAATATAGCTGACTCACGTACCATGATTCCCATTTTGAGATCGATTGGCTGCTTGTTGGCTCCTTCTTCCTTCCAATGGGAAATGATCTCGTGAGAATAGTCAACGGCCGTGTTCTTGAAATGGTAAATTGTATCAATAATTCAAATAAAATGAGTCAATAATCATTTTAAGCGTTCGGAATAAATCAATAAGCAACCTGAATGGTCACATTGTTGAACCCGACGTCTCTCAGTGCGTGCAGAGCGAATCGACGTTGTTCCTAGGAAGATATTTGTTGATGTGCTCATTCTTTTTTCCCTCGCAATAATGAACAGTGAACGATTATGTTATCTATGTGATTGCGTGAAATCAAAATCAAAATATAGCAAAGATCACATTCATGTGGGTATGCACACCTTGAGACTCCAAGATAATCTTGACTGCATCTTAATTTTGACTCTAACAACCATTGTGCTATAGTGTATCCCGATGGAAATCTGATATCACTTTGTGACCCGGCAAGAGTGGAGTGCTATCACACGTGTCACCTATGAAGCGAGTAAAATGGGTGGAGGTTGGCACATTTTTTTACACAAATGTTTGTATAAATTTTTGGATAGCCCATAGGGTCCCTGACAAGATAGCGTCGAGCTTTGTGGCCGAGTGTCGATTTTAAAGACAAGATAGGTCATCGAATTGTATAGATATCAATATATAAACTCATTTATAACTCACCCTCCACATGCCATTGTCGTTGAAGATCAGGCCATATTCACCCTTGACGAGATATTTCATCAACATTTTCGGATTGATTCGATCAGCGAATTTGTCGCCGTCTTTCACGATGTATTCTTGCAGTAACTGAAGATGATAGTTACACGTAATTTTTTTTCGTTTTCATTTCTTTGTTGTTTCGGATTTCCCTATGGTACCATTTTACTAGTGATAACGAATTTGTTTCTACTTTTGTGATTTCCTTGTAAACATCGTTAATTTGTGTAAAGAGGAAAGGTAACAACGAACCTTGTGATCAGTGATAACCACAGTCGGATGGGGCATCCAAATTGTGAAGATCTTACCGTATTGCTTCTTCCATTCGAAGAATTTCTGAATTCACCTTTTTTTGAAAAAAGAAAAGGTTAAACATTTAATAAACCTTGTCCATGTCGACATCGAACTGGTGTAAATTTCCAATGAGAGGAAGAGGAGGAGGACCAGGAGGTAAACCTGATATTTGCGGGAATAAAGATAATTGGATTTTTGAATTTTCCTTTTTTTAAAGACTTGAAGCATGAGACCGAACCTTTAATTTTGTTGATAAAGAGGGAATAGCATACGAGCGCAATAACAGCTAGTATGAAGAGGTAGAGAATCATCCTGAAAGATAACTTAATGGAAGAGCCAAGAACATTCAGAGAAACATGATCAGAGCAGTATCACACGGAACATTCACTCTTCCGTCTATCGACCCCTTTATATTAGGAGTAATACGTGACAACGCGAAAAACGAGAGAACAGAAGAAAGCAAGAGACACACAACAAACAGAGAAGCAATAAGAGACAAACAGAGAAGCGATTGAATGATTCTTCGATAAGAAAACATAGATAACTTCACTTTCCGATCACGGCGTCAAACATGAATCTTCAATTCTGCCTGCTCATATCATTAGCTTATGCGAGTGCAGATGACTCGTCAATCGTCATTTTTTGACCCGAAAATTGATAGTTCAACTTCACATAAATATCAACCCTACTCAGAGTAACGGTAAATCCCGACTAAGAGTTTATTCGACCAGGAATTGAACCCTGCTAGAATAGAATGGCGGAAGAAGTCATGAGCTCTAATATTGAAATTCGGTTTCTACGCACCAAAATTCGCCGAAAATCTTCTACCGAGGGGTCAAAAAGTCATAATTACAAGAACGTTTGCTGGCGTATTTGGATGCGTAGAAACCGAATTTCGGTTATAGAGCTCAGGAAACGACGAATTAAAAAAAAGATACAGCGAGAAAATAACAAAACAGCGAATTTGCATCGGAAAATGCTCCATAAAAGTACTTCCCACAGTGAAATTCCCCATACCAAAATGATCAGGAGAACATAATCTTTCTACTGGAAATTATTTGTTCCCGCCGACCAGTCGATCAAAAAACGGCAATAACTCGAAAACGATAGCCCTTGGTTTAAAAAAATGTAGAGTTTCAAATTCAGGTCGGGTGCGCAAGATTTCGGCTAATTTGACCCTTCCCGGACCAGTTTTCATCACAGAAAGAGAAACAGTAATTGCCGTCGCGTCGTGTTGCCTTCACAAAAAAGCTAGATATCAAAGATAATTTCTGTTGGAAGCCTCATTTTTGTAATACCAAAATATGTACATTAGAAAATCCAGAACACGAAGATCAGTAAGGCACGCTGTTCACAGAACATTGCACAAAGGAGTGTCAGAGTGAAGGCAGAGGGTTCAGAAGAGGCGGAGGAACTGGGGAGGGGGTATATATCGTCGCTCTCAAATGTTCGTCACACTACAGACAGGAATCCACCCCGCATAAACTGATAAGAGAAAGCGTAGTGATGCGATTCCTAGATCAAACTATCAGAGCTCTTTGGGAAGAGATCGCAGGTGCAGTAAAAGTGGAAAACGTGCGCATCCCCCAGCAAGAGAGGGGTAGAGGCGAGGCGAGAGAGAATGGGTCGGTGTAATATCATTGCACATGTCTCTCCCCCCACGCCCTCTCACAGCTCTCCTTCCGCGCTCGAGAACAATTCCGGGAAAATTATTAAAAATCCAATTTTGCGCTTTGCGCTCCCTCGATCTCGCTATAGAGAGGAATCGAGTGGAAGGAAAGTGGGCGGGCTGGCGACCCCTAGATACTGTAACATCACTTTTTTATTGGAACATCAATTCGAGCATATTCTTGAAGAGAATTATTGTTTAGCCTCGGAAAATGATGATTCTTGAGTTTGAATATGGTTTCGAGTGCATGGTATCAGGACAAACACAAAGTTGGGTGCATGAACTAAATACGCTTAATTTTACCGTTCGGTATCTCCGAGAGTGAGGAGGTCGGATCAAAAGGAAAGTAGCTGGGAATTATTCATAGCGAGGAAAGCTGCCTCGCGACAACCTTTGTTTCCTATCTTTATCTATTGACGGTGAGAGCGTGTCTGTTTGATGTGTGGTTGAGGTCAAAAGTCCGCGGTCTCACTAAGCACACTACAATATTTTCTAGGGATGATATGACTAATGCTAGCTTGATACTGGTAAGTAAATATTTTAGGAGATCAGAACATTTGAAGAAAAAAAGTTAAATTGTTTATCCTCACCAACTGAAATAAAATACGTTTCCATATGGCGGTAAGCGTATTCGCATTGAAACAGAAGATACAAGAAGAGAGATACCACAATTACTCTCTACTTTCTACGATAACTTCGAATGGCGCTGGAGATCTCGTGAATCCTATCTGTACATTGAGAGCGGGAGGGATTTTAGAAGCAGGGGAGAAGGTGAGATGTTGAATGAACGTAGTGAAGTAGAGGAATAGCTCCATTCTGGCAAGTCCCTCTCCGAGACACGCGCGCTTTCCAATGGAGAAGGGAGTGATTCGAGGATCCTGTAATGGTCCTTTTTACAGATCTAACGAATAAAATCTAACCTTGACGAATTCGCCCTTCTCATTAATGTGTCTTTCTGGGCAGAAATATTCCGGCCTCTCGAATTCATTTTCATCGAGATGAACAATGGAGAATTCGGGAATGACCCCAGTGCCAACAGGGAGGTCGTAGCCTGGAACAAAACCATTCGTGTTGAGTTAGAAAATGTCTTCTTCATTCGTAAACCTGAATCTCTTTTCCATACTATTTTTGAGACTGACATGCCATCTAAATACCAAGGTTACCTTCGATTGTCACAGGGGCGTTGACCAATCTAGTGAAATTGAGGGCAACAATATTAGCCAGTCGTTGAGCTTCCTAAGATGAAGACATTTATTACTGCACTGCTTCAAAAATTCAGCCTCACAATTATGACAGCATTGCAGTAGTGCAACTCCTTCTGATCCTCCATTTGGATGTTCTGAGATACAGGATTATAATGCAATCATACGATTTAGAACTCACTCGCTTGCCGATTTTACTGTCGATCTCAGCTTGTGCTTTGCGCTGCACTTCAGGATGATTTACCTGAAAAACTTGGCGGTTGGACAAGGTGGATATTTGCTAATATCTTAATTTTTAGACGAGAATTGCACCATTTAAAACAATTATATGGTTTGCCGTGATTTTTCTCCGTCTTGTTCTACCACCAGACCGTGGGTGATGGTTAGCTACTTTACACGAGTATTCCGAATATTTTACCGATTTTGAATTCGGTTAATTTTGCTTCATTTCTCTCACCATGTAACTAATAATAAATCTGAGTGTTGTGACTGTAGTCTCAAATCCTGCAGTCCATAAGTCATAGCAAGCGACGAGTAGTTGTTGATCAGTGAAAGTGCCTGAAGAAAGCACAAATTCAAAACAAAAAGGGGGCTTGCATTTATTCGCACCCAAATCTTCTCCCTTCGCTTCCCTCCTTCTCATCTCTCCTATGAATGCATCGGCAAAACACCTTGGAGCCTCGTCTTCGTTGAAATCCTTTTTGACGATTTCTATTTCCTGCAAGATTATCTGATCAAAAGATCGACCAAATAGAAAAAAAAAATCCTTCTCACAATTAAGCATGATTTTCATTTGAAACCCATGCTTACGTGATTCATTATCTTCAGAATTTCGTCATTTCCGTCAGTGAGTTTCTTTAGAGGCGAGCCGAAAAGTTTGTCCAAATGACAAATAGCCGGGATCACTTCCATGCCGAGTACGAATGGATGAGACAAGAGGACGATGAGCTGAAGTGATTATGTTTATCGATTCTAGAGTAACACCCTTCGCCTAAGGGTTGTGGTGTCCATTGTCAGCGCGCCAACTTTGAACAGTGAATTTTCGAATATTTCTGATTATAAAAACGAGAGGCAATCACTTGTGTCATGTATTCATTGACTCGCTCGAAGAGGGGATCGTCGTAGGGAAGAGTGCGACCGAAGGTTTGCTGCCAGATTATGTTGGCCACGCCAGTCTGGGAAAAATCATTGGTTTCATTGTAGATTCATTCATTCGGCTATTTATCATGTTTGAATAAACTGGACAACATTTACGTTAAATTGAGGAAAAAAGGTGAAAAGATCTGATTCACGTACCATGATTCCCATTTTGAGATCGATCGGTTGCCTGTTGGCTCCTTCTTGCTTCCAATGAGAAATGATCTCGTGAGAATAGTCAACGGCTGTGTTCTTGAAATGACGAGCTATGTACATCAATCAGTCAGAATGAATCAATAATCAAGCCTTTCAAACCTGTATGGTCACATTGTTGAATCCGACGTCTCTCAGCGCATGTAGAGCGAACCGACGTTGTTCCTAGGAGGATATTTGTTGTTGCTTTACTATTTTTGCTCCCTGTACACAGTGAACGATTACGCTATCTATGCGACTGCATACAATCACACAATATCATAACAAAGATGACACTAATGCAGGAATGCACAATTTGAGACTACAAGATATTCTCGACTGCATCTCGCCGACTCTAACAACCATTCCTACAGTGCGGTCACATAGAAAGCTGAGATCACTATGAGATCCGGCAACGGTGGATTACAATATTCAACAACTCACTCGCCACATGCTATTGTCGTTGAAGACCAGCCCGTATTCTCCACCCACGAGATATTTCATCATCATTTTCGGATTGATTCGATCCGAGAATTTGTCGCTATCTTTGACGATGTGTTCTTGCAGTAGCTGGAGATGATAGCTTCACGTTACCTATTCTAAACCCTTTTCCTATCTTTCGTTTCCATTACTTGGATATTTCGGATTTCCCTATGATACGTTTTGACTGGTGACAACGAATTTGTTCGTAAATTTTGCGATTTCCTTGTAACCATCGCCAATTTGTGGAAGGAGGAAAGTTAACAATGAACCTTGTGATCGGTGATAACCACAGTCGGATGAGGCATCCAGATTGTGAAAATCTTGCCGTATTGCTTTTTCCATTCGAATAATTTCTGAATTTACTCTTTCGATATCAAATTTGTAGAAAATTACAAACTTTGTCCATGTCGACATCGAATTGGTGGAAATTTCCAATAAGAGGAAGAGGAGGAGGACCAGGAGGTAAACCTGATAATTGTAGGAATCAAGATAATTGGATTGTTCACTTATCTTTTTTGAAAGATGCATTCTCTATGGAACCGAACCTTTCACTTTGTTGATGAAGAGGGAATAGCATACGAGCGGAATGACAGCTAGTATGAAGAGGTAGACAATCATCCTGAAAAATCCCTTAATAAAAGTACCAAGAACATTCAGAGAAACAGGATTAGAACAGAATAGCACACGGAACAATCACTTTTCCGTGTTCCGACCCCTTTATATTAGGAACGATACGTGACAACGCGAAAAACTAGAGAGCAGAGGAAAGCAAGAGACAAACGACAAACAGGGAAGCGATAAGAGCGATTGAGTGATTCTTACGATAAGAAAACCTAGATGACTACACTTTCCGATCAGGGCATTTAACTCAAAACGTAGGTCAATCCTACCTGCTCATATCATTAGCTTATTCGACTGCAGATGACGCGTCAATCGATATTTTTTCTCCTGAAAATTTATTGTTCAATTTCACAGCAATATCAATCCTACTCAGAACAACGATAAATCCCGACTTCGTCTGCCAGTCCTCTTTGATTAGTCAGAAAAATAATTGGCTAAATCAATTTAGAGTGACTATCTTTCGCTTGAACTATTTTTTCGTTTATTCGACGGGGAATTGAACCTGGTATAATCGAATGGAACGGAAGTTTTACGCTTGAGACCGCTACACCGCCTCTCCAATCATCATCATCATATCTTGTACGGAAAGTACGTTTATCGCGTGCCTACAAGTACATCTCAAATCTCTCGGGAGATATCTGAACATGACGGAAATTTCAATCGTGTGTGCTCAACCGTACTGGCTATCGAAGAGCTTACCTGCCCCATCGTTTACAACGCAGTCAAGAATGTCTTCGTTGCTGGATACTGTTGAACACGCTACCGTGGGTGGGATTCGCACGCGTGCAAAACCTAAATATGCGGATTAGTTTCCGGATTCATCCTCAACTGTCTCCTACTGGTTCTCATCATGAAATTTTCGAAAAAGGAAATGGGCACCTATAGACATCTTCTGTGCGTTTTCGCAGCCTGTGATGCGATCATGTCATTGTCGCACGGAGTAACAGGCCCGGTTTGTTTCGTTATCATCAGGCTTTCCTTTGCTATTTCTGTAGGTGCGAAGATTGTGCTGGCGCACATGACTCTGCTATTTTTTGTACGCGTATCTGGAGAGAACTGATCTAGTCCTCCACAGGTTTCAGCCGCATCTTTCAGAGGGCATACATTGTCGACTCCTCCTTCGGTTCTACTGCCAAATTTCTGTGGCTTCCTGGTCGTGTCAGTAATACTATATTTACATAATATAATCCCCTTCTGAGCATCTATTGCCTGACATGATAAATTGATTGATTGATTGATTGCATAATATTTACTAAAAATACCTCACATTTAGGCGATGATCATTGTATATTCCTCTCTTTTCACACTTCCCTTCTACATTATGAACATTCACTTCTTCTATCGATACTGGAACATCATAAAGTACGTCTTCGATGATTCGATTCAGTATATATAAAATGTCCCCTTCCAGCCCAAATCGACTGTATCTGTTTTCGAACAAGTTTTTCGTGGGCATCCTCGTGGTCGTCGGAGCTGCTGCGATGGTGTTCTGGTGAATATCTATTGACCAATTTCATTTTAAAAAATGTAACATAATCCGAACGGCTTGCGGATGTATGATACTAATTGAAGAGAAAATCAAAACATTGCTGTGAGATTCGAAACTTTAGGGCCGGCCTAATGTCGTTGATGGACAATGGTGATTCGGCATCAAACTTCGCTCGTCAATTCGCTGCCCGATTCAATACCTCGAATGACGGAGCATGGGTCTCAATGAATTACAAGGTGCATAATATCCTGCATAATATTGCATAATATCCTCACTACTTTAAAAATTTTTTCTAATTATTTTATTATTATTATTCGAAAAAAAAAAGAAGGGAGCTGTTCGAGATAATGGTGACATTTCAGACAGCCGCTGGGAAGTGGAACACCAAAACGATCGTACTGATGCTCGTGTTTGATGGTCTGGCCGTCGGCCAGGGATCTCTGGCACTAGTCCTTTGTTCCCTCACATTCCATCATATCAAGAGAGCAACTAAAGTATCTCCTTCGTTCAAGAAGCGTCAGCGAAAGCTTCTGATCGTGTTGTGCTCACAGGTATTAAATTAAATTATGTCATTCTTATAATCAAACGAGATATCTTTTATTTTTGAAAATAAATCTTCTTGCGTTCCAGTCTTTTGCGTGTACATTCCATATCTCACCCTCATCACTTCTCCCATCATCCACCTTGACATGGGCATCTTTCCTGATCTTTGTCCACTTGCTATCGCCTGTTTCCCCTCGTGGGATGCGCTCGTTGTCATCATCCTCATCAGATATTACAGAGAAGGTTATCTCCCATGATTTGTCATTACTCGACTGTGACAACGCCATCTGGATCTGTTTTCCATACTATGATCTCACAAAATCCACAACTGGATTCTAATGCTATATTATTCAGGACTGTTCAGTTGCTACCGATCAACAAAGATGCGAAAAGAAGATTCACAGTGGAAAAGTGCGATGTCATTGTCAATAAATCGCACCTGATGATACGTATCTTCCAACCTCCATTTCATTCCGCTCATATAGCTCTTCCTCAAGCATCTGATGCTTGCCATTAATTCGATTGTTCTCTGTTTTCCTGTTCTTATCTTTATCTTTAGGTTTCCACTTTTTCTCGTTTCAGGCATCTACTATGCTTTTTTGGTCGTTGATTACAATGACGTAATCGGTTTCTCAACTGCGATAATCAGAATAATTTATTTTCTCGTCAAATACACTTCGTAACCTGTTGCTGTTACGACAGCTCGTTTAATTCCACGTAATTTCCCCGATTAGTTCCAATTATTAGCGAGTTGAGTGAAGTAAGTCTCTGTCTCTGTTCTCGCATCTCTCTGCTCTCTGGAAACACAAGATTTCACTCAAAAACTCAAAATGTTCAATACTGTGAAATATGAAAATTCTTGCCAGGAATTGCCATCCTAAAAATTTAACCCACACGAAAGTCTTCTCTTCAAAGAACGAGAAGCGAAGTCCAACAGGCATGTGCTTTGCTATTTGCGGCTGACAAAGTGGAACAGAAACTATGACAACTACTACGATTCTGAAAAGTGATAAATCAATATTGTGACACATGATCTGCCACACTCACATTGGTATGTTCACATCGTAGAACGCAATTGAATAGTATCTTAGGTGGTCATAGCGAGTGATCAGTGCGAATGCTGGATATAGAAGGAACGGTGGCCAAGACACGGCCCATAGCGGGACTGTGATCCGTGAGAACATCTATGGTCTCGAAATGGCTAATTTTCTGAAAACTCAGAAGTACCTTGATCAGATTGATGTTTTCCCTGAGCTGGTAGGACCGTGTTATCGAATATGAATTGTGGCTTGTGCCTCTCTTCAGAATCTTCTCCAGTTCTCGATTATCCGAGCGATAGACGAACAGGCAAAACTGAGAATTCGAGTTACTCAGTTAGCACATATAATATATTAACATACTACAAGTCCGGCAAGCATGTACATTCCATCGTGAACCAAGTTGGCAATGTCCGATGAGTAGCCTGCAAAGTAGATAATGATTAATATAATTCTAAAGATGAAACTTACCATAAACGACAAGAAATGAAGCGGAATATGTCGAGGATAGGTGAATCATTTCAACCACCACAAAGAATATGGTGGTAGGCCGCCCGCCTCTTTCGTACCTCACAGAGTATTTTCAAAACATAGTACACCCTTTTCAATTTCGATCTCAAGCATAATTTAGAAATTGTACAGTCAAATTGCGGTCTAATAGTTTTGAATTTTAGGTTTCTAAGCATACACAACCTAATTTTGCATCGCACAAGCATGAGGAAAAAATAATAATAGAAAAATATTACCAATTCCAATGCGTTGATGCGAAGAAGCGGTCGAATGAAATGAAAAACAGAAGAGAAGTGAAATAAGCCATAAATGCCTCTCTGATCAAACTGCATGCAATCATGTCCGCAGTGGCAACTGAAGCTCAGAATATGACGTCGAAATCAAGGACGTTTCAACCTTTTTCGTTCGGTCCATAATATTGATGATGTATGACGTACAGTCGGAATAATCCGCTAATAGCCGCGTGACTTATGCAGAAATTCAAGTGTAGTCTAAGCTGAAAATCATGTCAAAACACCAATCTGTCAAAAACCCAAAATCTGACTCACATTCTTGTGTAATTGAGATTTCCAAACTGCAGTCATCACTGGTATACTTGCAACGAATTGAAATATTATTAAGATAATCTGAATAAAATAAATTAATAAAATAATTGTGCAGAAGATGACCTCAAAGATGTAGAGACACTCGAAAACAGGTGAGAATTGATCAGTAATATTACGATTTAGGTAGTTCACTAGGAACATTTCTGACAAGTAGTAGTGATCTTCGAAAGGGGTGAGATAGAGAGTGCGAACTACGCTCTTCGACACTTTTCGATTCCAGTCTTTCTCGAATAGGATATTTAATAGGGTTAGTTTGGGTGGTACTGAGTATTGGAAATGTACCAACGTGACTTTGAGCATGTGGGATTTTAATTAGTCTGGGGCACGATACATTGTACTCTCGTTTATAGTTAAAAACGAAACAAAGGCCAAATACAATACTGAAAAGTGTCATGAATGCGTTATGTGTTCGTTTTCGATTCTCTGTTGATTATGACTCCACTCGAGCCGTTCAGTTATATCTCACTATGCAAAATCTCTGCCAATGTAAATCATCGAAGTGTATTTCTAAAGCGAGCACTGATTCGCTTCGGAAATATTATTGATAGTCGCTGACGCATATAATATACAGCGACTTCTAAATATCAAAAACAAACCGTCTCGTTATGACGAAGCAATATTCCTGTTTACATTTTACATTTTGTTCTTCATTGGATCATAGATCTGTTACACAAGGACGTAGTCAAACACTTCCGTCTCTAAGGATGAGGTACGCTTGCTATCATTAGAGGAGGGGGAGGGGTGCTGGAAAATGAGAGGAGTGTCCGTAAAAACACCATAAATAAGTTCCTAATTTGCTAAAATAAGTTAAATCTAGAATGGAAAGCCGTTCACAATCAATCAGCTCCACATTAATTTCAGTATCTATGTTCCGATTGTCTCGGATCTATGCGGTAGTTGTTCCGACGAACGGGCAAACAACCGAGAGGAGAGTCGACAGCAAACTTCACCTCCCTATTGTATCCTCTCGCTACACACTGTTTTCACGAGTGAGAGAGAGTCACCGGATAGTGTACCCAACATAGAGGTCAAATTGGAACGAGAGAAAAGGTAGAGCTTGTTCTGTTTTGTGCTTCGAGCTGTTTCGCTCTGTGCGCTTCATAGCACGTTCTATATGTATTTAAGGTTCGCTGCTTTAAGCTGAATGAGAATCCGTTCTTCCATCGGGACAATCCTCTTCGAGAGTGCTTGCAGCACACAGGTTTTGATTTCCAGCTTGCCTTTTCCTTAGTTTTCCCATTCAGGATTTTATTCTCGTCGCAGCACTTCATTCAATCTGCCAGCGACACTCCGGAAGGTTAGCCTTATTGCTGGAGGGGGGGGGGCACTCGGGGGAACATCCAGTGAGTGGACACGAATGGATTCGCCTGCTTAACGATAACGCTTTATCACAGCTCATTTCCAATTGTGTAGACAATGATGGCTGCCGGTTCAATTAACTTCAGGACCTGATATCTCTCTTTTACACGCAATCTCCCTCTTTTCCAGCATGGAGCAGCACGATGGATACCTCGGTCTAGCTGTAGTCAACGTGTTCACGATGATATCATCACTATTAGCTCCTTGTCTCACCAATCATTGCAGTTCGAAGGTATGTCGCACGTATCATGCTAGTTGTTGTATTGGAAGGTTCTCCCTTTCCCCTATCTATTACAATGATCATAATCCGTACTTCATCGAGGATCTCCTCTTTTCCCTATTATCATAATCCGTGCACGGGCACTTTCCGTTGTTCCCTCATCGCCCAACATTTTGCACAAGTGCTTTTTGCATTCTCGAAGAGGGCGGCTCGCGTTCCCTACTCTCACTATCTCCCGCTCGTAGCTGTGTAGATAAAGCTCTCTCTGAGACGGGATAGACAACTTTTCAACACTAGTGATTTCTGATTGGTCGCTAGTTGAGGACAGAATTAGAGGACTCAGAATATGGATGGAATTTCACCCCAATCCTTTTATTCCAGTGGATCTGCTCGATCGGTGTGCTCTGCGCCTGTTTCTACGTTCTCGAAAAAATGAATCTTCTTCATTGCATGTGCCGTTCTCGGAATCGGACGAACAAGTTAATTTCGAAATTGTATTCAGAGAATCTGATTGATATTTAGTTTACAATGTCGGAGATGAAACGTCTCTGCTCGAGGAGTCGACACTAAAATCACTGGATCGGAACCATTCGATCAGTAGGTGAGATTTTCGAATCCCAGGATGATAATTGAAGTATGTGTTTAATCCTAGTTCACGATTTGTTGAGATTCTTAGCAATGATAATGAGAACGTACGAAAGCTGATCCTCGATTGCGGACCTAATTTGTTTTCTTAAATTTCAGAACTATCACTTCTCTGGCCGTTTTTCTCTCCGGAATAATTTACATCATCATAACGATATTGTACAATAAAGAGGGAATCGACACAAACTATCGCAGCTACTCGGATCTCGAGATTACGTTCGTTCTTTCGAATAGCGGTATATAGAGTGATTTTATCGAATCAGGCATTTCTACGAGACTTTCGCGGTCGTTTGCGGAATTTCAATGTGTATGTGAGGAGAGAGGAAAGATGAGGAGATCGAAGGAAACATCGCATCTCTGGACGTTCCGCATAAGACGTGGCAATCGGTATCGATTATTTTTGTAGAACCCTTTATGCGACAACTGATTCAGGTGGAATGCTGAGCATCATATTTGAGGGGAAAATCGTAATTCTGGTTCCATTTTTCCTCTACAGTTCTTTATTCAACACTCTCTGGGTCACCATAATTCCAACTACTCTTCATTACACTAATGTGAGTTTTTATTCTCAAGATAACAAAAACATTTAATAGTTCTAATAACTATTTTAGAGCCTATCAGATTACATTTACATCACAGCATACTTCAGTATGTCATTCGCTGTTGGAAGCTTGATTAGTATGTAAATATCATGGTAAGGCTAGTTTATAATTCGCATTCCAGTATGTTTCTTCACTACCCAACTGTCGGAAACGTTCGAAGACTTCGCGATGCGACCTCTCATGGTGTTTGGTTCTGTAGCGCAGTTGGTAAGGAGGATAGGATATTTCAATTGTTCATGAATCCCAGATACTCTATGCATGGATGATTCCATGATTCCGTCAAACAGTTCGATCCAGCCTACAGATGAACCGTCGTTGCTCATTCAACCAAGGTTTGATCAACTCATCAATTGTGCTCAATTTTCCTTGCCAGTATTTTCCCACTCCTCGCTCTCGCTTCGCTCTTCGGTGTGGCGGATGCAGCCAACAAAACAACACGGTTCAGTGTTTCTGTTTCTGTGAAATAAAAAAAAAACTTCGAAAACTAGTGCAATAATGAACGGTGGAAGAAAATATCGTGTTTTCAAATTCAATAAGCTCTGATTTTCTGATCCTCCATAGTTCTGATCTTCAGAACGATGATTTGTGCTCGACTGATTCCCGATCTGAAGCACCAAGTGTTCGGAGCTGCCAGATTCTATACGGTTTGCCATTGAGCATTTCTTATTCCTTTTGTGAAATATCTTCAGTACCAAGCTGGCTGAGAAATGGAAGCGAAATCTGCCAGTAGATCAAAACTGGACCTTTCAGTCTCTGGCGGCTTCTACTGTTTTCTTCGCTTCATCTCAACATGTTCGCCTACGCCGGTGGACTGGTTGTCTTATTGGTGAGCATAGCTCACTTCCATTTTCTTGCCGCTTTACGCGACCAAAAACGGAAAAGAGAAAGTTCTAACATTCACAGTAACAGTTATATTATTTTTCAGGCAGCAGCCATTGCGGTTTGTTATTTGAAAATTTGAGGTTTGATATTTGAAAATTTAAAATTCTAATGCAACGATGCACAGAGGTTTCCCGTACTCGAACGACCTCCCAAAGTTGTTGTTCTCACAAGAATGAGTGAAGCTTTTGTTGTCAGAGGCTCGAGATTATCAAGAAATGGGACTTTAAATTGTTGATTGTGTTGTATGGACAGCTGAAGGTTTATTATTTTTCAAAAACAGTTCTTTGTTATGCAAACCCCATCTGATATTGATAACACTAACAATGCACAACACGAGTAACATCAATGAACATCCAGGTGGAAGTTTAATCTGCTTGTTCAAGAGATCCGTTTCTTAACAGCACATTTGCCTGATAAACATGAACGATATCTATATTTCTCCTGAACTAAGCCATTCCCTAACCGTTGCTTCGCTTGCTCTATTCTTCATTTCTGTCTCGATAAGTGTTCTCATTCTGTTCTGTTTCTACAAAATCCCGTCGTCCCACCAGTCAGGAGTTCGCCGATATCTAATATATGTACAGGTATTGCTCGTCAGTAATTTGGTTCCGTTTCATGAAAATATTGAGGTCCTATCAATAATTTATGACATTCATTTTGACATTCTGTTTGGAGTTCATCCAATCTTTCCGGTGCTTGGAGCTTACTGTAGTGGACTGTTGTGTATAGCCCGAGTTCCATTGGCTACGAGCTTTGTGAGTTCAAGAATCTGATTCACTAGATAATTCAATGTGTCGAATGTTAGCATACCTTCCGCAAAGCATTAGTGTATGGTGTAAATATCTTGTCACCTTGTAACTACCCACAGGGAATAACAATTGCGCTGATCGGGAACGTTGGTGTCAGTATGCTTATGTGTCTCGTGCATCGATATCAGACCATCCTGCTGCCCTCTAGTAGGTTCAAAGTCGATATGGTTCTTTCACCTTTATTAAACCCCTTATTCAAATATATTATTCAGAGAGTGGTTGGTTACGTGCATGCTGTTATGGTACTTTCATTCTCTTTCCCGGGCGTGTCTTTGATGCTCGCGAATGTTGATGAGAGAGAAAACGAACGTCTAATTGATGAGGTTCCACTATGATTTTCACGTTGTGTACGATGATTCGTCTCTTCCCCTCATGTAATTATTGCAGTGTCCCTTCAACATCAGCTGGATTCGTGACCGGGGCTTCTCATACGCAATGTTCGAGCACTTCTCCTGGATAGAGCCGCTAGTAATCGCCGTGTCCATTGTTTGCTCATCTCATAATACGAATGATAATTTCAACGTTTAGATTCTCATCTTCTCGATTATCATTATTGCGTCAATGTGCGCCCACATAATACACGTGCTGAGAACATCAGTGAGAACGACAATTATTGCTCACCATCTGACCTTACCAATTGCCAGTCAATCCACAGCACGGAAAATACTCGCCTCATTCGCCGATCGGTCATCAACCTCTTCACTCAGGTACGTTGTGACCCTTTAGAGGACCATGCAGAAATCACAATATGACCTAATGTAGAAGAGCTGATAATTGCATCTGACTAGTATTTCAAGGGAATATTTCCCCATTTTCATCGTGTTATCACTGCATGTTCAGATATTAGCACCGTGGTCTCTCATTATCCTCCCCGGCGAGATTGTCATCCTGAGTATCCTTCCCAGTATGCCCATCCCGTTCGGTAAGCACACTTTTCGTGTTACCCAAGCCTAGAATCAATGGGAAGCGCCTTTGACTACTCCATCCATTTCATCTGGACGGTTTCACCTCTGTAATCCGTCCCCTTGACCACGTTTTCTGTGAACGGTTCACCTTTTCAGAAGTGGCTCTGGTCAGTTTCAAACTCCTCCATCTACACACACTTATCCACAGCATACTGCTGATTGCGCTTACACCTTCTTTTCGAATATTTATCATCAGATCATTAAGCATCGGAAATTATGGAACGGCCAGCATCAATTCCGTTCAGAAAATAGACAAACGAATATAGAAAGTATCATAATATTCTACTTCATTCGTGTGAAAACTACGTCGTTGAAGAGTGATGTACAAGAAATACAGGCATACAAGAAGGCAAACAGATATAAAAGAAAACGGATATGAAGTTAGTTTAGTTGATAAATATGGTTGTTTGGCTATAGACGAAAAGGTTTTAAATGAACAAGGGAACGCTCTTATTCATTACCCAGTTTTGTTCCGTTCAAAATTCGAATATTTTCCACTTTACAAGTTTTGCATTTGAATCACAAGTTAAATTTATCAAACTTGCATGATGTCAAATTTGTACGCCATTTCCTTCCACTACACAACGATCTCTCACTCGGTAAAATCACGCACCTACCCGAAATTCGCAAAACCACTGGTCGTAGAAACAATCTCTCCGATCGTTGAATATGAATATGTTGCGTTTCTTCATTTTATTTACCGCTCCTCTTACACGGTATTACCGTGTGGCTCACTGAATAGCAAATCACAATGAACGTTGTTAGAACTCTTTCAATCCAAATTCACGATGCCATCAAGACCCTTCGTCACATCTGTACAGTGTTTTCCTTCGTGTTCGCAGTCCCTGCCATCACCGTGGTTATTCTGTGCGCAAATCGCGTGTCTAAGCGCTATTCTTTGCTTCTCGGTCTCATTATAGAGAGTAATACATATATTGGCAACATATTTATACTTCGCTTCAGACACTAGGCGTTACCAGTGATGTCGTGTTGCAACTAATATGGGATCCTCTAATGCTTCTCCCAGATACTTGCATCCTCAGGTTTTAATTCAAATCGTAATCTTTTTTCAGAGAAAATCCGCTATTGAACATTCCTGGAGGAGCAAATCTATGTTACGTATTTTATTTAGCTTTTCTGTGGATTATTCACTACTTTACCAGGAAATATGGGTCATAATCCGCAGCCTTAATATACCCGTTTTCGCTGCCTGCTTTTTGGAGAGACATCAAGTTATTTTAAGAATATTGCTGATAAATGGTGCATGAAATTGTTGTAGGCAGTGCAAAGTCCAGGATCGCGGTGGATTTTGCTAATAATAGCCAAATTTCTCTTTTTCGCAACAATCATCCTCCTTATCATTGTGGTCGTTTCTACTCTGAAAGTGAGACTCTGTTACTTTTCAATGGAAGAAGTCAATTGTTATGCATATATCAATGGCGAACCACAGTCAAAAGAGAATAATCGCACATAAAAGACTGCTTCCGAACATAAACAACAAGTTTCCAGGTTGCTGAAATGTCACCGAGTGCTGAGCACGCTACA
The DNA here is from genome assembly GCA_036245825.1 of Pristionchus entomophagus. Taxonomy (NCBI): domain Eukaryota; kingdom Metazoa; phylum Nematoda; class Chromadorea; order Rhabditida; family Neodiplogasteridae; genus Pristionchus; species Pristionchus entomophagus. The sequence continues at coordinate 17,474,794 of BTSX01000004.1, read as the reverse complement.
CTACAGTGAATATAAAATAAAATGAACCGTTTATTATAAGTTATAATAAGTTATTATAATTTTCATAAACAACGATTGCGGAGCGGAGAATGCACGTCTTGTGCTGAAATTTTCAGAGGATGCGTTTTTTGCATGCCGCTTCAGGGTGACGTTCTTGAAAATTTGAAATTTAATTGTTTTTTTGACATGCCACCGAAAAATGTGAAAAACTTTAAAAAAATCATTTCTCGAGCGAATTTTCGAGCTACAGTACTCTACTGGTGCGTCTGGTGAATTTTTCAGTTTCTTTTGATTTTCAAATTTATTTTCGTAAATCGCTGATTATTATTGATAGTATTGGTGCTCTTTATCGGTTGTCTGTCTTGAAACGTCCCCAACAATGCACTCGCCACGCTCAACAGCGCATTTAGACTACAAACTCCGTATTTGCCGCGGGGCCGCGTCTTGTTTGTATTGTATTTCACTTTCACTTGCGTTCATTCGCTTTTTCCTCCTTATTTCGCTCAAAATCTGTTTCTTTTCATGATTTGTGGCATCTATCATTGATTGATAACAGGTATGCGCTGTCCTCGAGAAGCCCGCTACCATGGAATGAGAGGAGGAAAGTCGGTGGTCGTCGAGCCCCATCGCTACGAGGGTGCGTTTGCTTATTTCATTTTATTTTAAATTGTGCCAGCTGGACTGGGCAAAAAGATGTGTTATTCTCCGTTTCATTCAATTCATTAATGTCTACTCTGATTAGATAATTCTAAACACGATTGGTATCGATGTTTTGTTCATAGTCACTCAACACTGATTCAGGTGTGTTCATCGTCAAGGGCAAGGAGGACGCGCTGGCCACCAAGAACATGGTGGTGGGAGAGTCTGTGTATGGAGAGAAGAGAGTATCCGTGGAAGACGGCGGATCCTCCATCGAGTACAGGTTAGTGTAAGATGTTTCTTTGGCACTCGCATACTTGGATGGAAGGTCTGTTTTGCACGTATCCCTCTCCTCTCCTCATCGGCAACCATTTCTCTTGTCTCTCTTCTAACCGATTCTGGGGATGAAACGTGCGCCCGATAGGAACAGTGAGAATAGAATAAGATTGCACGAAATGCATTCGCGTCTCTTGTATCCCCACACTCATTTCCATTCCATTTCCACCAAAGTAAAGAGCCGTTCCCAGCCTTATCCAGTCCATCACTCCTTTCTCGAGCAAAGTGCGGGGAAAACTGTTGAACTGGTCCTCCATTAGTGGGATGACCATACTCCCCTTGCAGAGGCAAACGCGCAAGGCGAGGCGCATACGTGAAAATAGGCCTTCCAGCCAACGATACAAATACCGCTTATTATTTTTGAACATTGCCAGCGAAATAATAAAGATATTACATTTTATTCAGTTATTTCAATAAATTATGCACGTTGCAGTGTGGAACCCCTTCCGCTCTAAGCTTGCTGCTTCGATGATGGGAGGTCTCGACAACATCCACATCAGGTGCTTATCTAATTCATTTTGTTTTTTAATATTTATCCTATGAACGATATAATTATTTAGTGATAGACCAGGTCATTTTTCTTCTTTTTTTCCTTTTTCTTTCTTTGGTGTCTCCTTTTCCCATGGACTAGTCGGGCACCGGATGAAAGGGTAGAGGTGACGTTGCTCGAACCAGCCAGGTCCAATTTTTGCCTTTCTTTTTTTGACAACTTCCTCGTTTGGACTAGTCGGGCATAAGATGAAATGGGAGAGTGATAATCTCCCGTCAAGACAAGAAATTTTCGATTGTTTTTTTGTGTCAAAGATTTTAAATATTTTTTCAGGCCTGATCAAGCTGATCGATCAAGCCGATGATCGGACACTACCTCGGAGAGTTCGCCATCTCATACAAGCCCGTCAAGCACGGCCGCCCCGGTATCGGAGCCACCCACTCGTCGCGTTTCATCCCCCCTCACATGGTTTGTAACAGTTTTTTTGCGATAAAATATTATTTCCTTGTGGCCAATGTCTTTCGTGTTCCGCATGATGAATATTGGATTTGTTTTTCGAGTAAATATTTACATTTATCGATTTCACTTTTGAAGAAAGACAATAAAAACGGCGAAAGCTTCTGAATAATTGTTTATAGACGAATAACAACTTCTGGACAATTCAACTAACGAAACACAATAATAATGTGATAATTGTGATAAGGCCAATAACTTCTAGGGCACTTTGGACAAAGGAGAATGAAAACGTCTGTGAGGGGCTTTGCTCAGTTATGTACAGGGCCTCCGTTAGCATCGACGATTGCCTTGAGTGATTGTGGGACACGATTAATAACCGAACGACAAAGATCAATTGTACAATAATGCTTCCACCAGTACTGTGCACTATCGATTAGTTCTTGTTGATTAGTGGGTTTGGCCTCGTTGATAATCCACTTTTTCATGATTGCCCAAATCATCTCGATCGGATTGGCATCGGGGGACTCGGGAGGGAAATTCTCGCACTGAAATTCGAAATAAAGTTATTTACTTCGAAGCTAGCAATTGCCACGTGTAAATGTAAATATTTGCTTATTTAGTACCTGAATTCCTTTGTTCTTGAGAAATCTCTTTGTCGTCTTTGATGCATGGCACGGGGATGAATCTTGCAGAAAGATCGCTGCTGATCCGTACACATCCCTGCAATATAATCCAAAAAGTTTAAATTATTTTGCTTTAAAATCTGACCTCACGAAGGGGACGAGTGCGGAAGTGAGAATTCGCTGATAGACAATCGAATTCACTCCCGTTTCTCCACTCAAAATGATCATCTTCGAAGCTCCTCTCCACGAAATTGACGCCCAGATTAGAATCTGGGTGAATCAAAGTCATTAAGAAAGATTGAAATGAACTCACTTTGGTAGTGAATTTGGGCGCTGGGAGAACAGAAGCTGCTCTCGACAGAACCCAGATGGATTTGCTGTTCTTGTCGAGTTGGACGACCATTTCGTCGGAGAAGATGTGCATCATAAACTGCTCATTCGTGCGCAACTACAAGCATAATCGTGTGAGTTTCAGTGTGTATTTATACAAAGCTAAACGCTCTAATTTACAAACTTATTGCTTACCTTTTCAATAGCGTAGGCTAGCCGAATCGATCGATTGACTAATCGAACAGCGAATCCATATCGTGCTTTCATAATACGAAACCCTAGATCTTCTCTCCACAAATAGATGACGCTCTTCGATACCTGAACATCCATTCATTATTTTATACATGTAAAATATTTCCTACCCGAAGTCCCAAATTATCTTCGATTTCTTTCTGCGCTTGAGCAGTGGTCCGATGTCCATCAGTCTCGTATAGCAGTCTAATCAGTGACTTGACTCTCCCATGGTACGCTTTTGCTACTGAAGTGGGTGCGTACTCGTTTTCCTTCTTCTCTTCATCCCCTAAGCACTGTCGGCGAACAGTGCTTTTTGAGATCTTCTCTCCTCTCCTTCTCAGAATTTTCGCAATCTTCGCATAGGAGAATCCTTGATCCTTGAGTACTCTCACGTCATCTCGAGGTACTTTCCTCCCAATATATTTCTCCTGCCTTTTCTTCTTCTTCCTCTCATGATATTTATTCACAGTACTCTGCAACAGTAGTGTTGCCAACTGATAGGTTGCTCTCTCGAGCGCTTTATTTTCTAAAAACGAACAAGTGCACAGGATGGATAATTCATGAAAAAATAACGGCTCTGTGTTTATCAGGCCGTTTTCTTAGAGTCAGCAAAAGTGTAACAGGACTTCGCACAGCAAAAAAATATCCTCTAATATGCTCAAAAGTTGGCCCTAGAAGTAAGTTTTGATTCTAAATCGACTGGCGTTTTCCGTTTTTTCGATCAGAAGCTTCTGAATACCGGTACTACGAGACGTCGGTTTTGCGAAACTCTTGTTATGCGATGAAAATTGATCCGAAAAAGGTCGAAATGGCCACTATTCTCGCGAACCTACCAGAATTAATTCTTAACACAATGGGAAAAATCGAGGCTCAATGTCTTTTCGTTTTCGAGAAAAAGTCGTTTTTGACAATGGCTACCTGCGGCAAAACCCCTTGGTACGTTTGATGAGCACTCTCCTGATCATTTTAGCACGATGGGTTAAAGCTTTTGGTTTCCTTTCAAAAAATAAACTGCCTAAAACCGCAGCCAACTCGCTGTATTTTTGTTTATAACGTTTTGCTTTCGTAGTTTCAGGACGACGGATTGTTTTTTGTAAGTTTTCGAGCAAAATATTTTTTTTGCAAAAATCGATGCACCGGCGGGGGGTCGAACCTGATGTTCATGTTTCTTGATTAATTATTCAAATATTCACCGTTGAACTGCAATGTGTACTTTTACACACACACATATCACTTATTTTTCAGCAAAAGACTAAGTTTTTGGCTTGAAAAGTGGCAAAATCCATATTTGCTCTGCTCAGATTTAAAAAAAAGGAAAACGTCAGTGGATTCAGAATCATCAGTTACTCCTAGGGACGAATTTGATCACAGTCTATCCTTTCAACTTTAATCCTATGTGACACTCTGTGATTTACCATGAATAAATAACGAACCTTTATGGGGCGTCCCATTCTTCAGCTTTCTGCCGATTTCAGCTTACAAAGACGAAAACACGCCCTGGAATATGTTTAAATAATTTATGAAAACTAGTGAAACAAAGAAATAATAGAAAATTTGAAATAAATTCAAAAGCGCGCACTTTCCTATCATTTCATCATCAATTTCGCAATCTTTATTGATCTGCCCATGTTCTGTTTTTTTTACGTTTTGCACTTTTTATTAATTTATTTTACGTTATATCGCTCTGTATTAATACTTCACCGCTTCACAGATGCCGAACTGGCTCGTAAAACGATGTGACGATGGCACATTTGCTATTGTGGATGAAGATGTCATCGATGGTATCGCTGATGTAGGAGAGACAGTGCGAGTCTTGGTCGGATCCGGTTACGATGGCGTACTCAAGGCAACGGGAAGATTGAGAGCAATGCAGAAACTGAAAGCAGAAATGGAAACAGGAGCATCTACTCCGGATTCAAGCAGAAGAAACAGAAGAAATGTTAGTTTCTTACCATTTCTTATTATCTTTCTCCATTCTGCACATTTTTCTCCGAATTAAGGACACATAAAATGTTTTGATTAATGATTATGATTTTAGAATATGACTCTGTCATCTGCAAATGGTTCGCCTGCCCCTCCTGGCCGTTCTTCCTCTCTTCCTCTAGCCAATGCCACTCATGGCAACACTTCAAGTTCCACGACTGGAGCAGCTCCTGTATCTCAGAGCGGTCTTATCTCTCACTCATCAGCTACGTCTTTCCTTCCACTCAATGCAAGTGCGGGAGCTAGCAACGGTGAGTTTTTTTATACAACTTTGGGATGATCAGATATTCGGACAAGCTTTAGAGTGTGCAAAATAGAGCAAGCACTGTCTACTTTATCTACATTATTTATAACTATATTATTGACTGGACTGGTTTTCTAGTTCTCGACGGCATTTTGGCGTACTTGAGGAAAAATGATGAGAATATGGAGCGAATGGAGCAGAAACTGGACGGATTCATTCTTCAATACACTCCTCTGATCAAAGATGGCGCGGACTTTGCGAAAGCAACAGTAACCCAGGTAAGTGTCATTTCATAGAGGACCAAAGACAATAATTGCACTGCTGATATAAAATGTACAGCTCGAGGGCTTCACTGAGTGGAAAGAGGAGATGAAGAAGGAGCACAAAAAGCTGAAGAACGCAGTGGATCAGCTTAATGAGAAGATTCCTGCCAAGAAAGGTTAATACTTTAAAAGGTTTTGCAAAGAACATTTTCTAAGGATTACAAAATCGGAATGTGTGATATGTTTCTCGCAACTCAAATCTAGTGGTTCCATATATAATATATTAAATAAATGAATGTTACATCATTTTAGGTTTTCACTACACTTACTTGACAAGAGAGACAGTCGATGCAATCGACAAGGGCTCCTTGAATCCTGCTCGTCTGGCAACACGCCTTCAGAAGGCCATCTACAAGAAGCAACCGGGGGAGAAGCTCAAGAATGTGGAAGATCGAGTAGATCAGGCAGCAGTCAAATTCATCTTTGATGTGAGCGTTACAGCTTATATTCGCGAAAATAAAAGTCGGTGCTTTCCTGTGTATTTCAGTGCGTCAGCTACCGAAGGGAGTTCTCGACAAAGGACCAGAAGGATTTGGCAATGAAAGCGATGCAAGATAGACTCAACCAATACGCAGCGAATGGTCGGGCAGAGAGAGACACTCTTTTGATTGCATTCACGAGAGCGCGCAGAAGCAAGAATAGAAGACAACCCAATCCGAAAGGAAAGAAGAGAAAGACGACAGCGACCCCTCACCTCAGAATGGACGATTCGTCTCATTCCCGCTCTCGCTCTGGCTCTCCTTCCCGCTCTCGCTCCCTCTCTCGCTCTCGCTCTCGTTCTCTCCATCGCTCTCGAGAGTCGTCGGTGGGAACGTTCGGAGGTAACTGCAACACCAACAAGAGAAGCAGAATCATATACTCATCGAGTGAGGATGAGGATGAGTCTGATCCCACCCCGTATCTTGGCAAGAAGATCAAGCAAGAGGCTATTGATTAACTGCTCATTATTATTTCACTATCAATCGTTATTATATTCTTTGTCTATTCATTACCCCGAAGATTTCATTCTCCTTTATCCAAAGTGCCCTAGAAGTTATTGGCCTTATCACAATTATCACATTATTATTGTGTTTCGTTAGTTGAATTGTCCAGAAGTTGTTATTCGTCTATCCACAATTATTCAGAAGCTTTCGTCGTTTTTATTGTCTTTCTTCAAAAGTGAAATCGATAAATGTAAATATTTACTCCAATATTCAAAAACAAATCCAATATTCATCATGCGGAACACGAAAGACATTGGCCACAAGGAAATAATATTTTATCGCAAAAAAACTGTTACAAACCATGTGAGGGGGGATGAAACGCGACGAGTGGGTGGCTCCGATACCGGGGCGGCCGTGCTTGACGGGCTTGTATGAGATGGCGAACTCTCCGAGGTAGTGTCCGATCATCTCGGGCTTGATCAGACCTGAAAAAAATATTTAAAATCTTTGACACAAAAAAACAATCGAAAATTTCTTGTCTTGACGGGAGATTATCACTCTCCCATTTCATCTTATGCCCGACTAGTCCAAACGAGGAAGTTGTCAAAAAAAGAAAGGCAAAAATTTGACCTGGCTGGTTCGAGCAACGTCACCTCTACCCTTTCATCCGGTGCCCGACTAGTCCATGGGAAAAGGAGACACCAAAGAAAGAAAAAGGAAAAAAAGAAGAAAAATGACCTGGTCTATCACTAAATAATTATATCGTTCATAGGATAAATGTTAAAAAACAAAATGAATTAGATAAGCACCTGATGTGGATGTTGTCGAGACCTCCCATCATCGAAGCAGCAAGCTTAGAGCGGAAGGGGTTCCACACTGCAACGTGCATAATTTATTGAAATAACTGAATAAAATGTAATATCTTTATTATTTCGCTGGCAATGTTCAAAAATAATAAGCGGTATTTGTATCGTTGGCTGGAAGGCCTATTTTCACGTATGCGCCTCGCCTTGCGCGTTTGCCTCTGCAAGGGGAGTATGGTCATCCCACTAATGGAGGACCAGTTCAACAGTTTTCCCCGCACTTTGCTCGAGAAAGGAGTGATGGACTGGATAAGGCTGGGAACGGCTCTTTACTTTGGTGGAAATGGAATGGAAATGAGTGTGGGGATACAAGAGACGCGAATGCATTTCGTGCAATCTTATTCTATTCTCACTGTTCCTATCGGGCGCACGTTTCATCCCCAGAATCGGTTAGAAGAGAGACAAGAGAAATGGTTGCCGATGAGGATAGGAGAGGGATACGTGCAAAACAGACCTTCCATCCAAGTATGCGAGTGCCAAAGAAACATCTTACACTAACCTGTACTCGATGGAGGATCCGCCGTCTTCCACGGATACTCTCTTCTCTCCATACACAGACTCTCCCACCACCATGTTCTTGGTGGCCAGCGCGTCCTCCTTGCCCTTGACGATGAACACACCTGAATCAGTGTTGAGTGACTATGAACAAAACATCGATACCAATCGTGTTTAGAATTATCTAATCAGAGTAGACATTAATGAATTGAATGAAACGGAGAATAACACATCTTTTTGCCCAGTCCAGCTGGCACAATTTAAAATAAAATGAAATAAGCAAACGCACCCTCGTAGCGATTCGGCTCGACGACCACCGACTTTCCTCCTCTCATTCCATGGTAGCGGGCTTCTCGAGGACAGCGCATACCTGTTATCAATCAATGATAGATGCCACAAATCATGAAAAGAAACAGATTTTGAGCGAAATAAGGAGGAAAAAGCGAATGAACGCAAGTGAAAGTGAAATACAATACAAACAAGACGCGGCCCCGCGGCAAATACGGAGTTTGTAGTCTAAATGCGCTGTTGAGCGTGGCGAGTGCATTGTTGGGGACGTTTCAAGACAGACAACCGATAAAGAGCACCAATACTATCAATAATAATCAGCGATTTGCGAAAATAAATTTGAAAATCAAAAGAAACTGAAAAATTCACCAGACGCACCAGTAGAGTACTGTAGCTCGAAAATTCGCTCGAGAAATGATTTTTTTTGAGTTTTTCACATTTTTCGGTGGCAAGTCAAAAAAACAATTAAATTTCAAATTTTCAAGAACGTCACCCTGAAGCGGCATGCAAAAAACGCATCCTCTGAAAATTTCAGCACAAGACGTGCATTCTCCGCTCCGCAATCGTTGTTTATGAAAATTATAATAACTTATTATAACTTATAATAAACGGTTCATTTTATTTTATATTCACTGTACAGGTGGTGTTTTTTCACTTGTTTCAAGCAAATTCCACCTTCCTCAGGTTCTCCTTATCCGCTGGCCCACAGTCATTCTAACTCGTGAAAAAAGCTTCGACACTCAATTAGACGATGAAGAAGTTCAACTCATCTATGACAAAGGTTCTTATCATCCAGTTTGTTCGGATAACCATGTGATAAATTCGAGATTTTTTTCCAGGCCATCGTTCCTCTCATTCTTATTGTATTTCCATTAATATTTTCGCTGATCGCCGTATTAACTCACGTCGGAGGACCCTGTACGTTGATTTTATTTAAATCAATATATTTGTAACATACACTAAGTGCCTTATTCGCTCTGTTATTTGTTCATATCAATTCATTCTCCGACCCATTCAATGATTCTGTTAACAGTCACTCCTATGTACCGAAAGAAGTTCATAGAGATATTGAAGATAGTGAGTTCGAATAACTGGAACGATCTTTATTTTCATCTTCTTTCTAGATCATGAGAAAAGAAAACGGTGCCATTGTCAGTTCCGAGCGAATTGTCATCAGCACAACAAATTGATTTTTCCGTATTCGATTTAATCGCATTAAGAAGTCATTTGTGGATTGTATTTGTTCTAGGAGATATATCTTACCGTCAAGCGGGAGCCAAATGAACCATTTGCTATATGTTAGTGTATTTTAGTATAAAAAACTATCAAGGCCCGCAAACGTGTGAGAGTAAGTGAAAAGTCGCAATTTTTCGGATTTGGGCCTTCCTAGTGATTGCCAAGAAGTTGCAGCGAGGAATTTTTGATTACGCGTTTCTAAACATCTAAAATCGAAAAAAAAAAATGTTCTATGGAAGTTTTGTGGCACGCAAGCGCGATATGCACGGATTCTCCGACTGGATGTGAAAACATGTATGAACAAATGCAAAAGGCGTTTGTGAGTAGGAGATGAATACCATGTGTGATCGAACTCGATAGTGCATCGGAAGAAATACTATTCATGCACATCGCGCTTGCCTACCACAAAACACCCATAAAACATTTTTCCGATTTTAGATGTTTAGAAATATGCAATCAAAATTTCCTCGCTGCACCTTCTTGGCCATCACTAGAAAGGCCCAAATCCGAAAAATTGCGACTTTTCGTTTACTCTCACACGTTTGCGGGCCTTGATAGTTTTTTTTATACTAAAATACACTAAAATATAGCAAATGGTTCATTTTGCTCCCGCTTGACGGTATTTGTTCACAATCGATATATTTCAACACTGATTATTCCTGCGTGATAAACTGCCCCTCCCAGCTCTTGATTTTATCGAGACATCAATGCTCGTCCATTATCACATTCCGTTTCATGATATAATTGAGGTCCTATCTATAATTTATGACATTCACTTTGACATTATGTTTGGAGTTCATCCAATCTTTCCGGTTCTTGGAGCTTATTGTAGTGGAGTATTGTGTCTAGCGAAGGTTCCGATCATGACGAGCTTTGGTAAGTTGACTTAGTCGTGATTCTGAATCAATTATATTTGAATGCATTCAATGATGACCTATGAGGTGTACATAAGGGATATCATTTTGGGTTTGGCTTTCTCCATTCCGCACACTATCTCGGAGGTCAGAAAAACGAGAAAGTGTGTAGAATGAGGAGAGTCGAAAACCGAAACGACAACACTACATCTTGTGACCGCAGGGAATATCCGTGTTCCTGATCGCGAATGTCGGTCTCGGCCTCCTAATGTGTCTCGTGCATCGATATCAGACGATCCTGCTGCCATCAAGTAGGTTCAAGGCCGATAAGGTTGATTCACCATTTTAGGCCCGTGTTCAATTTGTGCATTCAGAGAGTAGTTGGGTGCGTGCATATAGCTATGATACTGTCATTCTCTGTCCCCGGCGTGTTAACGAACACTGGCATGGTGGGCATGGTGTCTGACTGGCATGCCGACGCAGGCAGGCTCGACTCCCGCCCGCAGGTGATGTTTTGCAAGAGGCCTACGCTCGTAACTAAGACCCATTCCCCCATTTACTAGCCACATTCTCTCCATTAAGCAAAAGTACATCGATTCCATCAACTATGCATCGAATCCCTATCAACTAAGCCATTCACATTTCTACGAAAGTCACCATTTTTTCGCTAGAAAACACGCTTGACGGAGACTAGTGGTTGGGGCGCGCGCCTTTCATGCCAGTGTTCGTTAATGTGTTCGTTAATGTCGATGAGAAGGTCACCGAACGCCTAATTGATGAGGTTCCATTGAGAATTTAACATTACGTGCGATGTATCGTGCCTGAACGTCAACCTTCGTTTCCTCCCCTCATGAGTATATTGGCAGTGTCCCTTCAACATCAGCTGGATTCGTGACCGTGGCTTCTCATACGTAATGGTTGAGCCCTTCTCCTGGATAGAGCCGCAAGTAATCGTCGTGTCCATTGTTTGCTCATCCCGTAAAACGAATGCTACTGTTAACGTTTAGATTCTCATCTTCTCGATTATCATTATTGCGTCAATGTGCGCCCACATAATACACGTGCTGACAGCATCAGTGAGAATTTTCACTCTTTTTCATGATCTGAGCTTACGAAATGCCAGCCAATACAAAGCACGGAAACTACTCGCCGCACACGCCGATCGGTCATCAACCTCTTCACTCAGGCACGTAGTGATCATTATAGCCATAATTTATAGGGGACAGATCAGAAAGCAGAGTATGACCAACACAACAGAATTAGTCTCATTCCATGAATGCAGCCTCATGATTTCGAGAACTGAACTCCTCAATCCTCCGAGTTTCATTATATTTTCCTTACATATTCAGCTATCAGCACCCTTGCCCCTGATTATTATCCCCGGGGAGATTGTCAGTCTGAGCATCCTGCCGAGTATGCCCATCCCATTCGGTGAGCACGGCCCATCATATTGCCCACGGCATAAAATTTTTTTACTCCATCATGTGCATCAGGATAGTTGCACCTCAGTAATCCGTCCCCTTGACTAAGGTTTATTTATAGTTTACCTTTTCAGAAGTGGCTCTGGCCAGTTTCTACCTCCTTCATCTACACACGTTGACTCACAGCCTACTCCTAATCTCGCTCACATCTTCGTTTCGCAGATTTATTGCCAAATCATTACGCATTGGAACTTCTGGAACGGCCTGCATCAATTCCGTTCATAAAACAGACAAGAGAATTTAGATAATAATATTCTACATCATTCATGAATAAACAGCATTTATGATGATGCAAGCGGTCAACCAGTCAATCAATATTTATCATGCCAGGCGCTAATCGCCAGATTCGGATGGGTCGGTATTCTTCGGTAGTTGCAGATCATCCTGTTGCGCAAATAGATCTGCGGTTGTTTTTGTACGGTATCCACACGGTAGTCGCCCTGCTCCAATACTACATATAAAAGCACTTGAATTGAATGTAAGATTGGCGGTATGATTCGCTCTCATTTCCACTCGATAGATGGAGATCGTTGAAAAGATCAAGTAACGCGACCGCACCCATTTTGTGGATCGTGGTATATTCATCTCTAGTGGTAATAGGAACGGAAAAAAAGCTGCAAAGTGTGACCCGTTCTTGACGAATTTCGACAATAGGATCGGCGAAGAAACTCAATGAAGGTCCAGCTCCTCCTCTAGCTCCTCTTTCGAAAGCTCGTCTAGATTTGTTTATTACTTCATTTTGGAGCTAGTTATTGGACTGGACGCAACAGACCGTGGGTTGTCTTTTAGTCTATCCCAGGCAGAAATAGAGTCTCGGCCGACTAAATACTTCTTATACCATGATTATTTTTACGAGACGTGACAAGTCTGGGGCGGATATACGTGCATGTTTACTTAATTGGTTCGCTGATCGGCGTATCTGCCTATTGAAAGTCGTAAAGAGTGGTGTTTCGACTAGAGTAGGCGCATTTCATTTCCATTCCGTCCTTTCGCGGGATTGTTTTCGATCTCAAACGTGCTTATTTTGAACTTCCCCACTACTCTGCACGCAAGCATGAACTACAGTTGTGATTTCATTTCCTACGATAATGATGGATCCGACAATGAGCTAAGCTCGGTAACTAGGTGATTGTTTTGTATTGTTTATCGTACGAAAATCTGTATCTCAGCAATCATCCTAGCTAGACATGTAAAAATCCGTGCGCACACTTTTGTCAAGGAATACTTTAACGTCTATATGTAGGATGGTTCCTACATCAAGCATCGCTGATAATGGATGGATCAAGTATGACAATAAATCATCAGATCCGCACTTCCAACTTGCTTCATCCAAAAAAATCAATTCGCCAAACTATGCACCTATTTCCGCCGTATTGACTTGTCGAAGTATTACTCATAGGTTCTTCAATAATATGTGTGGTTGTTAGACCGAACGCTCTCCATCTGGGAAATGTGAGGAACAAAACGTGGAAATCTGACGGAGATACACACTTTCTCATCACTATTGAAATCGAAAAGATATCGACCCTATTCCATTGTGCGATAGGAAAGTGGAAGGTCCATTCTAGTCAATGAGTTGACCGAATAGTTGTTTTTGCATGAACCTAAGAAAAGCTGTGGCAGAATCGTTGAACATTTCCGAACCTTGCGTTTCGCCTTCTCGAAGGAAGCTTGGGAACTCGATTGGTGTAAAATGCACTATCGCTTTAACATACGTTCGAATCGATAATTATATAAAGGTATGTATGCTCTCTCTATGTTGACAATTTCAAAGCTGAACCACTTCTAGTTTAGGAGTACCATTCCCTCAAAGTCAAGATTGTCTGTGGACCTCGGGTCTCTGAATCATTTCTCTTCAAATCGCTGTCCAAAATCAATCAGTCGATGCGGACTCAATCATATGCTATTTTTAGATTGCAATTGGTCGAACTTAAAATAATTCATAACTTAGGAATGAATCAATGGTTTTGGACGGAGCTAAGATCGTTTGAAAAAAGTAGCTATAATTATGGCGCACCCTGTAAAATGGAATGTATGTCAGGTCGCTAAGCAGTACTTCAATCGAGCTGTACCTGTCTCTAAACTCTCAGCGATTTTGAGTGCAAGAAGATGACAAGAAAAATAAGAAGAAATATGCTGAGCATGAGATCATTATTGCATTTATGAATTAATTAATGATACATAAATTAGTGATACATAAATTAATGAATGTAGTCAGGGTTTTCCACAAACAGGCATGGCAACACATAACATGAACCAGTTACCGTATTCGTCATGGCCGTATACTCGCTAATAGTTTATCAGATGTTTCTGACAGATTTCATCTCATACATTTTCAGCTTGTTCCATTAACTTGCTTTATTCTCCAACATAACAATGTTCGGGAGTGTACTAGAATATTATTGTCCTATATTTGGACTAGCTCACGCCTGCGCAGAAAAAGAGATAAATAATATAAAAGCCAAATATACAGATTTTCGCGAATTTCGGTACACCAGTCACTGACTATTCCTAACTAAAATTGTCATCCAACAATTCTGTCTACAAAAGAAATGAGATTTCCTGAGTAGGCGTCGCAAGTGTCACTCACAAGCCTTAGACGGAGGTCTGCGCTTTTTAAAGCTACTTCTGAATGGGTTCATCTTTTGATCTCCGACGAGTTCTCATTTGCCACCTTCTCTCTATTCTAAACGCACGCATGAACTACACTTGCGAATTCATCTCATACGATAATCAAGCGTCCGACAATGGACTAGGCTCGGCAACTCGGTTAGCTTTCCATCAAAACATTCATATACTATGTATATGACGCCTTTTCAGAGTGATCTTCTCAATTTATCGCCAGTTTTATGTTTATTTCGTGCTAGCATTCGGTCCGATCAATATCATCGCCAACCTGCTCAGCATGTTCATACTAAAAAGGTGTTTTCAAATTCATTTTGTTTCTCCATTATGCGCACTGAAAAAAAAAGTCAGATTCGAATTTCAGGAAAGAACTACGCGGTGCTTACAGCTACTTGTTCCTCTGTATGACTCTCGACCATACGATCGTAGTAGTCTTTCTGGTCTTCACGGTAATAAGATCTAAATTCTGGTCGATGTGCGAGTAAGTCATCCGATTGTTACTACTATGTATTTTCCAATCATGGTTATGTTTGCAAAATTTCCGAGTTTAACTGAAACAAAAAATAATAAAATTGATCTTCCTTAGTCCTAATAACAACACGCTGGCACTGGCAATCTTCAAGATCATATCGGAGAGTGCAATGGACATCCTCAGAGCACATTCTTCCTGGATAGCAGGTCTGACGTAAAAATCTGCACACCGTACTAGTGAATGTTTCTACGAAGAGAATACATACTATTTCGAACTTGTTGATAATTGTTGTAGCAGCGATTCAGCGATATTTCCAATATAATAAGGAAATAGTTGAATCCTTGAACAATTAGAATTTTTGAATGCTTTTTCAGTGATGATTGCTAGCCTCCGTTACTTGGCCATGCGCCATCCTGGTTTCCGCGAGCCTTCTCTATCAAGGGGTCTGATCTGGTATGTGGAGGAGCGCCAAGTGGATAAAGTGGTCCTTACCATCTCTGACGAATTACAGGTGTTGCCTCTCTCTTCTTATTCTACTCGCCGCTTCCACTACCGTTTTCATGTCCACTTCGATTCAGTGGGTTCCGTTATCCAGCGTGTGTAGACGGAAGAAGTTCATTTAGATTAATTCATTTATTTGTAAATAATCTTTCAAGCATTACAAATGATGTCATCGTGGCTACTGTGAGAGAATCGAATTGGGTATACTACAATGATTGCATGGTGATTTTTGGTATCCCTGGCTTCAATGAACAATCACTTTGAGCTGCTCGGGAGTATCCCGAAATATTTTTTTCGTTTCAGAAAACACTGCTGAGAAATATTTTATCGGAATATATTTTAGAAATAAATTTATCAAAAAAATATTGTTCAGAAAATTATTTATAGAAAAAAACGTTTGAGAAAAAAAAAGAACAGAAAAGTCAGTCCAGAATGTGGTTTGTGAGAAAGTGCATTTTCAGAAATTTTTAACCAGAACCGGTGAATTGAGAAGCTACAGTATCCCGCATTAAATGTATACTCGCCTTCTAAAAGTTGTGAATTTGAACGTTTCGCTTTTTCTCTTTCTTTTAATATTTTATTTCATCGCTATCCCTTCAATTTAGACCAAAAAATAGGCAAAACAATAAAGTTTTGATCATTTTAACGTTTCATGCGATAATTCCCGGCTACAGTAATCTTCACTTTTTTCCGGTTATTTTTTTCTGAGATGACACTTTCTCAAAAAGTCTATTCCAAAATGAATTTTCTTAATTTTAATTTCTGTAATTTTTCTTCTAACATTTTTTTTTCCGATAAAATTAATTCTCAAATATTTTTTTCTCAAATCGTCTATTATGAAAATCAAACTTCTCAAGTAATTTTGCTCAAACTGCTTTTCTAACTCGGGATACTCCCAGCTGCTCCGCTCCACTTATTTCATATCGGGAATTCTCCACAACGGCCTACCATGCCTTCTTCTTTTCGTTCTTTCAGTGCTCCTACTAAAACAATTGAGAAATGTAAGAACGTAATGCACCTTTCTATTGAATCGTGTTCCTTCAGATTCGTAAGGAATTCATTAGCTCTTCTATGAAATGCAACGATCATTCGAGGTAATTTTCGCGATAAAAATAATTACTCAGAGCACAATTTAGTGCCGATGAACGAGTGACAAAAATGATGACAGTTATTCTTATTACCACAATCGCATCAGAGATTCCTCAATGCGAGTTGTTTATCATGTTTTCAACCAAGTTCATGTCATTACAACAAAGGAGAAACAGTGTTTAGCAATTCTCGAATTGCTTGTCACGTTTCTACCCCATGGCTTCAGGACGAATGTCTTGACCAGATTGGGTGCGTTGATAATAGAGTACGGAAATGCACAAGGGTCTCGTTAATTCTATCGTGACTTTGAAAGCAATGCAGAGAAAACGCAAATAATTTTCTTAGACACTTTTCGATCTTACCTAACTCGATTTCTTCGGAGATACTGGAAGTTCAGGCAATATTCTCATGACGATCATGTTGATTACTTCGGCTTGCAATCTTTTCATCTACTTGGCTATGTCGAAAAAGTTTCAGGAGGTGCAAACTAAAATAGAAGGTTTCTAAAATGGAACAAACAAGCAACAAGCATTACAGCAGCACAGATGAACCACCTAGTCTCTTCTTTCTTACCATATATTCGCTAATATTATGAGTGTTTACGTTGACTAAAAATTTTTAGTTTGTTTGTTGTTTTGAATACTCTATCTGAACTTACTCACAAGTTCTGCGAATGAACACTATACCTGACTCATTACATTATTGAACTTGCTGACGAATTCATCAATCTAATACATTGAAATATGCTTTACCATCGCCTACGGCTTTATTCATATTATTTCTAAATATAGCTTTCCTTCCGTATTCTGACTGACTGAGAACGTTCAAACAAGGTATATTGAACTAAGTATTCCCCAATCGAGACTTATTGTACGAGTTCCCAAGCGAGCATTCATCATTATCGTCATATTATCCATCTCGCGGAAATCATCAGTCATGCTCACATTCAACGATCGAATCCACTTCATCGCATATTTTATACTGAGTGCCATCGCTGTCTCAGCTAATGCTGTTCTACTCTATGCGATAAAGAAATGGTGAGTGAGATACATATGGAAATACTCCACTCGCCACCCATAGTACACCACCGACCATGCGTCCTTTCTCCATATTCCTCACCAATTCCGCTATACTAGACACTGTTTGGGCAATATCCGGCTGGTTAGCCTGCTCGAGGTTTGAATTGCGCTTGGAAAGAAAGATAGAATTGAAGTGCACACATTCAGAGTAGTAATCGCCCCTGATGACACTACTATTTTCATCTTCCTTGGCTATTGTTCTTCGAGAAGTTCGGAGTTTTGCGTTCTGTGTCATTGTAAGACAGATATGTTTTCTCCGATCGAACCAATCCCTTAGGCATTCAAACGTGTCTTGCCAATCACTCAACATGGTTGGTCCTCCTCACATTCGTCTATCGGTTATACGCACTGGAGGGCACAACTCATCGATATTACGCCAAAGCCACAACTCTAATCTGGATGTTTTGCATAGCATCTCTGATAGTGACGGCACTGAGCATTGTATGCTTCATATAAATTCGCTATGATGAAAACTCGATTCAGCACTTTTATTACAGCATAGCAGATAATGTGCCTGTAGAACTGATGAAGAGGCTTGAATTTGACGATTACTTCATCAAAGGTAAAATCTCACGAACAGTTTTACTTACAAATTATTTAATGTTCCCCCGATTTGACTCGCTTCGGGTAGTGGCTCGCATGCTACCCGTTGCGCTTGCTTCACCCATCTTTTCGATAATTATTTATTTTCTCCGTCGACGACTTGTCCAAAAACTCAAGAATAGTGTGAGTTAAATATTACAAAACTTAAATGAAATGCATTCTGACCTATAGAAAAGTTTGTTTTTCAGTCGCAAAAAGAGCTCACATATCATAAAAAGATAGCAAAGGTACATACAAAATCCATTTTTGATATTCAATCAGTGTATACTGTACAGACACTGACGTATCAATCCCTTCTGCCGTTAGGATCACTTCTCGCAGTTTCGTACTGGTATTTGGACGAAATTCTTCCTTTCACATCCGAGTTATCTCAGCGATTGATCATGATGGTTCGTGAATGTTTCCCCACATCTTTTATTTTCTACAGGTAATGTCGTTCATGTGTTTCGGATCGCCTATTATCAATCTTTATTGTCTACCACCATATCGAAGAATGTTTACATCTAAAATATCCCAAGACCCAATATTCCGCAACGGCAACCTTGACCACTGAAAACTGTAAAATGTATTTTTGTAAAGAATTTCTCAACATTTTCTCAACATGCTATACTGATAATCTATGATACTTTATAAAAGACTGTCAGATCATGGTATAACAAAAGACATTCACTTTAGAAAATGACCGGAAATTAAATAAAATTAGCACAGTGAGATTACCTCGACCACCCACGGATGATTTTGAACTTTCTCGAACAAAAAGTCGCTTCGAAACAGATGTAGATAGGCTACTTCATTTCGATGAGAAAAACCGTGCAAAATGCACAAATAAGTCCCCCGTACCCGCCGTGAGCCGAGAACAGGTTGAGAAAAAAGGCTCGGGGCAGAAACAGCCCGCATTGTCCGTAGTTGTTACATCCGGCAGGAGGATGGTCAAGGTCCGACGTAGGACGATACGCGGCGACCATCAGCGGCCATCTTCACTATCAACCTGACAAATATAGTGTCTTACTGCAGAACACTAAATCAGTAACATCATAGGCGTTCATCTGCGTTCTCTGATGTGCTGAGGCAGACTGGGCAGGAAGATATGTCGATCTCTCACGAGAATGTATTTATATCACATACCGTTCATCTATGGCCCGTACTCCTTCATATCACCAATACTTCTGGTTAGAGTCGAATCCTATTAGCCGCACGTAATCCCTAGACGTTGCAATCGACAGAGATACCAGACAAAATATACCTCATTTTTGGTCAGCCAATTCTCTCATACAATTATTATACTCATTCGTTTTCATAGAAATTCTTGTTATTGCTGCATATTGCTCACTATTTCCCCATGAGATTGGGAAAATAAGCGTATTGCCTTGTATTATCATATGAGTAAATCACGACTTCTGATATCGATGTCCCAGATTCCTCTGGGACCAAACTGGGATACGTTTTATCACCCGGGATTCAACTGCAGGTCATAGTTCGGAATAATAATAAATATCCATTTTTTAGTAGGGTATTGCCGCCCGGTCCAGAATGGCGAAGGGGGTAGTCCGGCCAGCATTCGGTTCCTGGTCACTTATTTCTGCTATCGTTGCAGAGGTCTGTCTCATGTAAGCTTCATTAATTCGAACTATAGCTTCAGACACTGTACTTTCCATGCATGCTAGCGCTCAGACAGGAATCGAAGAACTCGTGTTACAAGGTATAAAGCTATTTCAATCACTATATGTTTTGAAAATGTTTCGTTGCAGATAATGTTTTGGATCTCACTAGTTGACATGCTCACTCTTCTCGTTTGTTCTGTATTTTACGGAGTAGGTCTGCTCCAAGGAGATGTGTTTTGTGCCAGACCATTCTGGCATTTCTGTCTCGGAGCTTATGGAATAGGTAAGCACTACTAGTTCAGAGGTCGCGCATGCAACTATCGTCCACGAAAAACGGATAAAATAATTTCTTTCAGGGGCTGCATCTTGTCTCGGTTGCTTGATTCTCGTGTGCAACCGAATGGCGGAATTAATGAATAAGGGATGGATAATTGAGGTTTCGCACGTTAATATCTATAATATCAACAAGGCATTGCAGGGTATTCGAACGCATCTTTTCCTCTCCGCAGCAACTCTCTACGGAATTGTATTCGCCCTATTCACGCCTCCGCCTTTATTCAATTCCGCGCATCAATCGTTCTTTTTCAATCCGTATATTGACGTATTTGCTTTTTTTTTTACTTCAACTTTTTCTACTTTTACTACTTTTAGTACATTTATCGCAACGTTCCTCACGCCGTCAACAACCTCACTGTCGTTATTCTGTCCACATTTCTCTATGTCTATCTATGCTTTATTATTTTCATGAAACAAGTGAGTGAACAGTTATTTGATCTGGTATTCTAACACTACTGAGATTAGACAACAGAAAACGAGACTGAGTTGCTTCAGGGTGCCATGTCTACAGACGTCGGACGAAAGAGAATAATAGCGAGTAGAGCTGTGAGTTCATTGGCGAATATGAGATAGCTTTGGGAGACACAAACATAATCGACTACTATCAAAGAAGTGAAAAAATAAGAGAATCATACGTCTCTTTTCTCAGGTCTTTCTTCAAGCAACTGTTATTTGTTTCGGTAATTTCACATCTTCTATAATGTAAGCATGAAAAGAGCAAAACAAGTAAATGCAAATAAATATATTTATTAAAAATTTATTCAGGTACGTCTATTTCAATTTCTTCCCCACTCCACCTGCTTTGATAATTTTTGGCCAAGTAGCATGGCAGCTTGGGTTGAGTACGTTTGACTGTCTCTGTGAAAGAAATTGCATCTTTAAGGTCTCCAGCCACTCGTTTACCTTCTTGTAAACAACAAGATTCGAAAATATTACGTCAATTTGATCGGATTGAAACCAATGCAAGTGCAACAATCGGCTGCCCCCTTGTCGGCTTGGACAACCCAGTGATAACCCAGTTGGTATCAACGTCGGGGAGTGTCGACCACCATCTTCCAACTGAACGAGATCAACGAGATCCACAAGAGCGAGCAGTCCGCATATTTTGAATCGTTTTTGTATTATCCGTTGATTGTTGACAATGAATTTTGTCGGCGTTCTTTGGTCTGTTGATCTGTGTCAGCGAAAGAGAAAAAAGTTCAAAAAATGATCACGAGACAACCCACTCAAAATTTGAGAATTTTATTTCCGAGTAATTAGAGAACAACGACAAAAATGTTCGTGACATCAAAAATCATTCTGCATAGCACCAATTCTTCACTTTTTTGAAAAACCGACCGCCCCGATCTAGCGCATGAACGACGAATGACATCACCAACAAATAAAATGTAGCCCACGGCTTCCTCATTCGAACGTTTTTTTTGGAATTTTCCCTAGCATTTGAAGCGAGTTATGATGATTTTCGTGACAAGGTAACCGCAAAAGTAGGCAGCGGTCCCGGTGAAATTCGTTAACGCTGTTTCATTTAGACCCCTCAGGAGACCTCCTAACCGTTTTCAAAAGTTCCGATATTTGCTTCCTAAGTACTTTTTCGAGGTCATCAAAAATTGACGAAATTTTTCGCGCGAGGAGCTCACGAACAACATGGGGTTTCGAGGGTGATGGAGATGTGCTCTCGTGGCGTAGTGGATAGCGCGCTCGTTTTTCTTTTGCGGGGACTAGCGGGTTCGGATCCCCAAACATGCAGCCCTTTTTGCTGTATTTTTCTTTGTTGTTTTTTTCTGTTCTCATTCTAGTAATCAGCTCCTGTTACTGTATTTGCATATTTTGCACAGTTTCGAATTCGAACTTCATTGAAGATGATATCACCGGTATCTTCTCTCCATTCGGGACTTGGTGTCGAATAGAGCAGCCGACAGTCCCAATTTGCATGACTCAATCGGCACGTCTGCATGAGAAAGAGGTTAAATTTGCATGCTACCAACCAGCATAAAAGGGGCAAGATTGCCTCCAATCCTCGTCGCTCTTTTTTTCGACTACGACCCGCTCGATTCATCTCTTCGAAGGACTTCATGTTCGGAAAAGGATCCATGACCCCTTGCTCTGTCTGTTCAACCCGTGGTTGTGTAGTGTGTCCCCACTGTGAGAAACAGTTCCGTTTCAACTTTTTTTGGGCACTCCTTCATCGTTGTTGAATTGTTGTTTCACTTCTATAATTTGATATGCTATTGTTGATGAAGATTGACTTCGAAACTGTGCAAAATATGCAAATACACTAACAGGGGCAGATTACTAGAATGAGAACAGAAAAAAACAACAAAGAAAAATACAGCAAAAAGGGCTGCATGTTTGGGGATCCGAACCCGCTAGTCCCCGCAAAAGAAAAACGATATTAATCCGCTATCCACTACGCCACGAGAGCACATCTCCACCGCCCTCGAAACCCCATGTTGCTCGTGAGCTCCTCGCGCGAAAAATTTCGTCAATTTTTGATGACCTCGAAAAAGTACTTAGGAAGCAAATATCGGAACTTCTGAAAATGGCTAGGAGGTCTCCTGAGGGGTCTAAATGAAACAGCGTTAACGAATTTCACCGGGACCGCTGCCTACTTTTGCGGTTCCCTTGTGAGTTGATTTTGGCCTAAAATGTTATGCAGTACCTACTCCGACCGAACAATACTCGGAGATGAGACTAGATATCAAAATTCCGCGAACGTAGTTTGAAAGAACATCATCGAAAGTACTTAAGTTTCATTTTTCAGCCAGATCGGATAGATAAATTCCTACCGCCGCGGTATGGTCAATGCTCTCGAATCTCTCGCGATTCCTCTCATATTTATTTATTTATTTATTTATCGTACACCACTGAAGGTGCTTCAACAAGTGCAGGATGTACGAGGAAATATAAAGTTAGTAAGAATACAACAAAGGGAAGGATGCGTGTTGAAAGGGGACGGTGTAGGAGGGAGGGGAGGGGAGGGGAGGGGAGGGGAGGGGAGGGGAGGGGGTGGGATCGATCTTCTCATGGAGTCACACAATTCGAGTATCGAGGAGAGGGAGTCTCGTAAACGGATGGAGGAGTCCGCTTATCCAGTGTATGTCTGACTGGATATAGGTGTATGACTTGACGAGGTAGATCGAAAGATGGAAGGGAAAAGGAGACGGGAATGGATGAGGATGGATGGGGATGGATTGAAGGGCAGCTCAAAGATTCGAAACTTCTATTCCTAAAACACGAGGTAAGTCAGGGTGTTTGAATAAGTGAACCTTAATAACGGGGATTGACAATTTGGGGTTACAAATCAAATGCAATTTATATAATAATCGAGCGGTTCTGTGAGAAAAAGATACTTTGAGATTCTCTCTCTTGAACGGGGGTAGATGAAGGACAAACGAACCATTACGTCTACTAATTGCACGATATGTGTAAAAATGTGTAGGTTCTAAGTCAACAAAATGGGCAACAATTTTGAGAGCTAAGACAATATCAATCACAATACGACGAGTATACAAGGTGTTAAGTGAATAGAAAGATAATCGATCAGAGTAGCATGGAATGATAGGTTCTACTCTGGAGCAACGAAAATGTAAGAGTCTAGTAAACAAGTGTTGTTCTTTCTCTAATTTCCGAACAAGACCTTTGGATGATGGGGACCAGACAGGGGATGCATATTCTAATACAGGAATAATGAATGACTTGAAGGCTGAGATGTAAGGGGAAGGAATAGTACAACTGATACTACGAAATAGGAGATAGACAAGTGAAGTTGATTTATGGCAAACAATCATTATATGAGAATCAAAGTTCAAGAGGGGATCGATATGGACACCTAAGTCACGAATAGAGTCAGAGATTGCGAGATTTGTAGAGAGAAGAGAGTAGACGGTTCGGGGATTATTTCGTCCTATGTGAACTATGTTGCACTTTTTCTCAGCAACTTCTAACTGCCATGTTTTGCAGTATTCCGTGAAACCCAAAATCCCGGACTGAAGTTGAGTGGGGGCGTCAGATGGAGAGAGTGGATCGAAAGTAGTGAAGAGCTTGATATCGTCAGCAAAGAGCCGACATGAAAGTTTAGGGTAGGGGGAGAAAACCTTGGGGAGATCGAAAGTATAAAGCAGAAAGAGGATAGGACCCAATACTGTCCCTTGGGGGACGCCTGAGACAACAGCTTTCTCAGAAGAGAGAACATTGCCTATTCGCACTCTGAAACTCCTTTCGGAGAGATAACCTGAGATCCAATTTAGCAAGCAACCACGAATTCCAATCGATTCTAATTTGAGCAATAACTTATTATGAGAGACCTTATCAAAAGCCTTAGCTAAGTCAATATAGGCAACGTCAACACAATAGTCGCGATCGATCGCATCACGCCAAGATTGGGTGCAATCAAGCAGTTGGGTTACGGTAGAACGCCTGGAGAGAAAACCATGCTGCTCGGGGGGAATTACATTGTGGAAGGTACACCAATCGATAATTGAGGGCTTAAGCAGTCGTTCCATAATTTTAGCTGGGATGGGGGTGAGACTAATTGGGCGGTAGTCAGAAACAGATGAGGGTGAGGCTACTTTAGGAATGGGGACCACAATAGATGATTTCCAGAGAGATGGAATAGTACCAAGCATGAGACTGTAATTGAAAATATGAGCAAGTGGTGTAGATAGGGAAGCAAAGCACTTCTTGAAAATAATGGATGGGATGTTGTCAGAGGGAAGGGAACAGGAGGAAGAGACACGACTGAGGTGAGAGGCGACCTCGTGAGGGAGGATAAAAGAGACAGGAATGGATTGGGAAACAAGAGAGGGGCAGGTCGGGACAGTTCCGTCGTCACTAGTATAAACTGAGGAGAAGTAATCAGCGAGAGATTCCGCTTTCTTAGAAGGACAAGTGACTACGGAACCGTCAGGGGCAATAATAACGGGTATTACTAGACCTTTAGACTTGAAACGAGTGGAAACATAACGATAAAATGAGCGACTATGATTACCGGCGAGCAATCGGTTCTCATAGGAACGAACATACTTTCGAATTTCGTAATCTAGTTTACGCGAGACACGAATAAACTGGGCGTGTACTGGTCGGAGGCTAATCTTATCAAACAGAGAACGTTTATGTGAGAGAAGTGATTTAATGTGGGGAGGGTAGTGATCGGAAGGAAGAGAAAACTTTCTGAGGGGGACAAAACGACTAAAAAGAGCAGTGAGGTAGGACACAAAACGATCATACAAATCCGATACATCGATGAAATCAGAGAGAATCGCTTCCCAATCAGTCCCATAAAGTGCATTGTCCAATCCAGAGAAATCAGTTTTGCGGAAATCAAAAGTATGCACTAAAATGGGATGAGAGAGGGGAAACGAAAACTTGAAATCAATAGATGAATGATCGGCATTACGAAATGGAGCGGATACACGACAATCAGAAATGATGTCAGGAGGAGAGAGAATGACATCAAGGAAATGACCATTTAGTGAGGGGGAGGGAACAACTTGGGAAAGAGCAAGGTCGATAGAGAGATCATAAAGACAGGATGATTGAGAGGATAAAAGACCAGGAGACTTCCAGTTGATGTGCAAATTAAAGTCACCTAGCACAACCACTTGATACTGAACGGAAAACAGAGAAGATATTAGATCGAAAAGAGATGTATTTTGAACAGTGGTTGTGTTAGGAGGCCTGTAGACTAGAACAAAACGAGTCGGGATAAGGGCTGTAGGGGAATGGACATCAACGACTAGAATGTCACTCGAAATGCGAGAAGGAAGACTCGGGAACAAGGGAGATGATCGCGAATAAAGAGACAAACACCGCCTCCACGACGGGGACGATCGGAACGGAATACACGGTAAGGAAAGGAGAGGAGGAGTTCAGTGTCTAGAATCTTAGAGGACAGCCAGGTCTCGGTAACAAACAGGAAATCAGGTTTGTCGATAGAAAGAATAGCGTGGAGGTGAGGTAGCTTGTTGCAAAGGGAGCGAGCATTAAACATGGCACATGAGAACTTAGTTGGTGCTTGGGGAAGGAGAGAAGGGGTGGGGGTGACAGGCGAGACAGGTGAATTGGGAACGGAGGGCGAGAGAGCATGGGAAAACGAGAGAGGGGAGAGGGGAGGGGCAAGAGAGGGTGAGAGAGTGTGTGAAAATGAGAGAGACGAGAGAGGGGCAGGGGAAGAGGGGAATGGGGAGAGGAGAGGTCGTGGCAACAACAAGAGACGAATCAATACTGTTCACAGAGTGAGAGGGGTCAGGGTGTGATGTACGACAACTTAGTTTCCCTGAGGGGGGAGTCGAGTGCGCTTATGAGTACGAATGTCATCCCTGTGCCACAAGTCATCTCGATAGATCACAAATGGACAGTTTGAATCCGACTCACGCATCGACTTGAGTCTAGCTCTAAGTGTCTTACCTCTCTCTCTCTCCTCGACAGTCTGAGATTTGCGAATGTAAATACCCTTGCAATCCTCGTTCTTGCGGAGAACATGGGCATTTTTGAGAGCTGTGAGGAGGTGAGATCGAGAAGGGAGGACTACTTTGAGTAAACGGGGATGGATACTGGACGGCTTTCCCATGCGATAAACCATCTGAGGAGTTGCCTCGACCATCAGAGAAGCGAGGGCTCGACCTACGGCCGCCCTATCACTCTCAAGCTTCTCTTCAAGAGTCAGAGAAGGGGCGGGCTCGGGAACACCAGAGATAACGAGAGATCTCGCTCTCAGATGGGCCTCAACGGGGTCCTCGCCAGGAAGAGAGGGGGAGGGACGGGAGGAGGAGGAGAGGGAAGGGAAGAGGGAAGGAGGTGTGGAATGAGAGAAGGAAGTGGAAGGGAGGGAAGTGGCCATTACTTCGGAATCACTGTCCTTTTTCAGGAGCAAATCGACTTGTGTAGCCATTTGACTGAGGACATTAGTGATCTCAGTCCAAAGAGATTGATCAACTCCCTTAGGCGTGTCCCTCATAGAAAGCTCCTGGGCAGAGCAAATCAAGTTATCGATTACTCCCCGCTTAGCCAATGGGGACCCACCACCAGAAGTTGCCCGTTTCATGGCCAGAATAGGGGAAGAACGAATGAGACTAGGGGAGGGGAAATAAGAGGAAATAAACGCGAAAAAGAGAGAGAAAAGATGCACGCACCTTCCCTGAGTGAGGGAAGAGAGGGAGTGTGAGGGAAGAGAGGGAGTGTGAGGGAAGAGAGGGAGTGTGAGGGAAGAGAGGGAGTGTGTGAACTGCATATGAACGCGGGAGGAGCGCGGCGAGAGAGCGAGAGAAGGGAGAGAGACACGTGCGAGAGAGGCTCCGCCCCTTTATCTCTCGTCTCGCCTCTCTTCCCTCTCTGGCTAGGGGAGTCGCGCGCGCCTCGGAAGCTCTCACGGGCTTCGGAGAAGAGCAATCGACATACATCCAAAAGCAAAAATGATATTGAGACCCTGACGGTCATGTTGAGCCTTCAGCCGAATTCTCGATTCCGAGAATTCGGCTCTCATGCTTGCGGCCCCTATCTAAAGCGCAAAGATTTGTGTTACTAATTCTCATTCGAGGTGCTCGTCTTTTCTCCGATTTTTTGTCTGACAACTCCCGATCAATTCGATACTCTCCAATGGCTGACATGCATCGGCGATGTCTCATTCGCACTGTGCGTGAGATTCTACCGGAAATTCCTCTGTTTGTGGAAAGTGAAACGACAAGAAAAGAACGCATAGAAAACATGAAAAACGAATAATTAAATGTACTACAGCAAAAACATTTTCCAGCTTCATCTTCTGCTCTGCACCCTGGCTTGAGGTCGCAATAGCTATTCATACCGGCAGAGTCCCGCCTCTTCTCCGAACGTTTCTCGGAAAAGAGTAGTTAGTTGGTCAATCATTGATCGCCAATTTATTGCATATTTTCAGCTTTTCTAAGAAAACAGCTGTGCTGAAGAATGAGATAGACGATTACTTCAATAAACTGGACAATCAGTGGAGCTATGAATTAAGCACACGCACATCGCGATCCCGATAGATATATAGTGAAGAAATAAATTTTTTTGTTGTGTTATTACACGAAAATGACATTGAGTTATTCCTGTCTCACATCATTCAATAGATCGATTACATCGTCCGTTTTTCAAGTTGCGTGCAATGATAATATGAGGCCGTTTGCGGTAGGATCAACAAGTGCCGGGAACAGGTTAAACATATCATAGGCTCAAAAGTTGGCACTAGGAGTAACTTTTGATTCTGAATCGATTGGTGGAGCCCGATTTTCGATCTGAACCTTCTGAATCCCGGTACGGCACGACGTCAATTTCGCCAAAATCTGATTCTGCGATTAAAACTGGTCCGGAAAGGGCGAAAATGGCCGAAATCTCGCGATTCCTAACCAGAAGTTGATTCTCTACAAAATTAAAATTTTCGTTTTCGAGAAAAAGTCGTTTTTTGACACAGGAAGTTGGGCAAAGAAACTCGTTAATACTAGAAAGAGTAGACTCTCCTGATCATTTTGGTATATGGGATCAAGGATTCTACCCTTGCCATAGTGGTTTTACATCGCTGTTAGTGCCATCAAAAAATTCGGTTTCTACGTGCGAAAATACGTCAGAAACTGCTATTGTCAGGTGAATCTGAGAAAATGACTTTTTTGACCACAGATTTCAGATTTCATCTCAACGACGACGTCAGGGTCGAAAAAGGCATAATTTCAAAACATACATGGGTATAGTAGTTTCTGACGTATTTTCGCACGTAGAAACCGAATTTTTGGATTCGAGATCATGAAAAGATGAAATAAAAAAGTTATAATTGAAAAACCTCTAAAAACGCGAGTTGGCGGCACTAAACGCGATGTAAAACCACTATGGCAAGGGTAGAATCCTTGATCCCATATACCAAAATGATCAGGAGAGTCTGCTCTTTCTACTGTTAACGGGTTTCTTTGCCCAACTTTCTGTGTCAAAAAACGACTTTTTCTGGAAGACGAAAAAAGATAGAGCCTCGCGCAAACATTCATTTTGTAGAGAATCAAATTCTGGTTAAGTATTGCGAGATTTAGGCCATTTTCGCCCTTTCCGGACCAGGTTTAATCGCAGAAACAGATTTTGGCGAAATTGACGTCGTGCCGTACCGGGATTCAGAAGGCTCAGATCGAAAATCGGGCTCCACCAATCGATTCAGAATCAAAAGTTACTCCTAGTGCCAACTTTTGAGCCTATGATATGTTTTACCTGTTCCCGGCATTTGTTGATCCTACCGCAAACGGCCTCATATAATAATGGGGTGTTTCAAAAGTCCTGTCGCCGTTTTTCTTTTAATTATATCAAGAGAACCTTGAGATTGAATATCCATTTCTCAGTGGTTACGAGTGTAGGTACTCCGGTTCTTATTTATTGGTCTTCGATTAGATCATTTGCTTCCCTAGTGGTGACGCAATAACAGAAAGAGCATGTTTTTCGACCTTATTTTCGATTTTTTTTTATAAATCAGAGGCGGCTGATCATCTGAAGCCGAAACAAATACAGTAGTAGTAATATGTATCATACTTTAAAATTAAAATATCAAAGTAGAAATATCATTTACTATTTCAGAAATAATCCAAAATATTTTAAAATGTTGATCATTTTGGGGGCCGATTTCTAAGATTTCTTTTTTGATCACCATTTTAATTCTCAAATGGTGATAGTTTAACGTTCTGAATTATTTCCAAATATTTTAATCCATTTTTTTGCATCGATATCACAAAAAAAATTGCAAAATGTGTGGGAATTGGCAAGTTTCACAGTTATTGTGCAATGGGAGTTGGGGAGCCGGAAGGGCACTCATATTGTGTATTTCCCTCTCAATATTCCCTTGAGACAATGCACTGACTTTTATCTACTCAGAAAACTGAGTACCGAATTTTTAAACGAAAATTGAGAAAGCGCCTTTTTAGTGTGAGATGTTCCACATAGTGTAGTTCTTCGAAATTGCAATGAATTTATTAGCTCAAGTGATGAAGCCGAAGATCAGTGGTTACTCTATCCATCGCCGCTTAGTTGGATTCGATAAGTTTCTTGACAGGTAAAAAAATATTTTTTGAAAATAAACGACAGGACTTTTGAAATACAAAGCGCTCAGTTATGAAGGAATATGGCATTTATCGATTTGGCTCAGTGTTGTTTGACACAAGGGAGTTTCATTTGAGAAAGGTGAAAGAACTTAAACATGGAATGATCGTAGAACAGAGTTCTAAGTGCTTATAAGTGCCATGTCGAAACAGGTGATTACGAAAAGAATATCAGTCACTCCCTCAATTTTTCTCGTCACATGTCTCTCCATTTGTTTTCCCCCTATGCCGATTCACTTACTGTTGTTGCTCCCGATAATACATCATACTGGCTAATGCTATTGGTCCGGTCGGATAATATCTATCACTTCAAAATTGTATATGTTTTGAGTACCGTCATGGAGGTCTCTCTTCTGTTGCAAATAAAGTACTAATCAGTCACTTCTCAGGTTGTGTCATTGGTGCTCGGATACGCTTTGCATTTACGCGGATTCGTGCTATTTTGGAAGCTCAGAGTAAGTTTGAAATCATTCATTTCTTTCGAAATTTGGGAGAATTTATCATAGGCGTATAGTATTCAACAACAACAAAAAGAATTTTCAGGTGATTCATATTAATTTTCTGTTAACGACCGCTGTATTATACGCTGTGATGATTGTTGGAGCGATAGGCCGATTGCTTACGATTCCATACGAGACGAGAATAGTGCAATTCACTGGTATATCTCACTGTTTTTGCATCTTTCTTGGTAAAAAATGCAATAATTGAGAAATGTTCAGGATTGTATGAAGTCCCGATACCATTTTTGGCCATACTTCGACAAGCAAGCTATGCGCACGCTTTCTATGTTCTATGGGCATGGACGATTGAAAGGTTGTGAAAATATCGTTCTATCACACGTATTATTTATCAGGACTTGTGCTACTGTTTACGTTGAGGATTACGAGAAAAATATCCGATTGCACATTTCAATCATACTGAATGTCGTCATTGTTCCCTGCAGTTTTGCTACAGGATACGTTAGTGTGACAAGTGAGGACTCGTATTCTTGCCACTTGACATTCCAATTTCAGGAATCATGAATACATTGATAGGAACATCTGTCGCTTTCGTTCCCACTTTCATCTGCGTCTTCGTATGTTTGTTTTCTTCTGTGCAACCAATGCTTCGTGAAAATGGGATAATCTACTGACGTACAGTAGAAGCACTGAGAATGGTTGAGATGGTCTACACAACGAAACATTTTTGCAATGAAAGTAACATAGTCGGATATGTTCTTTGCAGTGGCTCCGATGGCTGATTCGCTACAACAAGCGGCGCTTGGCGCGTCTGACAGGGCTGAAACGGCACGCCGATGTGTACACACTCAGTCTGAGGCTGCAGCTGAAGGAGAATATCCGGAGCATGAGGGTAAGTTTGAGTAAAAGAAACATCTGCATAGGTATTTGACCGACGGAACAAATGATGCAATCACGCCAATATTGGGTACAGGATCGAGACGAAATTTTATAAGGATGACAGTTATAAATAATAAAGAAATACGAAGTAGATCGGTTTCTCATTTTCAGAAGATCGAATTCGGCGTGTACCTCCTCATAGTCGGTCTCGCTGCTTTCATGGTACTCGTCTTCGCTCCGATTCTCTTTCTGACCTCACCGAGCCAATTCGAGATCCTGCAATGGCTGACGTGCCTAGGCAACATAGCATTCGCCCTGTCAGTAATATCTTGTTTGCTTTCCAAAGAACTGTTTTTCTTGTGCTTGCTCAAATCTCGGCAATGGAAAGGTAACCACTACCATTGAGGCATTGCGTAAGATGCTTGAAATGACGTGTGTGAAGCAGACTGCAAGTACAGATATACTTACCATAGCCATCCCCATAATTTCGTGTCCGCTTCAGTTTGCGCAGTGAAATTATATTTCAACATTTTCTGAAACTGTGTGAAACGCGAAATAAGTTATATTTTAGATTTATTTTGTGCTCTGCGCCCTGGCTTGAGGTGGCTATCGCCATTCACACCGGAAGAATCCCGCCCACTCTCCAGAAGATCCTCGGTAGAGAGTAGTCAGTTGGACAAGCATTGTTCGATAGGTGACTGTTCTCACTTCAGCTTCTCTAAGAAAGCAGCTGTACTGAGGAACGAGATGGATGATTACTTCAATCAACTCGACAGCCAGTGGAGCAACGTATTAAGAGCGAATATTACTCGTTCTCGATAGAGAAACAATGGCGTTGATCAATTATTATTTGCAATCCATCCGCATGAATCCACATCTTTGTCATACAGTTTCTTATAAAACATCGGTCAACTTATAGACCATCAGTATTTTTAAACGAATATGAAACTACAAATAACAATACCACCACCACTAGAAAATAAAGTTGCCATTGGCAAACTATGTATTTTAAGAACATCACTTATGAAAAGAGAGTGAGGAGAGGGAAAGTGGGAGATGTTAGAACTCAAGAAAAAGTCACTCAGTAAGTCGACAGCTGAAGTTTTCATATGCTGAGACGCATTCCCTGAATCATATCATGCCAGTTCATTGAGGAACGCGCTAATTTTTTGACACGTATGCTAATATTTCTCTCCCTACAAGCGCAAGAGACGCTGTTTTTCGTCCAACGAATCCTCTTTATTATCTCCACAACACTAAGCCTTGTTTCATTTTTCTGTCTTCTCAAGCAAACCCCACCGCATCAGGCAGCTTTTCGGAAATACCTTATTTTGATTCAAGTATGTCTTTTTTGAAATGCGAGTTTATTATTATTTTTTCTCTTAAGATTCTCATCACGTTCAATGACATCTTTATCGATATTCTTAGTCAGCCAGTTCCCGTTTTCCCTGCCCCCACTGGATACTGTGTCGGAGTTTTGTGTAGAGGCATAATTTCGCTGAAAAATGTGGCTGTGAGTGATCTTCTCCAAGCTAGGATATAATGCCTATTCAGGGCATAATCATTATTTTTCTGGCCAATATCGGTGTTTCCCTTATCATTTGCTGTCTTCTTAGACACCAGTCTGTTCTCTTACCTTCCAACCAGTTCAAACTCAAAGAGGTTTGCGGATCTAGTTATTTTACAATACGATAGTTATTCATTTTCAAGAACTTGGAAAACGTGAACATATAAACATCATGAAAAGGAAATAATGTCGTCATAATTCAGCGAACACTGATAATACTCCGGACCGTTGTGTTTGCATTACTTAGTGTTGTTCCCATCGGTTTCATGCTCACTCCATCACCAGACACTGAGCTTCTTCTCGATCATGTGAGTTTGGGCACATGTGGATGCAAAAACAAAATAATATAATATAAATATAAATCATTTATAGCATTTACCAAACGTCAGTTGGATACGTGGTAGAGGAGAGTATTACTACCAGGAATGGATCGGAACAGTGATCATATTCTTCCATGCAGTAATCCTGGTGAAAAATATTTATCAAGAAAAAAAATTGAAATTATTATTGCAGTTGCTCGTAATTACGACATTTTCTCTGTTCGGTTTGTTCGGGCACATGTTCTTTGTTCTTTATATCGAGGCCTGGTTCATCAAATAACCATGAAAATTTGTTTTATTCAGGCACAAACACAGAGCAAACCGAGTATTCGCTCCATTAGAAAGTCGCTCATTGTTTTATTCGTCCAGGTTGCTTGACGTCTCTGTTACTCCACATTTCGAAATAATTTTCAGCTGGCGCTCCCATTCTTGATGATAGTTGTGCCAGCAGGAGTTATGTTGATATATCCTGATATGTTTTCGTTTGGTATTTGCACGTATTTTATAATTCTCTACCTGTTAGCACTGCAGAATTCTGTCTCGCATGTTTCGGTGTTATCATTCTCCACTCAGTTGGACACAATATGATTCTTCTCTCAACGACGCCCGTTTATCGACAATTTATTTTATCCGTGCTCTTTTGTCCCTTGCAAGCCGCACAACGCCGTGCAATTAGTCTCAAGCTGCAAATCAGACCCTCGCAGTGATTCAAAATCATGATTGCTGAGTAGTTAATTGAGTGATAAATAATGACAAATTTGCAGTACTCCGTCATGTACAATTTCCTGATTTGAAAACTTGCCGTGCGGTAGCAGGTGTTTTAATGATAAATTCGGAATACCTCTCATTCCGGAAGCCGATTTATCTCGATTCTTGAAAAAAGATCCGCACCTACCATTTCACATACCATTTCGACCATTTCCTACCATTTCACCTACCATTTCAGCTACAGCAACTCGAGCACGTGTTTCTTATTGTTTGTGCGGTAAGTGGAAATGCAGTCATATGTTTGTTCATTTTTTTATGAATTCAGTTTGCACAAACTAGCTTGGTTACACAAGTTCTCGGTGATGGGACGTTTAGGAACTCGATTTTAGGAACTCTTAATCGGTGACGTTTAGGAACCCTTATTTTCCTAATTTGAATACATGTGATGTTTTTAAACTCCAGAGACGCTCTTTCTCCTTCAACGAATCGTCTTTGTTCAATCCACAACACTGAGCATTATTGCATTCTTCTGCCTCCTCAAGCAAACGCCACCGCATCAGTCAGCTTTTCGAAAATACCTAATATATATTCAAGTATGTTTTTGTTAGAGACGCGTGCAGATTCGCTTTGATTTGAATTCTAAGATTCTTATCACCCTCAATGACATCTTTGTTGATATTCTCGTTCAACCAGTACCCGTTTTCCCTGCTCCTACAGGATACTGCGTCGGGGTCTTGTGCAGATGCATTCTTTCACTGAACAATGTGGCTGTGAGTGATCTTTTCCAAGATGCATATTCATAACGCCTATTCAGGGAATAATTGCTTTTTTCTGGCCAATATCGGGGTTTCCCTTATCATTTGCTGTCAACACGGGCATCAGACAGTTCTCCTCCCATCACTCCAGTTCAAATTAAAATAGGTTGGAGGAACCTCGTAATACGATTTCAATTTTTGTACGATGCATTTTTCAAGTTGAATATGAAGCTCAGAATATTAAAAAAATACATTTCAAGAAGAATTTTTATTCATATTTCAGCGAACGCTAATGATATTCCGGACCAATGTGTTCGCCCTTTTCAGTTTTGTACCAATCGCATTCATACTGACCCCTTCGCCCGACACTGAACAGCTTCTTGACCATGTGAGACTGGGATACTGTAAATGTTCTTGTTATTGAAAAATAAGACACATTTCCAGCACGTACGAAATATCAGTTGGATACGCGATAGAAGTGAATATTACTACCAGGAGCGGACCGCAACTGTGATAATCGTCTTCCGTGCAGTAATCCTGGTGAAAATATTCATCAGGAAATTAATTATTTGAAATGTTTTACAGTTGCTCGTCATTTCGATATTTTCTCTGTTCGGAATGTTTGGGCACATGATCTGTGTTCTTAATATTGAAGTATTTTATACCTCTCAGACGGTCATAAAATGGTATTATTCAGGCACACTTTTAGACCAGTTTTTGACGCAGAAAAAGAATTTGTCCAAATTGACGTCGTGCCGTACAGGGATTCAGAAGGCTCAGATCGAAAAACGGACTCCGTCAGTCGATTCAGAATCGAAAACTACCCCTAGGGCCAACTTTTGAGGGTATGCCATTTTTTACCTGTTCCAACCACTTGTTGAACCTAACGCAAACGGCCTCATCTATACATTCACACGCTGACAAATCAGCTATTTATTCTATGTTATGTATTATTCCATGTGGTGGAGCGGGAGTGAACGCAGCTATCTTGTGGTGATGGACGGGCAGTAGAAAAGCCTTTATCGATTTGAAGAGAGAAGAATCAACGAACGGCGTCCTCGCTCTGAGGGAATAGCGAGGGGCACGTATTACGGTAGATGGCGTGGCAACATAGGGAAATCGTGGTGGGACCAACGGGCACGCAACTGATGAGGGGGTGTTGTGCTGGGTCGCACTTATTACTTACGCTTAGTGCGTTTACTATTCTGTTGCTAATTACTCATTATATAATTACTATACAACACCTCCCCTTCAAGATTGACAGTATGTCGATCTTAAAAACAAATTGGGATAAGAGGTGAGGTGAGGAACAAATTGGGTCGGGATATCATTCTCGGATGATATTTTCACTCTTGGAAGGTCGAATCATCATTGAACACGATTGAGAGCCGACATCTTTGTTCACGCATCCTTTCTTGACGACGATCTTGTCGTCCTTCTGCGAGATCGTCTTCTTGACGATGATCTTCTGATGAGGTGTAGACCCCTCCTTGTTGTCGAGAGATGCTGCCTTGCGGTTCTTCTTCTGTTGCGTGGTGATCTCGTCGACATCCTTCTCATTGATCGGTATCCATGTATCGATCGGTTCTTTTCTCACTGTGAGAATCTGTGCACGCTTCTCCGTCTCATCATTGCCCTCAGTGGGCTGATAGACGAACTCAGCGTCAATCGACAGAGGCCTCGCCTCATTGACCAGCTTCTTGGCCCACAGAGGGGTTCCCTCATTGACCATCTCTGGAGACACATCCGGCAACTGTGCGGAATTTCTCTCATCTTCCGTTCCTGTCTGCTTGACTGACTGAACGACGAACTCAGGCCTTTTCGTCTGTTCATCTGTCGAAGTGACGAACACTTTCTTTTCCATCTGCTTGACTGTCTGAGAGAAGACCCCTGCCTTTTCCGTCTGATCTACTGGCTGATCGACGAACACCGGCTTTTTCTTCTGCTAATATGTCTGAGCGACAAACTGTTCATTGACTGATGTTACAGGTGCTCTGACCTTGACAAGCTGTAGAAGCTTGATGAAGTTCTTGCCCAGGATGCCTGTCGTTTCATCGCTCTTGGCTGACTGAGAGACACTGCGATCGTGTGTCACATACACGTCGCTGGTAGCACTGATGCCACCATACTCCATCCTGGCAGTGAATCTTCCTTTCAGATTCAGATCATCTCCATTCGCGCACGCCACAGTGCCGAATGTTGCCTTGTAGTCGGGCATTCCGAGATGCTTCCACAATTTCTCAGAGATGATCGTGACATCTGCTCCGGTATCGATCGACATGGACGTCGTCTGTCCATTGATCTGGAGCTGGATACGGTAAGTGCACGCAGCGAGGCTGGCCACTTTTACCGTGTAGACCTTCTTGCCCTTCTTGCAGACTCGGGCGAGGTGACCCTTGTAGCCACATCGATTGCACTTGTACGTTTGAAACGGGCACTTGGAGCGATCATGCTCTTTGCTCCCACAGCGATCACAGTCTGTGGTTCCCTTCTGGGACGTTTCACTGTCTGTACTTCTCCTTCTGTTGTCTCTCTGGACTCTCGTGTCTCTCTTGTGTACTCTATACACATCGAGATTCGAGTCTGTGATAGTTCTCAAATCCTTCTTCAGTTGAGACAGATCATTGTATACTGACAACAGATCATCTAGTGTGCACGCTACGCCCTTCTGCTTGGCGGTCTGCATCATCTTGAGGTGCACATCGGAGTATCTGGACAGGTCGAGTGAATGCAGGAAGGTCAACACCTTCCACTCATCGATCGATGCTTCGCTCACTTGAGCGTACTCGACTGTCTGATTGACTCGTGCTGCGAGTGCTCGAACGTCTTGGATGTTCTCCTTACTCATTTTCAGGTCGAGCATTGCACGCCTCCGATCGAAGAGAGACGTGTTATAACCGAACAACGTCGTCATCTTCGTCTTGACATCCTCAAGTGTCATGTCTTTCCACTTGGCAGGCGCGATAGACTGTTCTCTCGACAATCGTGCTGACATGTCTGAGAAGCAGTCTGATCTTCTTCACCTCGTCCCAGTCCTTGAGATCGATCTCGAAGATATTCTCGTTTCTGTTCCACCATATCTCGAACGTCGAGCCATCCTCAGGCGAATAAGTGAACTCGAGTATACGCCTATACGCCACTCACTGTCGACATTGACAATTCATTCAACAACTGGGACGACTGGCTCGGCGACTGATCGATCACTTTGCTCATGAGAGCGGTGAGGGAAGTCTGAGTCTCTGTCAGTGTTCTGCTCTGCTCTGTCAGTGCCTTCATAAGGTCTTCCACAGTTGGTCCCTCCTTCATGTTGAACTTATGACGAAATTGAAAATCAGCGAGCACTTCGTGTGCACTTGATGAAATTCCGTTTGGCGATCACAGCTTACTCAGGCTTGTCTTTGTTCACGCGACCACAGCAGGCACCACTTGCGCCAACGCTGGAGAGGGAAACTACCTAGACCACACAGCCAGGGGAAGATCTTGAAGCTTTGGCTACCCAGTACACACAGCCAGGATTTACGCACCACACAGCAATCCGGTCGACAGAAGAGAAAACACTCGTACTCAAGCGAACCGGCACCGATTGCACACAGATTCGCTGCTTTTGTACACGCAACACGAAACGCAGCCACGTAGCACGTCAGGCTTTGTTTGTGTTCGCTCAACCACGGTGAGTCACTACAGTCTCCAACTGGGTATGGTTTCCAGTGCGAACGCAACTAGAAACACGAGTTGTCGACGTCTTCAAGAGTACCTGAGGCTTCCCAATCGGGGATTAGTTTGCCTACGCTACTACAAATAATCACTCAATACCTTTGCTAGAGGTACACTCCTAGTTGAACACATTAAACTCGGTCACTAACGCAGTTTCGCGCGTTGTGCCAATGAACAACAACCACAAAATACACGAAAATTCGATGAACAGGTGGAGAAACTAACCTTTCTCCGAGTCCGACGAGTCCTAGAACGCCAATGTTATGTATTATTCCATGTGGTGGAGCGGGAGTGAACGCAGCTTTCTTGTGGTCATGGACGGGCAGTAGAATAATAGCCTTTATCGATTGGAAGAGAGAAGAATCAACGAACGGCGTCGCTCTGAGGAAATAGCGAGGGGCACGTATTACGGTAGATGGCGTGGCAACATAGGGAAATCGTGGTGGGACCAACGGGCACGCAACTGATGAGGGTGTGTTGTGCTGGGTCGCACTTATTACTTACGCTTAGTGCGTTTACTATTCTGTTGCTAATTACTCATTATATAATTACTATACAACATTCTAATTGAGAGATTTCGTTCGGCTTTTTCAGAAATACGTTTCGAATCTCACAGGGCCATTTTTAGACGGATGCAGAAACTTCCTAACATCATTCATATCGTTCTCCTCTCGACAGTAGACCTAACAGCGATGGTGGCAAATTCGATTTTCATTTTCATCATAATACGAAAGTAAGACTCATGTAACAATAGGCAATTTGTTTATAATCTGCATATTTTGGAGAACCCCGAGAGATCTCTCCAATTATGCCGTTCTTCTGTTCAACATTGCTTGTGTCGATCTAATCTCGGCTGCGTGTAGTTTTATGAGTATGGTCAGGTGCGGCCAAGAAAACTCGCTAATTCTTCCCAAATAATCGATGTCAAGCTTAAAAATGTCGGAGGTTGCCTCGTGTATGTATACATTGGACCATGTACGCTATTCAACGCCCAAGTTTGCCATCTTTCTATGAGTAATAACCGTTGTCCTTTCGTATAAAAAAACGCTCTATTTCAGCCGGATTCGTTGCTTTTATCAACCAGTCGCTGTATTTTCTACTGATATCTTTCGCCTATCGACTCTGGATGCTAAGACCGAAAACGAGAGACTTGCGAATTACCTTCATGCGACTTTGTATTGTGTCAGGAATTGTGATATGTCTAGAAACACTATTCATGGTTCAGAGTTATTGAGCAGAAACTTGTAAATATTATCGCTTTCAGTATGCTTCATACAAAGCGGGAACATACTCAGTTCTGAGATTCTATTCGAAATACACGATCAGCGCTCTCAACCTATCTGGAGGCATCAATGAAAATCTTCTTTCGAGAACGTTGTTTCTCTCAGTGTTGGTTACTGTTCCAACAGCATTCTGTGCCATCTTCATCATTCGTCGATCGCTTTTCGCAAAACTTCAACACATGGTTAGCTCTCACCAACATGATTCCAGGGACACGGAGGTGATCTTTAGATTATAAACTGATAGAAGGCTTCTATTACAAAAGTACGCGGATCAACATAATCACCAGCTCATATTCCGCACGCTCACACTACAAATGCTCATGCCACTGGCGTATGGGACCGCGGAAGGCCTGTGGATGCTCGATGTAATTGGAATCGTCCAGTCTGAAACACTGCAAAGGGCAGTTTGCTCAGTGAGTTATGCCAAATATCCGGATAATGTAGCACAGCCAATCAAGGTGGGAAGTCTCTTCGCTCTCGCTTCATCACTGATCAACATGTACTACATTCCTCCGTATAGAAGGTTTATACCACTAATCTTCTTTGCATTTTATGTAT
Organism: Pristionchus entomophagus; assembly: GCA_036245825.1. Lineage (NCBI taxonomy): Eukaryota > Metazoa > Nematoda > Chromadorea > Rhabditida > Neodiplogasteridae > Pristionchus > Pristionchus entomophagus. Next base: position 17,434,372 of record BTSX01000004.1, on the reverse strand, counting down.
TTTTTCAGATTTATCGACTCATTGCTGTCTAGAAGCGGCGGTGTTGCCCGGGTTGTTCCGATAGAGACTTCAAGCGATATCACGTCACAGCATACAATGAAAACAACATAACAACGAAAACAAACATGTATAGTCCCTTGAACATAATGAGTGTTATCTGCGATCAAAGAATGAGCAGTATTGGATGATAAGCACCTTTCAACAAGATCATCATTCGAACATCACATGCGTATACCTGATAATGAGAATAAAAAGTCTCGGCATTGGAGAAAAGGCGTAAGGGACACTCGATTCCGTAACTCATTATGCCTATACGAAAGCACCATAACGATCATGTTATTAGCTCTCCCATCGCCTCTTCCTGCACACGATGTCTTCACTATTGTGCATCATCTCATCGTTGACAGTATTGCCATAATGATCAATTTTCTCCTGATAGTTGCGATTATGCGGAGATCTCCAAAGAGTTTGGGGTACTGTGCCTGTGATCCTGTGAGGTATCTCCTAGCGTATATGTGGGACCATGCACGGCTGTTAGTAGTGAGTTATGTTGTGCAACATTTGTTCTTCTTCAATATATTGTTGAGCATATGAAACCCAGCATGCTTTGAAGTCGTTATTTTTCAGGCAAATTTTGTCATGTGATCACCACACTAATGCTATCGACGCTGAATCAGTCGATTTTTCTCATAGCCACATCTTTCATGTTTCGTCTGTATGTGTTACGAAGGTTAGACCTTTCTCTGGCATTATTGGAATCTCATTACTTGAGATCAACATCGTTGACACATCGTTGACTCTTCTTATTTGTTTTCTAGTCTCGTTACCAAATATGTGCATTCTGGTAGGTGTTTTGAAAACATTCATCTGAGAAGAGAAGCTTATTATCGATGTCAATGACATTATCGAATAACGTTATTCGCACCTCTGATAACTGATAACAACTGACGCGCAGACTACGTATTATTTCACGCTCGATGATACGAACCAAGTTGTCGCGGAATTGCACAAATTGAGACCAGAATATCAATTGGATGGTTACGCGATTGAGGGTACGAATGGGTTTTGGACTCAAGAATTTAATGACCAGAATCATCGAAAATCTCTTTTCCAGGTCATGTGAACATCTTCACTCCTCTCACAATGTTTGCCATAATTGCTCTTTGTGCGCCTGCTGGACCGGCTCTTGTAGCCATATTTATCGTACGCAGAAAAGTCACCACCTCCATCCCAGCCTATCACTGAGTAGATAAATTTAGGTGTTGGGCGCGATAACGATGCATACGAGTAACATGAGTGAGCGAACAACAAACCTACACAAATCGCTGGTAAAGGTCAGATGCACAGCAACACGGTAAAAACTAAAACTAAAACTACGTTTACAAAAAAAATGGTTTCAGAACATATTTTGGTAGAGTTCAGTAAACGCTTTTCAGATGTTATCACTACACTCTTCCCTGCCAGTGTTCTTCAGTGGAGCCGTCGTGAACTTTCAGCTTTGCCAATTCGATTTGTGGTGCTCGGAGACACAGGAGCACATGATGGCTGAAGTATTAAATAATTTAAATTTATTATTATTTTAGAAACAAATAATGATTGATCGATGCATGTCCTTTCAGTCTACTTCGTACGTTCCTTTACTCGCTCCTTTGGTCACATTTTACTACCGTAATGGGAGTGCGGAGATTTATTGCCACTAATGTTATTGTTAGAGAAAATTGCAGGTTCATCACGTCAGTATTCAAGAGGAATACGACAACAGTTACTGTTACAAAACCTGACACGAGCAGATTTACTGTTTGAGAAGAAAATGAATTATTCAACAGCGATTCGAGAAAACACAGAGATTACACGACGGGATATTTTGTAACGGTTATTACAACACCCAATCAGCTTCTGCTCTTTATTCGGATCGTTACAATGCCGAATTCCGATGAGGAGTGACCGCTCTACGACCGCTCAAACTGACATTTACGCTTAATGACGGAGGTGCCATATCGCCGCAGAACTTTGATTTTATTGCTCTGGAAGGGTCATTTGTCGAAATATTATTAGAGAGGTCGTATTTTAGAAAATACATAAAACACCTCTGCTCGTTTTCCCACTGGGCAATTTCTTGGAAACTTACAACCGGTATGGTGGAATAGAGAAAAGGGTAATGAATGGACTTACCGCGAGTTGAACCGCTCCAATCTATATTTTAGAATTACACGGTTTTTAAACTTTCAAAATCTTTTTTTTTTTAAATTAGATACAACGATTTTATCGTTCTTACCGCCCAATTTGATAATGCATAAAATAAAATAAAGTGATAACCCGAACCGTGATAGGGACATACAGTATCGGACAAAAGTCATCGTTCACAAATGCAAAGTGGTGTAACTTTTGAACCAGATAAGCAATCGGTTTGATGTTTTGGCAGGATATATTAGACCTATTGATGCATTGCCACCGATAGTGACGTCATGCTACGATTTTTTTTTGCCGATTTTCGGTTGCCGCGGGCGGGAAAGTTATCCAAATGCTCTAAAAAGTTGGGAATCGTATATTCCATGGATTTGCCACTTACCCTTTCAGGAAATTCTTTTTTACAAAAATCGCCTTTGGGAATCGAATCATCCAAAATACGAAGAAGAAAAAAATGGTGAAAAAGTGAAAAAATTCGTGCCCTGAGGTCAAATTAAGAGATATCAATATCGAACTTTGTGGGTAATCAGGAATTATTGTAAGGGTCATTTTGAGCCTTTGAACGAGTCTCTAGCACGTCAATGGATGGAAATTATTTTTTTCGGGACCCTATTTTGAACCTGTGTTCTGCTTCTGTACGACAACGCCCCATGAGTACTATTTTTTAATCGGTAGATGCTAAGGCCTTCTATCATCACAAAAAGAGAGAAGACTTAGAAAAAAATCCCAATGACCTTAAAATCACAAGTGAAGAACATATATATGATTGCATCATCACTATGCAATATTGCGAAATCGCAGCATGACGTCACTATCGGTGGCAATGCATCAATAGGTCTAATATATCCTGCCAAAACATCAAACCGATTGCTTATCTGGTTCAAAAGTTACAACACTTTGCATTTGTGAACGATGACTTTTGTCCGATACTGTAGCTGGTATCCTCCCAATCCGAAAAATATCCAAACGAACGAGCGATTTGTGCCCCAGCAGCGAAAACGTAGAGAGTAGGAAGGAGTGCTTGGAGGTAAAGTTCCTAAATCAATTCACACGTGATTACAAGAACTTCAGCAATATTTTCGTTCGATATTCTGTTATTATTTACTTTAATCACCTTCATGATCTCACTGTGCATCTTCTTGCGGTTCTTGGCCATCTTAAGATTGGAGGAGAGAAGTCGATGAATAAATATGGAAACTATGATGATAATGATATAAGCGGGTAAAATTATCGTCTCCACCCAAGCAATGCCGAGTTTAATTGACGAGCTCATTGGTGCACCTGAGAAGCAATTATTCAAATTGTTTGATATTCCTATTCAAACAGATCACCTATCATAAATTCGTTTTCAGCGCGGTTATCATATTCGTAGGAGGAATATGTTTCGTGCATAATTGTCTTCAATTCCGTTGAATCAAGTAGCGTTGTTGATCCGTAATAAATCTCCAACGATTTTAGATTTCAGAAAGTGTGACTGTAAAATTACGAAAACAATCGCAGACGGCGCGTAGGCCAGCACAAGAAAAATAAGAAGAAGCACGAAGCTCGGTGGCGGATGCAGTAGCACGTAATACCTGATTTTTCTTTATATTTTAGATGATCATTATTATTTTTTTACTTTTATTGTTCATAATCATGAAAAATGTAATTAATTCCTTTAAAAAATTCAAACTAACCGATAACAGAAACTGAAGGCGAGTAGTACGCAGTATTGAGAGTTGCCATGCATTATTATTGCGATTGCAATGTGGCTCATGGATCTTGATTCTGGGGAATCTTTTTTATTACTGTCTATTTGGGATGCATGCAGCATGCTTGAGTTAATTGAAAGCACAAAAAAAATTTTTTGAAATTTTTTGTACAGAAAATGTTAATTTGAAAATCGAAACCAATGAGTCTGAGTGGTCCGGTGATGGCTGTAATGGCATATTCCTCAGTGTTCATTGGCCTGAGCAATTAAAATAATTTTTAAAAAAAAGTGTATTTCGAAAACTCGCCTAATGAATGTTGTCAACGAGGATATCACAGTTGAGCATTCAATGACCGCGACATTGAACAGTACGATAGAATAAGCTCTGCACAATCCCAATTATGCGATTGTAATAGAAACGTTTGATGAAAGTTACATGTCATTTTGGAAAAGTTTTTGGAAAAGCGACAACCCGCACCAGCGCAAAATCTTGGAATGATATCATCAACATAAGAAATGTTCCTCTCTGTCATATGATTCGATTGATAAAAGCGTAATATATCTAGCATTTTTTTGAAGCGAGTTATGATCGTTTTCCAACAAAGTTGTCTTAATTTTTCCCAAATGACATGTAACTTTCGAAAACGGCAATTCTTCGAGAATTCCAGAAAAGTGATTTGAGTACACAATAGTAGCTAGTACTGCTCCAGAAATCAGCAAAATCTGTCTTGGGATAAAATAATTGCTCGATATTATGTCCCAAAAAATGACGATTTCGACTATTTTTAAATTTCAACTTTTTATATTTTTTTTGAAGAACTCTCATATCGATATTCGAAATCAGCGCGCAAAGTTACACCAGAACCACCTATCATAAGAAAGTTCTGAGATTTTTTTTTATTTCAGATTTTTTTCTCACCATGATCCCCGTACCGTTTTTTTTACCCCCGTTTTCGAAAAACAAAATGTTTGCGTTGCGCCCTAATGGTCCCGGATACATATATCAGTGGACCTCAATAGTTAATATAAGACAACTTTCATTGAGCTTCGCCAACTCCCCTCTGAGCTGTGTCCCGTTGCTGAAATGGCCGCCCCCCTCGATCGTGGGGCTCGAATCGGTGATATTCAGTCAGGCTTCAGTCAGACACCATAGCCACTAGGCCAGGGCGGCCTACCGCCGGGAGCGCATGGCGGAGACTAGTGGTTGGGAGCCTTCTTCTACCATCTTGCAAAACATGGTCGATCGTGGGGCTCGAACCGGTGATATAGCGGACTTCAGTCAGACACCATAACCACTAGGGCCTGTTGGCGTAATGGGCATGGTGTCTGAATGATTTTGAAAATATGCTCTTTCGGAAGAGCGTTCACTCTTGCGGAAGAGCGACCGCTCTCCTCAACTCTTCCGCAAGAGATAATCGAATTAGACTCATTCTTCCCTCTTCCTTTGTCCACTCTAGTCCAGAGTAGTTTACAGATTTAGTCAAGAGATCTATTTGTAGATGAAATCTTATCTCGAATCGGTCGTTCTCTATGTCCACAGCTCCTTCACAATTATATCAGCCACTTCGAATCTCGTACTCATATTTCTCTTATTCCGTCATCCTCCGGCCAAGTTGACGACGTTTGGGCTGATGCTGAACGCGCATGCTCTTTTCGACCTATTGATGTCGTGGAGTAGCATGATACGGTTCCAATTCAAACACTAAAACGAGAGAATGTTTAATTTCAGACTCATCACGGTAGAGTGGTCGATCATATTCATGAAAAATGGGCCATGTGCTCTTCTCGGGGCTGATGCGTGCTATGTGTCCGCTGTGCTGACCTATGTAGCCTGCAACTTAACAATGGTCCAACCTTTTATTCGAAAACAACTATATTTTCTCACGTTTTTCACTGTTCTTGCGTCGCTCTGTTTTCGACTAATGCTCATCAGAGGGCAACCACCGACTAATCGACAACGGCCAGGAACTGTCGCCATGCCGTGTCCTTCGATATTGATGCTCATGATTTGTTTGAACTTGTTCAGTTCTTTCTAAATAGTTAATTATGCTAATGCACACACCTAAATTATAGGTTGCGTTTGTCTTCGCGAGAGATGAGGATGTTGCCATTCGAGAAGCGTTGAACGAATTCCGTCCAGAATATGAAGCTGACACGCATGTTGTAACAGGTTTGAGCGTGTGAAATAAATGTCCATCACTAACTAATTTAAGGTTTCGCGGACATACGCCATTTATGCATCAGTATTGCATTGTTCAATACTACATTCGCACCGTGGCCAGCTTACGTGGCAATGATTTACCTGCGGTAAACTCAAAATTCTAAAAAAAGGAAAAATACAGGAAAAAATCAATCGCAGGTCACGAATTCTCTCTACAATTGCGGAAAAGGTGAGCACACTTAGTACACGGAGTAGGGAAATGCATCGCAAATTCGTTTCGGTAATTATTTGCGAGAAATGAAAATGCAATTTAATGTTCAGCTTCTCACCGCACAGGCTTCACTCCCACTCATTCAACTATTTGGAGTTTTCACTTTCTTGCTAGGACTGTTCAATGTTTTTCACCATCCAGCCATCGAATCATCGACCATGATGGTATACTTAGAGACCACAGGCTCCGCCCACTTGGAGGGGATAGAGAGTTGCCATAAATCCGCAAAAGGTCCGGCAAGTCGGGTTCGCAATCAAATCAAACGATCAAAAGCGTTTTCTGTAGGTATGAGGATCCTGTACAAATGACGTGATGCGCAGCTTGATCGGTCAACTTTAAGTAGGTCAAAATTGACGATTTATGGTCCATAGTATCGATTTGAAGGGTTTCAAGTGATCGTACCCAGTTGTGCACCTGCCCTTTACTTCATTTGTATTTTAGAGGAATTTTAAGATTTTTCTCCGAATTGCCGGCGGAGCGCGGGAGGAGCAGGGCGAGAGAGCGGGGGGGGAGGGAGAGAGACACACGCGAGAGAGGCTCCGCCCCTTTTCTCTCTCGCCTCATTTTTCTCTCCTTTCCCTTGTCCGCGCGCGCGTGGTTTTCGGGGGAGAACTCGGCTGAGAGATGAGATAGAGACTAACTCTAAAAAGCAAAAATGATATTCACAACGCGACCAACACAATGAGCATAAAATTGAGTCCGTGCTGTCTATTTTAAATATCACCCTGTGGTCTCTAGGTATACTTCACTAACTCATGGAACATCTCATACGTATGCAGATCATTTCAGTTTAGCGAGGTTACAGCAATCTTCTCACCATTCTTCGTAATATTTTATATCGATCACTATAGAAGGTGCGACTCATTTTGATTCATGTTATTTCGTAGCAATCAAATGCCATGTTTCAGGGCAGTTACACCTATTTTCCGAGCCAAGTCTTCCGTACAACCTAAATTTTCCGTACAATCTAAAAAAATTCCATATGCATTTGTTGTGATAATAAAATCTTCACAACTCGTGAGTGTATTCGTCATGAAATCCCAATAAAACCGTTCGCTCCAACTAGGGTTGACAATTCGACCTGTCGTAGCGATGCAGCAACCTCACCCCTTTCCATTTTTGCATGTGAGATCACGTCAACCATTATTCGATCGCTAAAATCTATCTGGATCTGATCATGTTTTTCCGTTCTGGGTCATACCTCAAAGCAATGGCTGTTCCCTCACGCTCGTTCCTTAGATCAACGCGAGACAATTCGATGTGCAATTTCAACCGGTAAGGATGTAGTAGATAAGAGATTATGAATGCGTATACTAGTGCGAGAAGGAAGCGTGTGGTAGTGTAGCATGGGGGAGAGAAAGGGATGGATCGATCTTCTCATCTAGTTGCACATTGAGGAATGACGAGGGGAGGGAGACTCGTAAGCGGGTGAAGTAGACCACTTATCCAGTATTTTGCTGATTGGATAGATGTGTGAACTGAATGAGGATGATTGATAGTGGGGTTGGGAGGGAAAGGGCATGGAAGAGGGAAAGGATGGGGGAGGTGTCGATTTATTACAAAATCGAAATGTCTATTCATAATGTCCGATCCAAAATTGGAAATTTAAATTGATCTGGATTGTGGGAATGAATTATTTTAGGTTACAAATCAGATGCAATAATATGAGAAAATGACACATTTGAGAAGACGTATTCAGCATGAGAGCTGATACCTCGAATCTCTGATAGAATCCCAAAAGTTGGTCCTTGATCCGTTTCTCTAAAAAAAATTGTCATTTTGCGTGACTGCGATATGAATAATATTTGAGCATTTAGAACGTGTCTTACGCACGCATTTCCTCTCATTCCCTTACGTTTCCTGTTGTTTACTCGAACTCGAATGTTTTTCCGTCTCTCTCAATCTCCCTCACTCTCTTCTCTCACTTCATTTTCTTCCTGTAAGATTCGTTCCTTCTGCAGAATCTTCCCTCCACATATAAAGAGGACGGCGCAGCAGTAAACAACTCTTTCCATTCCGCATCTACTGGCCGACTACTCACATCTACTTGTGGAAGTCATGGCTCTCATGGGATACGTGCCCTACGACCACTCGATGCGCGCGGTGGTCGATCGGGTACGATAACAAACATGCTTAGCAACCGGCTCTAAACTTATCGTGGAAAAACACCATATGTAATCCTTTGCATTTATATTTCGAAAAAAAAAATTTGTAGAAAACAATATTGCTCAATCTCAGGCGATCGACGAAATCCTGCATCATCATCACTTCCGCCACTATGCGAACATCAAGCATCTGCGGTCACTCAAATACGGATCGCCCATCGGAGAGGTTTGCTTCATAGGTATTCACCGCTGGTCTGTGAGCGGCGCTTCGTCGGATGATAGCCTACTGGATACATTGTGTTTACAATAGACAATTGTTATGTAAGAGACGTAGTTGTGAAATGGTTCTCACTCAGTCGGTTTTATCCCGAATACTATCGTCTGACGTCGTGCCCTGATTGGCTAGGCCTTGCTAGTGTGACTCTGCACAGTAAATGGACTTCACATCTTGAAGCATCCGTATTCCATTTCAGGTGATGAACACTTCCGAGAAATTCTCCTTCACCGTCGACGTCTCTCACTTCCAACCCAACGAAGTCAAAGTGAACGCCACGGGGAATCTTCTGACGATCGAGGGAAATCAAGATGAGAAAACGGATGAACATGGATCGATTAAGAGGTGTCATGATATCAATTATCTTTGTCGCCCCTTCGCCACCCATAATTTAGAGATTATATTTTGTGGCCAATGAACTGCCGGGGAGGATATTGTATATCAAATTGAGAATGAAAAACAAAGCAACGCCAATGGTGTGGGCACAATAGTGCTCATGAGCGTGAACTCTCATTTCTAGTTTATTTTTGAGCACATATAGTTAAGTTCCCTTGCAGATCGTTCCTTCGCAAGTACACCCTTCCCGATGACCCGAATCTGGAGTCAATCCGATCCACTCTAACTCAGGATGGCCATTTGACGATTGAAGCGCCCAAGAAGACCAAGGATCTTGCTCAGTCCAGAGCCATTTCCATCACCATGACTACTGCTTGACCGTTCTTTCACGTACAATTCGATTGTCCACATGGAATTTCCCTTTTTCAGTCATTTCTCGCAACAATGATCTCAACAGTCCAATTATCGGATACATCGTACGATCTCGAAATGAAAATATGTGCTTAGCGACCAACCGGTGCAGAGCTAAGAGAAAGAACCAAAATTGTCAATTTTAAAACAAAAAATGAATGAGCTGAAGGTAGTGGGAGTGTAATCGATAATGATTACTGGTAATTCCTGTAGTTGCCGCCAGAAATATAATACTTCGAAAAAAACCATGATATTATGGAGGGGTAATTTTCCTTATCATTATCCAATGCGTTTATTTGCAAGTTATTTACAGATAAAACGAGCCATAAACCGCATAAAATCTTGCAAAAATTCGGCACCTTGCAAACTCTCTTGTTTTCGTCTTTTCTAGTCGCTCTAATCGTCTGACGTTCTCAAACTTCTACACATGCGGTTTTGTTATTCTGTCTTTGTACATTTTCTTGTCGCAAGCTTAGTCTTCTTATCATTTTTCTCAATTGTAGAGTGAACGACAAGTCCGGATCATCCTCATCATGCCAATTGTCGGCAACACTCTACTCGGCCATTCCTCGCTCCATCCATTCGATCCGGTGAGAATCGCATCGAAATCTTTTTTTCGAATTCGGTCTGTTGAAAGTTTCCATCGCAACATGTTTTAACGGCATTTTCTTTTACCAAGCTCGAAACATCTTTTTCGCAATCCTACTGTTTCAGATGTTTTACTCAGATGAAGGCTTTGCCCGCGCATACTCCAGATTTCCCCTTTGTATTCATCCACGCATGAGAAGCGCCCACTCCGAGTCATCGCTCGCCCTGCGTTCGCCTCTCGGAGAGGTAGGATTAGGGCATAGGCCAGTCAATAAGCGTAGCGCTCTTTGACTGCTAACTAGGGAAAACATTGATTTATCATGGACTGATAGATTCCACGAAGCGAGGGTCTGCAGAAACGACTCTCGTGCTCATGAGAACTATTAAGGCCATGGCCCATTACAGATCCAGAATACCCCAGAGAAGTTCGCGGTGACCCTGGACGTTTCTCACTTTGAGCCGAACGAAATCAAAGTGAACCAGTGCGGAAATGAACTGAAGATCGAGGGAAATCATCCAGACAAGATGGACAAACACGGATCAATTCAGAGGTGAGGCCTAGTATTCCTATCTTGATGTGCTGAATATTTCGACAACATTACATTCTGAAGAACGTTAGTTTAGTAAACGGTTTTAGCATTGCGGTGGTTGCTCAATCCTCATTCTTCTCCATTTCCAGATCCTTCGTGCGTAAGTACATTCTGCCGAAAACGGCGCATCTGGATGCCATTCACTCATCGCTCACCTACAAAGGTCATCTAACCATCGTGGCGCCCAAGAAGATCGCCGACTGCATAGAAACCAGAACTATTCCAATCTCCCTGGTGACGGGCGACGACCCAAAGGTCTTTCAGGAAGAAAAGAGCAACTGCCCGATCTTTTGAATACCATCCTTCGTTTGCGTTTGATGTACATATCTGATTTGTGATTCAGTATGCCTGAGCACCGTTTCAGTGATTGTAAGCATTCAGCATGCTTTCGGATAATAATGTTGTTCAATAGGTGATGAACTAAAAATACTGACATGGAATCTGCAAGAACGACACAAATGGACGTGTTTTTGCTCTCGTTTGCGCGAGATACCAAGGTAATAAACAAAACAAGGAAACGATCAACATGTTGATAGTGCGCACCAGAAAATGAACGCTCTTGATAGTTTTAATTTTCTTCATGCAATGCAATGATTGCGCGGCGGTGACTGTTTGATTGATGTGGAGGCCAGGATGGTGGTACTGGAAGGAACGTAAAGAGAAAACGATGTGAGTTAGAAAAGAGTGTCTTCTTGTTTCAAAAAGGGTCTTTCAAGACGCTTTTCTAAAACTCAAATTTGTTTGCAGACATACATGTGCTTTATTGATGTTGATCAGATAATACAAACTTTAAATATCGGTCTAAGTCTAATATTTGCTCAGTTTGATCACAAGATCATCGATATCCTTCTTGAGCGTTATCTCCTGCTTGACAATATCGTCCCTTTCGGCAACTATCGTCGATAGTTCACCTCAAAAGGTTTCACATACAAAACACACACAAATGAAAATCTAGAGCTGATTAATTGTTTTTAAAACAATCGAATGCAAAGACATAACATGAACGAGCCCACCCTCCAATTCCTCTTTCAGCCGATCCTGTTTCTCGCTGCTTTCACTTGTGCAGTGGTTTAGAAGTCGCGTGCACCTAACATTAATTACTTCGGTAACTTCTACGTTATTTTGCTGTGTACCTGTCTAATTGCGTTGTTCACACTTATATCGGCATCGGACATGCGACGGATGATCTTGAAGATGCCACTGGAAATATGCGATGTAGGATAAGACAGTGGAAATTATCAATGGTATTAGGACTGTCCAAGGCGGTGTCTGCATTCTGCGTCCACTCACGCTGACGGTGCAATTAAATGTGAGAGAAATAACGACCTTTTCATTAATTATCCGAACTCACGCGATCACTAGGAAGAGCAGGAGGGTGAATCCTGTGATCCACTCGTTCCTCTCCGCGTGGAAGAGATGCGCATGCACGACTGCATCCGCTGCTGCTGTCCCGGCTGGGCGAATTGCAACTTATTGAGAGGTAAAGGGTGGACTCTGTTCATGTCAGACAATGAGCAGGATCAAGAGATCTACATTCACGACGGCAAAGGAAACGCGCCGGATCTTCGAAAGGCGTTATCGTTTCCATGATATTTTAGGGAAATTATTCTGGGAAAATTGACAAAAACAACAGCCATTTATCGATTTGTTCGGATAGTTTTCGCGAAGTCAGATTATTGTCTTGAAGATCTTGAAGATCAGATTATTGTCTTGAAGATCTTGAAGATCAGTCTTGAAGAATAAAAACGACAATGCGTCGAGCATCAGTCTAGTGCATCACCGCGTACATTTTTCTAAATCCAGATGCGGTTCGTTGAACAATGAAATATTCTGCTGTCAACAATCAAATGCAAGGAAGCCCAAATGTCGTTGCTCAGTTGTCACCCTCCCGGCATTTCAATCCAATTCTTTTAGAATAAGGATAAATTAACGATTTGGTCATCATCTGCCGCTCTTCTCGTCGAAACCATTCACACTTCTCTCATTTTAATGTGAGTGCTTTGCAATGCCAAATATGCCTAGCTTCTTTCATCTCACTCATTTTTTCGCACTCTCACACTCTCTACTGTTCATATATATAGAATATATTTTTCTCCACCTTTCTCTCTCTAGCTGTTCCTTCTTCCTTGGTTTAAGGAAGAAGGAACAGATTCTTCTCGTGGTTTATCACAGTAAACAACCCGTTTGCCGATTCAATTTACCACTATCACTATGTCACTCATGCGACACTCTCCCAGTTACCGTTCAATGCTCGACGTGGTAGACCAGAGGCGTCATCGCACTCACGTCATTGTCACTCCCGATATGTTCGCTCCCCGATGAGGTCAGAGTGAGTTTGAAGGGTGCGAGCTGGAAATCGAGGGAAATCACGACGATAAGACCGACACACATGGAACTATCAAGAGGTGATAACTTTCGTTCCGTGTCCCACCACCATTCATCCACTTTGTTTAGATCGTTCATTCGCAAATACGACCTTCCAAACGACACCGATCTAGAATCGGTTCATGCCACTCTGTCTGACAATGGCCATTTGACAATAGAATGCGCAAAGAAAACGAAGCCTCTCTATCGGAACGTCTCAAGTGCACAGCGCGTTTTATTAGAATATTCTGTCCAATGTGAGATCGATGATGTCACTCCTCCAATTAGCGATCTGTTTTTTAGTCGATTTTGATATTTTCGATCTCTGAATTGCCGATAACAATCTTACGATCTCCATTCATAAACATTTCTTTATCTCACATTGTTTACTGTTTCTTCTTCTATGAAAAAAGACCAAACACATCATCTAACTAAGGGAAAATGTAAAAGCGGTAATCATGACTAGAATACGAATAACATGTTTTTGGTGTCTGCCAAATTAGACAATCATATTCCTACCATTTTGAATTCCGATTCTGTAGTTTCTTTGCATACAATAGAGATCAACATGTGATGTAGAGTTTGAGGGCTTGTAATACAGCTGAATACTAGATCTCCGCATATTCAGCTGAGGAATGACGGCGAAAGGATAATCTCCGAGTCGAAGAGCGGACTGAGGATCAGAGGGGAGAGGACGGATGGCGAGAGGACGGACGCAAACAGGGCCATCGGCGATAGGACTATCGGAGAGAGGGCATAGGGGGAGAGCACGAGGGGCGACCCCAACATCGGGTTGAGTATGATGGGACTGAGCACAAACGGGGATAATATGAGTGGCGTGAATGCCTGAATGTAGATATGCATGAGGCGTAAAGATGAAAATGAATACCTGCGGCGCGAGTATGAAGGGCGAGAGCGCGAACGGGGTTAGCACGAAGGGATTGAAGATGCCTATAACGAATGTGATTGGCTTGATTTCATCTTCAGAAGCACAGTAACATATTACAATATGTCTCTCATACCCTCTTCGAACTGCTTTCTGATTCCCCATAATATCTCCCTGTAATCTTCCGATATAATTTCGCTCGGTACACTTGATAAAGAACCCCTGAGAAGATGCAGCTTGTTCGCTCACCCGGCACTAGGATGAAGGGATGCAGCACGAGAGGCGAGAGAATCACTGGAGTGAAGTCGAAAGTAGTCAGTATGAGCGGGGAGAGGGCGCGTGGAGATAAGATCGTTGGAGAGAACACCTGGGGAAAATATGAGATGCTTAGGGCACTGCGTTCTCGCGATCCCAGGATGCGACTGATCGTGAAGAAGGTAGCTACTGGGACATGGCTGACTTGGGGGGAGAGAATGACGGGCCCGAGGACCGCAGGAGAGCCGATGAGGGGCGAGAAGAGGAGTGGGGCGAGGAGGTTCGGACCCGAAGTGAGTTCAGGCTGAAGGACGAGAGGAGCACCAACGAGCGGCAACAGCACAGCGTTTCTCTTCTTGCGCACTGTGAAGTAAGAATGGAGTGTCTTTCTCGCCCTTCTAAGGACCAGGGCTTGCACAGGAAGAAACAATATTTTCCTTCCCTTAGACAATAATCCTTCGATCGGTCCATTCGTTTAGGATTTCGTTTGAAACGCAGTGGATAGCCAAACGTCTCGCGGTTCCATGAATACCTTTGATGGAGTCCGTTTCGGCGAGGGCTCGGATGTTATTGAGAATGAGTACCTGAATCTTCTCTGATGACAAGCTCTTCAGTGTCCTGCAAGTAAATAATGACGAATCTGTCAGTCTTGAGTAATCATTAAAATGGCAGACAATATCGAATATTTGAATCGCCACCAGATTCCCTGAAGCAGTCTATTAGGTTGGTGCATAATTCTTGCTGCGTTTTAAAAATTAAAGATGCCTAGCTCTTTCGATTTTGACCGATCACCTCTCGGTTTTCCATCATAGTTGAAGCCTTCAATGTTCTCTTCAGCGCACGATAACTCAGATCTCTCCCATCGGGAAAACGGACAATATGCAAAATTTCAATGAAATTGACTATCAGCCAGTACCAGGGCAATGCGAACTCGAGCACCTCTCCCGTTTAGATATAATATAGAGCACCAGGATAGCTTCGCAATTAACTGTGTTTCATTCCGTAAAACTGTTTCTTGGCTGAGTACAAAAATTGCAAAATTAAATCTAAAATTTTTCGAGGATTTGCTTTTGGCTAAATCTTAAATTCTCGAACACCCAGCAAGCTTTGCAAAATTCCAAACTATTTTCATGAAGCACGGATATACCTCTAAATAATACTACAGAGGCAGACCTGATCGATTTGAGGCAGACAAAATATACGAGCTCAAACTTCACATCCGAAAAACAGCAAAAATTATGCACCACCCTGATAATTCGATTTGACTATGAGCTTACTCGAGACGTTCCCCATTCGCGTAGGGAGACTCCTTTCCGTAGACAATCTGTAGCTGATCATTTGTTAGCAGAGTGAACCCCCGCTTCCTCTGCTCATCCATCTGCATTTTTTTATGCAGTCAAACAAGTTGCAAGCAAAATGTGTCTGGCAACCATTGAAACATCTTCGTAAGAAAACCAGGAGAATTCAAGAGTGAAAGTCATTCAAAATATATACCTGTTTAATAGTGAACGTGCGATGAAGAGCTTCGAACGTTTCTATCTTTTTTGTCTCATTTTCGCCGAAAAGATCAGATACGTTCTTCTGAAATATTGATCTGATCATCCGTTTTACTGTTCTTCTCCTTCATACTGTTGCAGGTAATATTATCGATTGAGTCAAGTTTTGTGAAAGCTAATTCTACCTTGGTAAAGAATTGCTGCTGCCCCGTTGAAGATGGGACGCGAGAGTTTTCCTTCAATCCGGAAAAAAAGTTTTTCATCATATATTTGCATATATTAATAGTGAACGTGCGATGAAGAGCCTCGAACGTTTCTATCTTTTTTGTCTCATTTTCGCCGAAAAGATCAGATACGTTCTTCTGAAATATTTTTTTGTTGTTGTTTTTTGTTGTTGCTCTAGCTCCACTCAATCAAGGTATTTTATACATTGCATAACCTAACCTTGAGCTTCTCGATTGCGTCCGTGACTCCAGACGCCTCCATAACCAGGTTGAGCCTGAATATAAAAATATTTAAAGGCGAACGGTTCTGATCACTTTCATATCCCAATCGCACCGAGAAAATAATCGACCAGTAAAAGATGGTACTACTGACAATTCATCGTTGTCCTTGGTGCCGGCAAGATTCAACCCGTCGACGATATGCTCACTCTTTTCATTGTGTAGATCAAATAGAGAGGGAGAAAGCAGCTCAATCTGAATGAAATGTAAGATCTGATGTGCTGATATCGGAGTACCATGCAAAGGGATCGACTCAATATATTATTTTACGAACATAATTAGCAATGACTGCCTTTTTTGCAGAGCCATAGTTATGCTCTAAAAAATAAGGTGTATCACCTGATTATCCTCAGTGGTTTCATCTTCTGGAATCACCGAGAGAAACCGCGGAGACATCACTCTGAACATTTGTAAATTGGTAGAACGTTTCGGCAATTTAAATTATAATAAAACTGCAAATTGCGAGAATCACCTGAATGTTTTATCCGACAGTTCGCTCGCGTTCTTTCCAGTCGCCATGAGAGCCAGTGCGAGAGCTGCACAATCATGTATTTTGTACCTCAGTTCTCCCCTACTTACATAAGTATCTGGGAAAACGTGGTTCTCCTTTTGGCTAAGTAAGCTTACATTTTTTTTTAAAGAAAGCACTATACAAAGGTACCGTCTCTGATGAGCATTATTGGATGGCTCTTGAACTTCTCTTCTCTGGCTAATGACGGCTTGGTTTGATGCGATGAAGCATTATATCTTGAACGCATCTCATCGATTGCATCGAGGTCCTAAATAACGACTCTTATGGCCATGTCCAAAATAATACGTTAAATGAGGTCTCGTACGACTTCCGAAATGATTACGACGCATTTAACCAAATGTATTGAGCTCGATTCCCCGAAAGCCACACTGGCATCTACCTGTCCTGCATAAATGAGAAGTTGAAGCAACCTTTGTTGAAAGCGATCGGTGATCGTTTTCCTGTGGTTTCATCCCATCAACATCTTCTATCGCTGAGAGTTTCTTCTCTAACAGCTGCTGATTCGCGAACACGGCCTGTAGTTATGTGGTAAAAACTTGTTTTCGTCGATTCGTAATTTAAAGAAAAACACTAATGTATCAAAATGGTATCTCGCTCACTTCTATTTGTTTCGCGTCTTCTCGAAGTTCCTGGACAGCTGCAAGCCAGCTGAAATATGATAATTTTCAATGATGGTTTGTTTGTCCCACATGTGATTTCCATACACAATATTGGTTTAGAGAACATGAATCAAATTTTATATATTGAAGGAAATACCTAAAATAAAATATTTTACTACTAAAGTCTTACTAAAATATTTCCTTGAATTAGGTTAAAATATGGTAAAAGATAAGATAAATAACTGCTCACTCTTTGCTCGAAGTCTTGTTCTTCGCTTCCAGGATGCTCTTCTTGATAGTTCTCGCGATTGTTTCGAACTGAGAGCCAATTTTTGGATCGATCAACTCGTAGCGCGAGGCCGTAGAGATCTTTCTCGGCCTAGATGTACTTTCTGTAGCTGAGATTATGGTTGAATGCCCATTCGATTTCGGAAACTTTGCGAGCAAAGAAGCGACGTCGACGAATCGCTTCACTCGTCGTGATATGATCAGCTTGAGATTTCGTTTTCGCATAATCTCTGGAAACATGATGATTACATTGAACTTATATTATCGTTCTCAAGCACTTATATATAAATATATGTTATGTGAGCGACACTTGGTGGCTCTAGCTCTCACTTTTCTTAGATTTCCTTCGTGCCTTTCGTCGCTTCCGGATTTTCAAAGCACGACGACTGGTGGCATCCTTCATCGAACGTTTCGGCGACTTTGTCTTGACCGGAGCTATGGCTCTGCTTGTGATCACTTGACTCACCACTGTAATTGATTCTGATTCTACAATTATCTTCGTTCCGGAAGTAATCATACCCGGCTCCCGAACATTAATTAGCTGAACCGTGCACTTGGCGTTTTCCTACAACGAATTGCACAGTAGCTTCGGAAAGTCTTCGCTCACTTTTTCATTCTTTCATAACTTTTCGCTCGTGGTAGATTTATGGGTCAATCTTTGATATGTCATAGTACACTCACCGAGTGTTAGGGATATGCCATTGGGATATCACAGAACGCCCTGGTTGTTGCGTAGTGATGACGCAATAAATCATTATTTTTTTCAAATAATCAAAATTCTAAGATGGATTTTTCCTCAGCCTTAAAACTCGGTGTGATAATAGAAGGCCTCAATACCTTTTAGATGAAAATATGTACTCATGGGAGGATTACGTACAGTGGCTTTAAACTATCTCAAATTAGGGTCCCGAACAAATGGATTTTCGTTCACAGACATGCTAGAGACTCGTTCAAAAGCTCAATATGATCCTTACCACAAATCCTGAGGATCCCCAAAGTTTGGTAACGATAGCTCATAATTTGACCTCAGGACACGAATTTTACACTTTTTCACTTTATTTTTTTCTCCATATTTTGGATGATCATTGCGAATCCTTGGAATATACGATTCCCAACTTTTTTGGACTTTTGGATAACTTTCCCGCCCGCGGCAACCGAGAATCTGAGGTCAATCGATTTTTAAAATCGGCTATTTTTCGAAATAATGAATTTTAATTTTTTTTATTTATGACATCATGCGCCCTCATATCGAAATCAGAAAAAATTTTAGTCAGGAAGTTCTGAGAGAAATTTTTTTTCGACTAATGATGGTATCATGGTCATTTTTTGGGTTGAAAATCGAATGCCTTCGGATTTTCGGTTGCCGCGGGCTGGAAAGTTATCCAAATGCTCTAAAAAGTTGGGAATCATATATTCCATGGATATGCAACTTACCTGTCCAGGAAATACAGTTGAACCAAAATCGGCTTTGGAACTGTGATCATCCAAAATAGGGAGAAAAAAATTATGTGAAAAAGTTAAAAATTCGTGCTCTGAGCTTAAATTAATAGCCCTCGTTACCAAACTTTGGGGATCATCAGGATTTTGTGGTAAGGATCATATTGCGCTTTCGAACGAGTCTCTAGCATGTCTGTGAACTAAAATCCATTTTTTCGGGACCCTAATTTGAGACAGTCTAAAGTCACTGTATGTAATTCTCCCATGAGTACATATTTTCATATAAAAGGTATTGAGGCCTTCTATTATCACACCGAGTAGGAAGGCTGAGGAAAAATCCATCTAAGAATTTTGATTGTTTGAAAAAGTATTTATTGATTGCGTCATCACTACGCAACAACCAGGGCGTTCTGTGATATCCCAATGGCATATCCCTAACACTCGGTGGGTTTACTATGACATATCAAAGATTGACCCATAAATCTATCACGAGTCAAAAGTTATGAAAGAAGGAAAAAGTGAGCGAAGACTTCCGAGGCTACTGTATATACGGCGGTAAGCGGCGATTTCATAGACTGCGAAACTAATTGGAACAAATGCTTGAGGACTTACAATCAAGCTCGATGCCTTTTTCACGCACTTCGCGTGCTTTCGTTTCTCATTATCTTTAACCTCCGCAAGTCTGTAATAGGGTTCATTTTCTATCAATATTTCTGCAGTGTGAGTGTCTTGAAACACTGACTTTGTGAAAAGTAAGTCATATTTATCGTGCTAAAAAATCAATATTTTTCCACAATTGTTCATTTTATTATACAGCGCTGACTTGACCGTAGCCATCGCTCCCATGAGCCCTGCAAGTGCTTGCTCGTTCCAATGCTGCATCAACTCCACACTATCCTGTTTGTTGAGATACACCTGAAATATTCAAGTTAAACGTTCAAAAAGTAATGAAAAATAGTAACTTATGATTCTTTGGAGTTAAACTAGGTGAAGTTTGACCGTCGAACGCGATTACAACGATCAACCGAACGTTGTTTGAAAGCGACCTAACTTACCCGTGTGAGATTATTGACTGTCGTGATTGTTGTCGGGTTATCGAATATTATGGGAGCAACGTGAATGGCATTAGAGAAGAGTAGCATCACTGAAGCGACACTGATACCATGAACACTAGACAAATCGAGATCGATCTTGCAGTAACTGAATGCAACAAGCAGGACGTGTGTAACTCTGAACTGACCTATTAGGGCACGAATCGACGGGTTCCGCATCGATTCCGGTGAACTTCCCCCGATTGAGTGGGTGATACGAGAGCGAATATAGCTGTGTTATCTACACACATTCAAGTTATTGCTATGATGCGAATTAGGTTCACGATTGCATTGAAGCGAGAGAAATCGAGCTACGTATCTCGCGTACTACGTGTTTCGTCTTCCTCGATCACTTTCACGTGAACAACATTCAAATGGTGGAAAGCAGGAAGTGGACTCGCCACTTATTCCAAAATCACATACCATACCTATTTTATAATCTATTATGTCCCAGCAGATTGGCATAGGCACATGATTCTCAGCAACACCGATAACATGGTAATAGTAAATACTCGCTGTTAGATTGCCATTTCTCGGACTTTTACAGCCACTTTTCGTTTCATATCGGACCAATATGGTTATCACATGACATCACGCAGGGAAAGTCGTTCCATCGTGTTTTCAGCTTCACTCTTGCCTCAGTAAAAGCGAGAGAAATGTAAACCCGATTTGTTTTTGCGTCGTAGATCGATAAGGCGGATATACGACGGCATTTCTCTTTTTTTTTCAGCATGGGTTTTCTTGTTGTGC
Source organism: Pristionchus entomophagus (assembly GCA_036245825.1). Classification (NCBI taxonomy): domain Eukaryota; kingdom Metazoa; phylum Nematoda; class Chromadorea; order Rhabditida; family Neodiplogasteridae; genus Pristionchus; species Pristionchus entomophagus. Next base: position 17,413,558 of record BTSX01000004.1, on the reverse strand, counting down.
TAAATGTTCACCCTTGCAGGACGTTGTTGCCCGTTGGGTGCGCACTCGTTGTTGTTCCCCATTGCCACTTTTGCAGAAATGTGTTGACCGCAGAGGCTCCATTTCGATTCTTGCTACCAATCACCCGTCACTTCCTCATCTGTGAATCAACTTAGAAGTATTTCAAAATAACCATTTATCTTTGACCTCTTGCGATAGTGTTTACTAGTTGTGAGGGGGGGTGGGGTGTTCAGAGTGCTGTTCTGTTTATAGAATAGAATAGATTTATCCGCACAGTTGGAATTGTTGTGGGGTGGAGTGGGGAGGGGGAGGGGGATGGAACAAGTAGAACAATATAATGTGTGAGATAGGGGAATCTAAGCGAGCAGAGTGAGCAAGTTTACAGATCATCCAACCTCCTTACACATCACATTCATGAACTCTGCATACTTTGTTTTCATGAACTCATCACATTCATGAACTCTGCATGCTTTGTTTACCCTGCAATGACACGTGTCTGTTGTCTTGCATACATAAAGTCGCATGTGATTGTCACATCGAAAATATCGTTTTTATCATCATAAGCATGCATGACTTCATTTTGCCTTCATTTTGGAATTCAAAGACACGATTCGAGGCAGTGTGGAAAAGCGATAGATCGATAGTTGGATCAAACTATATATCGATTCAATATTAATTCAAATTCCGATTGCCCCTTATTGCAGGTTACTTCGTATCCTTTGACGCTCACGCTTCTGATGTCACACAGGATGAAATCGTCTGCTGACTTGTTTGACTACTACGTCGAATTCATCAAACGTCTTTTTTGATAAACTATTATTATATTGAGTGTTATCGATATGAGTTTATAAGTTGAATCACTTATTAATACTTCATGAATTATGGGATCTGAAGAACTTCGGTCCTTAATCTTAGCAAGTGTTTTTCCTTCTTCGCTCTATACGGTTGACTATTTCCTCAACAATTATTCAGGTTTCTGTGTTCGCATAATACATCAATCTTTTCGATTTGAGCCAATCTTCTTCTTCTTCTAATGATTATAATATAAATACTTATCTAATTCCCCAGTTCCAGACATGTCTTCTATTGACGACTTTCCCGACATCATCATTCAAGAAATATCGTAACGGCTCAACTACAGTACCATTTTATCGCTGAAACTGGTATGACGAAGTATTTCTAGATACATCTGATCACTATTCCAGCTCATACTGCAAGCCTATTATCGTCATCTAAAATCGACCTAAACATTCAAAAAAAATTATTCTGATTTTTGTCTTTTCACAAATCTGGGCGAAGAAACTTTATGATTAGATAGAAACGAGCTATGTAGCTACCAACATAATTAATTTTTTATGAATGATCGAACATTTTCAGGCTGATCGCCACATGTACTCTGTCCTCTCCGATGACCTTCTATGGATCGATCTGTGCGAGAGAGACCGCATTAACCTCCCATCAAGAGTCCTTTCGTCTCTTCTCCGTTGATTGGCCGACGTGGAGGAACATTCGGCCGATTCCGACGACTGTTCTGAACAATCACAATGCATTTATGAACCACTTCATCGATCTCTCTCTCTTTTCTGTACAACAATTTGTTATTCATTTTCCATAAATCTTGAAGATTTCATATCTTTATTCAATTGAGTACACTACAGTAATCTTTCCACAGGCATCAGTGCAATGTGCATGACATTTCAGATATATTTTCAGATAAATTTCGGAAAGAGGCGGGAAACAAAAAACCTCAGTCGGACTCGTGGACTGCTCCTCTATGCGGCGCTGCAGATCGGGGAGATCGATTTTCAGCTCAATCTGAAAGAGGGAAAATCATAGAAGCCGGTTCTGCCTAAAAGCCGGTTCTGAGAGACGTCAAAGGCTTTCTCGTCCCCAATATGCTCTAGCATAATTAACTCATAGTGATCCCTGTTCCTAGGGGTCATGCAATCTCTGAGCAGACGCGTGTTATGATGTGTTTCTACTTCGCATGATCTATCTGTTATCTGACTGGCGAGAGAGCAGGCGAATCGAAGAGAGTCCACGGAGGTTCAGAAGCAGTAAGTAAAAGTGGCGGCCCAACAAATTCAAATTGAAAAACGCGTGTTTGAGGCCATTCCAAAAAGCGACGAGAGAGTGTGTGAAGAGAAGAGGGGACCGCGACGCTAGGACCTCGCGTCGCGGTCCCTAGGGAGTCGCTCCTAGTGCATTTTAGATGCTCGTAGAAGGCGATTTTGAGCACTCGTGGAGTCGCATTTCGATGTAGCATCACCACGCACCACACTTCCGCTCGGACTGTCCTTGCTGCTGGAGTTCATTCGCTCCGCTCGGCCTCGCCCGTTCAGCATGTTCTCCAGGTACCTCACAATGCACACTAGAGTGCGCAATTCGGGTAATCGTCTCTTCATTTCACACACTCTCTCGGCCGGTAGAGAGGTGAGAGAGTGTGTAGAATGAAGAGACGATCGCTCGAATTGTGCACTCCAATGAACACCCTTCCAATATCCGGCACTTCTTCCGGTTCTGGCCCAGATAATTCTGCGATTGTTTTCCCTCCCGTCCCCTAATATCACGATTTCCATTCCATCACTCTCATTTCAATCTAGAAGTTCCCAATCACCAACACATTGAGTTGGGGTAGATATTGATCTGTCTAATTGGTACGGCTCAGATTGCACAATCGGGCAGGACTACATTATGGAGTGCGCTATTCGAGTAATCGTCTCTTCATTGCACACACTCTCTCACCACTCGACCGGTCGAGAGAGTGTGTGAAATGAAGAGACGATTACTCGAATTTCGCACTCTACTACCTGTCTATGAAACGATCTCGCGCGTCCCGTGGCATGTTTGCTGGCAGGGAGGAGATGGAGGCTTTGGGACCCTGAAAAGGTTATCGCTTTCGAAAGGTATGATGCTGTAATCAATGCATCTATTATTTCTCCAGAATATCTATTCGGTCAGGCAAAGGAGGAACGGGAAGGGTAGACCAAAACGATTGTTCATTATACCAATCCTTGTTTGATTATTCGATGCTCCTTCACTCACCCTCTCACTGGCGGACGATCTTCTAGAGACGGGCTTGACCCTGCCTGTCTTCCTCCTGAGACTGCCGAAGTGACTCACGGTCCATCTGAAATAAGAGTATGATATGTAGTAGGGATGCCTGATCGGGAACGGGAAACCGGATCCCGGATTTATCTTGAGGGAGCCGCGCGCTTGCGCTAATTACCCGACTTTTCAGAGAGAGGCGAGAGAGAGAGGGGACGGGATCCCGAAAAGAAATATTGTGTAGCAAATGGAAAGATGAATACTATTTTGATTACGTAGATGGTATTTCTATAGCGAGATAGGATAGAATTGCATGTTTCTTGTGCCATATTTGTATTTTATTTTACCAGTTTTGACTTTTTGACTCTGAATCGTACTCTCACTTTCTGAATCGTCCAGCAACCGATTGCTTTGCCGGAGGAGTCGGAGAGGTGCCATCAGCCTCGAACTGGGCCTCAATTTTAATTGTTTCACAACTCGAAGCACGGATTGTTGGAATAAAAGATTATATGTCGGTGACAGAGATCAAAGATCAAATACCTGGGCCGCTGCGATCTGTGCCAGCTGAGCGGCGCTGAGCTGTTTGAACGAGTTGATGGTCTCCTCCGTCTCTCGTTCCTCCTTCTAGAGAGATCGATTGTGACTCAGTCCAACAGACTCAGCCCAAACTCAGTCCAAACTCAGCCCAAATCACAAGCAATGTGCATTTTTGTAGTCCACTCGGGATTGTCATGATTCAGCCATCGTAGGGCTCCGTTCGAGAATCCGTTGCCGTATGAATTGGCCGCGTTGAACTCCCACCGCTCGCATTCGACCACGCACTCCTCGCATTTCGGCCAGTGGAACTCTTCTGACGTCTCTGAAGGAAGAAGAAGTTTAGAAATTCTCGCCTTTTCAGCTCGCTCAAATGAAGTGGAAGGGAGCAAGAATAGAGAAAGAAAATGAAGGGCCAGCGCCTACAGAGCGTGATGGGCCATAACCGCACGGCGTTTTGCTGGTAACGCGGCAAAACGAATTCCCGTTGAGACCTCACTCGTGCTCTCTCACTTTCGCGTGCTATCTCAATTTACGAGCGAGGCTTGAGGGAAGAACATCGTATCCAATGACAACCCACCTGATAGAAAGGAATGATAAAGATCAAAGATCTAATATCAAAGATAACGTACATTGAGATAAATTCAGCAACGAGGTAATAATGACATTCCTAATCATTCCCTTAGAATCTGGTTTCTTTATTTTTCTTCCACTTTTGACGAATGGATATGCACTTCGACTCAAACAGAATTCATTCTGTTACGTCATCACTAGATATCTCACTAATGGGTGGCATAAATCTTAAGTGAAAAAGGGGGATCACTGATTTTAGGCTGAAAAGGAAATATTTGGAAATGAGAGACAAGGTAAACCCACTAGATTATTCACTGTTCTTCCGTTGATATCAGTTTGATTTCTTTAGAAATAAACATGTGCGGCATTTTCACACACAACTTGTGTTGTACCGAATCGTATTGCGTTCAGCCTTCAATCTTATACATATTCTATGATCCGTAATGATATATGAACAAGGAGTGCGAGTGCATCGTTTTCGAAGATCGAAATGATCCTCAGAATAACGTTCATACTCTGAACTGAAAAGAGAGGGGAAATGGATCAAATACCAATGATAAAATTGACTTTGCTTGTCTGAGAGTATCTTCGTAATTGATCATATCTGCCTTGATGATGTGACAATTGGCAGTGAGAGCGAGCTGAGAAAGGGAATGGTTGGCTCCCCCCCCCCCTTCCCCCTCCTTTTCTCCACGACAACTCACCCCAATATAATCATCCTTCTTAGGTCTCTCTTCGGATATCCATCCATAGCAGGAGTCAAGATCGTAAGAGAGTTTTTTTAGTGGGATCTTGAAGTATCCTGAAATAGCCGATAACATAAATAGAGATTAGAATGATGAATAACATACAGTGACTTCCAGAATAGGATCACCTTTGCTCCTTCCTCAGATTATATTTGCGGCTCGACAAACTCTGTAAGAAAATGAGAATATCATAAATAATAAAAGTCGAACCTGTAGATGCAGAAAACACGACGAGAAGAAAAATGAAGAAACCTCTATGCATGGAGGATCGAAAGAGGAATGAGGGTCAAATGGAATTGTCTTCACATTGTGATTTCGATGCGATCATGATAATTACGTTTTCCATAGCATCAACTCTTGGAGGCCTCACTTTTTGCTATATCATGAGGACCGACGCAATATCATTGACAACACGCAACTTGCAGTTCAAGTTGCTCATTGCTGTGACTGCACAGGTTAATTTTTCGTTTTTGTTCTCTCTCGTCTCGCCTCTCTCCCCTCTCTGGCTGGGGGCTTCGAGAGCTTCGAGAGCTCGCGCGCGCTTCGAGAGCTCTCCCGGGCTTGAGAAAAGAGTTATCGACATACCAGCCCGTTCGCGTAAGGGTCAGCAACAGCTCGACACGGGCTGGAACATCAAAAAAGTTCATTAGGCTCAAAAGTTGGCCCCATGGGTAACTTTTGATTCTGAATCGAATGGCCGATTCCGTTTTGACGCTTCAGAATCCCGGTACGGCCCGACGTCAATTTCGCCAAAATCGGTTTCTGCAATGAAAATTGGTCCGGGAATGGTCGGATTGGCCAAATTACCGCGTACCCGACCAGAATTTAATTCTCTATAAAATGAAAAATAAATGAGGCTCTATCTTTTTTCGTTTCCGAGAAAAGGTCGATTTTTGACACAGCGAATGGTGTCCAATTAAGATATTCAATTTGTAGAAAAGAAAAACCTATGTAGAACAATGTTATCAAGAGTTAAACACTTAACCCCATATACGAAAATGATCAGCGGAAAATTTTCTAATTGAATATCTTAACTCGGACACCATTCGCTGTGTCAAAAATCGACCTTTTCTCGGAAACGAAAAAAGATAGAGCCTCATTTTTTTTCCATTTTGTAGAGAATTAAATTATGGTCAGGTGCGCTGTAATTTGGCCAATCCGACCATTCCCGGACCAATTTTCATTGCAGAAACCGATTTTGGCGAAATTGACGTCGGGCCGTACCGGGATTCTGAAGCGTCAAAACGGAATCGGCCATTCGATTCAGAATCAAAAGTTACCCCTGGGGCCAACTTTTGAGCCTAATGAACTTTTTTGATGTTCTATACGTTGTCCGACTCTAAGGCGAACGGGCTCATACGTCCAAAAGCAAAAATTATATTGAGACTCTGACGGTCATGTTGAGCCTACTTTGGACAGGATTCCACTAAGTCGGCTATCCACGTTGTGGCCCCTAGGTTTAGACCTCACTTTTTCCACCCAATTTTTCGGCTCTCTGAGTGGTCTGCAGGGTCGAAATTTTCAAAGTGAGTGCAAGCTCATCAAACTTGGTAAACTTCGTGCCCATGGTCTGGAGATGCTTCAGTGAAAAGGGCATCTTGAAATCTCATCTGGGAGCCAAATAGCGGGCACCCTTGGGTGTGACAAACAAGTGCGTGACATATTTTCCATGTATAGCTCGGAGTTGGTCCAAAGTCTTTGTTTTTCTGGCAGTAGCTATATAATTTGGTCATTTTTCACAGCATAAGAATACTTTTGCGCGAGAACGCTGCGCATCAATAAAAGTAAATGAATGAACTTCCTGTGGGGAAGTGTGATATTCAGTTTGCGACAAACTCAAACCCTGAGTGAATTTGGGACCTCCCCTCATCCTATCTCGAGATTTCTCTCGCGTATTTGAACAATTCCGATCTCAATAAAAGATGATGAATCACTCTTAGATCAAATTTCAATAAAAGTATGGGAAAAAATCTCTTCTTCTTCTTCTTGACCCAAATTCGCGCCTAGGATTTCGATCAAATATGCTGATAAAAGTTTAATTACATTTTGTAGATATTTTTGTTGTATATTACTGCTGAATGCGAACATCCTCGTTGTCTACGAGTCTACGATGGCATCATTTGAAATTAAGTTAAACTGAGATATTTACGAGTTAACGTCTTACAAAGTGGTTAGATTTTGTAAAAATTGATAATATTGTAACATTGAGTAACCACCACATACTGGCATTGAAATGACTACCCGGCGTACAAATGAGAGGAGCCCCAGGCGCGAATTTGGGTCTTTTTTCAAGGTCTTTTAAATAAAATTGTCTAATAAGGTCTTTTTTCATTAAATATAAAATTATTTTTAGCAAACACATGCTCTTGTTCCTAGTAATCCATATTATTATGTATGATATTTCATGTGTGAATAACGTTTTTCATTTAACGTATTCTTATTTCATTTGAATATATTGGTCTTACATTATTCAAAACCATACTTATCATTGTAGTTCATTCCAATATTCGCTACAATTGTTTATCTCAATGTTAGTATGCATCGCGTATTCTTGTCACATTTCAAGTGGCAATGGGATGATCCGAGTTAAACCGTATTCTACGGGAAAAAATGAAAGAGATGGCAATTGGAGACTGGATAGGGGGAATGCAGAGAAGTGCAATCAATAGTCACAGCGCTCCTGGCGTCCTCCCGTTTCTCCGGCGGCGCGATCGCAGCGCTTATGCGGCATGCTGCCCTTCTCGGCAGCCTTGGGTTCTGCAGCACGAGGAACGGCTGCATGTGCTGCTTTCTCTGCGGCTGCAAGTTTGCGAATGAATTTTTTTCGTGATTGCACGGCGGCGGCTCTGTCAAGAGAGTCAAACCGGCTCGAACAACGTTAACTTCACGTTAAATTGAGCGTTCAGTGATTGTTCATGGATCAGGCAATGTATTACCTGGATTCTCTACGGCTTCGTGGACTTCGTCAGGACGAGCTGCAAATTTTTTTGAATTTAAGCTGACTAAAAGCTTTTTGAATTTAAGCTGACGCATTATCACTATTGTACAATGAACTGTGATCAGATGGAAGCTATTTCACTATCATCGGTCATTCCTTCCGTTCTGCGTATGATGCACCAGCAGCCACTATACAATATCACCATGCAAAGACTCGCTCACCTAGAATAGTCGTTGCGATCAGCAAGCAAGAGAGGAGTACGACGAGGAGGAACTTCATGATTTCACAGCAGTTTGCAATGTAAAGTCTGCACTCACGGGGTGCATTTTATACTGAATGTGATTGTTGCTCAGTTTTTTACTTGCACGATCTCTTGGGTCACCAGGAAGAGATGTCATCTACCCACTTCGCACACTTATCGTTCGGTCGCAAATGAACCGTGCAGAATGACAATTTCCTCCATTTCAAACTTTGATTAGCTGTCGACCTTCGTAAACAATGTTGCAAAAAGTGTTATTCAGTTTTGCAGAACTGTCTGTTGTGTTGGACAATGCGGAAATAACGCGAGATAATTTGAACCTTACCTGATGATTGTGTTCACTCAGTTGGGAAATAAAGTTATCGCTACAACAACACTATCCTCCCTATTTACTGGGCGAGCAGCGATATTTACTCTTATCATGGGAAAGTGAAAGGGTGATCAATTATATGGGAGAGAGAAATGCATTAAAACAAAAGTGAAAAATATTAAATAAGCGATCTCTACTTCCAACAAAGGTTTATCGACTTTTTTTCAGGCATAGTGTGTCCGATGATTTAGACCCACCTAATGTAAATGTCTTGGAAATTAATACTATTCAGATATGGACATTACATGTAGTCTATTTCAGATTCATTCGAGCGTAAGAGCGGCTTTGTCACCGATAGTAATTATCTCAGGGTGAAAATGTCATCAATCTGATAAATAATGAAGAACCGTAAAGGTCTAGATGACTTAAGATGGCACCTACTGGTGTTCCTCCATAATCGTTGTCATCTAGAGTAGTAAAGTTCGTGTCAAAACATAGTTCAGTGATTGGTTAACTAGCAATTGATCAGATTACGAAGAGTGAAATTGTTTTGTTTATTTGCATATATTATTTTATTTTTGTGTTTTATTGTAAGATATTGTTACTTCATTTGCAATAGAGATAACATTCTTCTCTAATTGACATCGTAGATGTGTAATTTGTTACATGAAAGCAGGAGTCTGAAAGCGTTGGTTATTAGAACATAATAGTCCTCATGTATCTCCTCAATCGCTCGTTCTCTGACCAACGATAGATAGGCGAGTAAATTGCCGTGTGCACACCGTCATACGATTAACCTATCGTATTACCATTTCTTGCAACACGTATAAAACAATATTTTTGATGCAAATTCATTCAGCTATGATCGGCGCAGTGGTCGGCGAACACTTCCACCACATTAGTTTGCCTCGAAGCACTTTTCTACAGAAATAATATCGCCTCATAATTAAAAAAAACAACAACAATACATTTCAGACGACCGCTCGGTTATTTTTCACCATTTGACTCCCCTCCCCGGACATCCCTCCAGGATTCCGGCCTCCATACTCATAGGACCTAGGGTGCCTTGGACCTTGTTCCCAATAATGGTATGGAAACTCACCTAGCCTCGCAATGCGGCGCACCAGGTGCTAGCACAGTGAAAAACATCGAATTTTTATATTTTTTCTGCCGAATAAGATAAACTCGAAATTCTTTTTGCAATATGTTTGGCTTGTCCAAAGTGCACAGGAGCACTATTGAGAACGATTTCCGGGCAAATCTAAAATCGCCTTTTTCAATCAAATTTTCGGATTTTCGATGAGGTTGACTTCATGTTGCATCAAACCCCCCTATATTAGATACCAGCTGGGATTTCCCTTTTGGAGAAATGTTAAGATATTCATCAAAAAATGAAAAATTTCCAACTTTTTCGAGTATAACTTTTTTTGGCCAAGGTCTGAAGAGCTCTAATATCAAAATTCGAATTCTACATGCAAAACTACGCCAGAAACTCCTATAGTCATATTTCTTTTGAGAAAATTTTTTCTCATCTTTTCCATAACCCCGTATCGACGCCATTTTTGGCCGAAAGGTCGATTGCTCAGAATGAGGTGACTATAGGTTTTTCTATTGTATTTTTGATCGTAGAAGCCGAATTTGCAAAATAGAGCTCACGAAACAACGAAAGAAAAGAGTTATAGTACAATTACTTCTTTTTTAAATAAAAAAGTGTGAAAACCCCAACGAAGATTTACCAGCATAACTTTTTTCTTTCGCTATTTCGTGAGCTCTAGTTTGCAAATTCGGCTTCTACGATCAAAAATACAATGAAAAACCTAAAGTCACCTCATTCTGAGCAATCGACTTTTCGGCCAAAAATGGCGTCATGGAAAAGATGATCTTCAAAGAAATATGACTATAGGAGTTTCTGGCGTAGTTTTGCATTTAGAATTCGAATTTTGATATTAGAGCTCCTCAGACCTTGGGCAAAAAAAGTTCTACTCGATAAAGTTGGAAATTTGTCATTTTTTGATGAATTTCTTAACATTTCTCCAAAAGGGAAATCCCAGCTGGTATCTAATATAGGTGGGTTTGATGCAACATTGAGTCAACCTCATCCCAGTATAGGACAATAGTTTCGGAAACACCTCTAAAGTACAGACAACTATGAAAATCCGAAAATTTGATTGAAAAAGGCGATTTCAGATTTGCCCGGAAATCGTTCTCAATAGTGCTCCTGTGCACTTTGGACAAGCCAAACATATTGCAAAAAGAATTTCGAGTTTATCTTATTCGGCAGAAAAAATATGAAAATTCGATGTTTTTCACTGTGCTAGCACCTGGCGCGCCGCATTGCGAGGCTAGGTGAGTTTCCATACCATTATTGTAAACACGGTCCCTAGGTTCTATGAGTATGGAGGCCGGAATCGAAAATCCTGTAGGGATGTCCGCGGGGTGGTCGAAAATGACCGAGCGGTCGTCTTAAAATATGTTTTTTTCTTCAAAAATAAACCAATTCAAAAACATGAGATCAAAAAAGTTTTTTTTTTTAATTCGACACATTTTCAGTTTTTCAGTCCATTTTATAAACACGTTAATTTGAAATACGGATAACAGTGTATGGTATGGCAGGGTTACTCCCTTTTCACAACGTTGTTCGCTTGTACATCTAATCTGATCTTGATCTACACAATTATCGTCGCAAAAGGGAGGAAAGCTCAATTATTTATAGCATCATTAAAAAATTACAATTGCAACATTATATTCAGGTTGGACCCTATCGCTATCTGTTACTATCCTTCGCCTTCGTTGAAATTCTCACTCGAGCATTTTGCAATAATTCCGGTGTCGTCGAGCTCTAGGCATCGGAATTATCGAATACAATTGAGTGCATTCACCTCACCGAGTTTGGGTGCTTTTTATGGGGCTATCGAGTTCTGAAGTTGTTGAAGGAGCAGGACTTTGCTGCGTGTAAGTTTGCACAATTTAGTCAGCAAAAAAAAAAATTAAAACATCGAAACTTGATGACGTGAGATAAAAACGTGTTTCCCTTTGAATACTCAAGGAGGGGGGGGGCGGCAAACCAGAGGAATATGATGATTCGTGATTCGAAACAATGATTCGTCCATCCATCTCAGGCATGCTGTGGGTAGTTCTCTTCTACCACATATTTGTCCATACTGCATTCCACTACGTATATCGCTTCGTTCTGCTGTGCAAGTTCGTTAATTTGTAATATCGGCTGAGAAATGCAATATGTCAGTCCACCTTGGTTGTCGTGGATTCAGCGTAAACCTTGGAGAAATTTGATATCGATCGCGACCGAGTACGATGTTGCGTTTGTAGGTAATGCTCACGCACATAAGTATTTTTAAAATATTTTGACGGAAATATTCTCTCATATTTTGGGTACAATCTCTGTGACATGCTCCCACGGATTCCATCCCGATTTGTATAGGAGCAAGCTGGCTCCGGTAATAAAGGTTGATTTACGGAAAACGTACACTTTCAAAGGAAGTGTACGGAATTGACCTTTTCTCGAGTAAGTAGCTGGGCTTCCTGGGCATTGTCTACCGAGTAAGTATCCATGTTTTGAAAGGAAAATTGTTTTTCAAAATTTTATCTTTTTGTATTTAGACTAGAGGACATGATGGATCGTGGATATATATATATTATATTTACAGTATCGGACAAAAGTCATCGTTCACAAATGCAAAGTGGTGTAACTTTTGAACCAGATAAGCAATCGGTTTGATGTTTTGGCAGGATACATTAGACCTATTGATGCATTGCCACCGATAGTGACGTCATGCTACGATTTCGCAATATTGCATAGTGATGATGCAATCATATATATGTTCTTCACTTGTGATTTAAGGTCATTGGGATTTTTTTCTAAGTCTTCTCTCTTTTTGTGATGATAGAAGGCCTTAGCATCTACCGATTAAAAAAAAGTACTCATGGGGCGTTGTCGTACAGAAGCAGAACACAGGTTCAAAATAGGGTCCCGAAAAAAATAATTTCCATTCATTGACGTGCTAGAGACTCGTTCAAAGGCTCAAAATGACCCTTACAATAATTCCTGATTACCCACAAAGTTCGATATTGATATCTCTTAATTTGACCTCAGGGCAAGAATTTTTCACTTTTTCACCATATTTTTTTCTTCGTATTTTGGATGCTTCGATTCCCAAGGGCGATTTTTGTAAAAATGAATTTCCTGAAAGGGTAAGTTGCAAATCCATGGAATATACGATTCCCAACTTTTTAGAGCATTTGGATAACTTTCCCGCCCGCGGCACTCGAAAATCAGAGGTCAATCGATTTCAACCCAAAAAATGACCATCATTAGTCGAAAAAAAGTTTCTCTCAAAACTTCCTGACTAAATTTTTTTCTGGGATATTTTTGTGTGCTGAGTTCGAATTTCGGTATGAGAGTCCATGATATCATTAATGAAAAAAGTTAAAATTTATTATGTCGAAACATAGCCTTTTTTAAAAATCTTCTGACCTCTGATTTTCGGTTGCCGCGGGCGGGAAAGTTATCCAAATGCTCTAAAAAGTTGGTAATCGTATATTCCATGGTTTTTCAACTTACCCTTTCAGGAAATTCATTTTTACAAAAATCGCCCTTGGGAATCGAAGCATCCAAAATACGAAGAAAAAAATATGGTGAAAAAGTGAAAAATTCGTGCCCTGAGGTCAAATTAAGAGATATCAATATCGAACTTTGTGGGTAATCAGGAATTATTGTAAGGGTCATTTTGAGCCTTTGAACGAGTCTCTAGCACGTCAATGGATGGAAATTATTTTTTTCGGGACCCTATTTTGAACCTGTGTTCTGCTTCTGTACGACAACGCCCCATGAGTACTATTTTTTAATCGGTAGATGCTAAGGCCTTCTATCATCACAAAAAGAGAGAAGACTTAGAAAAAAATCCCAATGACCTTAAAATCACAAGTGAAGAACATATATATGATTGCATCATCACTATGCAATATTGCGAAATCGTAGCATGACGTCACTATCGGTGGCAATGCATCAATAGGTCTAATGTATCCTGCTAAAACATCAAACCGATTGCTTATCTGGTTCAAAAGTTACACCACTTTGCATTTGTGAACGATGACTTTTGTCCGATACTGTACCTCGAATTCACCGCTAGCATATACTCGCCTTTCTAACGAGACTTTTTTGTTGGGGATTATGCGTTGTTAGTTCTCAGAAAAAAGCGCATTGAAAAAGGAAAAAGGGTGTTAGTTTTCTTGGAAATGAGATCTGGAAAAAGCAAAATATTTTAATTCCCTCACTTTTGTATCGGCCCCCAGTGGAGATAGAGACTGGATACTTGTTTGATGAGGTTTGTGGACCCTCTAAACATAGTAACCATAATTTCAAGCTTCTACCTCTACGGGGAATCGAGTTACAAAAGTGCGGGAATTCACATATTTTGCTTTTTCCAGATCTCATTTCCGAGAAAACTAACACCCTTTTTCCTTTTTCCAGGCGCTTTTTCTGAGAACTAACACCGCATAAGCGAGTCTGCCCGACCATGAAGAGCATGTACACCGAGAATCTCACGTATTCAGATTGTTTGAGCTCGACTGTTTTTCAAGGCATCTACGTGTAAAGACCCTTAACGCCAGTGCATTATAATTATGAGAAAATAAAGTACTCTTTCAAATTTTTATGTGAATACGTATGTGTTTATCGTCGTCGCAATATTATCGTTCCTTCACATCCTCAAGGTAAATACCATGTTCCATCACTGACGTGGATTCTCTCTTGTATATGAGAAGGAAGCAGTCTGTAAGCATTGCTTACTGGATTATGCTTTTACTCTTGTGTCTTTTCAATCAATCGTTTATCTGACGAATCATTGAGATAGTGTAGTAAATAAACTTTTATTCTTCACCATAACGCGAATAATCCCTATCGTAATTCCATTTTCTTGATCCTATATCCGAAGATATTTTTCATTCAGGGATGATTGGTGCAGTCGTCAATGAAGACTTCTACCACGTTAGTTTGCCTCAAATCACTTTTCTGCAGAAACTAGGCCAACTCATTATTCAGAAGAAAGTATTGTATCCCATTTTTTACGAATATCCTAAATGCGAAACAATGTATCACATTTCAGGGTTACTCCCTTTTCACAACGCTCTTTGCGTGCACTTCTAATCTTGTTTTGATCTACACAATTATCGTGGCAAAAATGAAGCACGTAAGATACCGATATAATTTAACACATCATTCTAATTGAATTTAATGCAAAAAAAGTATTTAGGTTGGCCCTTATCGCTATCTGTTGCTATCCTTCGCCATCGTCGAAATTCTCATCTCACTAGTGCATTTTACCCTAATCCCGGTATCGCCAGGCTGAGGCCGTGGAAGTATCGAGAATCATTCAGTGCATTCATCTCACCGAGTTTGGATGTATCTTCTGAGGCTATCGGGTGCTAAAACTGTCCAAAGAACAGGCCTTCGCTGCCTGTAAGTTCTGTACTCTGTGAGAAAGCAGTGATCACAACTTCGTCGTAACCTGCCAATGTTGTTCATTCGATATTCCAAAAACTTTAATGCAATTGAAATCAAGACGCTCAAGCATGCTGTGGGTAATTCTCTTCGACCCCACTTTTGTTCTTACTGCGTTTCACTACGTGTACCGCTTCGTTCTCGTTTGCAGGTTCGTTAATTTGTAATATCAGATGAGTAATGCTATATCCCAGTCCACCTTGGCTGTTGTGGATTCAACGTAAGCCTTGGAGAAATTCGATATCGATCGCGCTCGTTTACGATGTTATGTTCGTCGGTAAGCCATGATAATGACGAAAGACGAATCACTGATGTTTTCAGGCACAATCGCGATTACTGGATACCACGGATTCCATCCCGACTTGTTCAGGCTCCAGCTGGCTCCGGTGATGAAGGTTGCCTAGGTTACAAAAGACTCTCGGAAAACCGATGTTTTTTGCAGGAAGTCTAAAATATTGATCTCTTCTCACGTAGCCAGCCCGGCTTCCTGGGCATTGTTTACCGAGTAGGTAGTAATGGCCTAATGGCAATGGCGAGTAGGAAATAAAGTAGTAATGGCCTGTCAGAAACTTCGATGACAAGATTTGTCGTTATCCTTTAAATGTCCTGTCCTCAATATAAAGCAATCGATGCATTCAGACCCGAGGCAAAGCTGACTTGTGGTTATGGGAGTTGCGATCGGTGGCCTCCATGTCCTTTATTAGCATCATCGTCTCCACTTCTCTTATAACCCTTGTTTATTTCTTGAGACGGATTCTGCAAGAATTGTCGCCCAACAGGTAGGTCTAAATCTTTCTTCTCCCAAAGTATTCAACTTCCTCAGTGTTCACTTCAACTCTACCACAGTGCACATGCAAAGGCTGTTGTTCCGGGCACTGTTGAGGCAGGTGAGATCTACTCGCATATTTTGGCTGAAACTATAATTGTAGACAATAGTTCCGATTTTCACCTCTTACACGCCAGTCGCTTTCATCTTTCTTGCTCCTCTCCTCACAGGATTCAATTCAATTCAATTCAATTATTTATCCACCAGGGGGTATAAGGAGATAGGAATAGCTGAGATCTTCGTTAGCGTTTAGGTGGAGGTCCGTCGTCTTGTTTGGCGAATTGGTGGTTGGAGAGGGGTGGGGCTTCGGGAAGTGCAGTGGTTTGGTATCAATATTAGAGTCGCAAAAGCGATTCTGGCAAGAAAGAAATAGAAGGAATTGAGAGAAGATGAGAGCGGAAGTTATCAGATGAGCTTGTAACGATTTCAGCAGAAAGTGCGTTCCATCTTTCAATAATCCTAGTCGCAAAACTTGAGTGAGACTTAGGAGGTACGAAGGGCAGCGTGATACGCAAATTATCGCTTCTCATGTAACGCATCGACAGCAATCTGTCTGACGATTAGAGAAATGCAGGGAAACGGGATGCAATAATGACTATCAGTGTTAGATGCTCATTACAGGAGTCGCTTTTGGCGGATTCGGCACTGTCGCACTAATGTCAACGCAAATCTTTCCAATGATTGACCCATTCATCGTACTCTTTTTCGTTCATGGGTGAGCTAGTGTTGTGCGTAACATCATCACGCGATAAATTTTCAGTTATCGCAACGCACTACCGAACTTCTTCAAGAAATTGGTTCAGAAATCGATCGATTGTGCAGTAAGCGCGAATACGACCTCGGTAGCACCACTTGGTGGATCGTATAGCTCCAGTACAAGTTCGATAAGCTTGGTGGTATCTTGAGAGAGAAAATTGCAACACTGATAAAGAAATAGACCGTAAACAACCGCAACGATGACAATTTTGTGCAGCGTTTGGTTGGAACACACAAACGGCATCGAATTTTCGCTTTCCGTGAAAATATTGTATATACAGTATCCTCCATAAGTCATGGCACACTTTTTCATTCTTTCATAACTTTTGACTCGTATGAGATTTCTTGCTCATACTTTGTCATGACATATCAC
Source organism: Pristionchus entomophagus (assembly GCA_036245825.1). Lineage (NCBI taxonomy): Eukaryota > Metazoa > Nematoda > Chromadorea > Rhabditida > Neodiplogasteridae > Pristionchus > Pristionchus entomophagus. The sequence continues at coordinate 17,396,678 of BTSX01000004.1, read as the reverse complement.
ACCCACCGAGTGTTAGGGATATGCCATCGCGACATCACAGAACTCCCTGGTTGATGCGTAGTGATGACGCAATCAAACAATTTTTTTCAATCGAAATTCTTATTTTTTTTTTTCCTCAGCCTTCCTACTCGGTGTGATGATAGAAGGCCTCAACACCTTTACGATGAAAATATGTACTCATTGGAGGATGACGTATAATGGCTTTAGACTGTGTCAAAGTAGGGTCCCGAAATAATGAATTTTCGTTCATAGACATGTTAGCGACTCGTTCAAAAGCTCAAAATGATCCTTACCACAATTCCTGATGATCCCTAAAGTTCGGTAACGATAGCTCTTAATTTGCCCTCAGGGCACGAAAATAACGAATTTTTCACTTTTTTCACATGACCCTATTTTGAATGTTTACAGTTCTGAGTGTGATTTTCGTTCAAAGGTCATTCCAAGACACGATGGTAGCAAATGCATGGTATATGCGATTCCCAACGTTTTAGAACATTTGGATAACTCTCCTGCCCGCGGCAACCGAAATTCCGAAGGCATTCGATTTTCAACCCAAAAAATGACCATGATACCCCTTTATATTAGTCGAAAAAAAAATTTCTCTCAGAACTTCCTGACTAAAATTTTTTTCTGATTTCGATATGAGAGCACATGATATCATTAATGAAGAAAGTTAAAATTCATTATGTCGAAAAATAGCCGATTTTGAAAATCGATTGACCTCGGGCCGCGGGCGAGAAAGTAATCTATAGGCTCTAAAAAGTTGGGAATCGCATATACCATGGATTTTCTACCATTGTGTCTTGGAATGACCTTTGAACGAAAATCACACTCAGAACTGTAAACTTCCAAAATAGGGTTATGTGAAAAAGTGAAAAAAATCGTTTTTTTCGTGCCCTGAGGGCAAATTACGAGCTATCGTTACCGAACTTTGGGGATGAACAGGAATTGTGGTAAGGATCATTCTTAGCTTTTGAACGAGTTTCTAGCATGTCGAAGAACGAAAATAAAGTTTTTCGAGACCCTACTTTGACACAGTCTAAAGCCATTATACGTCATCCTCCCATGAGTACATACGCAATCAAGCAATACTTTTTCAAACAATCAATATTCTTACATGGATTTTTCCTCAGCCTTTCTAGTCGGTGTGATAATAGAAGGCCTTTTCGATGAAAATATGTACTCATGGGAGGATAACTTATAATGGCTTTCGACTGTCTCTAAGTCTCTTTAAATGTAATTCCTGAACAAGTTAGTTGCATATCCATGGAACAATCGATTCCTAACTTTTTAGAGCATTTGGATATCTTTCATGTCCACGACAACCGAAAATCCGAGGTCATTATGTCGAAAAAATAACCGATTTTGAAAGTTGTTGAATTTTAACTTTTTTCATTCATGATATCTTGGGCTCTAATATCGAAATTTAGATTCAGCACACAAAGATATACAAGAAAAAAAAATTTTCAATACGTTCTGAGAGGAATTTTTTTTCGACTGATGATTGGGGGTTTTTTCATGGTCATTTTTTGGGATGTAAATCGATTGCCCTCCGATTTTCGGTTGTCGTGGACAGGAAATATATCCGAATGCTCTAAAAAGTTAAGAATCGAAGTTAAGAAAATATGCAACTATCCTGTGCAGGAATGACATTTTAACGAAAATCGCTCTTGAAACTGTGATCATCCAAAATAGGGAGAAAAAAATAATGTGAAAAAAGTGAAAAATTCGTGGACTGAGGTCAACTTAAGAGCTATCGATATCAAACTTTGGGGATCATCAGGAATTGCGGTAAGGATCATTTTGAGCTTTTGAACGAGTTTCTAGCATGTCGAAGAACGAAAATAAAGTTTTTCGAGACCCTACTTTAACACAGTCTAAAGCCATTATACGTATCTTATCTCTTGGAAAATCCGTTTCGATCAGTTTTGGTTTGAAACCAGTCTCACATACTGAACATGCTATCACAGTGAAGCTTTTCGAGTGTTCAGCGAGACCAGAAGTTACGGCTGACAATTTGGACAGAGGGGGCGAGAGTCAGTTCCCGCGATTCAGATGTTTCGTCTGGTGCAAGCTCACAACAAGCGGAGACACGCACGACTGACCAGCCAGGTCAAACGACATCCGCAGGATGAATACTCACTCAGTCTGAGAGTGCAACTGAAGGAGAACATCTGCAGCTTACAGGTTCGTATTAGGGATGACAAATCGGAACCCGGAATCAATTCGGAAATACTCCAATTTTCCTTGGAAGCCGGCTTGAGAACAGTTTCAAGCCGGAACTCAAGCCGGAATCGCCTCCTCTCCCCCGCAAATTCCGGCTTGGGAGTAGGGTTGACAATTCAATGATTCAAGGAGGGAGGGAGGACGGCGTATGCAAATCGGTCCGTTCATCCTTGATCAAGGATGAGGGGGAGCGGCGGTCCTTGTTCAAGGATGGGGAGGGGAGGAAGGCTGTTTTCGGTTGTTTTAGACATTGGAACGCCCTTCAAAGTTACTAAATTAACTTTATCATCTATACAAGATCCATTTCAACACAATACAACAACCAAACAACAACAAAAACAGACAGAAACGCTATGATTTAACTATGCAATGAGCTACAAAAGAGAGGGGAGGGCTTCAAGCGAATGATATCTACGTTTCAAACACTGGAATAATACTATGAATGCTCAATCGAAGGTTACTGTGTCTGAGAAGCCCTGGTCATCACCCTCGAAGTGCGCCTCCCACTCGTCCGGACCGAACCTAAAAAATAGATCATTATCTCGGAACTTGCTATATATTTCACCTGATCCTTTCTCGACGGGAGTGCGCTCCAACGAATGCCAATTTTTTCATAGTGTAGGAGTCGGTTCTAGAAAGAATAGTGATTGGCCCAGAATCAACGAAACATTCTCACCTTGCCCTCAAGCGGTTGTTGACAACCAATCCCACAGTCGAGAACAGGCGTTCACTATCGATCGAAGAAGGTGGAATGGCAAGGAGACACCTCGCCACCTTGGCTAGTCTAGGGAAGAGCTGGTGGTGTTCCTTCCAAAACTCCACCGGGTCTTTTTCTTCCGGAAACTAAATACGCTTCGCGAGCGAATGGAGCTTACGTACGGTACTTGGTACGGCAGTCTTGCTAGCGCGTACAGATCTTCTCGTGAGAGATGATGGATCTGTAATTAGTCTGTAAAAAATTTATTTAATACCATTTTCATCATGATTACGTAATACTGCGTCATGGGCGTAAAAAAGATCTTCAGGGTGTCAATTTCAAAAGTTTTGGAGGCCATAACTTTTTTAACAGATGAGCTAGCTCTTCACTACCAATTACAAAAAGTCATATCTCTTCGGGATCTTCGAGAATTTACAGAATTTGAATGGTCTCCGAAGCGCCGATCATGAGATCGCACATTCCCGCTGGCAGGGTAAAGAGTGCCACAGGGAATTTGGTTTTGGACATACGGTTTCCTAAGATCTGATGATAACTTATGATAACTTATGATAAGAATCCATAAAACATTGATTACGAAGCGGAGAGTGGATGAATCGCGCTGAAATTTTGAGAGGATACCGATTTCATAAGTACCGATCGCTGGACAATCTTGAAAAAAAATAATTTTTTGAGTCTACACCAGGGCTGGGAAAGAAAATTATTATTTTCTTTTTACAGAAAAAGAAAATTTTCTTTTTTCAAAAGCAGAAAAAAAAGAAAATAAAAGAAAATTCTTCAAAAAATGCTCGAAATATATTTTAGCGTTGTTTTCAAAGTACCCCTACTTTCAGAAACGTGCCTCCTTTTTTACTGACGCTAGGAGGCTCCAAATAAATACATGCATACGATACTAAAAATGACCGGAACTCATCCTTTCTGGTAATTTTACGTCAACATTTTTGCAAGTTTTGACAATTTTTGAGCAAACGTGAAAATACGCGGCAAATATTTTTACTTTATTGAAAATAATTATAATTTATTTTAAGGAGAAAATTTTTTTCGAAGGGATTGTATCTTGAAAACGGTAAATTTGCAAAAAATCTGTCAAAACTTTCCGTCAAAACCAAAATTTTGACGTAAAATATAGATGTCACATACGGTCATTCTGTGCACACATTTGACTAATACTAGCCTACCAATCCCCTATTAAAGAAAAACAAGATAATTTCAACATGAAATTTGTGTTTTTACTCGAAAATACTACAATAAAAATTTTCTTTTTTTTCTTTTTTTCTTGAACTTTTTTCTTTTTCTGGCAGAAAATTTTCTGTCTCAAAAAAAACCAGAAAAAAAGAAAAAAAAGAAAAAGAAAATCCCAGCCCTGGTCTACACACATTTGGAAAAAAAGTCAGTTTGCGACTCACCAATTCCAGATCTACAATATGACGGTCCGCGAATTCGCTCGCGATCGCCGTGCTTTTCTCTTTTTGGCACAACTCAATTTCATTTATTTTCGAAATAGCTCTCGCTTTCGACTCGTTAAATCTGTGCTAATTGTTGTTACTTACTTGTTTTGCTGCGCAAAACGATAACAGCAATGCTCCCGTCACGCCCGTTATCATATTTCGGCCAAAAACCCGATGAGTCATGAAGGTGGCGGGCTTCTCGAGGACAGCGCGCGCCTGCCAATTATGAACGTTACAAAATAATATTATGTAGAAGCAATGCTATTCAACCTTTTAGCACTCCCTATTCTTCCTTATTAATGAAGATCAACCCTCACCTCGATTCCACTGGGAATATCAAAAGGGAATCAAGAAAGCACCTTTGATCTACCGCAATCGAGGTGAATGAAATCGGTGCGGTGCGTTCACGCTCTTTTATTGGTAGTTACGACGATATAACCAGCAAAATGGAGACAAACGAGAACCGAAAGATAAGAAAGAACGAAGTAATTAGAGAAAATGGCTTACTTTTTATAGAAGAGCGAGGTGCTTGCGCTTGAGTCCACGGGACAGACGTTTGGCCTTTCAATTATAACCATGGCAAGGTAAAACACGCGAAACAGAGCGAGAAATTGGGTTTTTGGCCGAAATATGATAACGGGCATGACGGGAGCATTGCTGTTATCGTTTTTCGCAGCAAAACAAGTAAGTAACAACAATTAGCACAGATATAACGAGTCGAAAGCGAGAGCTATTTCGAAAATAAATGAAATTCAGTTGTGCCAAAAAGAGAAAAGCACGGGCGATCGCGAGCGAATTCGCGGACCGTCATACTGTAGATCTGGATTTGGTGAGTCGCAAACTGACTTTTTTTCGTTATCATAAACGGTTCACTTTATTTAGTATTGACTGTATTTTCGAGTAAAGCCATAGATTTAAAATTGCAGAACAATATCTGCCACGGCGCCCATTTTGGAGATAATAGTCGCCATACACAAAGGCGACATTCCTGCATTGATCATTCGTCTGTTCGGCAGAGAATTGTCAGTGCTGTTTTCTGGTGTTTTCCCGCATCGTTCGCCCGAGTGCTGCAGAGATCAATTTGTGGAGTGGAATAGGCAGAAAAATACTTCCAATTAACATTCCATTTCATTAAAATGGATGGAATCAGACCAACAACAAATCTCAATGATTATTCAGCTTCGACCAATCACCCCGGAAACAGAATAAGAACGAGGCGGAAGTGTACTTCATTCAATTGGCAGATCAATGGAGTAATGAAATGATGCACCCAGAAAAGAGACGATAAACATCTTTTGTGGACGCAAAGGTTCATTGATCACGGCGAACGTTGATGGTATGATACCAGACGACGTCATCGTCGACCCGATCCCCTGCTCCATCCTCCCTTGATCACGTAGCGTCGTAGAGAATTGCCCGTGCCTCCGCTCGCGAATTGCTGAATTGCTCGCGTCCGCCCCCTGAGAAAACGTTGTTATGTTTTTTTATTATTAAAAAGCATGTTGATAATACTCACATCCGTTCCTGCCACCCCAAGAATCGCTGCGGCCTCCCCCTGAGCATTGTGCATGTTAATTAGGAAGTATGAGAGACTTTATCCGATGCTTACTATTAGTATGCGGAACAAACTAACATTCACCATCCGAGAGCCTCTCTTCGCCCTGTGCTTCCAGTACTGCGACGCGAACAACGAGCATCACCAGAAGAAAGCAGAACAATCTCACAGAAACATCGCAGTGGAACTGACTTTCTTCCTCTTACTCACAACGAATGTTATTATTACTAGGAAGAGCGGAAAAATCGAGAGCTATCGAGAGCTTGACTCTTTCTTCTCTCGTTTCAATCCTCGAAATTGGAATGATATTGTATTATCTCTCTGTGGGTGGGAAAGCATTTATCGGTGTGGTTCCGACGCATTACGCCGTCGTTCAAATATAAGCGGAAGTTATTTCCGTGATTGTGGGATTCTTCGACGTTCTTTCACGCGAAGATAGAATCAGCATGCATCGGCCGATCCCTTTTGACGTGAATACGTCCACCAACTGCAAATAGTAACATCAAAATCATATTTATAATGGATAATTTTGCATGATCATTATACAAACTTGCATTGGTTGAAAGAAACTAACTCACACAAGAACGCAGCTGCTGAATTCGCCAGGAAAGCGATCAAAAGAAGAGAAAGGGTGACATTAGCGGTAAGAGAGAGCATGGTTGGCTGATAGGCCGTCGCAAGCACTTCCTGCCTTTTATCGGGGTTGGTTGCGCAAAATTTGTCCCTCTCATTTCGCCCAATTGCATGCTGGCGCGGACAGGCGTATCACCCATCACGTGGATGATTCATGAGCACGAGATGGTGCGTGGTGCACTCGACGAATTGGTCAATGATAGAAGTCGATAAACGAATGATTAGCTGTATTTTCAGCAACTAATCTAACTTGCACCGTTTGACGAATTGCGCCCCATTTTGATATTGGTTTGATCTATCATATGCCATAATAGCGCGATCATGCTGAAGCCAGTCACGTGTGTTTGAGTTCAAAATGATATTCGCTCGGCGAATTTTGCGTATTTCTCTCATCTCACATGGTAGAGCAAATAACTATTCAGTGAATGCACTCAATCAAACCGTTCCAATGAAATCATTCATATTATTTTGAGAATAATCGAAAACGAATGATATCAGTTGAACATCAAGTTTTTTTTAAATATAAATATCCCTCCTATCAAGATCGAAGAATATTTCAGAATAGTTTGATCCACGAGAATATTATTTTTCTATTTCTAGACACAGCAGCGGGGCATCAGTCTCTTTCTCGACACCTTCCTTCCACCGTAGATCAACGAGTCGATGTCGGCAGTAGTCTTTCCTCGCGCACTCGTGGTCGTATTTTCGCACTCGAAATAGAAAGTGTCAGCAGAGCAGACATATGCTGTTGCACAACTGGGCCAATTGTTCGCACTTTTTTGCTGCATCAATATCCGTGATCAGCACTTTTAGAGTGCAAAATTGGGACAGCGAACAATTATCCCGAACAATCACTGCGCCTTTTGTAGTGCATAGCATACACGATCGACTCCATTTCTCACAATCTAAAAATATTCCTGAAAAAAGTCTCATCTTCCCGAATACGTGAGAAGCTTGCTGTTGGCCCCCTACTTCATTATGAATAGAATAAACTGAAGTTTATGAATCAAATAGTGATATCTTTCAAAGTACATTTTTTTTCAGAGTCAAGCACTTGCTTTCGATTGCGATGAACAAATCGTGATTAATAGTCGCCCCATTGGGAGTTTTTTCTTGATGAAAGCTATTGTCCGTTTACTTCGTTCATTATTCAGCAATGGACAGTGATCAAATCCACCTCGCCACATCAATCGTGCATGCGGTGAGCGATTAATATAACAATATATCGCGCCTTTCACCTACTATTTCACAGAATTCTTCAGTTGTAGGACCCACTTTTGAGATGACCCCCCAGTTTCTCCTCGGATTTCGATGGCCCATGGGTAGGTCTCACTCGATCCCGAGCTAGAGAGCTGGTAGATCAAAGATGTCTCCAGGAGGTCACGCTGAACTTCGTCTTTGAGACGCTGTTTTTAGCGATTATCTCGGCGATAATAACCATGAAAACATAAAGGAATATATCATCATGGGAATAAATACCTCAATCTCCTTCGACGACAATGTCCATTGACCATCACAGTTTTATACATGACATCACCAGATATCCTGAGAGATAAACTCGTCACACATCGAGATAGATGGGATTAAAGTAGTCAATGAACCTCGATCTCAGGGTGTTGTTCGACACTAGGCCCACAGTAGAAAACAGTCTCTCGGAATCAATCGAACTCGGAGGTATCGATAGAACCTTCCTTGCAACTTAGAGCGAGTAAACACAAGAAAGAGCCAATGCCATCGAGACAAACTGAAAGAACCCAAACTGATCGCAAGTCTGCGATTTCTAATCCATGCAAATCGTATCCGGAACATGTAAAAGGGGTCTGGATCTCGATCCATTGTAATGCTTCCCCTCCTATGGAAATTGAACGCGATTGAAGAGCGATTCTTCGCGAAGAAAGAAATGCAGAGAAATGCAGAGGGCCTCCCTCTGCATGCAGAGGTGGCCGAGTCATTCCCCTCTGCGTGAAGAGGGACGCAGCTCACCTCGTCTTTGTGTGAGAGAATGAAACTCTGCATTTGCCCTCTGCATTTGCCAACCCTAATTCCAGGCTCATTCCAGTAAACAATCAATCAATCAATCAATCATTTATTCTAACATCGAGGTCAGGACCGGTTTAATTATGCTTCTTTATCATAAATCGGGGTATCTTTTGCACGCGGATGTCAAATTCACTCCGACTCGGGTTACTATTTCATCCCGCCATCTGGTCTGTGCTTATCCCGCGGTGTCCAGCTCACAATTATTTCTGTCCATCTATCGTCATTGAGAAATGCGATCCTTTCTGCCCATCGCTCTTACTCGCACGTCTTGCAGAGGAACTTTATTTGCTAGCCATTCGTTCGTTTTTTTGTCAAATCTAGTCACGCCCACCAATGATGTGTAATGATTAGCCGTTGTCTAACTTTCTTGGTGGTACTCCATAATTCACATCCGTAGAGGAGCACAGGTTCCAGGCAAATACGGTAGACTCTTGTTTTCAATGACATCTCGACTGTTCGATTTGTTAGAAATTCATAGAACCTGTTGAATGCTCTCCAAGTACTCCCAATTCTTCGGTTTATTTCAAGCATAAGATTTTGATCGAAGGAGATCCTGACGCCAAGGTAAATGCAACTGTCCACGTAAGTCAAGTATTCGCTTCCGATTCGCAAAGGGACTTGTGTTCTATTGGCCATCGCGACAGTTTTCTCCCGATTTATTGTTAATCCAACTGTTTTGCTTGCTTCTAACAGTTCCTTCAGCATCCGAGATATTTCGTGTGGACGATGCGAAATTAGAACAATATCATCTGACAAACAGAATCCGATGACATTTGAAAATAATATTGTCGTAACCACAGTCATCACAATTGCATGACCTCTGGAAATTGTTGACTTCAATGCACTTTTTAAAGCACTAATTAATGGCAGAGCAATCGGATAAGTCGAAGGGAAGACAGTATTTTCTCAAAACTTTTTTCAGCGCTTTTTGTACAAATCGGTATTTGGAAAGTTACATAATTTATTTTTAAATGAAAAACCGACAGCATCGATCCAGCGCATGGACGAGGCATGACATCATCAACAGGTCTGTTTGAAAAGTCAGAAAAATCAGAAAAATCCAGAAAAATCAGAAAATTTTCTGAAATTGCTAGAAATAAGTTTTTAGCGGTATTTTCTATCAAAGGCAGGTTACGAATGATGATAACATTTTATCAATTAGTTCTCATCATTCCGAATTTACAAATATTGCGCGTTATAAAAGCGTGCAGAGCCGAATATATCTTTAGAGCCAATCAGAAAAATTAGATGCGCATTTTGATGTGGAAAATGATACACTGATTTTCACACAAGATTGAAACCTGAACACGTAGTTCCTAATGATCCGATCTTTCTGCTATTTCCAACAATGACGGGTTTTAGCCGCCAAAAGTTTGTGTCAAAACACGATTTTATCTAGCAAACATAGAAATAGGGACCCCTCAAAATCACATTCGAGAGAAAATTTTCCATTTTTTTGTCAGAAAATATTCTGTACAGAAAATCATCAGAAAATCAGATGGCCGGGAACCTGACATTTAAAAAAAATTCATTCTGACCCCTTTCGAACCATTTTTAACGCAAAAAATGGAAAAAATCAGTAAATTTTTTCCATAATTCGTGCCTTACAAAGATTCAGAAGGATCTTATGGAAAAACTGAAAACAGTTTCACAATCAAAAGTTACCAAATTGGCCAACTTTTGAGACGTTTTGACATTCCATATCCCCTTGGTAACGGGTTGATTCTAGCAAAAACTGACTCATACACTCGGAGTAATAATATATCAAAGAAAAAAATTCATATAACATGTTAAAAATAGATGAAACACGTGTGTTTTCAGCAAACGAACTTAAACAAAATTTTTATGATTTTTCTGATTTTCTGACCACTTTTTCTGTTTTCTGATCAGAAAATTTTCTGACCCGAAATTAGTCAGAAAATATAAAAAAACGGAAATATCTGAGTCAGAAAATCCCAGCCCTGATCATCAACATAAGAAATGTTGCCCCATGCCTCCTCATTCGAATGTGTTTTGGAATTCTTTCTATCATAATTTTCAAGCGAGTTATGGCGGTTTTCCTGAGGAAATTTGCAAACAGCGATGGCACCCCGAAGATGACGACGTACTTGAGGTGGAAGTACTGCCCGACGACGTACGGACACTCAAGATTGATCTTGGTTGGTTTGGGCGCGCGCCTTTCTCTACCTCATGCAAAACATCAGCTGCGGGCGGGAGTCGAACCTGCCTGCGTCGGCATGCCAGACCACTTTTTCTGTTTTCTGATCAGAAAATTTAGTCAGAAAATATAAAAAAACGGTTCCCTGCGTCAAGCGTTCCCTGCGTCAAGCGTTCCCTGCGTCAAGCGTTCCCTGCGGTAGGCCGCCCTGGCCTAATGGGCATGGTGTCTGACTGGCATGCCGACGCAGGCAGGTTCGACTCCCGCCCGCAGGTGTGGTTCGACTCCCGCCCGCAGGTGATGCCTTGCAAAACGCTGGCCCGGGTACCTATCTCTACAAGGTGTCTTAGGTGATGCCTAATGGGCATAGTGTCTGACTGGCATGCCGACGCAGGCAGGTTCGACTCCCGCCCGCATGTAATGCTTTGCAAGAGGTAGAGAAAGGCGCGCGCTAATGGGCATGGTGTCTGACTGGCATGCCGACGCAGGCAGGTTCGACTCCCGCCCGCAGGTGATGTTTTGCGCATAATGGGCATGGTGTCTGACTGTCATGCCGACGCAGGCAGGTTCGACTCCCGCCCGCAGGTGATGTTTTGCAAGAGGTAGAGAAAGGCGCGCGCCCCAACCACTAGTCTCCGTCAAGCCTGCGTCGGCATGCCAGTCAGACACCATGCCCATTAGCGCGCAACTTTTATTTTCGATATTATGACTTTTTGACCAAAAAATGGTCTCGAAATTAGGGTCGAAAAGTGTAAAAAAAAATCATAATCTCCAAAATACCTGAATATAGGTTTTTCTGGTGTATTTGGACACGAGGAAACCGAATATCGATGCTAGAGCTCATTAAAATATGAAAGAAAAAAGTTTAGCTCGATAAACTACATTTTTTGGTTAAAATCGGCGAGTTGAAGACATTTGGAATCTTAATTGACCTGTTACCGGGACCTTTATCTCGAGAAAAACAGCATTCCATGCGTAAAATCGCATGAGGAATCGAATGAAAAAGTTTAATTTGCACGGCAGGAACAAAAAATTTTCAGGGTGGCAATTTCAATATTTTCGGAGGCTCTAACTTTTTTCACAGATGAGCCAACTCTTCACTCCGAATTGTAAAAACTCTTATCTCGTCGAGTTCCTTCAGGATTTGTATAACTTTGTGGGTCTTCGAAACGCCGTTCATGATATATGAAAACCGACCGCACAGGATAAAGCGTGCCACAGGGAATGGGGTTTTGAAGATACGTCTTTCTAAGGTCGATTGTCGAACTCTACGTCCAAAGTTGACTCTAAAGTCAAATTTTCAGCATAGGTTGCAAAATCCTTGTACGGTACCTCGCGATTCCTCTCTTAAGTTTTTTGCCCCTTGTCGCTTTTTTCGAATGCAATCAGAGATTTATCTCTAACTTTATTTTGAAGCGAGTTATGATCATTTTTCTGAGGAGAATTTGGACAAAAAATTGGCATTTGATATTCATTTGCATTTGGTATCCTATCAATACTCGGAGATGTGACGCGATATTGAAAATCGGCAAACGTGGTTTCAGCTACTCGAATCTTTCGCCATTCCTTTCATAAATTATATTGTTCGTTTTGTAGCTCTCCGGGAAAAAAATGTGTTACTCAGTAGCCACAAATGCTACTGTTTATGTGATATCAAACGTGTTACTGTTCATTGGATGTACATATCAAAGATCCGCACTTTGACTATTTTGAACGCATTTTCATGTTTTCACTCCTCGAATTCCTAACGTGCGCTCACAAAGGTGATACTCCAGTTTTCGCGGATGGCTGATCAACTCGCTTACGGATTTGAATTTGATCGATATTATTTCGTTGACTTAGCCAGGATGTAAATGTTTGGGTTGAAACTTTTATTTAATTTACCATTAAAATTTCACAAAATTTTATGACAATTCAATGTGTATCATATGATTTTGTTCATCACATCTACTGGCCGTTCGTGGTATTTTTCCTTCATCTCCTTGTTATTTTTGTTGTGCTGAAAAAAAGTACAATGCGTGTTGACTGTAAAGCAGGATACGTTTGTCATGGGGTATGTGACCATTTTCACCCGATAGCTCTAATTTTATAGGTCTTGAAGCAATCCTGTGCGACGGTTCGGTTCACCTTATCGGTATGTTTTTGTTATACTCCTATGTAAATAGTTTTCATTCACTTCTTCGAAACAGGTCAGAACTTGAAAGCAATTATTTTTTTAGATAGTTTTCGCATTCTTCTCATTCGTTGTGTTCGCCCCTCTTCTATTTCTGATGCTTCGTACACACCAAAAAATGCTAAACACGAATCACCCACTCAAATTATCTTCAAGGTATATCTGTTGTCTTCCCTTCGACTTGAATCCGATTACTCCGCCATTAATTAGTGCTTTTAAAAATGCATTAAAGTCAATATTTTTCAGAGGTCGACTGGGGTTACGACAATATTATTTTCAAATGTCATCGGATTCTGTTTGTGGACGATTGAGTCACCTAACAAAGAACATCTACTAAACGTAAAGTGGAAATTTAGGAAATTTGGTTTAAAATATTTGAAACACCTTTAGACAAAAGACCTTTTTTGGACAAGAAACTTCAGCGCCAGCATTCTTATTTTTGGAGACGGGATCGGTGATTTCGGACTTTTCAGTAACGGTGAGATGCGTGTTCATCCTTTGCTCATTCGTATATTGCAGTTCTAATATCAATATCGATCACGGCTATTTTCATGTTCACTTTCTATGTTGCTATTGCCTACCATGCAGTGTACAAAATTTGCAAACAATTGGTAACGTAGATATTGTAACAACGAGTTTATCTCGTTTCAGGTTCTCAGTCATTCCAAAACGCACCAGGCCCAATTGCGTTTGGTATACTCACTTTTAATACAAGTACTTTTTTTTATTTTCAATTTTCTGGCTTTATCTTTCAATTCCTGTTATGCATTTTTACGCTACGTTCTCAACATAATGTTCTCAACAGACCGTTGAATGGGCAATAAAAAGATTGATGGATTTCACGATCGATCATTCAGTATCTCAATCATTTTCTTGCTCAGAGATACTTGGTGTAGAAAGGTGTGTATTTCTGTTCGCTTAATTGTTTATTTCCGATATAAACAGATGATGCGGCGAATGTTCAATGATCGCTCAGTTCATTTATCCTCGATCAAAAAACGGACACGAAGTGATGCAGCAGAAGCAAACAAAATCTGAAGATCTCTATGTCAATAGTAAACATAAATATGTGATAAATACGAATCTCCTATGTTTATTTTAGTTTTCCAAAACTAATATTTGTTTAAATAACTCGTTTCCGATAAAAAAAACAGTTACTGTATCTAACAATCATTTCCCCGCGCAATTGTATTTTCTCTGTTATTACATTTATATTATTCCGTGATTGTATCGTTGTGATTGCGTCGGAAAGTGATATTCGAGTGAAATGGAAAGGTCTAGAAGACAACTAATGTCACGAGTCTTATGAGATATTCGGATTGGGAGCGAGCCACAATCATTGCCAAGCTTCCTCTTCCTCCATTCGCTAGATTCCTTCATGTTTATTTATTATCAGATAAATAATTTACGAGATAAACGATAATTTTTTTTTAAAAACACAAGTGACTATGAACTACAATTGCGTTTCGATATTTTTCGACATGTTTCAATAAGCAAACTGCAAAACATTGAGCGAGAGAACGATTTGGGAATGAGTGGTGATTGCTCATTTCAATTCGAAACGAGGACTTGCTTCTCTGCGTTCCGCACAGTCTCTGGGAATTTTGAATTAAATATATATTGTACTCAACAGCACGAGAGAGTCGTATCAATAACATTGCCCTCAAGTTGTCTCGATGGACGATAGGAACTGATCGGTTTTTATATAAAAAAGAAGCATCACTGGAAACATGAATCAGGCAGCACATCATGCTCTTCGTGAAGATTGCATTCGTCCTTATTCTTCTAGCCATGGTTTTGCTCTTTGCTGTGGAGGCGCAGTTGGGATATATTTTATATTTTATCTACGCTCGAGGCGCAACGGGATACGGTAGTAAAATAATGATGTGATTATGACAAGAACGATGTGACTCTGCTCTCAATGAGGATAAGATGGATAATTGGGGGGAGCAAGTATAAATACGAAGATATAATCCGCTGGTTCCATCTGTCTTTCTTCTGGGTGAGGGAAACCGATTTTTCAACAATGGATCTGTTCAATCCATGCACAAGTTATGCAACTTTTTAATGTTAAACACTGAGTAAATCAATCGTAATGAATAAACATGAATAGACCGTCATGCGCAGTCCATGCCGTTAATTATAGCCTATTTCTCTCAAACGTGATAATGAGCCATGAAGACCTTAGAAAGACTTCAGTGGGAAAATGGAACATCACCAAGCAAGCAAAGAAGATTTAGAAACATTTGGGCAAGGATTGATTGTGGATTTGACGACCAAAAATGCAGTCTCTTGGCTATCTGGGAAAGAGGACGAAGCTATTAGTCTCGATTTTTATCTGCGAATTAGGATATAAAAAATTCAGAAAAATGTAGTATTTATACGGGACTTTCAGAACTGCCGTCAAATAATATTTTAGACTCACAAGCATACCTGTGCAACCCTGGCGGCGACCAGTTTTTGGACCATGTACAGTATCGTGCATAAGTCATGGGTCACTTTTTCATTCTTTCATAACTTTTGACTCATATGAGATTTCTTGCTCATACTTGGTCATGACATAGCACACCCACCGAGTGTTAGGGATATGCCATTGCGACATCACAGAACGCCCTGGTTGTTGCGTAGTGATGACGCAATCACGCAATACTTTTTCAAACAATTAAAATTCTTACATGGATTTTTCCTCAGCCTTCCTACGCGGTGTGATAATAGAAGGCATCAATACCTTTTAGATGAAAATATGTACTCTTGGGAGAATGACGTACAGTGGCTTTAGACTGTCTCAAAGTAGGGTCCCGAACAAATGGATTTTCGTTCATAGACATGCTAGAGACTCCATGAGCAGCGAAGAATCCGGTGACGGATTTGAAGCGCCATTAATGGCGTGGAAAAAGTCAAAGGAGAAGAGAACACATTTGAATTCCCGCCATTGCGTATCTCAGCTCCCAGTGAAGCTAGCGACTTGAAACTTGGAATTTGGGATAGCAATCATCTTTTCGCCCCAAAACGAAGCGAGCTGAGATACACAATGGCGGGAATTCAAATGTTTTCTCTTCTCCTTTGACTTTTTCCACGCCATAAGTTATTACAACTACGATTTCAGCAGATTATCGAAAAGTTCGATAATTACGAAACTCTCCATGGTTAAGGCAACATCAACTTACTGAGGCACACGAGGCCGATTATAGCGATTCTCGGATTCATTATACTGCAGAGCGAGCAGGTGATGTGAATGTGGTCGCTGGAGCCGGTCGGCCTTTATACCATGCGGCGCAGTGGCATTCTGACGTGAACTGGGAGTGGGGTGCGTGTTATCCTTCGCCATCAGAAAACCGAATAGATAATCTACGGTACCTGGCAATTCGTCATAGCCTGACAGCCGAGATAGAGAGAGAGATAAGGGAAGATAAGAAGTCAGAACCACCCGCACGCACCAAGCACCAAGCAGGCACCATTTTCTCTGTTCATGTAGAGATAATTTTGATTTCGAAGGGATTTGATCAACCATTGGTGAGTCACAAATTATAAAAACTAACAATACGACTGGCTTGATCGCCGAGTGATGCTAAGTGGGCGCGGCAGCGTCACAACAATCCAGTGTTAGCTTATGAAACACTTCTCTTCTCATAGAGACAGCAGTTGTAATAGAGATCAGATTCAACGGTGGGATGAGACCAGAAGGATGGCATAGACATGATGGGCGTTGGCAAGTTCCGGACATCCGTCCCTCGTTGTTAGATCAGTGATCATTGGCAGATTGATAATTTCCAATTTTTACACGAGTCCTCCTACGTGTGTGCGACATCTCGTAGCAGCATTTCTCCGTCTCTCTTTGGATAGATATTAGTTTCTCTTCATCTCATGGTTCGTTCCGTGACTATGTCAACTTTTACTACATTAACCAGTAACTTCAATATAACTTTTCAAAACAAGATTGATGTCGATCTCATAAATGTTCCCGAAGAACCCATATACCTTTGAGCCTTTCGATATATATATTTACGTTAGCTGAAATACGAACTGATAATCATCGTCGTCAATTACGAAAATCTCTTGAGGATTGGGCCTTGTTATTCGGCCAATGAAAGGTGAGCACTAACACAAAAATAGAAGTTGGTGAGTGTGGAGTGTAGTAGTATATATAGTGAGATCTCGTTTAAAGTTGAACATCGTGGTTTCGCTAGAATGGATCGAAATAGTATCCAGCTCGCTACGGCTATCATTCACGCGGTAGGCTTTTTTGTGTAGAAATTACTAATAATCCAGAAGCAGGCATCACTTTTCGGTTTCATTACAAATATTATTTCGATTATAACGATATCTATATCTGTGAAAATGCACACAGCGTCAGTTATTTCGGTTCACATCTTGATTCACAGAATATATTTCAGATTCGGTATTCTTTGTGCTTTTCTCGCTGCAAACAACTGCGTTGTACTTGTACTCAATTCTGTTTGGTTTGTATACTTGCATTCGTCAATACTTAAAACATTTCCAAGGTATCTACTGCCAGATTCGGGCATTTTTAAGTCAGGATCTGTTGTTAGCAGAATTTTCGGAATGGTTTGAACTCTTAGCTTGTAAATTGTGACAATATTTCTTAGATCGGATGTTTTTTCTGGCAAGAGGGCATTAGATTTCATATATTGATCTCTTTAAATCGCTTTTTTGCGATTGTGTATCCCTCCCAATTCAAAAAGTTCACCACAACAAGAAATACTACAATAGCAGCGATTGTTGCATTATTGATAGCAGTATTGCAATGTTCTCCACTAATACTAGGTATGTGAATTCCATCAGTTTTTATCTATCCCATCACGCAGTCGAAGATATTTGGTTCTGCTATGATCGAGAGCACGTTCAGTGGGCTTTCTCACTGACTCAAGCGGCTCAGTTTTATTCCATGTTTGAGGAGACAGAACTAATTATTTTTTAATAATCTTTCCTCCAGATATTTCTATTATCTTGATGTAGCTGCAGAACTTGGGTTGATTATGTTCCTTGATGTACTGACCATAATTAATCTCCGACTCGCCTATTCGAAAGTTCGAATATAAATCTCCCAATCGAACGAGGCAAATTATTTCAGAAAACCGCAGATCACATTATTGCTACGAGTTATGGTGCGAGAGCTCTCGAAATTCGATTATTCAAACAAGTAACATAGATTATGATTAGGGTCGTTTACCGGAAGCATATTTCCAGGCGTTCAGTCAGACCGTTCCTTTTTGGAGTACACTCATACTATTTGACTATGTCACTCCACACCTTACTGATGATTTCGGTAACAAGCCGATGCAACGTTGCAACCAATATATGTAGAGCGTTTCAGCAAAATTTCTGACAACGACATTGGTGTGGCATCTGGCTCACGGCCTTGATGGGTACGATGAGATCTAAAGATGCAATACGAGTAAACTCATTTCAGCCTGATCTTCGATCTCTTTCACACTCGATTCCATTTGTTTCGAACTAGAAAGAAGAAGAATATGCCATCCTCAGTCGCACCATCTACTTCATTTCCTCTATCTAGTATTGCATAGTTCGTCGATCAGTCGCATATATGTCGCATATAAATGTCCTCTGTTGTTGTTCAAACGATTGCAAGAAAGAGATCATGAATAAGAGACAATCACATTTAGAGAAGGATACAAATGATAACCCTCTGTCTAGTGTTATTAGGTTGATCGGAAAGTTCCCGCGGGTTTTTATGTTTTCGGTTTCTGTCCTCTCCTGTTCTTTGCATTAGACCTATCATCATAAGGCTTGCTTTGCTCGATGAGTACTCGTATACTCTGCATAGCGCACGTTAAGTCAGAGCTGACCGATCGGTAAGGCGGGCGCTATGGGAAGTCAAAATCGACGTGGTCACCTTTGAGACACGACTCTTCCTCGACTAGTTTCAAAATCGAAAGCAGTAATAGCGCCCAAAGGGTGTTTGTAAAGGTTGAAAACATTATGATTAGTGCGACATGTCAAACACCCAATGCCCAGAAGACATGTGCACCTAAACCAATATCAGGTGCTGTTGGACTTGACCTAAATTAGTTTCTTTCACTATGCTCACGAGCCTATTAACATAGAGATTTTAAATATTGTGCAAAGTAAACTAGTATGCCTTGTGAGTTTACTAAATTATTTGGGAGAGAATCCTACTTGTTAAAAATAGCTGAATTTTGCAGAAATTTGATGTCGATTTTGATGTAGTCTTGTTAAAGATTTAAAAAAAAAGTTATTGAACTCAAATATTCCCAAAAATACGTCACTATAGGGCTCTTGTAAAACAACCAGTCAGACACCATGCCCATTAGTCAGACACCATGCCCATAATGGGCATGGTGTCTGACTGGCATGCCGACGCAGGCAGGCTCGACTCCCGCCCGCAGGTGATGAGTGTTCCTCAACTTTCTATTGCTACGATTGTTGTGCTAACGAGCAGATCGCTCACGCAGTACATGGGTTTTGCCAACTGACGTGTACGGGCGGCTTTCCCGAAACCCCGGCTCGGATACGGAAAGTAAACAGGGCACTTACCCGGCTACGACAGTTCTCAAAATGCGCCCGAGTCCTCCGCGCCCCTTCCCTGCCCGTCTCCGATGTCGGTCGAGGCAAAGGGGGCAGGGCCATCCAATCTCGGAGCAATCAGGACATCACCCCCGGGAGCGCTTGACGGAGACTAGTGGTTGGGGCGCGCGCCTTTCTCTACCCCTTGCAAAACCTCACCTGCGGGCGGGAGTCGAACCTGCCTGCGTCGGCATGCCAGTCAGACACCATGCCCTTTCTTGTGTTACTCACAAATGAAACGTTTCCTTCCCAATCATTCTTTCCCCATTTCACCCAGTCTCTCACCGGTCAGACAACGCGAGATGTCTTCTAATCGCCCTCATCTGATAGCAATAGCTTGTGCTGCAATGGGTATAATGCTGAAGCCGATTTTTTTATTCCGAGAGTCAATCTTATTTATCGGATCTACTAGTTGTTCTCTTCTCCCTTGTGGTGATGCATTCCTCTGCCGACATGATTTTCCCAGTCGATATGGTCCCTTTTATACTCGTCGGCTAATTTTCGGTAGTCGACGCTTCCTCTCTCCGTATAATATCCGCGATCAGCTGAAAACAATTTTTGGAACCTTTTTTTTAAAGAAACACTACAGGAATAAGCGGTACATCTGTGCAGGGGTTTACGGACAGCCAAAAAAAAAGAACCGCGATAATAGTGGATACAATTTTCGGCCACCCGTAGACCCTTTCCACTATATCCATTAGCGTGTTTTACCTCTTGCAAAGCATCACCTGCGAGCGGGAGTCGAGCCTGCCTGCGTCGGCATGCCGGTCAGACACCATGCCCATTAGGCCAGGGCGGCCTACCGCCGGGAACGCTTGACGGAGACTAGTGGTAGGTGCGCACGCCTTTCTCTACCTGCGAGCGGGAGTCGAGCCTGCCTGCGTCGGCATGCCGGTCAGACACCATGCCCATTAGGCCAGGGCGGCCTACCGCCGGGAACGCTTGACGGAGACTAGTGGTTGGTGCGCACGCCTTTCTCTACCTCTTGCAAAACATCACCTGCGAGCGGGAGTCGCACCTGCCTGCGTCGGCATGCCAGTCAGACTCCATGCCCATTAATGGGCATGGTGTCTGACTGGCATGCCGACGCAGGCAGGTTCGACTCCCGCCAGCAGGTGATGTTTTGCAAGAGGTAGAGAAAGATAAGCAATCGGTTTGATGTTTTGGCAGGATATATTAGACCTATTGATGCATTGCCACCGATAGTGACGTCATGCTACGATTTCGCAATATTGCATAGTGATGATGCAATCATATATATGTTCTTCACTTGTGATTTTAAGGTCATTGGGATTTTTTTCTAAGTCTTCTCTCTTTTTGTGATGATAGAAGGCCTTAGCATCTACCGATTAAAAAATAGTACTCATGGGGCGTTGTCGTACAGAAGCAGAACACAGGTTCAAAATAGGGTCCCGAAAAAAATAATTTCCATCCATTGACGTGCTAGAGACTCGTTCAAAGGCTCAAAATGACCCTTACAATAATTCCTGATTACCCACCAAGTTCGATATTGATATCTCTTAATTTGACCTCAGGGCACGAATTTTTCACTTTTTCACCATATTTTTTTCTTCGTATTTTGGATGATTCGATTCCCAAGGGCGATTTTTGGAAAAATGAATTTCCTGAAAGGGTAAGTTGCAAATCCATGGTATATACGATTCCCAACTTTTTAGAGCATTTGGATAACTTTCCCACCCGCGGCAACCGAAAATCAGAGGTCAATCGATTTTCAACCCAAAAAATGACCATGATACCCCCATCATTAGTCGAAAAAAAGTTTCTCTCAAAACTTCCTGACCAAATGTTTTTCTGGGATATTTTTGTGTGCTGAGTACGAATTTCGGTATGAGAGTCCATGATATCATTAATGAAAAAAGTTAAAATTTATTATGTCGAAACATAGCCTTTTTTAAAAATCTTTTGACCTCTGATTTTCGGTTGCCGCGGGCGGGAAAGTTATCCAAATGCTCTAAAAAGTTGGGAATCGTATATTCCATGGATTTGCAACTTACCCTTTCAGGAAATTCATTTTTACAAAAATCGCCCTTGGGAATCGAATCATCCAAAATACGAAGAAAAAAAAATGCCTTTGAACGAGTCTCTAGCACGTCAATGGATGGAAATTATTTTTTTCGGGACCCTATTTTGAACCTGTGTTCTGCTTCTGTACGACAACGCCCCATGAGCACTATTTTTTAATCGGTAGATGCTAAGGCCTTCTATCATCACAAAAAGAGAGAAGACTTAGAAAAAAATCCCAATGACCTTAAAATCACAAGTGAAGAACATATATATGATTGCATCATCACTATGCAATATTGCGAAATCGTAGCATGACGTCACTATCGGTGGCAATGCATCAATAGGTCTAATATATCCTGCCAAAACATCAAACCGATTGCTTATCTGGTTCAAAAGTTACACCACTTTTTTCTCCCAACTTTTTCACAGATTATACAGGTCGATCATCAGCCGGCCAGACTCATGATGCACGTTCTGGAGCGAGATTAAGATGTGAAAAAAGTTGCCTAGATTATGACTTTTATACTCGCCCAAATTAGTTCAATACCAACGAATGATTTGGCATCGTCAATCGCTCCGGCCACTGTCTACTTTTTCATTAGTATTTTCATTCGACTAGTCTAAGAAATACTAGTGAGAACAAAATAGACGCTAGACGGGGCGATTGACGATAGCAATTTTTTTGCGGGCAAGATTTGGATCAATTTTAATTCAATTTGCGGGGACAATGTAGCGACCATCGAATGCATAGTGAGTAGATCGAGAGCCTGCTAATGGCTGGAGTTTTCTTCCTGATGATACAGCTGATCAGTCGCACGAATATGCTTCTCAGAACACTCAAATACTATGTGAATGATAAAAAGATGTGCAACCAAAAGTAAAACCAATTGTTAGCAAAAACTACTCTAACAATGCTATCCATTCTCTTTCATTGGTCATTATGATTGAACTATTTTGTTCGCGCTATTTCCAACACTTCGCACTCCATGGATCAACGAAACTGGCATAAAACATAAAGATAACGTATGTCCACACAAAACAACGCACAGACAACTGCTGTTTCACACTAGACAATCAGCAGAGACTAGACACTCCATGACTGTACCGATGTCAGCTGTAGGGTGGTGTTGCAAAAAATCTTGGATTGTGAAGGCAAATTACGTAATTCTGCCGATCGAATTCACGTTAGTCGGAGGTCCTGCGAAATTTTGAAAGGCTATTGAAAGTGGCGAACCCGAACATGGCAGATGGTACGCACAGTTCTGAGCGGAAAATAATCTCTATAAAAAGGGGAGGGAATTCTGCGACAATCGTCACAGCGACTATGCGCTCTGTAAAAATTGTTTACGTCCTTCTCATCCTCATCGCCAATCTGGAAGTTGTGGAATCTTTCCTGTTTTGCTTGCTCTCGTGGCTGTGTGAGTTTGCGCTCGAAATAAACGCATTTATTTTGACAAATTGATTCAAGTAGAATCGTGTAGATTGATTTTGCATACATGATTTATAATGTGTGAATGAGAAATAAAATGGATCATAACTTTCAGGGGGACCGTGGTGGGGTGGCTATGGCTATCCATATCCTCCTCCTCCTCCCGGAAGATGTAAGGCCTAATTTTGCTTACGAGATAATTATATTCCAAAACATTTGAAAGCTTAAACTTTCAGACGACGGATATTATCGAGGTAGAGGTGGCGTCGACTACAGACAAAAAGCCGCCGAGAATAGCAGAGACTATAGCGACTGGGCATCACATGTCGGACGGGGATTGTGGGAGCGAAGGAGAGGAGAGAACCCCGCAGCTCCGGCGGATCCCATAAATCCGATCAACTCAGTAACTGAATAAAATGCTCTGCCAATGTACCGACTATTGCACAAACAAGGAGTGTAGATTTTTTTATCTGAGATATGCGTTTTATTGTTGTTTCCTCTAGATCGTGACTTGATACATGAGATGGGCACAACGAAACGTTTGATCTTGATTGTGTACTGCATTCATCAGAGTAGAACGAATGACAAGCAACCCCACCGAAAAGTTAGTTATGAGAGAGAGAATAAAGCTTGAAATTATAATAACGTTTTCATAATTCGGATTGTTGAGAATGTGATGGGCATGGTAGACAACTGCCTACATACCAGGGTTGTTGAAAACGTACATAATGTTACTACCACCTATTTATCATACTTTTTACTGATGTTCCCATCCGAATTCCAATACCAAGTGCGAACTCTTTATAGTGGCATTATATAAAATACTTGAATCGAATCGTCTTTTTTTAGAAACCTGTGCAGTCGCGGCCCGAATACACTGTCGCTCGTTGTAGGTAGTGTCAGGAAAAAAACGTGAAACAATGTTCCGATTGAAAAATCGTTATTTTCAGATCAAATGACCAGCCACAGAAAACACCGGCAAAAACTTCATCTACTACAAAATCGCACAACTAGAACTCATGTTTCATAACATATCCCGGAATAAAAATAACATGCACGGATTCCGACCATTTCAACATAATTTTTGCTCTGGTCTATGATGGAACATAGGTTTTTTTCTGATCGTGCCTTGTTTTGATTGTCAACATTTCCGTTTGTAGATAAAAGAGAAGTGAATTCTGCAGTGATAAGTCAGACGATTATGGTTTGTGCAAATATTTCATTCCTACTTTCAAGAATGAATTTATCGACGGATATATTATTCTTCTTTTGATTTATTTTCTGTCCATTCACATCACACATCATACTCGAATTTACCATAGGTCCTCCACACTATACAAGTTTGAACGAAACACACAAAACAGATGTTGCACAATGTCCAGTAAACATGAATAAAATATTTCTGAACTCTCACAGTATCTAGTGGTGGATGATGTTCATTGGTAGTACGGAGAGTTGCAGAGGATCAGAAAAGGGGCACGGCGATCTGTAGCGTTTATATTCACACTATTCGGGATAAAAGTGGTGACGATTTAGTGGCCCTCATTCAGTCCACCATGCGCTGAGCAAAAGGTTTTTCCTTTCTTCTATTCATCAGTGTGCCAGTGTGCACAGAAAATATATCAAATGAAGAATAATGAATCCATCGATAAATTCATTCTTGGAAGTACGAATGAAATATTTGTACAAACCATAATCGTCTGACTTGTCACCGCAGAATTTACTCCTCTTTTATACACAAAGGAAATATTTGCACTCAAAACAAGGCTACGGTCTGTAAAAGGTCTCATCAAAAATGTTGCGAGAGGTTCGCTTTTGTGAACACATTTTTTTCAAGCTTTCGGAGAAATGTGCATTATATTTTCTAAGAACGACTTTGTAAATATGATACGCTAATTCCATATCAATCTGCAGTGCTTTGATTAATTATTCAGCTCATGGCTTTTGTTGGAGGGGTGACAATCCCGCAAACTACATTTCCGCAAATCGATTGTTTTCCGCAAACGCCTTTTCCGCAACCGATTTTTCCGCAAACGACATTTCCGCAAATAAATTTTTTCCGCAAACGACATTTCCGCAAATACATTTTTTTCCGCAAACGACTTTTCCGCAACTACCGTAATCTTTGAATTTTCATTTCAGTTTACGATTGCGGAACGAAGAAATCAGTTATTTTCACTTTCTTTCTGTTTTTCCTATACTTTCTCGTGTTTTAACACTTGCAGAAATGTTTTAACATGAGAAAGTATAGGAAAAACAGCAAAATAACTGTTTTCTTCTTTGGGCAATCGTAAACTGAAATTAAAACTCAAAGATTACGGTAGTTGCGGAAAAAAATTACTTGCGGAATTGTCGCGAATTCCCATTTGCGGAAATATCGTTTTCGGAAAAAAATTATTTGCAGAAATGTCGTTTGCGGAATTGTCGGAAATGCCCAGTTGCGGAAATGTCAGAATTGACGCCCCTCCCTTTTGTTCCATACTATTGTCAGATCATATCTTACTTTGTTTATCGGGATGATCAGCGGTTTGACATGGTTGAGAACATATTTGTTAGATTTGGATCAACATTTCAATTGATTTCAATTCCCATTCGTTGGGGAGTTGGAAGTGTTGGCACTCCATCCTTCCGAAGCTGCTCTTGATGAACTCTTGTCACGTCTCTTCCGAATCGTGGATAGAGCGAATCTGAAACAAAAATATATAAATGAAACCTTTTTTACGGATTTGAATCGGTTAAGAATTTGGAAAAGTTTCTACAAATTTCCCGAAACGATATCAGCGTTCTTGCGAAATTTTGCTATGAAATGAAGCTCACAGCCTGTGTATCCATAGTCCAAGGGCATTGGATCTGTAAAATATCTATAAATGTTGAAAGACTCGACACTCATTACAACGTTGTCGTATAAAGTAAGGAAAGGATATACTTAGCATGCACACACCGAATGCAACTTACAAGCAGGACTCCAGGGCCCGAGCCAAGAATTGGTTGCTGGCAGAGAAAGTACGATGAATAGAAGAACGGTGAAACCTTTTGCTGAGAGCATGGTGGACTGACTGAGGGTCACTGAATCCTCACCACTTTTATCCTGAATAGTGTGAATATTTACGCTACAGATTATGCCTCTTTAATGAGTATTTATGCTTCTTTTCTGATCATTTGCAACTCTTCGTACTATCAATGAACGTCATCTCCCACTAGATACTGTCAGAGTTCATAAATATTATAGTTATGTTTATTTGACATTGTGTATTTCGTGACGGATTGAATTTGGTATGTATTCCTTTGTCATGTCTTCTAAACGTAAAACTCGCACATACTAAAATCCCATTTTCGATGTGCTCTATTACGAATGATCATTATTTCAACGTGGTTGTCGCGTATGTGATGCGATAATTGAATGTGTGTTTTCGATACGGGAAGTATTTTGATGGGGATCCGATGGTAGATAGTAATGTTATCGCAACTGGTTACTTCCATTTTTCTGTAATCATCTGTTCAGTGCAAACTCTTACGTCTATTTATCTGCAGTATTTCTAAAATTTGGAGCTATGTGTAATAGATTTTATAAATTCAATTACAGCGACTGGACACCATAAATATGATTTGCCATTAATATGAATCGAGAACAGTCTGCAGTGAAATGTGTCCACACACTTCATGATGGCATATTATGTAGTTTCGTGGAAATATCAGCTGGCAAATGAAGAGCGCGCTCTCTTAATTTTACACACTCTCTACGCCTCTAGGTCAGCGAGAGAGTGCGCAGAATGAAGAGACGAACATTTGCCAGCCCTAATCTTGAGGATATACAAAATATCACATTATCTGGTATTATCATAGATTTTCTCTAATTTTTATAGGAAAATCTTGATCAGATTTTGCATATCTTCCAGATATTTCCACGAAACTACATAATAGTGAGTTCTAATATTGCGAGATCTAATTTTAGAGGATATTACAAAGGAATACAGAAAGAAATTAATCCGTCACAAAATACACAATGTCAAATAAACATAACTATAATATTTATGAACTCTGACAGTATCTAGTGGGAGATGACGTTCATTGATAGTACGAAGAGTTGCAGAAAAGGCACGGCCGATCTGTAGCGTAAATATTCACACTATTCAGGATAAAAATGAAGACGAATCAGTGTCCCTCAGTCAGTCCACTATGCTCTCAGCAAAAGGTTTCACCTTTCTTCTACTAATTGTAATTTCCCTGCCAGCTGCTAATGCTTGGCTCTACGGGCCCTGGCGTTCTGCTTGTAAGTTTTAGTTAGTGAATGCATTCTAGAACTATTATTTCCTTATTTTATAATATACGACAAGGTTCTGATGAGTGTCGAATCTTTCAACATTTGATATTTTGCAGATCCAGTCCCCATGGACTATGGATTCGCAGACTGTGAGCTGAGCTTAATTTATTATCAGGTTGATCGGAAAGTCTTTTCCGATTTTGATATTGAAGATTCGGGACTCTCTTTCATTTCCTATTCGATGTATCAACTTAGTTCTTTCCATAATGGATAGGGACTTGTATGCCCGTTTTAGCGCACACTATCTCTGATCTGTCCTATCAGTGGGAGGGGTACAGTGATTGATCAAATACGGAATGATCGATCACCACGGGCTCAATTTGCTGAGTAGGCGTTCAACGGTGAACGAAGATATGGTCAAACGGATAGCACAGGTGCGAAGTACTTGTGTCACTATTAAACCATTACTAATTGGGAGACACTAAAAGCCTGTTCGAGATAGGTCCCAACTTCAACAATCATTGCGACTGTATCTCGTCGACATTAGTTTCGCTCGCCATGTATTCGTGTCAATGATTCTAAAGACTCCAATAATGTTGGACTGTGAAGTGCATATCCTAATTTGTTTACATTCAAATTTGTGAAAGAATATAGCTACTCTTGCAGGAGCTGCTTTGGTCAGATCATAGATATCGGAATTGATCAGATCATATTCAGATCATAGATATCGGAATTCGAACATCGAAATTGGCACATTTGACTATTCTCCGTTTCCCCTGTACAACGGCCGATATTTTGTGGTTAAACGATCGAGTAACCCTTACCCTATCACTCACTGAAAAGACAGAATTTTGGGACCTCTACTTTTTGTGGAGTTGGGTGTGACCGACAACACATAAAATCACGTTTTTCGATGTTTTTGCATAAAAATACAATTTCGAAAAATCTCAAATTTCCGGTAAAGGAGGAAAACCAGACTAAAACCGGAATAGTGTTCGCATAGCCCCTTGGTAACTAGACGAAGCTCACTTGTGTACAGTTCTGTCTATGGGATCATTGAAGAACTAAATTTGATCACGCGAACCATTATTTTTCGATAAGCCCTGGTTTAAGGGTCTGTATTACGGTCATTATTAATTAAGCACCTTTCCGCTTCAACTATCATAAAGAACACGTATCGGGCTTCGCAGTAAACGCTGTGTCGTACCTCAGAAAAAATGCTTCTTAAAAAATTGCTTTTCCGAAATTATTTTAAATTTTCAATGAAAATTCTGAATCAGTGAAACCTCGATTTCACCCATATTGAGAAAGCGACACCCAATTTAAACCTGTGGTAGTATTAATCCAACATGTCCCCAGATAATGCTCTGAGGATATGTGGCAGTGTTTGGAGACAAGGAAAATATCTGAGCTCAAACATCATACGCAAAATCGGAAAATACTTTCCGACCAACGCAATAGTTTTGCAAGAATGCAGATATCGTTTCGTGAAAGTTGCATACATTGTTTTTGCTTCAGATGCGCTCTATCCACGAATCGGAAGAGACGTGAAGTTGCATACATTGTTTTTGCTTCAGATGCGCTCTATCCACGAATCGGAAGAGACGTGACAAGAGTTCAGCAAGAGTATGTCCAGAAGGAAAGAGTGCCATCACTTTCAGCACTCCCGCGAATGGGAATTAAAATCATTTGAAATGTTGATCCAAATCGAATAAATACCTTTTCAACCATGTCAAGCCATTTTACATCACGGTTAAGCACGTAAGATGTGATCTGACAGTTAGAGATGTCGTCTATCAAATGATTTCGTTCTAAGCTCGGCGAATAGTAGAGCGTAAAAACGTAAGGTTTTCATACTTCTGAGGGTTGAGAATATGATTGGAATGGTTAAAACCTGCCTAAATACCAGGGTTGTTGAATACATACATACCACCTAATTCTCAGACTATAATATTTATTGTTGTTGCCATCCGAATTCAAATTACACATGATAACTCTTTATAGGGAGATTTTTAACATATTTGGACAACATTGTAATTTTTTTCAAAAACTAGTGTAGTCGCGTCCCAAATTCATTGTCGCTCATTGTATGTAATTCCAGGAAAAAAATGAAACAACGTGCCGATCGAAAAATCGTTATTTTCAGATCAAATGACCAGCCACAGAAAATACAGGTAAAAAGTTCATTTACTACACAATTGCACAACTCAAACTCATGTTTCACAACATATGTATCTTGGAATAAAAATAACATGCACGAACTCCAACCTTTCTACAGATTTATGGCAGTAACCGTAGCCTTATTTTGAGTGTCAATATTTTCCTTTGTGGATAGAAGAGGGTCGATTCTGCCGTGAAAAGTGGTTTATGGTTTATTTCATTCAAGAATGAATTTATCGATGAATTCATTTTTCTTCCATTGATTTATTTTCTGTCTATTTACTTCATACATCAAACTCCTACTTACCCTTAGTCTTCCACACAATTACCTTCCGACTCTAGCAAACAAAATTATAATATTGAATCGTTTCCATAAGAGTTAGCACCATTGGTAATGAAGCCGATCAAAATAGAATTTAATGATTGTGAGTTCCAGTTTTAAAGGAGATGACAAATGAATACAGATAAATCTCAATCGGACACGAAATACGAACACGCACAAGAAAGATGTTACGCAATATCCAGTAAACATGACTATAATATTTCTGAACTCCGGCAAATCCTAGTGTGGTCATTGGTAGTGCGGATATTTGCAGAAGAGACACGGTCAATCTGTAGCGTAAATACTCACACTGCTCAGGATAAAAGTGGTGAATATTCAGTGACCCTCAGTCAGTTCATCATGCTCTCAGTAAAAATGTTCATCACCAGTCTTCTACTCATCGCACTTTCCATCCCAGAAGCTAATTCTTGGGGCTACTGGCCCTATCGACCTGCTTATTGTAAGTTGTATTTTATATTTGCTAAATTGATTTTACTTTTCTTAATTACAAAGGAATATGTGTTATGAATGTCGAAGCTTTTCATAATTTTAACAATTTCTGCAGATCCAGTACCAGTGGACTATGGATACAGAGACTACGCATACCCACTACGAGACTGTGAGCTTACTTTTCATACATATGAGGCCGATAGGGTCAACAAGTGCCGGGAACAGTCAAAAAATCGGATATGCTCAAAACTAGGTCCAGGGGTAACTTTTGATTCTGAATCGACTGACGTTTTCAGTTTTTCGATCTGAGCCTTCTGAGTCCCGTTACGGCACGACGTCAGTTTGGTCAAAATCTTATTCTACGATGAACACTGCCCCGAAAAGGGTGAAAATGGCCACAAATCCCGCGAACCCGACCTTTCGAATGAGTTTTTGGTCGAAATTCTATTTTTTTTCGTTTTCGAGAAAATGCTTTTTGACTCCTTCATGTGTGCGAATAGTGAAATATACTATTCGAACCGCCTTGTGACGTAGATTCTAACGGTATATACATGCATAGGGTTTCGAGGAGTGCAAACATGAGTTTTACCCATTTTTAGCTAAAAACTTGATTTTTCGCTAGAAAATAAGTGATATGATTATAAAGAATAGTTAATAACTACTTTTTAGAAGCACATTGATCGTTTCTGACAGTTTCCGAGGAAAATAATTTTTGCAAAACATCATGCATCGGTGGGAAGTCGAACCTGAGGTGCATGTTTCATGAGATATCATTACCAAATTATCCGTAGGTTCAGCAAATATGTTTTGCACTATTCTTTATGATCATATTACTTATTTTCCAACGAAAAATCACGTTTTTTAGCTTAAAAATGGGCATAACTCATCTTTGCACTCCTCGAAACCCTATACATGTGTATACCGTTAGAATCTACGTCACAAGGCGGTTCAAATAGTATAGTCCACTACTCGCACACATGAAGGAGTCATCAAGTTTTTTTCTCGAAAACGAAAAAAATATAATTTCGCCCAAAAGCTCATCCGGAAGAGCATCAAATTCTGGTCGGGTGCGCGAGATTTGTGGCCATTTTCACCACTTTCAGGCCAGTTTTCATCGTAGAATAAGATTTTGACCAAACTGAAGTCGTGCCGTAGCGGCATTCAGAAAGCTCAGATCGAAAAACTGAAAACGTCAGTCGATTCAGAATTAAAAGTTACCCCTAGGACAATATAATAAATGTGTTTCAGATGGGTACTATCGATACGGAAGAGACGTGACACGAGTGCAACAAGAAAGGCGATTGGAAGGACGAAGTGCCGTCGCTTCTAACTCACCAACGAATTGAAATCATTTTAAACTTTCATTCGAATCTAATAAATGCATTATTTCAACCGTGTCGTACCAACCGGCAATCTGAATAAGAAATACATATATGATAGCTAGGAGATGAGCCTGAGATGATATAATTAGTAAAAAGAAAAAAATGCATTTTTACTATATTTATCAGTCTATGTTGAACAATAATTGCCATCGGTATCTTGGTATCTAAAATTATTAGGATTTGTGGGTCTTTCTACGCTGTCAAAAATATGAATACGAATAAACAAGAAGACTAAACCTCCTGTCTACCTTAACGTGTATTATTTTGTAAGACCTCCAGATATTTACGCTGGCTTCTTGAAAATGCGCACTGTGCCGTTATTAAGTGCGTTGCTTTATTTCACTGCAGACAGTAGTGAATTTAGCCATGTTTTGTAGCAATGCGTTTTATAAAATCAAATTTGTCGAATTGACGTGCTCGTAGTCGATTTCACGTTCTTTTAGCGTGAAATAGTGTAACTTTTTTTCATTTTGCTCTTGTTTGACGTTAACCATGAATATAAACTCACGAGGTAGTTTTGTCATCGCGAGAAATATTTGGGCATTCTCGGATCCTCGTATGGGTGATCTCACTTTGAGTAGGTTTTAATGAGGGCGGATCATGACACATTTTTCGAACATTTTCACTTGAAGTCGTTGATCGAACAGAGATTGTACACTTCGTGGACACACCCGGTCACCTTTCCACGGAATCCGGATAGACTTTATCCGAGGAAAATATTTTCCGATGTCTCGCGTATAAAAGAAATGAAGGATCTAGAAACGCGAATAACAACGCAATGTTTTCATCGAGGAGTCCGCTACTCGTTCTCCTCCTTCTTTTCTTGGCCATATCTGTGGTTCAAGCATACTGGCGAGGGGACTCGTACTATTGTAAGCTTTTCCTTTGTTTATTGTTTCTTTCCGCTAAAAATATCAAATATTAAGAAATATTGAAAAGCTGTTGCAGGGGACAGAAACCAGTATGACCGAGAGCAAGTATGGGAGGCTGCAAGAAGATGTGAGTGGCATTTCCTTTCAGCATTTCTTTCGAATGGACTAATGATAGATAAAATCAATTGGTTGCATAACACGCATTGCACAATTTTTCTTTCAGTTGGCGATCCTGGATACGACAGATATGGCTACCGAGGTGTCTATGGAGGCCGATATGGAGGGTGGTAGTGATCCGACGACGAATCCGAGGGCTGAAATACCTCACCTTTCCTGTACAGCGCATCCGGTGTCGATAAAAGATTTTTCTTCAATATTTTGGTCTACACACAGTAGCAAACTCGCACTATAGAACAATTCAAATAAAAGAAGTTGATCATAATCTCCGTGATGTTTTCAAATGAAGATTTCAAATGAAAAATAACTAGTTAATTCGAAGATTGAATGCACAAAATATTTGATAGTCTTAAAAAATCTATTAGTTGGTATAGATAGTTGTTAGAAAAAAGGAAAAAAAGCAAATACTGATTAAAATTGTCACAATTGTATATGTTTCAAAGACAAACTGAAGAATTCCATTGTTTTGAAGTCCCATCGCCTCTGACAACGATTGTTTCAATGGCCTTTGATGAAACTTCATTTCTTCCGCAGAAATCACGTATCTTCTCTAATCGTCGGAACACAAATTCATCTCTGTTTTCATTTTCCACTTGAAATTCTGAAAAACAATGAATAACATCAATCCTCTGAAAATAGAACATTTTGGCACAACAATGAACCGTGAATCGCAGTTCCTCTACGTTCATCTTTGATGATTTATGACCTTGCAATAATACATAAACTCTATTCGCGAAATATGCATCAGTTTAGCAATTATGTTTTTCTTCACAGTATGGTCAGAATATAAACCATAAATACCTCATAACGAATCGCATAATACGATGATTAATGCAATGAACACTTCATAGTAACACGGACTAGTAGTAGAACCGTCTCTTTACTAACGCCCTTTCCATTATTTTTTTCATTATTTTACAGGCAGTGATGAGTGTGAATCATAACACAAACTCCGGCAGTTTCACCTGATGATTAATTGCGCAGAGATCGGGCACACCAGACCTACTGTGCACCGTATTCGGATCGACTTTCGACAGTGTTTACCCGTGAATATCTGGATAAAAGGAGAGAAGGTTCCACATCCACGAAAATGAAAATGTTCACATCGAGGAGTTCGCTCGCCATTCTAATTCTCGCTTCTATCATTCTCTCAGTAGCACACGCCTACTGTTGTTCCGATAGTCTGATTAACAGTAGAGACGAAGTATGGGAGGCCGCTAGAAGGTGTAAGTTATTTCATTATTTGATTGTGAATACAGCTCAAATACAATGTCGTTTCAGTTGGCGATCCAGCTTACAACACCAGATATGGCTATCGCGGATACTATGGTGGTCGATACGGAGGGTGGTAAACGTCAATGGAGCAGAAAAGCGATTTGTGTGCATTCTTCTCATTTGACACTTATATCATGTACATTGCATCCGATGCCGATAAATTAATATTATTTGCCCAGTAGTGTTTTTGGACTTTCTATTTCTGATCATCAGGTTTGTTTCGTGGAAGATGTTTTGATTTAAACGCTAAGAGGAGGTGACTCGTAGATGAAGAAACAATCTCTCACACTTGATCATCATGACCTTCGAAAGGACAATCACAAGGAACGTGGATCATCACACAAACTCCGACAGCATCTACGGATGGCGTAGGATGTGCACAGAATCTGCACTTGTCAGATACACTCGGTCAATTGTGCATTGGCCACGGACTAACTATATCCGCCGAAAACATGTGTATTCCTGCTCGAGATAAAAGAGGAGTCGGATCTTCATGATTCAGTCACTCGACAATGTTCTATCGAACTTCCCTCTACCTTTTCCTGCTCGTATCACTGGCTCTTTCAGCGGTGAACGCATACTGGCATCCTGAGGGCTACTACTGTACGTTTCCGACCCATATTGCGTGCCTTTCCAAAATATATTGATCTTCCTTACTTGGCAACCTTGCAGGGGACAGTCGAAATCAGTACAACAGAGACGAACTATGGGATGCTGGTATTATTCGTTTATTCATTACAGAGATCAATGCAATCTCTTATTTTAGCCAGCGATCGCAGCAGATATGGCAGATATGGAGGCTACCGGGATTCATACAATTACGCAAGTCGCGACAGAGGATGGTGGTGATATGCGGACCATGACTGCAGTTCAAATTCTTGCCATTCTCACTTCCCACCACTTTCATGTACAAAGCGTGCAAATAAATTATTTTGTATAACCTTGCAATAATCAGTTCGATGAAGATGATATTCAACAATTTAGCGTTAAATGCAATCTTATGAAGCACATTTTGCATGATAAAGGATCTATTGTTCGATTGATTGACTGCATAATGCTAGGAGTAATAACAGCGAGTAATACCATGACAGGATTAAACGTTGCAGTTTCGCAATCACAATTATTATTTTTGTTTACATAGAAACAAAAACACTTTTATCCGTTCTCAAAATACTAACTATTGTGCGATATCGAAATATCTTACGAACCAATTGCTCATCTGGATCGGAAACTACACTATTTTGGAGTTTTGCACATTGACTTATGTGCGATACTGTATTTGCAAGAAATGTGTTGATCGCAGTTTCGCAATATTAATCTGTGGATGATGCTTTGACATTCTCGGGACTACGTGTTGTTATGTCCTCTCTTTGTGTAGGGTGTGAAGAGGACGAATCATCGCACAAACTATGACAGTTTCTACAGATGACATCTGCAGAGAATGGGCACTCTGTATATGCATCTGGGCAACTGTGCATCAGCCATGGATATTCTTGATCCGGTGAAAATGTTTATCTGCGCTTTTCCGGATAAAAGGAGTTGGGGAAGATTTGTCATCACTAGTCTCACATCCATGTTCTCATCCAGGAGTTCGATTATCATTCTTCTTCTCATCTCCATTTCCCTCGCTGTCGTGCAAGCCTACTGGAGAGACTCGTACTATTGTGAGCGTTTGCCATGGTTGTTCTTAGGGTCTCCTTCTGCTAAGACCTTTCGACATACTGTGTATTATACATACATATTATTTTTTGAATAGGCTATTTCCAGGGGACAGGTACAATCTGGATGACAGAGAAGAAGTATATGAAGCCGCTAGACGATGTGAGTTAATTTTGTGTCCAGGTAATATGAGCGGTTTAAAAAAAATCTAGCCCAAAGATTAAACTTTTTTTTCAGTTGGCGACCCTACCTATGGAAGATTCGGCTATCGAGGATATTGGTGGGCCTGAGACGAACAACACTTTCGCTCTCAAAACTTCCGATTAATATATATATCCCAAACCTTTCATGCAATTTGCAATTTAAATTTTTTTTTAAACATCATATTTTCTTAGCTTGTGCATAATCGGAATTGTGTTCAATGTAATATGGTATTGAGAAGTCGGCTGAATATCATACTATTCTGAGGATGATTATTACATAACATACATTTTTAAAATGTATTTCTCGTTATTATTAATATATTAATATAATATAAAAAGGTAAAGGTAAAGGTAGTCCCGTCTTCAGCATGTTTTTCAATGCGCGGAACATGCGTTGGTGTCTTTTCTCGGTGTGTGCGCATACTTAGCATATAACGGTATATGTTGTCGCTCAGTTGCCAGCCGGCGACGCCGCCCCTTTACACCTGGTTTTAATACCAGTACCAATTGGACCAGGCGCCCACTCATTCCCCCCTCTCTGTCTCCAGGCGTTCGGTCAGGAATGAACAGTGAACTCGTTCGAGCACCCACTCATTCCCCCCTCGCTGTCTTCAGGCGTTCGGTCAGGGCCATCCACAAGGCCCGTCCACCACCCCAGAGTGATGGTTCAGAACTTGATCTGTTTCTGAAACTTATCCCAATCCGAACTGGTTCGTGCGCCGAACTCGTTCGAGCGCCCACTCATTCCCCCCTCGCTGTCTCCAGGCGTTCGGCCTGTTGGGGTGGTCTTGTTGCGGACGGGATTCGAACCCGGAACCTCGCGTCGCCCAGTCAGACACACTACCGACTGAGCTATGCCCCCACCTACTATAATATATATATAATATATTTATTTGGATAACATTGTGACATTATAGTTATGAAAGGAGCAAATGCAGTGGAGATTAAATCATGATTATTGAGAACGATCACGCGGTTCAGCCGCTGCATGCAACCGATTTGAGGATCACACCCGATTCCCATAATCCATCCGCATTACACATGACATCGAGGAAGACGAATCCGTCTGTCATCCCGTCATCTATGTCGCCGATTGTGCAGAATGTGCACTGCCCCTCGTTCACCTGAAATCGCAGTCCTATTTCACTGCCCGCTCATACGTATATTGTATTTTATAAGTGTGTGCGCAAGCCTTACGGCACGACAGTTGGTATACCATACAAGCTATGGAACATGAGTATGCTTTATGAGCCCGTTCGCGTAAGAGTCAGCAAAAGATCGACACTAGAGTGCGAAATCCAACACTACCCGAGACTTCGGGTACCCGCGAATGAGGAATGACAGGGAGAGAATTTCGGGTCGACCCGTCTAATTCTCTCCATTACCCGAGACCAGCGCGGCCTCGCGAACCGAGAACAGCGTGCATTTGCGCTTATTTGACTATTCCTCTCCTTTGACCTTTTGTTTTGTGATCGTGAGATCATTCATTCTCATCATTTCCACCGCTTTCGCTCGCCTCTAACGGTCGCTCTTGATTAGTATGAAACGATCGCTCGCTCCTCCGACTCTAAGGTACTTTTCTAAACTTGTTTTGTGTATTTCCGCATTGCTTCAGGTCTTCTAAACCGATCAAACAAGAATCTGTGACAGATGGAACTCCGAGGACCGTGAATAAGCCTCAGTAAGGATTTCAAACTTCTTATTTGTGTTTGCCTAGTGTCAAAATCATCTATTCAGGAAGCCTACGGATAAGAAAAAGCGTGTTACTCGAATTCAAGCTAAGTCGAAGATTGCTCACTCTCCCTTCCCCGTCGGTACCACTGCGAGGTTTTATCCAACCAATTTCCGCTGTTCCAAAGATGTTTAGTCCGTCCAATCGCCTCTCCGATCCCTTGAGAGCAGCTATCCGATCGTCCACACCTCTTATGCTGTCTTCGTCGTCGTCGGAGGAGGAGGAGGAGAGATGCCATTTCAAGTGATTTCAATGGTTCACGATGCTTATTCAGTGACTTCGTATCTGTTTCTAAAGCGCCCTTTCACAACCTCGATCCTCTCACTACCTCGACCGTCAATATTGACGCCCAGGCTGAATCTGTTGCAGTCGAGGTCGAGAAGAAAGAGTTGCATACGGTAGATACACCCGAGGCCAAGCGCAGGGATAAGGCTAAAGTATGTATTTTTGCCTTTGTCACAAAACGTAATTCTTTCTGTAGACATCAGTTATTCACACCGTTTTTCAATACGACGATTCATTTTCAACGGGAATTTGTGAATTTTGCAAAGTGGTTTTCAAAATCTCAATGTCTTCGATAAGTTCCCAATGGAAGCATCTTGAGAGAAAACACCCTTCAGAGTTCAAAAAGTATGAAATTCTGATTGAATAATACGATTATGAGTTGATTATAGGCTCAAAAATCTCGAAGGCACTATCGAGAAAGATGCTTTGAGAATTACTAAGTATATTGTCAAATCTCGTCTACCCTTCCGACATGTTGAAAGCCCGGCATTCCGGGAATCCGCCTCTCCTATGATCTCTGTTTTGGATTTCGTTTTGGATTGTTTTGGATTTGGAACCACCGTTTTGGATTTCGTAGTAAATATTTGAGTCTAACGTCTGTTCAGTTATGACGGGTTGAATGTAACCGACAGACGAAGAAAGCAAAGCTGAAGGCGAGCAGACTTGAGGGAATGCTACTGTACTCTCTCAATGAAACCGCTGACAAGTGCAGAACCATTTCAACCTGGATCGAAGAACCAGAAGACATATCTGAATATACAACAATGACGGGAGAGTCCCTTCGATCCATCAATGACGATAATTGAATTGTAACGACTATTCAAGCACTTTTGTATTGTGCAAAGAAGCTTATTTATGATAAACTTATTGTTTCCACTAACTTTGCAACGTTTCATCTCCCCTGTTCTCGGGTAATTCGGAGTCATTCTGCGAAAAGTCTCGGGTAATTGTTCGATTTTGGAGAGAGTTCTCGGGTCGTCTCATTCTTCATTTTCTGCGCGCGCGACCCGGCGCAATGCCGAATTACCCGACCCGAATTGCGAACTCTACTCGACACGGGCTGGAACATCAAAAAAGTTCATTAGGCTCAAAAGTTGCCCCCAGGGGTAACTTTTGATTCTGAATCGAATGGCCGATTCCGTTTTTCGATCAGATGCTTCAGAATCCTGGTACGGCCCGACGTCAATTTGGCCAAAATCGATTTCTGCAATAAAAATTGGTCCGGGAATGATCGGATTAGCCGAATTCCCGCGTACCCGACCAGAATTTAATTCTCTACAAAATGAAAAAAATGAGGCTCTATCTTTTTTCTTTTCCGAGAAAAGGTCGATTTTGACACAGCGAATG
Organism: Pristionchus entomophagus; assembly: GCA_036245825.1. Classification (NCBI taxonomy): domain Eukaryota; kingdom Metazoa; phylum Nematoda; class Chromadorea; order Rhabditida; family Neodiplogasteridae; genus Pristionchus; species Pristionchus entomophagus. The sequence continues at coordinate 17,357,584 of BTSX01000004.1, read as the reverse complement.
GTGTCCGAGTTAAGATATTCAGTTTGTAGAAAATTTTCCGCTGATCATTTTCGTATATGGGGTTAGGTGTTTCACTTTTGATAACATTGTTTCCCATAGCTTTTAGTGCGGCAAACTCGCTTTTTTGCGATTTTTCGAGAATAACTTTTTTCTTTCGTCTTTTCATGATCTCTAACATAAAAATTCGATTTCTACGTGCGAAAATACGCCAGAAAATCTTATAGTGAGATATTTCTGAGAAAATTATTTTTTCGACCTTCGAAATCGATTTTTAGGTCAAAAAAGTCATATTCCTAAAAACATATCCCAATAGAATTTTCAGGCGTATTTTCGCACGTTAAAATCGAATTTTTATGTTAGAGATCATGAAAAAACGAAAGAAAAAAGTTATTCTCGAAAAATCGCAAAAAAAGCGAGTTTGCCGCACTAAAAGCAATGGGAAACAATGTTATCAAGAGTGCAACACTTAACCCCATATACGAAAATGATCAGCGGAAAATTTTCTACAAACTGAATATCTTAACTCGGACACCATTCGCTGTGTCAAAAATCGACCTTTTCTCGGAAACGAAAAAAGATAGAGCCTCATTTTTTTCATTTTGTAGAGAATTAAATTCTGGTCGGGTACGCCGGAATTTGGCCAATCCGACCATTCCTGGACCAATTTTTATTGCAGAAACCGATTTTGGACAATTTGACGTCGGGCCGTTCCGAGATTCTGAAGCGTCTGATCGAAAAACGGAATCGGCCATTCGATTCAGAATCAAAAGTTACCCCTGGGGCCAACTCTTGAGCCTAATGAACTTTTTTGATGTTCTAGACGTTGTCCGACTCTTAGGCGAACGGGCTCTTATGTTCTCAGGAATTCGGACGAACATTTCAAACAAATTTCGAATAAATTGATCAAATTCGAATATATTCGATCTTTTTGTTTATTCGGACGGACCGCCGAGCACCTACTTTTTCGGACAGATGATGAACCCTCAATGTGAAGTGGAAATCGAACTTCGTCGGCATACTAATTCAATTATCGAGCGTGCGAGACGAGCTCGAAAAATGGAAATTTAAAAAAAGGAAAACCATTGATTTTGTTGTACGCAGAGTTTTATATAACACGGATAATATGCACTTATTTCATCAGGTTTTTCAAATCCCATGAACGAAGTATCATTTTGTTCAAAATTGCATCATTATCTATCTAAAGCAAAACTTTCATCTATGAGCAAATTGGACGTCCGATTTCAAAGAAAGCTCACAGTAATTTTAGGCTCGCTGCCGCGGCACCACATCCTGAGCCCTGCACACGTGCCACTTCCGTCGACATCGGGAATGGGATCGAAAGGGCCGGTACCTGAACATATGCTGCATCGACATATTCTTAAAATGAGTTGGCCGAATATTTTAACGCTTTGGAAGGGTATTGCTTTCATAGCAGTACAATATATTTGTTCGTAACAAGAAAAATGAAAACATATTACTTGCCTGGTCCTGTCTTAATCATACCACGCAGAGTGTTGGAAGTGCAGTCTTGGCACGCTGAAAAGGAGATTGATTCGCGAGAACAGAACGAATGCATAATCGATCCGCAAGTCAAGCGAATACAAAGAACGAAGACCGGGGGGACGATTGGCAGTGAGAGATAAGAGAGGAATCGCGAGAGATTTGAGAGTTTTGGGGTATTGGCGGACTTAGGAAATACTTTCCCCGAACTTGAGAACTTCGAATTATGCTCTTTCAAATTGCGTTCTTCGATTTTTGATATTTGATATCATCTTGGAGTATTGCTACGTCAAAATAGGGACACTACGAAATTTAATACCAAAATTGAATCAGGAAAAAATACATAACTCGCTATAAAATTAAGCTGGAGATGCTTCTAAAATTGTTGTAATTTCATCTGTCTATTTTTTTGTCCCCATAAAACAAAACAAAAACTGACTCTTAGGAACGGCAGGAATTCCGTTATCATCCGTTGTTGGGATCATCCGAATACAGGCTCGTGCAGCCGGCGCAGCGAAGATGAACAGAAGCACGAACCGTAATGACATCACGAAGACTGTTGCCAAATAACGCTCACTGAGCTTGTGAAGCGATTAGAAAACGCCCATTTTTAGTGGTTCTTCTTGGAACAATGGATGTGGGAAACTCGTCCTGGACGCAAGTTAGACTCTTCCAGTGCTATCGAGAGCGAAAGTGAAGTTGCTGATCTTTCGATGGGTGATAGCCAAGAGGATGAAGAATGGAATAAAGTGTGTTGGTGGAAAGAAATTAGATCAAGCGATTTATCGAGGCGTTTTGAAAACATGTTTTTAAAAATAAACACTCGATGGGCAACAATACTGATGACGTCCTTCGCTCTACTTTCCCCATCCCCAACGTCTTCCCCAACCGAAGCCTCCGCGACGGCAACGACCTCCCCCTGCAATCATGTCAAGCTAATTTCAAAATATCCGTGCGATTCTTCGTGAATGCATAAACGCTGATCTGTGGCACGATCACGACGATTAAATGAACTAACATCCTCCACCGAAGCATCTACGGCCCCATCCGCCGCGAAATCCACCACGCCCTGAATGAGATTTTGAATGACTATCGTTTTCAATAAATACTCTAGAAGAATCAAGATTGAACGATTAGAATTACAAATGATTCTCACTGCAGGCTTTCCCCTCTATCAGACTGGGAAAACGTTGATTAATGATACGCATGAGAGAGAGGGAATAGTCATTCCTCAAACTTCAAATTTGATTTCAAAAATTAAAAGACTCCACTTCTGGTAGTGCCACAAAGGCGACTAGAAGGGGCAAGAACAGAAACTTGATAGTGAGCATTGTCGAAAGGCTGATTTTCCCTTTTCCTACCCCGCTTTTATGCAGTTCATGAGAATATAATGCTATTGCAGACATCAATTCCCTTATTTGTTGCTACTCAGCCAATTGCATGCACTTACCCTCTAACACTTGTTGAAAATCACGTCAATGTCTGTGAACGAGGAGATTATCGAAACAAGAGCGTAATTAAATACACCACTGTCGGGGTGGAGTTCGATCCTGCAGCGTTGCAAGGCCAATATGGGATGATGCAGATATTTTTCTCAAAATAATTCGACCAATTTTATGCACTACTTATGTTTCAACCATAAGTACATGTTGAAAATCACGTTGACTGATATCAGAATTAGTCCGAGCGAGGTAAATGAATCAAGACCACAATGTAATTGCATATTGGAGAAGGATGAGTTCGATCTCCAGACGTAGCATTTCCATTTTTCGATCTATTTATCAGAGATATTCTGAGATTCTGCATGAATGGCAGACCCCCATTTACAATTGTTCTGTGAAAAAAAATCTGTGCGAAACTGCTTCGATTCGAGCCAAAACTTGGCAGTAGATGTACCATATGTCAAATTTTTTCGTTCCAGTTGTGGAGCCGTGAAATCGAAATTGCCCATTTACCGGATCTCGAAACTTTGAAAATTCTAAAAATCATAACTTTCTTCCACATTGAGCTATAACATCGATAAAAAACGGAAAATAACCGTCACGATGCGTTGAATATCTCGCCTGTTTAACCAAAAAAGATTTATAAAGTGGAAAATAATGAAAAAACAAAAAATAAAAAGTTGGAGCCAACAAAAGATCCCAGCTGAAAACTTTCAATATCATCCGGGCGCGTTATTAACAGATTCGAAAACTACGCACTTTTTTGACATGAGTTACTGTGGGCGACTTTTCGATCGGACAACCTACAGTTAGACTTTTTCTGCCTCAAAAGCTGTTTTCAGCATGCGAAAATGGTGTTAAAACTGGTTTTCCAAGTACAACTTTTTTCTTTCTTGTTTTCATGATCTCTCACATAGAAATTCGGTTTCTACGGCTGAAAATATGCTAGACAAACTAATTGTTTCCGAAGAATCAACTTTTCGACCCTGAAATGGGCCTCAAAACATCTTCAAAAAAAGTCGAAAAATGGTCGAAAAAGTCAATCACCCTAAATTAAGTGCCTAGTAGTTTTTCTGGCGTATTTTCACCAGTAGAAATCGAATTTCTATGTGAGAGATCATGAAAACAATAAAGAAAAAAGTTGTACTTGGAAAACCAGTTTTAACACCATTTTCGCATGCTGAAAACAGCCTTTGAGGCAGAAAAAGTCTAACTGTAGGTGGTCCGATCGAAAAGTCGCCAACAGTAACCCATGTTGAAAAAGTGCGTAGTTTTCGAATCTGTTAATAACTCGCCCGGATGATATTGAAAGTTTTTAGCTGGGATCGTTTTTTGGCTCCAACTTTTTATTTTTAAAATTTTTTTCATTACTTTCCACTTTATAAATATTTTTTGGTTAAACAGAAAAGTTATTGGACTCCTCGTGACGGTAATTTTCCGTTTTTGATCGATATTCTAGCTCAATGTGGAAGAAAGTTATGATTTTTAGAATTTTCAAAGTTTCGAGAGCCGGTAAATAGGCAATTTCGATTTCACGGCTCCACAACTTTAACTGAAAACTCTTTGACATATGGTACATCTACTGCCAAGTTTTGGCTGGAATCGAAGCAGTTTGAACATTTTGTAAATGGGCACCACTCAAATCTCAGAATATCTCTGTTATGATCAATTTTTATAATCGGTAAACGCAAACAGGAATAATCCGATATCCAAATATTGCGTGAGAGACGCTTCTGTAGCCATTCTACGCTTCTTGGCCCTAAACGATTGAATAAATGTCAACTATCAGGTTGGAAAGAAAGTTTCTTGTAGGTTTTCGTTTTTGAATATTCAAACCTCTCCTGTGATGGCCCATTTTGGTAGGAATAGTCAGTGATAGGAGTACCAAAAATAGCGAAAATCTGGTAATTTGGCTTTGATTTTATTTATTTATTTTTTCTACTCAAGCGTGATTCGATTTGAACATACTATTATAATGCCCTAGAACACCCTCAAACATTACTATGTTGGAGATTTTTGCAAGTGAATGCAACAAGCAACATGACATGAAAAAAACCTACAAGAAACTTTCTTTCCAACCTAATACGAGCACGTAGTATCGCCCTTATGGACAGCCGTATAACCACTGAAGTAACAGCATTCTCTAGTACTGTTCATTTCCTTTTTTTAATGTATTTATTCCTTTGAAATTTTTATTTATCGTCAAATACAGGCAATATTTTATCAAAACAAATACATATCTGCTCTAACTACAGTGCAGGAACGAGGATGAGTTCTTCCCATATGCTCATTTCTTTCCCCATCCCCATCCATGGTGTCCCCAGCCACCGTTGCCACCATAGCCGCCGTAGCCGCCTCCCCCTGTAATAAATTCGATTAATAACGTTGTATTTGAATTCCACAATCAAATGAGAGAAAAAAAATGTGTTCCTGCTTTCTGTTGATGTGTTCGAGTTGATGAGGGACTTAGAGAAGATACGGTGCGAATGTGATCAAATATATCCCAGCTGTTGGTGCATATAGCACGCTGTAAACTAAAAATTCTGCACCAGTTGCGCGGCACGAGAAAATCTCATGAAAATGCTCTTGAAATTGAAGCTGCACGGTACCTGTATCTTTCGAAGATCCGATAAAAAACTGCACCTAAAGTACTTTCTGCGAAAATTTTGCAGTGCAATTTTTTCGCGTTTTTCTCCATCCGCAATGTTTCAACTGTTTGAGCAAAAAAAGAAACTTCTCGAGGGGATTGAACCGACGACATCACGAATCCGATTCCAACTCGTTGCCGATTCGCCACGCACTCATGTTCTCTCGACTCTCGATTTTGTGCAATGAATGAGCGGCGGAGCAATGAATGTTCGCTTTATTTTTATTGAAATCATCCATTTTGAAACATATTTGATTCTCCGCGTTTTGTTTTGTGTTGATTTCACATACGTATGATACAAAGCAAAACCAATTCACATTTGTACATAAAAACAAATCCAATCAGATATTACTGTGGAAAGCGCATTGGGCAAAACACGAGTATGTAGCATCAACACGAAACACAACGTATGGAATCAAATATGTTTCAAGATGGATGATCTTCAAGAAAATACGGCGCGCATCCACTGCTCCGCAGCGCATTCATTGCTCGAAATCGAGAGTGAAGAACACATGACCGGGTGGCGTATCGGCAAAGAGTTTGAATCGGATTCGTGAGGTCGTCGGTTCAATACCCTCGAAAAGCTTCGTCTTTTTCTCAAACAATTGAAACATCGCGGAAGGAGAAAAACGCGAAAAAAATTGTACTGCAAAATTTTCACGGAAAAAACGCGAAAAAATTGCACTGCAATTTTTTCGCGTTTTTTCGGTCAAATTTTGCCTTGCAAATTTTTCGCGGAAAGTACATAAGGTGCAGTTTTTTCTTAATAGTAATTGTGAAAATTTCGCACTTTTTAAATATCCAGTTGGAAATAGTAGCAATTTAATATTCCATAGAATTTCAGTAGAATTTTTTAAGGTGTGTCTTTTTCTCTCAATTTAGTAGCAGTTTCAAATAAAAGTCCCAGAATAGCAAAGTTTTGATGTCCGCGCAACTGATGCAGAATTTTTAGTTTACAGCGTGCTATATGCATTTTTCTCAAAAATTTAAACAGCGGAGTTTAACTAACAGCCTCCATAGCAGCATCCTCCGCCCCACCCTCCCCAGTGATGATGATGATGCCTCCCTGCAAACAAAATTATTGATATTCCAAATCGAGTCGCGATGTAGCATTTAAGCAATAATAACTGAGTGCAAAAATTGTTTAAAAAAAAGATATATTTTAAAAACAAAGGAATGTACCCGACAGATCAGGATAGTCTAGAAGACTCACATCCCCAAGCTTCGACTTCTGACATAGTCATGAGAACGAAGAGAAGAAGTATGAACGGGATCTTGGTAGTAGACATGGCTGCGGCAGATTGACTGTTCTATTCATGTTTTGGACCCTTTTTATACAGGTAATGTGAACAAGGTTGCCTGCACAAAAACATGCGTGATTCTGTACCCTTTTAGGATATTTAGAAGAAACTCGGCCAATTAGATGCACTTGAGATGTGCGTGCAGCACCTTGATCAGAAAGAGTGCGTGAATGATTGTAGAAAGTAGAATTTCCACAGCACATAAATGACAACACAGAATAGGCATGAGGATTAGAGTGCCAAAACTATAGTTAGAAATCATAGTTAGAATAGGAATGATATCATGCGAATCGTGGCTAATGGCACTCCAATTATGAATGATGGTCGCCACATAGAAGATCATTAGCGATATAATTGTTCCGTGTTTTTAACGAGTAAGAGAACACAAATTATGATTTTCTAAAAATTATTTGTGTTTTTTATCAGGCATTTTATTGTGAAACAAAAAAAAAGAACATCGTAAATGTGTAACTACACTGAAGGGGGTATTTCAATCCTCAGCTTTACTTCTTCCCCCATCCCCATCCGCGATGACCCCAGCCACCGTAGCCTCCGTACCCGCCATATCCTCCTCCCCCTGAAAATCGATTACTTATTTTATCACGACATTCCTGCTACGATTCCCGCAGTTAAATATATGTAGTGTTGTAATGTAACCACAAAATAATCATCTAATCCACCCTCGGCGAGGGCAAGTGCCCAGTTCCATGCAACTTGCATTTTCAGAACGAAAATCAGGAAAGGAAATTAAATCAACTTACATCCTCCGTAACCTCCATTGCCTCCCCATCCTCCACCCCATCCTCCGTGACCCCCTGCAAGCACGTGAATTATACCCCCATCTCATCTCCTTTACGCTTCACTGTGCGCACGATGATGCAACAATTGATTGAACCATTGTATGCTAGGTATATTTGGTATTGACTCTTCCGGAGCATTTATCCATGCGGGGAAATACAATTATGCATAAAAATGGATCGATTCACAACTCACAGCCCCATGCATCTGCTTCTGACATAGTCATGAGGACGATAATGAGAAGGACGATCGAGATCTTGGCAGTGACCATTGCGATGACTGGGCTGACTGATAACTTCTGTTGTGTCCTCCTTTTATGCTGATGAGTGCACTGTTATTAGTTCAAAATATTCGTGATTCTTCTCACGTTTTGTAGCGGATTCGTTGCAACTCGGCCAATTCCTTGCACTAAAACACTTGCCTCGAGCGCATGACGGCATCAAAAGTTAGTAAAAAGTACGCCACACATGATTCACCGACATAACTACCAACTCAAACTAGAAGTGAAGTTCGATCAGTGAGGTGTAATGGGCAGATCGTTCATGATATCAAGTGTGATCGCAACAACCCAGATGTGCGCGAATGACAAAAGAAAGTTGATTGAATTGTGCACAGAGATGGTCACACAAACTAGGCTTGGAGTTTGATTTTGCGCTTTCTTCTCTAATTGCCGCAGGATAAACAATGACATTATTCAGTCGCTTTCAATAATTGGCAGAAGTTTCATATGAAATATGACTCAACTAGTCGGCTACGTTATATTGACTGACAGCAAGCAATCATACTCTAGTGCAACTATCGAAACACGTTTGATCGTGTGAAATAGTTCGAAACGCATTTCTTCATAACTAACAGTTGCGTAATGGGGAACCGAGAAAAAAACAATGGAACGCGTTCCAGAATTGAGTTAATCGAGGGCAATATATCCCCATCTCGCAACCCGCAGCAGACGAGTTATTATAATTCACAGGCCATCGTTTTCGTCTCATTTCTCCCTTCAAGGACATGTAACGAAGTCACCATAAAACAGGACACTGTTTTGCTGTAATGATTTCAGGAATATTTCATCCATAAAGTAAGAAGGGTATTACGTCTTGCTCGTAGACATAAGCATGGTCGATGGAAATAGGGTATCACCAGTCAACACATCATTTATTCACTTCATGTGTTCCAACTTCTTCGTAGCTCCTCGAAATGGTCGACTTCAGGATCGGCCGGGTGAGTTTTATTCAGTCTATAAGAGCCGTTCCACGGTATAGTGAAGCTATTGAGAGGGGGCAACGGATCACTTTTTTGTTGCAACCTATGCCAATAAGTTCAGTGTGAAGTCCCCATACATAGAGCTGATAACTGGCCCAATATGAGATGTTGGGGTGCACCCTCCGGGATATGCCAGACATCAATATTTCAATCAATCAATATTTATTCAAGCTTCAGGTGGGTCGCCTGTTGAATGATACAGTCTCTCCATAGATGGGGGTTTCTTCTGCACGTAGTGTCCCAATTTATTCCTATTTTCTTTACTATCTCATCTCTCCATCGAATTTTCGGTCGTCCGGGCGGTCTCGGCCAATCCCACGGTGACCAATTCATGATTCTTTTGGCCCATCTTTCATCTTCTATTGTCGCTAATCTTCGGGCCCAGTTCCACTTTCTATACATAGCTCGAATTCGAATATCTATCAAAGGCACTTTTTGGTGTAGCCATTCGTTAGTTCTTCTATCAAGCCTGCTTACTCCTGCCATCTTTCTCATCATTGCTCTTTGCGCAACTATCAATCGATTTCTTTCTTTCTTTGTAGGGCTCCAAACTTCACTTCCGTATATGAAACTTGCCAGACATGTCCCAAAAAAAGTCCGAAATTTCATCCCTGAAAAAAAGTACGTTCTTATAGGTGTTTCGGACGTATTTTTCGATGGAAATAACGAAAAACATAAATTGGAAGCAAACGGACAACGATGAAAGGTCGAAAAATCAAATGTTCGTCATTTTTCAGTCATCCTGAAATTTTTTTTTAGCCATGTACTTTTTATTCCATATTCAGATTCTACGTGCAAAACTATCCTAGATGTGAAATTTATACGCTTCTCATCTCGGCGCCCCGGATTCTGCAGCTGTTTGCTTAAGGCACTCTTAAGCGCTGGATGCGGAAGGGTGACGAGAGATTTCGCCATTTCGAAACGATACAGTCACCTTTCTATCAGATTTTATTTCCATTTATCGTTACTAATCATCTATGTTGATGTTGTGGTGTTGTGATATCGATAAAACACGGGAAAAGTGAAAAGTCGAAAGCCTGAAAGGGCAAGTTGCAAATCCATGGAATATACGATTCCCAACTTTTTAGAGCATTTGGATTTCTTTCCCGCCCGCGGCAACCGAAAATCAGAGGTCAAAAGATTTTTTAAAAAGGCTATGTTTCGACATAATAAATTTTAACTTTTTTCATTAATGATATCATGGATGATGACTTCTGTACGACAACGCCCCATGAGTACTATTTTTTAATCGGTAGATGCTAAGGCCTTCTATCATCACAAAAAGAGAGAAGACTTAGAAAAAAATCCCAATGACCTTAAAATCACAAGTGAAGAACATATATATGATTGCATCATCACTATGCAATATTGCGAAATCGTAGCATGACGTCACTATCGGTGGCAATGCATCAATAGGTTTAATATATCCTGCCAAAACATCAAACCGATTGCTTATCTGGTTCAAAAGTTACACCACTTTGCATTTGTGAACGATGACTTTTGTCCGATACTGTACATCGTTTGAAGCTCAGATACATCACTTATGAATTTTTGAATTTTTGAGATTTCAAAAAGTGATTTTTAGACTTTTCACTTTTCCCGTGTTTTATCGATATTACAACCCCACAACATTAACATAGATGCTTAGTAACGATAAATGAAAATTAAATCTGATAGAAATATGACTGTATCGTTTCGAAATGGCGAAATCTCTCGTCACCCCTCCGCATCCAGCCCCTAATAGTGCCTTAGGCAAACAGCTGAAGAATCCGGGGCGCCGTGATGAGAAGCGTACAAATTTCACACCTGGGTTTTGCACGTAGAATCTGAATATGGAATAAAAAAAAATGTTCATTGCTAAAATAATTTTTCAAGATGACCGAAAAATGACGAACATTTGATTTTTCGACATTTCATCGTTGTCCGTTTGCTTCCAAACTATGTTTTTCGTTATTTCCATCGAAAAATACGTCCGAAACACCTATACGAACGTACTTTTTCAGTGATGAAATTTCGGACTTTTTTTGTGACATGTCTGGCATATCCCGGAGGGTGCACCCCAACATCTCATATTGGGCCAGCTATCAGCTCTATGTATGGGGACTTCGCCCTAAACTTATTGGCATAGGTTGCAAAAAAGTGATTCGTGAGGTAGGTGCAAAATACCGTGGAACGGCTCATAAAACGATTTATATTTTTTTCATTGAATTTCTCTAGCTCACCCTTTCTCAACAATGTACTTGATTATGAAAGTGAGAATGAGCGGAAAGTGCGTTACGAATGTTACCAGTTCCAGGAACATTTGATCCCCAATTGGCGTATGGTGAACAACGTACTTATGACAATGCGTTTAACAACTGATGTAAAAAAAATCTTGCCTTCGCGTAAATTAGTAAACATGTCGTTGTGAAGAATCCGAGAAGTGCTTCAGTGATTTCGATAGGAAGGAGAATAAGAATTATGAGACGATTTTCTGATACCTAATATTTTGAGCATTGCAATATTTGATACATTTTCTAGGGCAGAAGCAAACCTAGTATGATACCGCGAGGGATGTAGCGATATCGGGCTTCCGCAGAAAATTCAGGTACAAATCCAGGCAAAACATAAACAAGGAGAGGAAATTCGAAATGACTAGTACGCTCATGAGAGTCCGAAATAAGTAATTGTAAAGATTATAAGACCGCGCCAATTACTTCGAATCCTTCTTTGTTATCCGGGACTTTCTCATTAGGAAGCGCAATTTTAAAGTCACGAAATAAGCTGAAATTTTGAGTGAGCATCATCATGCAGAATGTGTATGCGAGGAAAATCTGAATTTATTTTGGAGATTATCAAGACACATTTTCAATTTATAATTGTATCACCACTGTGAACGCAAGAACAACTGCGAGAAGTTTGCTCGAATTTCTCACAAAATGAGCTGGGAAAATGCTCGAATAGAGTCGCTCAAACGACATTACAACGATAACATGATGCGCCGCGACGATCGTGGAGATTCCAACGCATCTGTTTTGCATTGGTTTGCAATTCATTCAGAATGGATGTTTCACCTTGTCAGTATCAAGTATCGGAAGTCAATCAGAAACATTCATAGCGAAGTCTGAAATTAATTTCCAGAAACTGTTAGTTTTGTTTTCCACCCAGATCAATAAACTATGAAAAACACTCAAAGCATAGTAGCAGCGAAACAAAATTTTCGTATTTTCGTGGACCAAGAATCGGACTCCCTGCATATTATCGTAGATTAATCTAATGATAGTTTATTTCAGGTTAACGCACGTATTCTCTCCATTGAATTAACACTCGTAGAGCGCCAATCAGACAAAGAATTCCCTTGACGCATACGATGATATGATACTCGATATTTCCGGAAAGCTCGCGAAAAGTGTCGCACTGTGAAGCATTCATATGGCATGTGTGAGAAAGATAGAGAACGTTATTACCAACTGTAATGTGAGAGCGAAACGACACGATATAATCGATGTGGTACTGAGCAGACGTAATTTATCGATATTTACAGAAATACAGTCACATTAACTACAATATGAGAACATAATGATTGTTCTACTTCTTCTTCCCCCATCCGAACCCACCGTAGAAGCCAGGTCCGCCTCCCCCTGAAATTAACAACGGAATAAGGATCGTCTAAAAATCCTAAAATATGGGAATCAACTGAACTCACATCCTCCACCCCAGCCGGGTCCTCCCCATCCTCCATAGCCGCCGCCCCATCTGCCACCCCATCCATGATGATGATGATGCCCTGGAAATGGACATTTTGAGAATAAAATAGCTATAAAGCAATCAAAAATATGCATATCTCGCATTATTTCCGTTGTGCTATACCAAAAATATCACAATGAGCGAGTGAAATGAACTCACAGGCATCGATAGACTCAAGAGCCATGAAGGCGATGAGAAGAAGAACGAGCGAAATCTTAGGATTGATCATTGTCGACGAACTGATTTCTGCAGTTTTCTGCGAGTCTTTTATCCACAGCGAAATCGGAAATCAGTGACATCATGGACTAATTTTAATCCATAATCATGACATTAATTGCTCAAATACAAGACACCCTTTGCACGATTTGTTTCTTGGTGTATTCATTGCAGGATAGTCGCCCAACTCCCTGTCCTTAGTATCATCAAGATTCGACGATCGACGATCCCGCACTCCTTGTTGTGTACGCTATCTCGTTATTCTGTCTGGAGAGAGAATACTGGGAAAGGGCGTGGGTGATCTTCATTGCTTATCCACGTGCAGGAAGTGATATCAGCTATGAGTTAGCGATTATTTCAGGTATGGGAACTTCCTGTAAATAACGTTTTTTCTCGATCGATTAATGGTCAAAGTTGACGATCATTGCTTTGGAAAAAGTTCTCCTTATTTGTTTTCCCTTGTATAATTTAAAATTGAAAGAAGGAAGTGTGATGAGGATCTCGGCGCATAGTTGAACAGCTGTTTGATATGACGATAAGGTAAAAGAACGAAGCACAGAAGTTTGCTACAATTAGGTTAAATTCTCTGGATCTCTGTCGATTCTGTGTTTACCCCAGGAATCCATTATGATGCGATTCATGATCACACGATCAACTTGATCTCTACCTTTACATTTCGAGCACCTGTAGAGCGACGCTCGATTACGCAATTCCCTTGTGAATTCCAAAGTGCCAGAGAACACATTGGGAAGATGTTTGCTGTGGCCCTCGTCCGATCTTTTTTTGCATGCAAAAAAACGATATTTGGCTTGTTTCCCGCGAGGGATGGGCATTTAGCAAGTACGTGTCATTGCATTTCACACGACAAGAAGAACAACACAATTTCGATCAGACAATCTGATATTATATCAGTCCTATCGCGGCTTTACACGTCATAGATATGAGTGCTCGCCGTTAGGTCTTCGCCTGATAACGAGAGAAAGAGTGTAGTCGAAGTGTAGTACGTGCTAGTTTCTGTCACACCGATGAGGCTTCATCTGAAATATCTTTCGTTATCGCACGTGTGTCTTGTATAAAGATAGAGCCTCGAACTAGTGTTATGAGTGTGCCACTACTTTTATATCTTTGAGTTATTATTGTGATATGCTCTGCGTATTGCTCTTTATCCAGCTGTTTTCCTTCCTCCATGTTACAGATGTTCCATGTCAACTACTCCTCTGGTTTTCACTTTTTGCCTTTCGGAGATTGTTTGAAACGCATCGTACATGTAGAAAATGGAAAATACTGATACCCATGAGTCGCTTACAAGATGGAGAAGATTCATATCGATGAGGTGTGGGTGGTAATGGGTAATAACTGGTAATCCGGTGCTATTACTTCCCCATAGCGAGCAGCATTAGAGTGGCGACCAAGCAGATCCGAGGCATTTACTATCGGTGAAATTCGACTTTAGAAAAATAAAGTTGCAGAATGCAAAAAAACAGCCTTTTCGCGGCATTCATGTGTGCTCGTTTTTCATATTCATCGTGTTTTTTACATTCATAATTGTATCTTCTTAGCAACCAGGATGTGATCCCCACCATTGGAGACACTAAGGCCTGGGGCATGTCATTTTCGCCTTGTTGGAGGGCCTGCATTTATTACTATTTATTTGGCCCTTTTGGTCCTGAACTGATGTGATTAGGATTTGTTTTAATATATTTACAGTTTTCGTAAATACAAGTACCGAAATAAGTTAGCCAAATTGGCGGCGATCATAATCCGATGGCGCAGGAAGTGGCGGGTCAATGCTCTCGACGACAATGCTCAGAGACGCGGAACTGCCTACTATAATGTCGTCATCGACAATGAAAGTATGCACCTTAAATATTAGCTTGTATTCCGCATTTTCTGAATAGCTTCCCTTTGTGAGAAGTCCTGAATGAATTCAGAAGAATAGCAAAGCATAGAATACCCGTCAACTCCTCGTCATTTCAGGGTTTCACGACGGGCAATCTACGCCCTCTTCTGAAGAATCTCCGCACGCAATGTGCACCAGGCGTGGTTTGCAAGGAGTGTTTTCCGTGGTGATCAATCGCTGCTTTATTCCGTGCAATCGGAATGTCGTATACAATTTTACTATGTTTTATTTATTCAGTCACATGTGTTCAGCGAGAGAGTGCGATATTCAATCATCATTCTCTCCATCTTTTAATAGATGGAGTATCTGTCATCAACTATGAATCATTGCGTTTTCCGTTTTCCAAGTTGTCAAAATATATTATACTTCCAATTATTACAATTATAATTACACGCAAAAAGGAATTTTTTTGGGATGCCAATACTTATCCGAGTGATGCTCGCTGTCAACGCCCGTTCCATGCTGGTGGACCGTAGAACCCGTTTCCACTGCTACATCAGGCGAAACTATCTGGAACGAATAGGTATTTACACGGGAAATAATTTTTAGCGTGACAATCAATGCATTCATTGGTAAAACACTCACTTCCTAGGCTGACTCCTGTTCCGCCGCCCCAATTACCCCGATGAACCCCTTTAAATACGTGTTTTAATTGGAATATCAGTGATACAATCATGGTTTACTATAACAGTAAAAAAACTTGCAATTGAACTGCGCCTCCAGACTGGACAGGATCATCAATGCAATCAGAAGTATGGGGCAAAGACGGTTCGCACAGAGCATGTTCGACTGTCGATGGGTCTCTGTAGACCCAATACGATTCCAATCGGTATCTTACGAAAACAATTGTGATCACTTGACTCACGAGGTCTAGGACTCACGAGATATATATTCACCCACCCCAAATCATGCACTTGTAGAGCGGTATTGATCGCGATGACCTTCCTTCCCAGCAACAGAGATCAGACGTCTGTTGTTCGCTTACCCCCCCCCCTCCCCCCCCTCGCCCTTTCTCTCTTTGATCAATGATAAGCGCTAAACAAGATCCCGTTTGTGTACAACAATGACTGAACAATAATATTTTTTATCGAATTTGTACATAGAACCCTGATGGCAATGGAAGACGTTATTATCGGAACGACGATCCTTATCCCCATCCCCATCCTCCTCTTCCGCCGTATCCTCGTCCTCCCCAGCCTCCTCTGCCGCCATAGTATCCACCTCTTCCACCGCCCCAGCCCCCACGGCCACCGTAGCCTCGACCTCCGCCCCATCCGCCGTGATGGTGATGACCGCCCCCTGTAATATGTTGCATCTAACACAAGTTCAATGATCGAATATATTATTCTACTGAAAAAGCACCAAACACTTTTGATCTATTGCAATGGACATGATAACGAAAAGTTCCGAAACTAGTACTTTGAGTACCTTGAATATTGGCACTAGCCAGACTTGAGTGGAATACGGTTTGTTATGGATGCGAAAGACAAGAGCAACTCACATCCCCACTGAGCGTCCACCACCGAGAGAGCCATGAAGGCGATGAGAAGAAGAGCAAGCGTAATCTTTGCAGAAATCATGGTCGATCGACTGGTGATCTCTCATACTTTCCCCGCTTTTATCCACCGCTCGAGGGTCGATGTTTTCGCCGAACTCAAACATGGTGCTGATGTAGATCACCCATAGAGAGGCTAGTGAAAGTGAGTGGGAAACCCGTCACCTAGAATGATCTCTCGATTCTCTGACCATTGAGAAATTAGACAATTTGTGGAGACGATCACGAGCTGTCTATACATTGGGCGCTTGCTCGCTGAACATCATGCACTATCCAATTTACATGCACATGTCCATGTCCTCCCTCAAGTTCTTGTGATAGGCCAGATCGTTTCTGGATGGGCGTGGTAGTATGGATGGGCGCAAGTCTCGTTTCCGTAGATCGCCCATGAAAAGGAACCTAAATGACGATGTTATTACGTGTTCAGACTAGAGAGCACAATGTCTTGATCTTTATCTGATCTTCCCATCTCTATTTCCTGCTTATTTATATCGCATCGAACCCTTTCATTCGTCAAGTAAACGTCAAGCAATTAGTTTGTGATCAACACCATCCACCACTTTGTTCTCCACGGTTCTCGTAGAGCCTCGTATACTTCAATTTTTTTGCACGCAATAACATCCATGGGAAAACTTTGGCACAAGTAAGTTCGCTCTGCTACACCTCAATTTAGTATTTTATACCTTACGAGAGCAACTCTGAATTTTTTTGCCTCTGCCCGGGCATGCCGCGAGGATTTTCGATTCAAGCCTCCATACGCATACCATGGGGGCATGTTGGGTACTTGTTTACAAAAATGATCAAATTAGGGCGCCGCGTCTACTAAGCGGCGCGCCAGGTGGGCGCCAAGTTTGAAAATCGGTTTTTCATATTTCCTCAACCGGACAAGTTGGAATCACATTTTCTATTGCATCATCATAGAAATGTCGAGAGTGCATGGATACACTTTTGAGATCTGATTCAGGTCGAATTTAAATTATTTTTCGTGATGTCAAAAATCGGTTTTCCGTCACATTGACTGACTTTTCGCGAGGGGGGCAACTAGCCACCTATCACACAATGAAGCACATGCAATTCTGCGTCGAACGGTATACAGTACTAATCAACCCACTTTGGCAGACCCCGCGATTAATGTCCAAGAAAGAAAAAAATCCTGGATTTTGACCATTTTTCGAGCTCAACTTTTCTCTTTCACGTTCTCATGAACTCTAATATCGAAATTCGGATTCTACGCTCAAAACTACGCAAGGAAAATCAATAGTCAATTTTTTCTGAGATTCAAATTTTTCCAACTTTACCATCAATCAATCAATCAATTTATCAAGTCAGGCAATAATGCTCAGATGGGGATGAGTCGGTGGTATTGATCGGGGGTTGCATTCCACCAGTTTACGCCAATGGCTCCCTTCAAGTCATCCCTCCATCGTACACGTGGCTTTCCCGGGGGGCTGTTCCAGTTGTAGGGCGTCCAGACAGTAGTCGCGCGGCTCCATTGCTCCGTGTCCATGTCCCGTACTTTGAGGGCCCCTCGTCCTTTGCGTTTCAGTCCCTCTGCGACCCAATCGCGGAGTTGGGTGATCTCTCGTACGCGCTCGTTCCTCCAGCGATCCCTTAGGGTTACTCCCACCATCTTTCTCTCCATTTTTCTCTGGGTCACACTCAGTCGCTCCTTCTCACTCGATCGTAGGGCCCACACTTCACTCCCGTAGAGTACAGTAGAGGTGATACAGCTCTCGAAAACTCGTCTCTTGATCTGCATGGGCAGAAGGCGAGATGAGAGGAGGCTGGAGAGCTTGCTCCATGCAAACCAGCCGAGTCGGATCCGGTGTTCGATTTCTTCCGAGTAATCAAGGGGAAGGGAGATTCTTCCTCCAAGATAGGTGGCAGACTCGGTGAATTCAAACTTCAGATTCCGATGTTGATTGGCGCTCGGGTAGTGCTGCAGGAGGTGAGCAGGTTGGTCTTAGAGGCGTTGACTTCGAGACCTACTCTGCTGCATGCTTCCATCAGCTTCTTCAGCATCCGCTCCAGTTCCGGTCATGACTTGGCGACGAGAGCCACGTCATCAGCGTACTCCAGGTCACTCAGATATCTCCCATCGATCCGAATCCTGTCGCTCTCCCAGTCGATGTCATCCATAGCCGAACGAAGAACCACGTTGAAGAGACGAGGAGACAGAGTGTCTCCTTGGCGGACTCCTCTTCGAACGGTTACTGGAACAAGATCCTCGTTGACACGGATGAGGGTGGAGGACGACTCGTAGATGCGACGGAGAAGGTGGACGAGGGTCGGATGGCATCCAGCTGACCAAAGCGACTGCCATACTGCACTCCACTCCACGGAATCGAAGGCCTTCTTGAAGTCGACAAAGGCGAGGTAGAGGGGGATACCGTACTCGGAGGTTCTCTCTGCGACCTGTTTCATGGCATGCAGGTTGTCTAGCGTGCTGTGCCCTCGCCGGAAACCGGTTTGGGTGGACGATTCCGTCTCTTCTAGCACTGCCTCGAATCTTTTCAGGATACACCTCGTCATTGTCTTGAGGGTTACGGTAAGGAGGGAGATAGGACGGAAGTTACCGATATCGGCTGGGTCTCCTTTCTTGTAGAGGAGGGAGACAACTGCTTCAGCCAGATTATCGGGAACTGGATCTCCGGCTACCAAGCGATTGAGAAGATCCGCTATCACAGGGGCGAGATGGCGTCTTGCATGGTAGATCATCTCAGGGAGAATGCCGTCGGAACCAGGGGAGTGTCCGCACTTGAGAAGGGACATCGCGTGGAGGGTCTCGTCCGGAAGGAAAGGAGCCAGGAGGTCGATTGGGAACGGAGGGAGCGCGAGGGACCATGACCATGGTCACTTTTTCGGTAGAAAAATCGAATTCTGACATTATCTGATTATACGCTTATGATCTGTATTTGGGTGCGTAGTAGTCGAATGTGTAACCTAGAGCTCACGAAAACGCGAAAGAAACAAGGTATCTTCGAAAAACTTAAGATGTCCACTATTTTCGGATTTTCGAGCATATATGGTTTCTTTCGCGTTTTCGTGAGTTCTAGTTTACACATTCGACTACTACGCACCCAAATACATATTATAAGTGTATAATCAGATAGTGTCAGAATTCGATTTTTCTACCGAAAAAGTGACCATGACCTATTAAAAGTTGGAAAAATGGTAAAGTTGTCATGGTAAAGTTGGGGGTCATGGTAAAGTTGGAAAAAATTGAAAAAAACTCATGAGAACGCGAAAGAAAAAAGTTGAGCTCGAAAAATGGTCAAAATCGAGGATTTTTTCCTTTCTTGGACATTAATCGCGGGGTCTGCCAAAGTGGGTTGATTAGTACTGTATACCGTTCGACGCAGAATTGCATGTGCTTCATTGTGTGATAGGTGGCTAGTTGCCCCCCCCCCTCGCGAAAAGTGAGTCAATGTGACGGAAAACTGATTTTTGACATCACGAAAAATAATTTAAATTCGACCTGAATCAGATCTCAAAAGTGTATCCATGCACTCTCGACATTTCTATGATGATGCAATAGAAAATGTGATTCCAACTTGTCCGGTTGAGGAAATATGAAAAACCGATTTTCAAACTTGGCGCCCACCTGGCGCGCCGCTTAGTAGACGCGGCGCCCTAATTTGATCATTTTTGTAAACAAGTACCCAACATGCCCCCATGGTATGCGTATGGAGGCTTGAATCGAAAATCCTCGCGGCATGCCCGGGCAGAGGCAAAAAAATTCAGAGTTGCTCTGTTAAGGTATAAAATACAAAATTCTCAGAAAAAAGTACGTTCTTATAGATGTTTCAGCCGTATTTTCCCATAAAAACAGCGAAAAACTTACTTTGGAAGCGATAGGAGATCGATGAAATGTCAAAAACGGCGATTTTCGACTTTTTCGGTCTCCGTGAAAAGTTTTTCCACACATAGCCATTTTTTTATATTGCAAAATCGGATTCTACGTGCAAAACTACTTCTAGTGTTATTTTTTCAAGCTTTTTTATTTGTGCGCTCGGAAGCTGCAGTCTCCCGCCCGAGGCTCTCTCGGAGGTGGCGTGAGAACGATAGCGAGAGGGTTCGACATTTCGAAGGGATACAGTCACTTTTTCATTCAATTTATATCTCATTAATCATTTTTAATCATTTCTCTCAATATTATGGGATTTTGATAGCGAAAAGACACGAAAAAACTGAAAAGTTGAAAAATCACTTTTTTGAAAACTCAAAATTTCAAAAATTCATAAGTCATGTTTATGAGATTCAAATGATGAACTTGCAAGTGAAAATCACTTGAATATGAATTCTGAAGAATATCCAAGCTTTAGAGCAAGAATCCAAAGAAAAAATATTCATCGAAAAATTTCTAAATTTCAAAAATAAAAAATTTCGAAAAATTTCAATTTCAAAAAATATTCTCAAATCAGCTATAACTCTTAGAAATTGATGCTATAGGTAAGACTAGTTATTTTCACTTGCAAGTACATCATTTGAATCTCATAAACATGACTTGTGATTTTTCAACTTTTCAGGTTTTTCTTGTCTTTTCGCTATCAAAACCCCATAATATTGAGAGAAATGATTAAAAATGATTAATGAAATATAAATTGAATGAAAAAGTGACTGTATCCCTTCGAAATGTCGAACCCTCTCGCTATCGTTCTCACGCCAGCCTCCGAGAGAGCCTCGGGCGGGAGACTGCAGCTTCCGAGCGCACAAATGAAAAAGCGTGAAAAAATAACACCAGAAGTAATTTTGCACGTAGAATCCGATTTTGCAATAAGAAAAAATTTTCACGGAGACCGAAAAAAGTCGAAAATCGCCGTTTTTGACATTTCATCGATCTCCTATCGCTTCCAAAGTAAGTTTTTCGCTGTTTTTATGGTAAAATACGGCTGAAACATCTATAAGAACGTACTTTTTTCTGGGATGAAATTTCTGACTTTTTTTGGGCACGGCCCGTCATTTTTCGGAAAATGCACCCCCAACCTCTCATATTGGGCCAGCTATCAGGTCTAGGTATGGGGGGACTTTACCCACAACTTATTGGCATGGGTTGCAAAAAAGTGTTCCGTGAAGTAGGTGCAGAATACCGTGGAACGTCTCTTAATAAATTTTATGTGTAAAATCACATAATATATCATTCTATGTAGTGAATCGATTGAAATCGCCCTAGTATTAGCAGTGGAAGAGTGTAAATGTGTGAAAAAGTGAAAGCAACTCACATCCCCACTGCGCTTCCACAACTGATAGACACATGATGGCGATGAGAAGAAGGATGAGCGAAGCCTTTGCAGAAATCATTGTCGACTCAGTGACTGATTATCTCACAGACTTTCCTGTGATTTTATCCAGAACCACAGTGGAGATGTTTTCGGCAAACGCAAGCGAGGGTGGTGAGAATGTACTTCTTCATTAGGAGTCACTCGCTCTTTTCGATTATCACTTCTACAAGAGATTAGGACATAAGTGGGGAGTGTCCCTGACTCACTGCCCGCGCTTTGGTGAGCAGGGATCGTTTGTGGAACTCCCCGCACTTGAAATGTCCAGGAGAGGGGCTTTTATTTCTCAAGCACTTGGTGCTGGTCAGACGAGGAAGGGCGTTGTAGTACAGACTGGGTGCACAAATCTAATTTCCTGAAGCCAACATTGAACGGGTCAAAATGCCGCGATCTAATAGGTTGCTCCATCAAGACTATAACGATTGTCGACTCCTCAATGGATCTCCCCAAACCGTTTACTCTTGCGATCTCTCGCTGATCTTTGAGAGATATTTAGAGAATACGTTCCTTGAGTCTTCACTTATTTATTAGGACTTTGCTTATCACGTGAATCGCGATAGGCGCGAGCAAAAACAGCCCCTCCTGGAACAATTTGCAAAAAGTTGGGCCGATATCTTTCATACTATTATGGGAGAATACCTTGGGGACTAGGATTCGAACAATCCCGGTCATATGTCTCAGGGCCGGCATTTAGGAAATATCCGGTCGCGAAACCGGCTCTATCGTATCTCAGCTCCCAGATGAGCTAGAAAGCTGGCCAAGAGCTAAAAAAACGCAGAAAAATCAGATTAAAAACTTTTATGAAAAGTGCAAGACGAACGAACAACAATTCAAAAAGTTGTGATTGAAATTTTACCATCTCTCACGCAAAATAAATCGTTACGATATCGTAGAGTCAAAACGCAGGGAATTTTATTCCAGAATATGAAAGAGTAAGTAGTACCCTGGCGTCTTACAAAAAATAGAAAACCCAACTTATATATTAGCCTGGGGTGTGTTATGTGTTATTGAAAGTGCCGATCTCTCGATTCTAACAGTTTATCGAGCATAACTTTTTTCTTTCGCAGTTTTGCGAGCTCTAATGCCGAAATTTGTAATCTACGGGCCAAAATACGTAAGAAACATCTATAGTCAGATTGATTCGAAATTATTTTCTTTTCAACTTTTTCATGACCCGGGTCGAGGTCATTTCTGGGTCAAAATGTCAAAATCTCAGAATAATGTCGCGATAGGTTTTTCTGGCGTATTTTTTTTTGCAGAAATGGCCTCGACCCGGGTCATGAAAAAGTTGAAAAAAATTAATTTCGAATCAATCTATAGATGTTTCTTTCGTATTTTGACCTGTAGATTACAAATTTCGGCATTAGAGCTCACGAAAGTGCGAAAGAAAAAAGTTATGCTCGATAAACTGTTAAAATCGAGAGTTCGTCACTTTCAATGACACATAACATACCCCAGGCAAATATAAGTTGGGTTTTCTATTTTTTATAACACTCGAGGGTACTTGCTCATTCATATTCTGGAATAAATTCCCTGCGTTTTGGCTTTACGATATCGTAACGATTTATTGTGCGTGAGAGATGGTCAAATTTCAATCACAACTTTTTATAGTCAGATTGATTCGAAATTATTTTTTTTCAACTTTTTCATGACCCGGGTCAAGGTCATTTCTGGGTCAAAATGTCAAAATCTCAGAATAATGTCGCGATAGGTTTTTCTGGCGTATTTTTTTTGCAGAAATGGCCTCGACCCGGGTCATGAAAAAGTTGAAAAAAATTAATTTCGAATCAATCTATAGATGTTTCTTTCGTATTTTGACCCGTAGATTACAAATTTCGGCATTAGAGCTCACGAAAGTGCGAAAGAAAAAAGTTATGCTCGATAAACTGTTAAAATCGAGAGTTCGTCACTTTCAATGACACATAACATACCCCAGGCAAATATAAGTTGGGTTTTCTATTTTTTATGACACTCCAGGGTACTTGCTCATTCATATTCTGGAATAAATTCCCTGCGTTTTGGCTCTACGATATCGTAACGATTTATTGTGCGTGAGAGATGGTCAAATTTCAATCACAACTTTTTTAATTGTTGTTCGTTCGTCTTGCACTTTTCATAAAAGTTTTTTATCTGATTTTTCTGCGTTTTTTGAGCTCTTGGCCAGCTTTCTAGCTCATCTGGGAGCTGAGATATGATAGAGCCGGATTCGCGACCGGATATTTCCTAAATGCCGGCCCTGAGACATATGACCGGGATTGTTCGAATCCTAGTCCCCAATGTTATTCTCTCATAATAGTATGAAAGAGATCGGGCCAACTTTTTGCAAATTGTTCCGGTGCTGCTCTCACATCTCGTGATACACGTGTTATGGAAATCCGCGAATTTTACAAATTGATTGTTACTGTTCATTTTACTATCTACCGTCACTTTGTGTCCTAGCCCAGGCAATACAGGACGAGAAATTCATTCCACAATGAACTATATGTCCGCTTCAGAATCATAATGAGATATAGCGTTAACGGTATGTCGACATTGGGCGTATCAAATTTATTAATATAATAGGTGGAACTGTTTCCTTCTACTTTCTGCGTCCCCATCCACCGTATCCGCCATAGCCATCTGGAATGATAGATAGTGTGCATGGAATGAACAATGGAGCAGCACACTTACACCCGCCATACCCGCCTCCATAGCAGCAGTCGCCACACCAGTGTTTATGATGAAGCCCTGTTAATCACCAATTTCATGAATTCTCATGTTAAATCATAACTCATCACTCGATAACGAATGCACTAGGTTAATCAATTGCATATCTCCGAGTTATCGATAAAGGAGGGGGGGGCAACTTACAGCCAAGCCATGCCTCCACTCCAGACATAGATATGAAAGCGCATAGAAGAAAGAGTAATGCAAACTTTTCTGAGAATATTGTCTGCAATATCAGCTAGAGCGTCGATATATCCTTTTATTTCCATAATTGGACTGATGTTTGTGTGATAAAATTAATTAATTGTGCCTGTAGTCTTATGATATTGTTGCACAAAACAACCTTGTGCACGGATTTCTTTTCTTACGTTTTTGCTCTTGTTCTCTGTACACTTCCTTAATTTTTTTCGTAATCATTCTCCAACATTTGGAAGAGATCAAATCAAAGGATAATTTATAAAAAAAAATATCTTGTTCAAAGCAATATTTTCTTCCTTGAGTCTGAATACATGTTTCTGCGCAAACGATGATCAATGCTTATAAAATAAATAATTTATCGCATTTGTACATAGACCCGGTTCATACTCAATGACTGGCCGAATCTTGGCTTATCGTCCCCATCCTCCTCCCCAGCCTCCTCGTCCACCGTATCCTCGTCCGCCATAGTATCCGCCTCTTCCACCGTATCCACCATAGCCTCTACCGTACCCGCCTCCGTCTGAAATACAAACATTGAATCAGTTCATTTTCGTTTTACAACGACGCCGGTGCTTCCGTGATGATTTGCTCAAAAACACGATAAAGATAATAACTCACACCCGCCGCCATATCCGCCTCCCCATCCGCCGTGGTGATGGTGATGATGGCCGCCATCTGATAATAATTCATATTTAAATTTAATTTATTTAATATAAAATATCAGCATCTGTGATATTCCCTCTAGAAAAACTATTGAAGTATGATTTAAGCAGTGGAAGAGTG
The DNA here is from genome assembly GCA_036245825.1 of Pristionchus entomophagus. NCBI lineage: Eukaryota > Metazoa > Nematoda > Chromadorea > Rhabditida > Neodiplogasteridae > Pristionchus > Pristionchus entomophagus. Next base: position 17,332,273 of record BTSX01000004.1, on the reverse strand, counting down.
AAAATGTGTGAAAAAGTGAAAGCAACTCACATCCCCACTGCGCTTCCACCACTGAGAGAGCCATGATGGTGATGAGAAGAAGGATGAGCGAAGCCTTTGCAGAAATCATTGTCGACTGAGTGACTGATGATCTCACAGACTTTCCTGTGCTTTTATCCAGAGCGCTAGGGGCGATGTTTTCGCCGAACTCAAGCGAGGGTGGTGAGGATGTACTTCTTCATTAGGAGTCACACGCTCTTTCGATTCTCCGATCTCAGAGATAGTAGGCAATGCGAGGAGAGTGACCTTGACTCACTATCCGCACTATACTGAGCAGTGAACGTTCGCGGAACTTCCTGCACTTCCCAATGTCCAAGCGGGTGCCTTTTTCCCCTTATCTCATCTCCACCCTCAAGCACTTAATGTAGGTCAGAAGAGGAATGGCGTGGAAGTACTGCTTGGGTGCACAATTCTCGACTCCTGAGATGAAACAGTGAAACATAAAATTACAAGGTCTACTCTCTCGTTTTTCGACATCATGAACATCATTCGACCTCCCTATGGGTAATTCGTCATTAATTGCTCGCCGAACCCTTTGTAGATCCGCATAATTTATCAGACAAAGGTTTTCGAAACCAGAACATGTCAAGTCGTTTATTCATTTTCGATTGCAAGTGGCTTCTCAGCGTGTGGTGGGTGATCTACCAGTGAATATTCCATTCTCAAATTCAGGAGTAATATATGAGAGGAATCGCGAGAGATTCGAGAGCCCTGCGGACGTAGGAAAACGTTCCTCGATTCCTCTGCAAAGTGAAACTTAAGTACTTCGAGAGATGCTCTTTCAAACTGCGTTTGCCGATTTTCGATATCAGGTCTCATCTTCGAGTATAGGTAGGTCAAAGTAGGGACACTACGAAATTTACGACAAAAATTGACACACGAAAACAGCCATAAGTTGCTTTAAAATACCGATAGAGACCATTCCAAAAAAGATGCACTGGATCGGGGCTGTCGGTTTTTCAAAAAGGTTCTGCAACTTTCCTAATAGTGATCTCCCCAAGAAACGCCGAACAGTGATTTTAGAAAATACTTTCACCAAACTACAGTCCAAAAATCAGAAGAATCGGTAATGGGGAAAAAAAATGGCAGCGCCTTTTGTCCGAAAAACCTGCGATTTTTGCATTTTTTTCAAGGCTTTTCAAGCATAACTTTTTTCATTCAGGTTTTCATGAGCTCTCGTATTGAAATTCGGAATCAGCGTGCACAAATACACCAAAATCTCCTATAGTCATATATATTTTGGAGATAAAAAGTTTTTCGACTTTGACCACTTTTTCACCCCCTTTGGTCCGATTTTGGTCGAAATTTTTTTGTCTCAGAATCATGCTCCTATAGGAATTTCTGGATTATTTTTGAGCGTAGAAAACAAATTTGCTAACTAGAGCTCATGAAACTTCGAAAGAAAAATGTTATGCTATTAAAAAAATCCCAGAAAAATTTTGTTCCGGAATTTGGCCCGAGTCGAAAACAATTTTATCTCCAAAATATATGACTATAGGAGATTTTGGTGTATTTTTACACAGTGATTCCGAATTTCAATACGAGAGCTCATGAAAACCTAAATGAAAAAAGTTATGCTTGAAAACCCTTGAAAAAAATGCAAAAATCGCAGGTTTTTCGGACAAAAGGCGCTGCCATTTTTTTCCCCATTACCGATTCTTCTGATTTTTGGACTGTAGTTTGGTGAAAGTATTTTCTAAAATCAATGTTCGGCGTTTCTTGGGGAGATCACTATTAGAAAAGTTGCAGAACTTTTTTGAAAAACCGACCGCCCCGATCCAGCGCATAGACGTGGAATGACATCATCAACATAAAAAATGTTCCCCTCCACCTCCTCATTCGAATTCTTTTTTGTAATGATCTTTATCGTTATTTTAAAGCAAGTTATGGCTGTTTTCGTGTGTCAATTTTTGTCGTAAATTTCGTAGTGTCCCTTCTTTGACCTACCTATACTCGAAGATGAGACCTGATATCGAAAATCGGCAAACGCAGTTTGAAAGAGCATCACTCGTAGTAGCTAAGTTTCACTTTGCAGAGGAATCGGGGAAACGTTTTCCTACGTCCGCAGGGCTCTCGAAACTCTCGCGATTCCTCTCATATGCACCGTTGCACTTGAGCATAGTAGGTGGGAGAGAAAAACGAGAATTATATGCCTCGATATGTGTGACGACATTATGAGTGACTTGCTGACACAGTGAAAATAGACTTGAAAAGGTGAAAAAAGGGATTTCCTCCAGAACTCGACGAGTGTAGCTCTGGTGCCACTGGTTTATAATTGTGGGACATGGTCATGGCCATCATTTCGACAATTGCAGCTATGAATTCCGATTGCGCTGATTTTAAGAGAATGTGAGAGTATGTCTGAAAGAATATGTATACAATGACGCGCATGAGTCACAATAGCGTGTACTGTGAACACTCCATTTCGAGTTGGCAGTTTTCAAGTTGACGTAAGGGTCAGATTTGATCATTGAACGTGCAACCGGAAAATACAATCACACATCATGCGGTCCCTGATTTTTGATGAAGAATAGCTCTTCTGCAATAACCCATATCACTATTTCAAATCATCTTCACAACACAAGAGATATGTTTGCCTTTGAGTTTCGTTTTAATAATTTATTCACAATATTGTTGAGCGAATTTGGAAAGCGGAAGCGTGTTGGAATCATTTCCTTGAAATGGTGTGGAATTAGCTTGTGCGGTCCGAGTACTACCTCGCTCGTCCTCAGTGTTATAATCGTCGTAATCATCTTCCGTTTCCGTCGTATCGGACTCGGAATCAGCGACTTCCTATAATTGCATTTAGTGACTTCAAATGGATCACGTCCACCCTTAATCTGGGAGGAAAATGCATGAATAGTGCAAAGTCTCACTGTGTCGAAAAGTCGGAAGTTTCTTAAGCAGGGTAGTATGCGCTCATATCGCCCATAATGATGACGATTCTCTTCAAAAAAATATATCGCAGGATCCAACGATTGGGATATTCGCGATTAACATTCTGCTCGTCACCCAATCAATCATGCGTCATCAAGCTTTCCATTTCTAAAAGCGAAAGTGGGTGAATGGCAGGATAGTGGCTATGCGAGCGAGAAAAATTTCCTTTCCTTTCTGCGGTCTATCGTGGAAACTGAGAAAAGAAAGACTCACTTGTCCACACATGCAGTCCTTGTAAAATCATGATTGCGACTAGAAATAGGAAGAAGGAGAATTTTGCAGCGAGCATTGTTGACTAACTGATGGTACATTCAGGTACTCTCGCCCTGTATCGTATGGGGTACAATTCTAGGAAAAACATGATGATTGCACACTTGTTTATCAGAAAGTGTTGCGCAATAGTTTACTCGTGCGTAATGCTCTTGAGATGGCGTAACCCATAAATAGCAACGTTGATTCATGATCATTCTTGATTACAAATTGCGTGATAAATCATTGTTGCTCTGCACGACACAATTGTGTGCAATGGATGAACCGTCACTTTGTCCTCCTCCATGTCCACTACTCACATCCTCTAGTATTCGAGAATGATAAATCCTTGGATCCGTGCCATTTCATTTTTGTTTACGATTAAATAGCAGATAAATTGATTTGCTTCATTGAGGGTATGCGATAGCGAGCGATGGGATTCTCATCCATCATCAACGTCCCCATCCTCCTGGGCCACCGTAGCCACCATAGATGACATATCCACCATATCCTCTGTCGCCGTACCCACCGCCCCCTGAATGAAACTCGTTCTAATTTTGAACCAAACAAAAGGCAATATGTTTGTTTTATTATTCAAGAAAACGCCCTTCTATTACTACATCGAGCAAACACAGACAAATGCAAATCTTGAATGGGTCACTCACATCCTTCGTTCCATCCTCCTCCCCATCCGCCATGATGATGACCCCCTGTGAAGCAGACAATAAATGGATGCAATAACAAGACGAAGATGCAATTTCAAATAAATTAAAGGAAGAAAAAACAAGTGAAAAGTTCCATAGAAACTCTAGAGACCTTGCGAAAACCATGATTGAAGGTGGGAAACTCACATCCTCCGTGGTGCGCATCAGCGATTGGGACAGTCAGGAGGACGATCATGAGAAGCATCAGAGGCATCTTCGCGAGATGCATTGTCGTACGGCTGATTGGCCCCACATCATTACGCCTTTTAACCGCAATCGCGAATGCGTGGGAAGATTTTTGCGCGGGCGCTCCAACAGAGATCCGCATGATTCACTCTGACCAGTACCCCGTGTACTTTCGATACCGATCAAACAGCATGTTATTTGAGTCAGTTGTGATGGTGATCACGTCAAGGTGAATCCGCAGATTAGGTTTACTGCTCTACATTTTCATACTGTTCATGCTGTGTTGCCAAACAATTTTATGCAGAAACATCTTGCAAAGTGGAGTATGAATAGCATATTTTATCGAGTGGGAATTGTATAAAAGGAATTGATACAACCCTACTTATAAGGGATATCACTGCTTGGCCAGTGATACAACAGTAGTATGAGAAGGATGATAAGTGACACCACTTCGGTCAAAGGCACTTATGTCACTTACCATCCACCTTTTCCATATCCGCCATATCCATAGCCGTCGTTGCCACGGTTCCCTGATATTCAATTTTTGAAAATTCGAGATTGATTGCAAGATTCGTAGAAAACAATGTTTTCGTCAAATTCAGTTACATGTGATTTACTACTGTATTTTCAAACAGCAATACACGGTTCTGCTCTTTTTAAATAGACAAAAAATTGATTAGATTTTCGAGCTCTGAGAATAACATCATCAGAGTTATCCCGGAAATTGTAAGGAATGAGCTTACATCCTCTTCCCCATCCGCCTCTGTCCCATCCTCCGCGATGATGATCAAAAAGCCCTGTAGTACCAATGATGTTATTGTATTCATAAACAAATGTCCAGTTTCATAAATCTCGATCCCACTTGTAGGAAAAGTGGATACAGTTGTATTGCAGAAAAATGACTCACATTCGAAAAGGTGCGTGTCGACTCCAGAAAGAACCATGAGAAGAAGAACGAGAAGGAATATCTTAGCCGAGCACATTTGAGTAATCTGATCATATCAGGAGGGGATTGTTCTTTTATCCTGATTATAGAAGATCATCGACGTAACCTGCATCATCTGTAGTCGTGTAGGCGTGGAGTATCATGCGACGTTGAAGCGGGCACTGTCACTACGCAACTCTACCGGTGTTTTGCGAATATTTATGCAGGCAGGATGCCAATACTATGACGTTTTGTATTTGCAGCATTTCTGAGCAAGAAGGAGTAGAGTTGCCACGCAGTCCGAGTTTACATGTATTTGAGTTTATTAATTGTTGTATCGGAAAATATATTTAGTGAGCTCGTCATGGAAACAAAGTACAACGTATTCACCCATATGTTCGTAGTTACACGCCTAATCTTTGAAATAGCATGGCCTACAGACAGAAAGAGAGCAAGCGAGTGTCGATTCCTCGAATTAGCCACTATACCAATTGAACCAGTATTCCAATTATCATGTAACCATCAAGAATAATCTGTCGAAAAGTAGGTGAGGATGGCTGACTTGGCTTCAGACTTGGCTTACTCATACATCGCGAGTGCATGATACCATATCAGTAGTGGAGGAGTGCCCTGTCAGCACTATCAATACATGTGAATTTCCATTACCCAAATATACATTTAGTATGTTTTTCCGATGCAGTATTTCTATTATTGGTTTTAACCTTTTTAAATAGTAAAAAAATATTTCATTGCACACATCTGATCAATCACGCACGTAATAATGTGATTTCATGTGCAATTTAACACGCACTGAAGTATCGAATAGCTCTCGAAACAAAATTTGAAGGAGGCGATCAATTTAAACACTATTTATCAATCAAAGCTTGTACAACAATAGTTCAAAGGTTGCTTTTCATCAGTGCGAGCATCTTCATCCCCATCCGTTGTATCCTCCCCAGCCACCATAGTCACGGCTTCCATATCCTCCGCCCCCTGGAATAACACATCGAAACATGTTTCAGAATCAACGAGCCAAATTCGGCAACAAATGCCAATTCTTTCGAAGAGCTCAATTACAAATTACTCAATATGAATTTCAAATGCCTGAGCGGAATGGAAACTGCACCTCCTCCGGTCTTTTAAACACGTCAGTATTTTCGCCCTGCAAACCACTGCGATTATGTGTTTCGTGTTCTCTTCGGCCTTGATCCCGTGTCCTGCAGTCACTCATCAACATCGACTGGAGCTCACGTGAGTCAGCTCCTCGTGGGTCTCGGCACGTGCGCGGGGTACGGATAATCATGATCCTGAAAGAGATGAGAACAGGACCTACATCGTTTCATCTCACTCAGGAAGTCGCATGAAATTCAACTAAGTGACATTTGTTTGATTCACATCCGTTCGGCTCTCGTCCGACGTTGATTTTCCGTTTTTTCTAAACAATGCCGGCCGGCTCGTCGCCTCCGAGTCATATCACCTTTTATCAGTAACGTCGCGCGCGTGGGCAGATTCTCGCACAGACTCTCCACCAAAGATCCGCGTGATTCTCCCGTATCCCGCACTTTTGATCCCGATCAACCTGTATGTTGTTTGAGTCAGTTTCGACGGTATGCACGTCATGCATAGACGGTATGCATAGTTCATTTAAATTTTCAATTTATCGTTCTACAATTCAGAACAACACACAACAAGCAATTGCGAACTCGAGTGATCCCAATAACTGCTCTCCTGCTTTGTGTATCAAGCCATGCCATGCAGAACCAAATTGGATTACGAATAACATATTTAATCGTGTGAAATTTTTGACTGACATTAATATGCTTATAAGTGGCCACACTCCTACCACCACCCTCCCCATCCACCTCTTCGATAGCCACCATATCCGTAGCCGTCATAACCACCGTATCCACCGCCATCTGAAGTGGTAAGTTATTCTTCTAACAAAAAAAAACATTTTTTTAAAAGTAAACTCTTTCAAATTATATTTTTATGTGTGACAAAGGAATTTTTAACCATCAATGAAAGTCGTAATTATTTGATAAATTCAAAACGTTGGAATTGGAATTTCCCAGACATAATCGGGTATTTTCCGCAATTGTAGTGAATTATCCGCTTACACCGTCTTCTCCATCCGCCTCGACCCCACCCTCCACGGTGACCCCCTGGAAAATATTCATATAATTCTGAACAATATGTATCTGAATGAACATAAAAAGATTGGTTTGTCAACCAATCAAATGATGTTCAAATTCGTGAAAATATGAGACAACTCACAGCCAAACCACGCTTCAACTCCAGAAATAGCCATGAACGCTATAATGAGAGTGAGAAGAAGAATCTTAGTAGAAAACATTCAAACTGATGACAGTATTCAGCAGATAAACCGCTCATTTGATCATTTATAGTCAATATAATTTGCTCCCTCAGCATCATCCGTAGTCGTGTAAGTGTGAGCTTTGGTGCGTTGCTGACACGAATTCCGAGCACTATTAATACGCACTTCTGCCCCTATGTTCTGATGTAATATACGTTTTTTTGCAAAATTGTGTCGTCGCAGCCAATGGTGCAAAAAGACCGCGAAAACTTATTTTCTGTTCAAAAATTGCGAACACGTTATCGTAGCTGCAGTCAAAAGCATAACAAGAAGGATGATCTGGTTTGGTTTATAAATGTTATAAAAAAATTTAAAATGGAGGATTCGAACGTCGCATTCCTTTTACCTATGTATGCTCTCTGGGCAATGATTCTCTGATCAGCACAAATTCAGTCATTTTTTTGATAAGTTTGGAAACGTTTTATGTCAAGATAGTATGTAGTAAATCGACGTGAATTCGTGTACGGATTATAGTGCGATGTGATCCTCTTTTCTGTCCAACTCTTCCATATCCTCTATTTATGTGTCCGCCATTGTAGCCACCGTTACCTTCAAATGTACTTTTGGAAAACAATGCGAGAAGCTGAGGTTCTGTAGTTATCTTGAAAATAAAAACTTTAATTAAACTGGGACTCATTTGTAAAAAAAAAACCATCTCGCCATTTTTTCTTCCGCGGAATCCTCCTCTAACTCTGCCTCCATAATGATTCCCTGTAGACAATATATATGTCGTTTTTTTAAAATCCCGATTATTTGGAAGGGTGACAATTCCGAAACTTTTATTTTTCCGCAAAATAAAGAGGAAGTTATGCTGATCAGAATGACACCTCTCCCAGGATTCTAGGGTGGCTAAAAAATAAAATTATGTCGAGTTGCGGAAATGTCGTTTTGGTCGAGTTGTGGTAATGTGGTTTGCGGAAAAAAATCAAGTCACAAATCCGATTATCTTATGTTATTTATTATGGGAGTTTTGAAATAGTCATCGGGTAACGGATACCCTCAACATGCTCTATCTTACTCATCTGGCCAGATATTCTTGGAACACCTTATTTGAAGTAAAAAGCCTATGATGTATAAATTAGATGAACGCACTCACATCCCAAAATTCCAGAAAAAGTCATGACGACGAATAGACTCAACAGAAGCATGTTGATGAAGTTCATCATAGAGTAATTTATCATATCACACCTCCGCTCTTATACCCATAATATACGTCATTTCATGTGCAAATGTGTTTGCGCTGCGTTGCTCTGCCCTATCAATAAGAACCTCCATCTCTCGAACGCATACTCCATGTTTTTCGGTGTCTTCCTCTTCCTGATCAACCTTAGCAACTGTCTTTGAGAGCGCAAATAATTCTCGGATGTTTATGGCTGCGATTTCATCATAATTTTTTTCAAAAAAATTAACAATAGAAGTGCTATTACAATATTAAATCGTGCATGACAAGATGGCTACATTTAATTTGGTTGCTTGATCCATCATCATCCCCATCCTCCGCCCCAGCCTCCTCGTCCTCCCCATCCGTTTCCTCCCCCTGAAAAATGCACTGCATTATTACACGAAAAGATGACCCTGCGGATGACATGATTCAACTGTCACTGTTGTCAATTTCAAGTAGCAATTTTCTTTTTGAGATTACAGCCTCTTAGGATCAAATAGGTGATCCAACAACTCACATCCGCGATTGCCTCCCCATCCGTTATTGCCCCATCCGTTGTTACCCCAGCCTCCGTTGCCCCATCCATTGTTTCCCCAGCCTCCCATCCCTCCCATTCCGCCCATTCCTCCCCCTGCAAAGACGGATTAGCGCAAAAACGAACCTATCCAATACTTTCACGGACAGTTGCTTGAACGGTTCAAGCGAAATGGAAATGAACTTACATCCCCACTGCGCCTCTACCACTGGCAGAGTCAGGAAGGCAATTGCGAGAAGAACGAGTGAATTCGGTGCCGATAGCATTGTCTGCTGACTGATTTCTTGCAGAGATTCTCGCCATCTTATATACCCCGGAGAGTATTTTCGCCCAACACACCACGAGGGAAGTGTTTCTTGTTCTCTTCCACGCCGCTCGACCAGCACCCCGTGCACTCGCCACCAGCGTCAACACTGGTGGTGACAATTCGGAACCCTAATTTCCTTTTTTGGCGTGTTCTTTCAGTTTCTCTGACGGAAGATGCATGACACGAATTGAAGAGGGCTGTTTCCGTCGTGTCATCACTAGTCAACATGGAACATGCGATATGGGGTTGCATGAGTCAGCGCCTCGAGGGTCGCACGCTATTCACGTGCAGGATCTGCGGTTCACATAGCAAGTGCGAAGATCGAATGCGCATGGCGTCATGCAATGTTTTCGTTTCACGAAACTATATAAAATATCGAATCTTTAGATTTTAGAAAACACTTTTAGAGTCTTCTCTTCACACAAACAGATACAGATTCTGTTAGATCACACATTTATTTACGAAAGACAAAAAAACACAATAAAGAGTTTATTGATCGTGATGAAATAGTTCAACAGAGATTTGATTGAGGTCTCGATTACCATCCGCGACCGTATCCTTCTCGTCCTCCATATCTATCGTATACACCGCTTCCGTATCGGTCGTTTCTGTCATTTCCGTTTCCGTATCTATCATTCCCGTTGCCGTTTTTGTCGTTTCCGTTGCTGTTTCTGTCATTCCCGTTTTCAATTCTGTCATTTCCACTTCCGTATCTGTCGTTTCCATTTCTGTCATTCACTCCATAGCCTCGGTCACCGTATCCTCCTCGGTCCCCTGAAAAGGCATGGTATCACTTTCAACAGAGAGGTTCAATAAACAACGTATCCGTTCTGCTCGCTTTACATATTTTCCCTGGACCTATCGAAGATGCAAATGAAAACTGGATTCATTCTCCTATACAACGCGCAAAAGTCTCATCGTTTCTGTTCACCTCCTTGGATGACCTACTCAAGTTTGAGGTAAGTACTCGCCCCCCCCCCCCTTGCATCCGACCACGACCAAAGACTAAATACCAGTGCCAAAGTACAAAGATCAAACAAAGGACGATAGGACATGATAAAACATAGCTTTCCTAGAAATATCACGTATGGAGACCGATGTTATTCGAATGATCCCAAAATGGAATATAAAAACATTTGTGCATTATTTATTATCCATCTGTATTCACAAGTAACACACGTAAGGATGACCAATCATAAGGACTTACATCCATCAATACCGCCATACCCGCCATGGCGGTTGTGATTCTCGCTCCCTGCAAAAGTATAGAAAAGTAATATTTTAAAATTATTTTTAGTGCAAACAAATATGATTACAACTCACATCCTCGCTGCGCGTTCACAACAATTATGAAGCCCGAAATAAATACGATCAGAAGAAGTGATTGAATTTTCATGGTCAATCGATCGCGATTTCTCGCGTTCTTTTATCCGAAACATTTGTTTTCGTCCATAGGCAAGCGGATATTGTGGGGATAAATCTGCCAGGATATGTTCGAGTGAACATAAAATCCTCAAACAGTTGTCCTCATTGTCAGCAGAATTGGTGGGAAGATTACATGAGTCAGACTCGGATAACGTTTAAAAAAAATTTATTAGTGATATTCGTGAGTTGCTTTGAAAATATTGCGAATGCAACGTCAGGTTGTCCATTATAAACAGTTAGTGCTCATTAATTAATTGATATTGCATTAAAGGTATCAGCTCATCGTCGGTCTTCTTCGCTCTTCGAGTTATTATCTCGTCACTCTCATCTCATCTATACTCTCATCTCATCTCATCTATACTCATCTATCTCAAAATTCAAATGAGTGCGATCACCAAATCTGACGAACTTCTTGGATTCCGAATGACTCAGGTATTTATTATCGCCAGCGGCCAGCGGCACCAGCAGCGAATTCGCTCTCAAATCGCACGTACAAGTCTATACAGACCAATTACCAGCTATGGCTTATTTTACAGGCTATTTATTTCATGTCTTAAAAATAAATAGTCCATAAAATAAGCCATAACTGGTAATTGGTAATTTGTGCATTGTCATTACTGACAAGCATTACTCTTCTCGTGCACAAATTTGTTTATTGAAAATTATTATTTGAGAATTTTACGAAAATAAATTGTAGATAACGATGATTAGCGTCCCCATTCTCCCCTATTCCAACCTCCTCGTCTGATGTTGCCACCGCCCCCTGAAAAACATTATTCATGAATTATATATGAAATTAGTTAGAGATTGCCCTTATCCACTAACATCTTCCACGTGTGCTCCATCCGGTGCCTCTACTGCTCCATCCACTTCGACGGCTTACTGCATAGTGTATTTTTAATTCACTATCATTTTAATTTCTGCTAGATCAATAATTCATGCATCATGTGGCAGTGCTTGGTAGTGCTTGCAAAAAACTACTTACGAAGAGCAGAGATCCCGTTGAGACGAACTATGTAACAAATGAACAGGTATTATTCAAAACAAATAACTCACAAGCCCACTGGGCGTCCACCATTGAGAAAGACGCCAATGATAGGAGAAGGAAAGCGAGGAGAACCTTCGGAGAGAACATCCTCGATTGAATGATAGCACTTATCCCTTTTTAACCAGGATTTGAATGCTAATTATCGGGTATGCTTGCGTCACGGAGCGAAGGTGTTTATTAGTATGTTGATTTCATAGGAATAATGTGGTAAAAATATAGAAACATTGTAGTTTATCGAGTACAATTAAATCAGGCACAATGTGGGGTGTACAGTATGCTTGACAGTCGTTCAGCGGCCCCATCCTCCGCCCCATCCACCGTTACCGTAGCCTCCGTAGCCTCCGTTACCGTAACCGCCATAGCCGCCATAACCTCTGTTACCGTAACCTCCTCCCCCTGAGATATACATTATTTTATGATCAATGCATCGAGAAGAAATCTCCATTTCATAAAGTGCTTTCCTATAAGCACAATAAGCAGAGCTTCTATGTATTGCAATAAGTATGGAATAAGCGATAGATGTATGAGATCGTGTATTCCACTTACATCCTCCGTATCCGCCATGGTGATGATGGTGGCCTCCCCCTGCAAAAATTATTTGCATTTGAGGAATGTAACACAACAATCTGCATTGCACATGATTGCTGCATTGTCAAGTGGGTAATTTAGGGACCATGTTGAACAATGCAAAATCAACATCACCCACATCCCCACTGCGCTTCCACAGCAGTCAAGGTTATCAATGCGATGAGCAGAAGGACGAGGGAAATCTTCACTGAGAGCATTGCTGAGCAACTTGCGGACTCATCGCTTGCCTCCAGCCTTTTATCGTGGGCCGTTACAGCATTGTTTTCGCCCATCACGACGCTGGATGAATATTTCGATCTCTTCTTCGTGCAATTACTCGTCCAATACGCACTTGGGTGCACTGATGGGTGATCTCCGCCAATACACAACACGTGGGACGGAATGAATCAGCATCCGCTCGTTGTGAGAACGCTGGGTTCTCACAGGCCTCTGATAGAACCCAACTTGCCAGGATGTTAAGATCAAACTACGGCGTGATCTTCATAATCCATTCGCCTAAATCAGTTCATTGTCGATCGCAGCGGAGAACGTGGAAGGGAGTGCATGTATCGCCCACGCCGATGAATCAGTGCGGATATGCGTAATCCGAGATTCGAATGGCATGTTCATGAATCACATGGCGTACCGGAATGATAGAGTGGGCGGTTATGACGTCACACAACTATTGAACTCACATGAATCAGCCTCAAACGGGTAAATTTATTTTTATTGCTTGTTTTCAGTGCCTATTCGCAACATTATTGTTGCCAATAGTCTGTCCATGACAAAACGTTGATTGTCCGAACTCCTCCGACGACATATCAGCGTTGTGGATCTCTGTCTAGAGAATGTTAGAAAAGTGCCAAGGTCGCGTGTTTCTACGTGTTTTTCTTCAATCTTTGATGGATAATATCATGAAAAATTCTACACACTTGCAAGTATTCGTTCTTCAGGATCGCAGATGAAATTGTGCTCGCATTTGTGTACAGATAATATGTTTATGCCATTAAAATTCTCAAGAAGACACGACATTGTCTAATAGTTCATCGATTTGAAGAAGTGTATGTACAAATAAAAATAGATATATGTGTGAGAGTTTCTTGTTAGAAGTAGGTGAATTGATGATCAACCATCATCCTATCCCCATCCGAATCCACCCCATCCTCCGAATCCTCCCAGACCAAATCCTCCGTTCCCTCCCCATCCGCCGTAGCCTCCGTTACCCCAGCCTCCGCCCCCTGGAATGAGAAATTCGACCAATTCCACTGAATTTCTTGAAAAAAAGAACATACAACCTAATGAACAAAATAGGTTTACTCACAACCTCTATTGCCACCCCATCCTCCGCCCCATCCTCCATGGTGATGGTGGCCCCCTGAAAGAAGAACTCAAAATATCTATGATCGAATATCTCAACAAGCTCTCCCCTATCTCTCAAGCATAAACACAATTTTAGATTCACTTACATCCGTGATGTCTCGCATCCACCGACTGGGTAGTCAGGAAGGCGATGAGAAGAAGTGCGACCGAAATCCTTGCCGAGACCATTGCTGAATAACAAGTGACGCCTGGTTCCAACACGTTTCCGGCAACCTTTTATCCAGCATCATTTATGGAGTATTTTCAACGCGCCATCGTCATTAGGAGGGCTATTTTTGGTTGAAATTCCTCCCCCGCTAGTTCCACCACACTGTTGACCCTCGTTCCCGGTCGCATGTAAAAGACGTTTAGGTGCTAGCGCAAGCGAATTCGAAAGTTCTAGACGTATCCGACACTTTTTTTTTATATCGCAGCGCAATCCCAGTTTCGAGATGTGTCTGATTTATCACAAATGGCGTCATCCAACCACTGACCTCTGATTTGTTGAGGGTCGAAACATATTCCTAAATGACTTTTTAATTTCTTGTTTACTGTACGTATTCACGCTATTCTCATCCAGTGATCCATTCCCCGATAACTCGTTCTCTTCCTTCCCCCAATCGTGCAACACCTCTAACTGCTGATCTCTATCAACAAAAGGTCTGGAAACATCGATCTCGAGATCATGCGTAATGCGTCGCAAAGTCTAGTGTTACACTTGGACATATCATTAGCTAATTGTGCAATTATGTGATCGATGATAATTTATCTGTAGATGGGTGCTAATGAGATGGTTTGGGGACAGCTAATATGACGGTTCACGAATGATAGACATCGTCGTCACCATCCTCCGCCCTTGCCTCCTCTTCCGTAGTGTCCACCATAGTCTCGACCACCGTATCCGCCTCTCCCTGAATGATTAATTATAATATTAAGAATAGTTCGACGATATGATCAGTTGCCTAACCCAAGCTCACATCATCCTCTCCCTCCCCATCCTCCGCCGCGTCCTCCCCAAGCACCTCGTCCTCCGTTTGCAAGAGAGCGTTTATTTTCACTCTTGATTTTCCGTAGTTTTTTCTGTAGTTCCTAGATAATTTACTTGGTACATTTCGTTATTCATACGAAATCGAATGAAAACAGCGCATTGAAAAGATAAGCGAATGACAAGAGAGCAAGAGCATTCCCACTGCGCTTCCACCACTGTGAGAGCCATGAAAGCGATTAGGATGAATGAAATATTTTCCGAGAACATTGTCTTGAGTGACTGATTAACATGGACACTTGGTCACTCTTTAATCCAGGAAAGGTGGTGGCTATCTTGAACGACAACATGGGCGATACGGTGCGGATGTGTATTGTTAAGAGACCGGATCGTTTATTTTGGAGCATTTCAGCCGCTGCCAAAAAAAAAACCAAAAAAAAAGCCAAAAAAAATGCAAAAGAAAAAAGTTACGCTCTAAAACTCTAAAAGTTTCTGTTTTTTGATCATAACTTTTTTCTTTAGCATTTTGGTGAGCTCTAGTATGAAAATTCGATTTCTACGGGTAAAAATACGTCAGAAACACCTATAGTCAGACAGTTCTGAGATTTCGACTTTTTGACCCAAAAATGACCATGAGCTGAAAAAAAGCTGAAAAAAATAATCATTTCATATAAATATGAAAAAGGTGTTTCAGACGAATTGTTGAGTGTAGAATACGAATTTCGCTATTAGAACTCATGAAAAAAAGAACTAAAAAAGTTATGATCGAAAAACTTCCAAAATTGTGACTTTTTTGGTTTTGATAAAATATAATCGGCTTCTGCATCCCTGACAGAACAGTTCGATATGTGATTACGATGCACACGGGCAAGATCTACAAAACGCATATATTGACTACCTGCGGTTTGGCCAAAAACTGACAACTTTATCCAAAAAATTGAAATGCAAAGTGGACAAATCGATTTTGGAGACACCTAGAAAATAATCATGAAAATAATCATAACAGAGCCCCAGGGCATCCCTTAATTAACGCAAAAGAGAAATTAGGTCTATCCCGATTGGTTGGAAAAAATATGATTTTTCGATCATTTTACCTTGTAATTCACTTTTCTCCCAGCTGCACGGCAGTAACAACAAATAAGTGACCGTATGTCAAATACGTGACCGAGACCCTCCTAGTACCCGAGTATGAGCTTGTGGTTCTCATTGCTAGCGCAACGGTTCCGGGGGTTGGTCCAAAATAACCGAGCCGGTCTCTTAAGACGACGACTCTGTTATTTTCGACCATTTTCGACCACCCTCCGGACACGTGCCCCCCGGAATGAGAATACTAGGCCCATCCTAGAGTATGATGTGTACATTAATTCAACATTTTACAAAACTCAATTTATTTCAAGTTGTTGGCTGGCCGCTGGCGGAAAAGTCAAAATATGTGTGAAATGTTTGAAAAATCATATCTTCGCAACCGAATTATATTTCTTAGATATATCAATTGCGTTATTTAAATGGTGCCCTAATACACTAAATCAACTATTATGATCGGATTTTGCTTTGTGCTAAAACCAATATTTCGAAAGTTTTTTCAGATCAAAATGGTCTGTTTTTAAAAACAGCATGCGCTCACCATGCGCATATTGTAAACCTCACAGGCATGCATCAAGATAATGAAAAGATGGAATAATCATGGACGTCGAAAATTGAAATATGTTTAAATGAAATTGCTCGACTGAGGGGTTAGGACACGAAAATCGTCCCTTAGGCTGAATTTTCTTGTAAATCAGTATTATTTCGACACCAATCAACATTTTTCAATTAATATAGTTGATTGACGTCAAAAAATCTGCATTCTGAACGTTTCTGGAAAAAATGATTTTGTAGATAAAAAAACCGATCTACAATTTTTTTGTAGATAGAAAAAAGATCTGCAAAATGTAAATTTTTTTCAAAGCTGCAAAGCTCTAGTTTGCAGGTATTATTCTTAACGATGAATAGCATATTATTTTTTCTCGACTCGACTCGGAAGCATTCGCATCATTTGAATACTTTTGCAAGTAATTGCTTACAAACTTGATATCTTTTTAGAGATTAATTTCTCATTCTCTAAGCGTAACATATATGAGCTTGAATTAATTAGCGAAAAAATAATTACCAATTCTTCAATAATAATAAGCCTTGCAAACTTGATTTTTGAAACTTTGAAATTTTGAAAATTTTGTAAATCGTTTTTCTATCTCCAAAATTTGTTTTTCCAGAAACGTCCAGGGTGAGGATTTTTCGACGTCAATCAACTCTATTAATTGAAAAATGTTATTTGGTGTCGAAATAATACTGATTTGCAAGAAAATTCAGCCTAAGGGACGATTTTCGTGTCCTAACCCCTCAGTTGAGCAATTTCATTTGAACATTTTTCGTTTTTCGACATCCATGATGGGTCCATCTTATCATTATTTCGATGCATGTATGTGCAGTTTACAATATGCGCATGGTGAGCGCATGTTGTTTTTAAAAGCAGGTAATATTGATCTACAAAAACCAAAAATAAATTTCAAATATTGATTTTGGCAATGCTCAAAATCCGATCATGACATCTGATATATTGCCTCAGGGCACCATTTAGGTAACGCTATTGACAAATCTTACCCTTCTAATTCGGTTAAGAAGATATGATTTTTCAAACATTTCACATGTATTTTAAATTTTCTGCCAGCGGCCAGCCAGCATCATGATGTAAATTGAATTTCGTAAAATATGGAATTAATGTACTCAGTATACTCGAGTATGGGCCTGTTGTTTTCATTCCGGGGGCAACGTGACCGGCGGGAGATCGAAAATAACCGAGTTGTCGTCTTAATAAATTACAATTTCGTTCAAATCAATAATTAATGCTGCATATGTTGGTGGTGAAAGCACAAAAAAAGGATTTGCAAAAAGCGGAGATCCCACACCATATGCAAAACTGAAAACCTCTTGCATGCCCTCCGCTCATCCACCACTGAGAGAGATACCAAGGATAGTAGCAAGAACGCAAGGACAGCCTTCGGAAAAAAACATGTTCGACTAGAATAATCGCCCTATCAAATAATCCTTTTTTTATCCAGGCATTTGAATACAAATTAGCAGGTATGTTTGCGTCACGGAGCGAAGGTGTATAATATATACCTCTTTATTCCAACGTGAAATAGTGTGATTGAATATAAAGAAACGAATTTGAATTATGGCACAATATGTAGTTTAAAGTAAGCTGGAAAGTCGTTCAGCGTCCCCATCCGCCATATCCTCTGTAAGGGTAGCCACCATATCCGCCATAGCCTCTGTTACCGTAGCCTCCATATCCGCCATACCCTCCGTAAGGGTAGCCTCCATATCCATAGCCTCTGTTACCGTAACCTCCGCCATCTTAAAAAATATTCAATCATGAGCACTCACAAATCGAAAAGAAATCTCTATTCCACTGCATCCACACAGAGCTCACTAATTTTGGTGCATCAACATTCGGGTTTGAAGGAACACTAGCCAAAATGATCAATCTGCTTTACTTACAGCCACCGTATCCTCCCCATCCTCGTGGAGCTCCCCCTGTAAGAAGTGATTCTCAGTGAGAAAAGATTAAACTATGTATCTCCCATAACTTTGTTGCGAAAGGATGATTCTATCATACAACTAAACTATTTCTGAATGGATTTTCGAGTAACTTTTTGCATCGCTCACATCCCCACTGTGCTTCTACAACAGTCAATGCCATGAAGGCGATGATGAGAAGGACGATGGATATTTTTGCTGAAATCATGAAAACTTGAGAACTTGAGAATTTCGTTGTTGCCTCGAGCCTTTTATCATATACAGGGTTGTTTTGTTCCAATGTCATGATGGATGAACATTTCAATTTCTTGCTCACTCGTCCAATACGCACTCGCGAGCACCAAGGGGTCATGATCTGCGTAAACACAGAGCACGCGGAACGAAATATGTCAACCTGATTATAACTGACATTTGATTTTTACGGAGATTATATGGATATATATGGATATGGGTATATATATATATGGATTTTTACGGAGAGAAATAACGGGCTCTTATACCGACCGGAAAAGAGCCCGTTATTTCAGTGCTCCTAAGAGAAAGTCATCGTATGTTCTTCATTCTTCTCTCGTTCTAACTCAGTATCACAATTATCGCAGTTATCACACCAATGGATGTGAGAGATGCATGAACTACCCACGCTGATGAATCACTATGAATCTTTGTGATCCGGGATTCGAACTACGTTCGTCATTGATGAATCAACTTGCGCATCGTCACGACTGAATCTGCAGTCATAACTTCACACACCAACTGTCCTCAACTGAATCAATAACGGTTATAGATAATACTGCCATTTCATTACTTGTTTCTGTTCACTCTACGCTTGTTGTCATCTCAATATTGTAGCAAAGACAAAACGTAAATGTATGTTTCAGAACTTGTCCAATATGCCATCCTGGTCAACAGAACATACGATATGGCCGCGTGTTTTAACAAATGTTGTCCCTGACAAGTAATATGTAGTGGAGTTACATGAACTTTCATTTGCAATTTTCTGAGCATTACGAGAAGGTTTTCTTGAATTTCTGATGGATTCATTCTACCATGAATTTTGGACGATTGAGCATTTATTGAACACACTGTGCGAATATAGTCCAATACTTCAAGATCGAGAAAAATGTATGTCTAACTAATATATTATTTTTTGCAGTAGTCTTGGATTGGTTAGCATGACGACCATCTTCACACAACTATCCCCACAAGAATCCCCATCCTCCGAGTCCTCCCAATCCAAATCCACCGTTGCCCCATCCGCCGTTACCTCCCCATCCACCATAGCCTCGATTGCCCCAGCCTCCTCCGCCCCTGGAATGAATGTAGATCACATAACGATTATTCAAAAATCATCAGAATGAATTTGATGGGGTGTTCGTTTTTTCTCTATTGTTCCGAAAAGAACGGATAAGTTTGTCAATCTAAAAAAAACAGCAAAAAACCCACATCCATTGTTCCACCCTCCTCCCCATCCGCGGCTGCCCCCTGCAAAGCTACCAGTGATACATTTGCAGACAAACGTGCTTGATGATGTTCGAAGTTTTAATTGTTCACGGCTTAGTTATTTTCTTTGAGAATTCCCATCTGCAGTACGTACCAGTAACCGATCCGATTCAAAACCGAAAAAATGCTCAGAATAATTTTTCGAGAAATAAAATAGCATAAATAAACGTCATTCTCACATCCTTCTCCTCCATGGTGATGGTGGCGGCCTTCCACTACCGAATCGGCCATTATGGACATCAGAAGAAACGCCATCGAAATATTCTCTGAGAACATTACAAATGACGAATTGTTCCAGCATGTTTCCAGAATCCTTTTATCCAACAGCATTTATCGGGTATTTTCACCCGACGTGGTCGGGCGGATGTCTATTTTTGCCCCTTCTTCGCTCGTTCAACACCCACCACACTGTTGATCTCTATTCTCAAAGAACACGGAGACACGGAGACACTCAGATTGAATCAAGATAATGGGCTCGAGGGTCAATTCATATGGATGTGCTCATCAGTAACTGGATAAATTTTCATTTTTTTCTTAAATCTCTTTCGACGTGTACGCTAGGATTCGGATTCAGTTCTAGTATGGCGTCACCTAACCATTAACCAATGATTTTGTGGATCGAAAATAGTTCCTAAATTGCTTTTGTATCTCTTGTTTCTTGGGCACGTTCACTCTATTCTCGTCCAGTGATCCGTTTTTCTGCCTTTAATTTTATTTCCCGATCATGCACTTCTACACCTCCTAATTGCTGATCTCTATCAACAAAAGGTCAGAAAACATTGATAGAGATCATGTGAATGTGCCCATCTCTAGTGTTACACATACGACCTTCTCTCTCTCTCTCTCTCTCTCTCTCTCTCTCTCTCTCTCTCTCTCTCCATGCAGCGAATAACAAACAACGCTCAGATGATCAAGAATAATTTATCTGTACATGGGAGCTAATCTTGATGAGTTTGGACGTCGTAGCGGGCAGATAAGTAATCAACGTCCCCATCCTCCGCCCCATCCTCCTCTGCCGCCGTATCCACCATAGCCGCCTCGACCACCGTATCCGCCACCCCCTGAATGGTTGACAATGTAAAAAAGGTTTGACGAATTAATCATGTTTAAATTTTGAAAAAGTTTACATCCTCCTCTGCCTCCCCATCCGCCACCGCGTCCGCCCCAACCACCTCCTCGTCCTCCGTCTGAAAAGAACAGAAATAGGAAATTTGTTTGGAAAGTAGTCTCTCTTGCAAAATCGTGTTTACTTTCTGTGAGTCTCGCCTACTCATGCAAACATCGTGCATGGAGAATGGTTTTCAACTACACACATCGCACAATCATCAAATGAACAACAAGTTCTTCGTTTTAGAAATAACATAATATTCAAATGTATCATTATTTCGTTGCGCCCCCATGCGTAGAAAAAATCTTTTAAAAAATAAAATATATAATGATGAAAGGGGAATTGACTCACATCCCCACTGGGCGTCCACCACTGTGAGAGCCATGAAGGCGACTAGGAGAAGAACGAAGGAAATCTTTGCTGAGAGCATCGTCTTGAGTGACTGATTGACATGGGCACTTGGTCACTCTTTTATCCAGGAAAGGTGAATGCGATCTCGCCCGATAACATGGTCGATCTGATGCGGATGTGTTTTTTTTGATTCATCACCCACTCGGCCAATGCACTATCAACGCCGGGGGTGACTCGCGCCCTCTCTCCTCATTTGGCACTCTCCCTTTTTTCATGAGAAGAGCGTGTTTTCCTTTCGCGCCATTGCACGTGCCGATTAGAGTGCTCTCAGTTGGGCGGACTCCTGAAGATGTGCACTTCGCAAAATAATTTTAATTCCTAATGGGCTGTTGCTGATAATGACACACCAGCATTTCGGCCAACAAAGTGAATGATGCAGATCAGATCTCTGATGCAGATCTTCCCCTTACTTCCAGGAATTAATCTGATGATGATTTGTACTCCATCAGCAAGTGATGGGATATGACAGAAACATGACGCTATCGCACCAGACTCTCATGTAATCACTGTAAAATAATGATTGTGACCATTTCGGAGAATTGAATGCAGGCCCTATCATTCGACCATTACATTATATTTCAATCGTTCAACGAATGCTGTCTGCAAATTGCAATTCTGGAGCACGATAAATTGGATTCTGCATTATGCATCAATTAGAACAAAATATGTTGAAGAATTATGGAAACGTATGAAACCATGTTTTGCAGAGACGATGAGGTAAATATGGTTGAGATGGTCAAGGTCGGAAATGCAAACAGTGTTACCTCGTTCACGAAGACCATAACTGTACCTGGCGGCGAAAATTTTCGAACCAAGCAATGTGAGTGATACATGGTGTCAGATACCCCTCGCACCGATGCATTACTATACATTCTCCAAAAAAAGGTCGCCGGCGGCGTGCACATCTATGTATGACGAATACTACAGTCCCGCAGAGTCTCCGCCCCAACAAGTGGGGGCACCGAGGGTCACCGTGGGTCACCCGAGGTCACCCCGACTTTGAGGCGGCGTTAGACCCCTTCAAAATGCGAGTTCGACTTACTATTTTTGGCTATGGGCTTTTCTCACGTGGGTCAATGGATCTGTGAAAGCAGATTTCCGAAATTTGCATTTTGAGCTACATTCTGAGACGTCATAGTTTTGCACTCCTCTCCTCCTCTCTCCTCATTTCCATAAATGACCGCTCCCTCGAAAGGTGAGAGTGAGGAATGGGTGAGGGGAGTGGAGGGGAGGGGAGACGGGTCAAAGATGACGTCTCAGAAAGTAGCTCAAAATGCAAATTTCGGAAATCTGCTTTCACAGATCGACTGACCATCATGAGAAAAGCCCATAGCCAAAAATAGTAAGTCGAACTCGCATTTTGAAGGGGTCTAACGCCGCCTCAAAGTCGGGGTGACCTCGGGTGACCCACGGTGACCCTCGGTGCCCCACTTGTTGGGGCGGAGACTCTGCGGGACTGTATTATCCAGTATGCTATGATTTCTTGCTCGGAAGTGTTTGGAAAGTCATGGTCATCATTCCGTAGTTAGCTGTACAATAATCGGAATGTACAGGACTTTGCAATCGGAAATCTTGAAATGGTAATTTTATGATTGCTTTGGAATATATTGAAAAGATGCCATCATCCCCATCCTCCCCCGAATCCACTGTTGCTAGCAATCCTAACAAAAATATGAATTATTAATGGTAAATCTTTCGGAATATTCAGATCTCTTTTTTCGACTTACTTTCATAGGTCATCCATTTCCTGATTTTTCCAACTTAATACAAAAAAATGCAAAATATTCACTGATTACGGGAAGATTGAAGGTCGGACCAATGGATGGGCATTGAGGAACATATCCACATGTTTTTCGATTCCTTGTGAATATGTACTTGATGAAAGGGTGAAACGGCGTTCTGACAACCAGTAAATATATTATCTATGTACCTGTTGATCACGCTAATAAGCAATCATGGTCAATAACAAAATACATATTAAAATACCTACGATATGAACCTGCTCTGCAGAGAAAATTAGGTAAATGTGATAACAAGAAATGGTCAGAGTTGGAAGAACACTCTGTTCTCTGCTGTATTTGTAATGTTACTCTCTACACTACATTTCAATTTGTCAGCATAATAACATGCATTTTGTTTCGAGCATTGCAACTCTTTCCTATGAGCAGAATACATGATTTTATCAATGTAAAACAGGACATCCTGAAACTAAAATCGAAATAGTCGGGAACATTCAGCGTCCCCATCCTCCCCCAAATCCTCCGTTTCCTCCGAAGCCACCGCCTCTGTTTCCGCCCCATCCCCCTTGCTCTCTGCTGCCTCCTGAATTAAAATCACTGATATTCCTTCGATTACAGTTGATACTGTTAATTCTAGTCGTCTAGTCGAATTTATTGATATCATATTTACCTCATTTTCTAAGAGTAAGAGTATCAAGAGTATCAAGAGTATCCTGTCTAGTTGAACATTGTGAGCAACCGTTCCGATTTAGTGTTCATATGGTAAACTGGTAGACCAAGAACTGTTAAACCAATTCCTGGAAACCACGTTCACATGAGCAATACTTATTCAGAGAAAAGCAGAATAACGTACCGCCTCTGCCCCATCCTCCTCCACCTCGGCCTCTCTCACGACTGCGTCCGCCTCCTCCTGTAAGAGCAATCATGGTGGAACCGTTTACTTCCATCCCCAGTTTATGTTTTGCCTGCTCCTTTAAAATCTACACTTTGCAATCGGAAATCTTTAAATGGTAAATATCAGGAAAACGATGGTCGATGATAATAAGTCAAAAAAATTAGATGAAGTCGATAAATGTAACAAAAAACGTGAAAATAGCTCACTTCCCCATTGCGCGTCTACCACTGAGAGTGAAATGAACACGATTATAAGAAGAACGAACAGGAACTTCATCGAGAGCATATTATGAGGGCTGACCTTTTCATCTTTTTTATAAATAAAACAGCTCTAGGAATCGAACTACAGGCGGATGTGGTGCCCATCCATCTATCCACCCCATGTACTAACTCCGTGTGACCAGTGGATTTTTTTTTGCAAGAAATGGTTAGATCAGGCAAATATCAGGAAAACGATGGTCGATGATAATAAGTCAAAAAAATTAGACAATCTTATGCAGGTGCAATAGACACTTGTAATCATTAGATGCAGTTATATTTCGCTCTTCTGTAAAACGAAACGTTCAAATTCGAAGAAATTTATTTTACGAGAGCGTCAGATGATAATTGTCTTTATCATCTGGACATAGGAAAATCTTCACAGAAATGATTCATCACATCTTTGAGATCATCAGGGTCCCCATCCACCAACCTCGCAAGACAGGTGTATGCTAAATATGTCAAAATTGTCTCATCTTTTATTTCCGTTCATCCATTTCCTGATCTTTTCCGGATCTATTAATTTCTTGCAAAAATATTCACTGATCACGGAAGGTTATTGGGCCGAATAATCGATGGGTATCAAGAAACGTATCCTTTTTTTCTCAATTCATTGAGAATATAATATTTTCTCGATGAAATGGTGAAACACCGTTCATTACAGTATGTAAAATTCTCTACGAATTGCCTGCCCGTCATTGATCTCATCTCACTTCCCAATGCCCATCTACCACTGAGAGCGAAACGGAAGCGAAAACACATTTAGTGATTGACCGTTTACTCCTTATATCGAGAAATATTCTCAAGGAATCGAAAAAAAGGCGGATACGGTTGTTTTTCTTTTTATTCGCATCGATCATTCCGTACTATCTCCGCGTTATTAGCTGATGCTTGTTTGCAGAAATACGTTAGATCAGGGAAAGATCACGAAATATGTGGACGATAAAAATAAGACGAAACTAAGAAACGATACGGGGTAGTACGATGGTCAAATGCTCTCAATATATTTAGTTCTCTCTCAGAAAAACTTCTTGGTCTTTGCAATTTCGCTCGGCTGTAAAACGAAATGTTCAAATTCGAGGACTGTTCTTATACAAAAGATTCAGCAATACGATATTAAATTTACCATCTGAACACCGGAAACTTTATCACAGATATTATGCATAGCATCTTCGATATCATCAGCGTCCCCATCCTCCACCAAAGTTGCCGTTGCCGCCCCAGCCGCCGCCATTGCCGCCCATGTTGCCTCCCCAGCCACCGTTGTTGCCCCATCCTCCACCTACAATAGTGAGGTTTATATTGGTTTCGGAATGAAGATTCTACTTCCATACTCCGGAATAATGACGCACTAGAAACGTCTGTTTTTTTTCTAAAATATTGTTCATATAATTTCTCGATCATTCACAAACGCTCAGTCTTGACTGCCGATACTGGAAGGAACGCCCTAATCATACTATCGAATTTTCGATGCAAATCGCATCAGGCGTACGGTCTTCCGAAGACTCGATCGCCTTACAAAAGAAGTGAGCCTCACCTCGTCCTCCTCCTCCGCCCCAACCACCACGCTCACGACTCCGACCGCGCCCTCCACCTCCTACAAGTGGATTTACCATTATCAGTAAGACAACACTTGATTTCCAACACATTTTGTCGCTAGCCAATAGTCAAATGGTAATGCGAAAAGAACGAGGAATGACAACTCACTTCCCCATTGTGCGTCCACAACTGAGAGCGAAACGAAGGCAATTAGAAGAAGAACGAGAACGACTTTTGATGTGAGCATGGTTGGCTGAGTGATCACTACACTGTTTGTTCCCCTTTTACCCAGAACATGGATGAACAATTCGCCGCACAAACAACTTGTTTCTTGATGCCCAGCTCATTCCAATGGAGTTAAAATACGAGAAGGAATCTCTTCAGTCTCCACGTTCTTGTTGGCAACGGCAGGTGAAGAGAGTGTTAGGATAAGGGAGATTTCATGTTTTTCACTGCATCGGCCGCTCTTCGATCTCTTTTCCTTATCATCGTTCATTTCCTCAATGTGAAGAAAACAAAGGATCCACCCTCGCATTGAGCGAATGGACGGCCAGATAAGATGATGGGATACTTTGACGTTTGCCTTTTTAGTTGTTCAATTCTGAGTGAAATTCGATTTTGCGACTAAAACTCGTTCAGACATTTGATGACATCAGTAAAATCCCACCTTAGGACTTCTACACTGTCTTTATCTTGTCGTTGTATACAAATCCAGATATTTAACAATGTATCTTTCTGGACGACTGTTTAATTTCTAGTTTATTCTTAAATTTGTTCTTTTCTTCAGGCTGAAATGGGCAACTCCAAAGTCAACAGCAAATCAACTATCGTTAAGAAATGTACCTTCTCGCATTTATGAGTAAACTTCGGTCTCGTCTTGAATTTTCTGATGATATGCCTTTGAGAAGATTGCCGAGTCGGCAATGCCGACATGTTCTGATCTATATGATCGCATTTCGCAATTGAATTCAAATTTGGCCCCTCTACTACCCACATTCCGCCACGAATGGTTGCCATACGTGTCCACCATTGGTTGCGTATCGTACAACCCGGAACAACACAGTAGCAGACTTCCGTTCTGACAGCGTAAGGTCAGGGACCTTGATTGTTTAATTTTTTTAGGAATGTTTTGTTTTATGTTTTTTTCCGCAAGGCCCTACCCCGAGTTCGGTCAGCAATCATTGTGCATCATACCTAAGATATTGCCTGTGTCAGAGATACTTGAAACAAGAGAGATTGGTCATATCTGATCGGTACACGTATGATCTGTGGCATCAGGAAACAGTCGTCTGTTAATTCAGAAACATTCCGGAACTCTGGGTAAAAGGCTACAAAACACTGCAGTAATCAGTTAGTAGGAAAATAATGCTCCGCATCAACGTTTCCGTTCTTCTACTGCTCATTGCCTTTGTCAGGCTCTCCGTTGTAGATGCACAGTGGGGAGGAGGTACGCTTCACATTCTTTCCAATTTTTACTTTTACTAACATTATACAAGAATCCCATTTCATTGATGTTTTTGGATATAATTTATTCGTCTTCTATTCGTCAAGAAAGTGCCCGAATGTGCGAAAATCTGTCTTCAAATCATCATTCTTGACCACTGAATTTTAGGGGGAAGAGGAGGCGGATGGGGAATGAACAGTGGAATGGGTGGAGGAGGATTCGCAGGTCCAATGGCAATGAGGATGATGGAATTAGGGCAGCTGGAACGGATGGCTGGCGAATTTGGTGGATTCGGACGTCGTTAGCCCCATCATATCCTCAGTGTTCGAGCATCAAATGATAAAATAATTATTATATCAACACATTGCTAGTTGATTTGGACGACGATGATTGATCTACTAAGGGTCTACTACTTCATACAGAAGAGAAAATAGTGTTCCTTCGACCCTACCCATTTCCTGTTATCATATTTACATTTTTCTGCAAAACAGGTTGCGATTGTGGGTATTTTGTTTCGTATTTTGTTATCGTGTTCGGAATCTCCATCCAAGCCGGACTGGTCACCGTGTGATGGGTATGACCTACTAAGATGTTTGGCCTCTCAGATCCTAGGCTCGATGACTCTCGTTCTGAGATAGATTATTCGAGTCTGGAGGGCACGACCTCAAAGAAGAAACTAGAACACGCACGGACTAACGTCTACCAGTGAGAATCTTCTACGAGCAATGCCACCCAAAGCCCTAACCTACTCGGAGGATCGGAACACTTTCTCCAGCGATTGATTCGGCCTGTGATAAGGAAAGAAGACCGATCCCTCGACCCCGACCCAGACACAATGGCTATGTTGAAACGAGAAGAACGACCCCAATCGGATGCCCCATCTTGATCAGCGCCCAGAAAGCGACACTGATAAATTCTGATTCTGATTTGTTGTCGATCAGGTCGCTCATCAGAGTGATATGGAGAATAATTTGTGATAGATTTAACCACCGAAACTGACGATATGTCCAAGCAGCACACAGGGCATTGAACGTTCCAAAAACTGATAAAGTAAAGCAAAGCTACTTTTATTTTTGTTGCACGCTAATCCATATTTAACATTTTCTTCATAATTGCAGTCATTGTGTTACAAACATTGCAACTCGTTCCAACGTGAAACATGCACGCTTTTATTAATGTAACATCGGTCATCCATTTACAATCAAGACATTATAAAGCAATCAGCGTCCCCACCCTCCTCCAAATCCGCCATTGCCTCCCCATCCACCGCCTCTATTTCCGCCCCATCCGCCTCGCTCTCTGCTTCTTCCTCAAATAATACCACTCATTCGTTATCAAGTGCTATTCGGGAGGAAATCTTATCAGCATACTCGAACCACCGTTTATCTCTACAAAACCCATGGCTATTCGAAGAAACATAGTAACTGACCGCCTCCTCCTCTGCCTCCGCCCCATCCCCCGCCTCCTCCTCTTCCTCCGCCCCAACCGCCTCTCTCCCTACTGCCTCCACCCCCTGAAAGAAAGTTCGCATGTTCGATTTTAGCGCGATGAATAGCGAAACACGGTGGAAAGAGTGAAAGCAAAAGTAACTCACTTCCCCACTGCGCGTCAACCACTGAGAGTGAAACAAAAGCGATTAGAAGAAGGATGAACAGGCACTTTGCAGATAGCATATTTGCAACTGGCTGACTGAACACTGTTTCTTCCTTTTATCATGGGAATATTTTCAAGGAATCGAACAACATGCGGGTACGATTAGTGATACTCATCCATCATTCCGGCCAACTATTTTCGCATTGTCAGTGGATGTTTTTTTGCAAGAATGTGTTAGATCAGAGCAAGATCAGTAATTGGACGATGAACAAACTTCGAAAATAAGGAAGAAGATCTTCGAAAATATGGGACAGGTTGTGTGGTGATCAAAGAACTCTCTGATCTCGTCAATAGTTTCGCGCTTACATTTTCCATTGTAATATTTGGAAATACAAATCTGAAAGGATGCATTTTTCCAAGTTTAACGAGCTGTTAATTTTTCGAAAGAAATTCCTTTTCGTCATATTCAGTGCATAATGAGGGAATTAGTTTATTGTAGATTATTTTTGACAAAAAATGTTGATCGCAAGGTCATCAGCGTCCCCATCCTCCATTGAATCCGCCGTTGCCGCCCCATCCTCCTCCTCGGTTTCCACCCCATCCACCGTTGTTGCCCCCTGTAGAGATGAGTGGATGATACATTCTTCAGTTATCAATGGATATATTGACGAGAAAAGAATGTTGAAAACTCACAACCGCCACCTCCACGATTTCCGCCCCAGCCACCTCTCTCACGACTGCGACTTCGTCCGCCGCCCCCTGTCAATCATAACAATAAATAACGTGCAAACGATGAATATAGAGAGAAGGCACAATTTATTGCATCTACGAGGGTCTCCTATGGAGAACCGCACAAAAACAAATCTCACATCCTCCTCCTCGACCACCCCACTGAGCGTCTACGACGGTGAGAGAAACCAAGGCGACCAGCAGGAAGACGAACAGAATCTTTGCCGAAATCATGATCATGATCGTCTGATTCCACCATTGATCTGTATCCTTTTATATGATTCGCGATGGAATGTACCAACAGCAATTGGATGGATCCCAAATGATCATTGATGTCCCAATTACCACCCCCCCCTCTGCAATGTATTTCCTGGTCCATATTCCATATTTCTGTTACCAGGATGTTCGTCTCAGAATCTTGTTCAACAAATTTACAATCCAATATGTTGCAAAAATTTGCGTGCAAAGTTTTCGTTGAAAAATATATTCACAGATGGAGTAATTCTGATGAATGAGGTGGTAGAAACGTGAATTATAACGTCAAGAGGAATATTCAAGATCGATAGCTGCCGGTATCTGCGAGTATGTGATCCAGTCATCGTTTATTTTAGTCCGGTTCGGATATCAATAGTTTATCTTTATGAAATAGGAAGCTGCATGGTCTACATAGCATGTCAAATCTGACACCCGCCTATCGTCCCCATCCTCCTCCTCCCATGTTTCCTCCCCATCCGCCGGGTCCGCCCATATTGCCTCCAATGCCGCCGTTGTTGCCCCATCCTCCACCTGCAATGAAGTTCGTATGGGCAGTTCTTGAACTGATAAGTATACTGCATATCCAAGACACACTAAATACTTTTTTCCTCATTACTCGATCCCCGCATCCTTATTTTTTTATTAACCTCATTGCTGCACATTAGACTTCGCGAAATTTGTAATATATATCCACAGACTTTGAGAGTATCACATGGGTCCATTTCAGTGAATGATTATGAAGGATAAGTTAGCCTCACCTCTTCCTCCGCCTCCGCCCCATCCGCCTCTTTCACGACTGCGACTGCGTCCGCCTCCTCCTGTAAGGAAAAATGATAAAAGCAAATTTATTCCAACTATTTATTATATTTATAACTTCGCCTCCTAAGACAGGCCAATTGTTGAGCATACTGGACACGAGGTAAATATTAAGGAAATTGTACACGATGAACAATCTATCACCGAACTAGAGTTCGAAATACGGGTAATCATCTCTTCATTACACACACACTCTCGCTGCTCAACCGGTCTAGAGTGTGTGAGAAATGAAGAGACGATTACCCGTATTTCAAACTCTAATAGTTTCTTCTTAATTAATGGCATAATGTTTGCCTTCGACTTACTTCCCCATTGTGCGTCCACAACTGACAGTGATACGAATGCAATTAGCCCAGATCATTCCGAATCAGTCAAGATACGAGAAGTGCTCTCTTTGTTCGACATGCTCTCTTCCGATCATATCTGGATCCGAGAGTGTTTGAATGCAAGAGATGTTGTATTTGTTGGTCGCCGACTGATCTATTTACCTTATCATCGTTTTTTACACGGTGGACTGTTGACAGCAAGATTCCGCAAAGAATGTGATTGGAAATGGACAAAACAACTGATCCTCCCTCGCATTGAGCGAATCGAAATCAAAATTAGATGATGTACGAATTTGACTTTTGATTATTCAGTTATTTTTTCTCATTGGCAAAAAGTGCTTCAAAATACAAAAAAATTCGGAATGGTCACTTTATCGATCAAGTGCTGCGATCGGACATCGAATTTGACATTATTCTGTCCGAGTTGGCAGGAACAGATTCTGGATTTAGGTTTTATAAGCTCCTCAAGGTTCTGAGTTTGTAGGATCACATGCTACGGCCCGTAACCAACGGGATGGGAAATCGAAGTGTCCGAGAATTTGCTTATTGATCCAGGAAGTTTGGCATTACACGTCATTGGCTATTCCGTACCAGTACACTTGTTCCATCAATCCTTTTTTGCAACTCACGTCAGAAATAAGAATTTTACAGAGTTAATTGAAATATAAGGGTGAGATTGGTCATCTCTGGTCGCTACGCGTCTGATCACTGACCATCCAGGATATTTGTTTTGTCGATTTAGTACATTCCGGATCTCTCGATAAAAAGACGATGCAATACTGTAGAAATCATAGTGTCAGAATACGATGTTCGCCGCTAATATTTCTTTCCTTCTTCTTCTAATAGCCTTCGTCGGGATGTCCGTGGTGGATGCTCAGTGGGGAGTACCCGGTCAGTGAGCTCTCTAGGTCTGACTTACTAATATTAGGTACTCGGCCCACGTAGCCCGCGTTTTTGCCTTTTTTAAGCATGCCGCCGCCTTTGATATTCCAGCCGACCATTTGTCATATTCTATAGATTATCTTCCCCGTAAAGATTTTCCTTGCAGGAGGAGTCGACCAGGGTTGGGCGAACAGAGGAATGGGAATGGGAGCGCAATATTCAGGCATGGGAATGCAACGAGGCGGAATGGGACGTTGATCGAGCAGCGGAGTGTCCATTTCGATTATACTATGGCAAAAACAAATGATAAAATGATTATCTATTCATGAAAATTCAATTTGAAAGCTACTGTCTAACATTCAAATGAAATTATTTGAAGAAAGGGAACAGTGAAGGAATCTGGGCTCTTATGTTCCCTACAGTATATCACATGGTATGCTATTGAACGTCTAGTTCGGCGCATCTTGAATTGTACTGTGCCTATAAAAAAAGCGGAACTCGCTTATTCCGGTATGGAATTGATCGACCATAATTTTGTATTTGTGACACCGTTGAGGTATCCAATCAAACGCTGTGAAAAGTTCACTCGCGCTAATTTTGCCGTTATCCATTTTGCATTCTTTCAGAAAAGACAAAATAAATGAACATCCCTCGCATTGAGCGAATCGAAGGCAAAATCGGAAGATGTACGAATCTGATAAATCGATCAAATGCTGCTTTGGGACTTTAAACTGGCTTTATATTGGTATAAGAATTGATAGAAACGTATTACATATTTTAGACTTATCCTTTCATCAATACACTGGTCGTGCAGGATGGTAGCCACGAATGGGAGGTGATCGGACGTTCGAGTGCAACGTTTCGGTATAATTGCTTGTTGATAGACTCGGAAATTTCAAGTCAATGGTTATTCTGCACTATTACACGTCCAGCTATCAATCTCACGAACCTGACCTCGGAGATGGGGTAGGGTGGCGAAAATAATTTAATTACAGGAGTGATTGAGTGGTGGCGACGCGTCGTATCAGTGACCATGGTCAATACGTCTGTTTATGGATTGAGTACATTCCGGAACTCCTAATATAACGTCTATGGAACAGTGTAGAATTCAGTGTGTCGGAATACAATGTTCGCTGCTAAGATTTCATTTCTCCTCCTCCTACTGGCCTTCTTCGGGCTCTCCGTTGTGAAGGCGCAGATGGGTGGCGGTCAGTTGCCTCACTAGTTCTCATTGCTTACTAGTATTGGCTAGTGGCCCGCGTCGGCCCGTGTTCTCTGCTCCACATCTCGGGAAATAAGGAGGGGCTGCGGTTCGAATAGAGAAAACCACTGCATAATATATATGATGAAGTACAGATGCGCATGATTATCAGCATGCGGTCATCGCCTACAATATCTCCCGTGTTATGGTCTTACTTTCAGGAGGAGCAGACCGTGGTTGGGCAACCAGGGGAATGGGGATTGGAGCTCAACAAGCAGGCATGGGCATGCAACAACTGGGACAACTGCAAGGCATGAGAGGTGGATTTGGTCGCTAATCGAGCAGCGAGTGTGACATTCGATGTTGTATTTTCAAATGATATATTTATTATTCATACACGTGTTTTTTTTAAAATTGAAAGTGTATTTTTCATTGAAGATTGCGGTATTGAATGATTTATCATCACACATTAACTGACGCTATCGAAAACGCAAAATTCATGTTTTTCTCGCTCGATTCGAATCACGTTTGATCAACGAAATGTTCGATAACAATCACCTGATTGCAATTAAAATATGCCTGAATGAAACTTGCATCTCATGTTTGTCTAAGTAAGTCTTCACCTTTGATATGAATTGTTCAACAGAAGATGGATTAAGATTGCGACCATCGAATTATTCACAAATGCGAATGTCACACAGGGTGCGCCATAATTATGGCTACTAAATTTCAAAGCATTGCATAACAAATCCTAATAGAGGTATTGAGTTCTTAGTTTTGTTGTGGGTTCCACATAATATAACTATTCGGGGTTTCAAGTGATCTTGTTAATTCTCGTTTGAATAGGATTTTTTTGTAACTGGCCGTTCATTGTTTTTGAGCGTTGTGTCACTGATACACTTGGTTGTGTGCATGGTACTTTCAAACCGATAGTCCATGGGCTTAATAGGCCATACTATTATATTAATGAGGTCATATGTAATTGAAGGTAGAAAGATCAATGTCGAGCTTCACTCCCACAGAACGTGAGGAAACCAGAAAGAAGACCCTACACACACGCATTTTAGTGATAATCGGAGACTATTATTCTAGCTTAAAAAAACATCAGACCTGGTAGAAGCAATGTTTACTAGGAATATTTCATGCACAAAAAATTAGAAGGTGGTTAGACCAAGAATTGAAGAAAAATGGCTCCTCAAAGTTGTGAGCAGATTCGCAAGTCCACGACTTTAATTTTTTTTAGCGAAAAAATATTTGCTTGATCAGGCCACATATCTTCAGTATTGAAAGTCATGGTTATCAGCCTTGATAATCTCTTCTCTAATTAGACAAGTTATTTTAACGGCTAGACTCTACGCGTAAAAGATAAATCACGAAATACAGATAATCGAAAAAAAATTAAAATTAAAAATCGTGAAAGAAACCGAGCGCTATTTGATTCCATCCAATAACACATATAGTGAGGTTATCATGTCCTATTAGTAATGTGTTGGCATGGATCATCTTCATGCATGTCTGTGAGAGAATGGACAAGTATTCCATTTGAATAGCGAATTCCTCGTGTACAGCCTCTCCGAAGGGATTCGGAAAATTAATTGGTGGTCAGCACATATGAAATCAATTATCGCATTGTCGATGCAGTTCTATAGCTGTATGGACGACCTTCCAATGTTACTAATTTGAGAGTTGAAAGTTGAAACATTACTAGTTTTGTAGTAGCTCTGGTCCAAACTAGTAATTCTGCTACGGACTTCACGCCTTCATCTCAGTACACTTCCGATCGCTACTAGAAATTACGCAATCGATGGATAGCCAATCCATGTTATTTTTTCGTATGTACATACCTTCACTAGAAACTAATACAAACATCGGAACATGGCTGTTGATTTCAGCCAAATAAATTGGCTTTGAAAAAAGTAGTTATAATTATGGCGCACCCTGTAGTAAATCTAATCGTCTGAAGAAATAGGTTGTAACGGAGGTGTTTTCCATAATTTTATTTACACTGTGAATTTCCATGTTTTGATTTACACTGTGAACATTTACCATGGACTTGTATGAAGATTCAAGACAAATTTTTGAATCTATCTCAGAGAGTTGACTGGATTTTTCATCGCGAATGCACACTATCGGTATTCAACGCATGTGGAATTATTGTCAAGGTGCAAGGTACCGATTATTGCTAGAGCAGTGCACTCAACCGATTCAAATCTTGTCATTAATTCTAGAAGGAAGTGACTGCGCGAGAAAGTACTTGAGTTCAGAAAGCGACTCGAATAGCTTGCTAATTAATATGAGGCCGTTTGCGTTCAACGGGGTCTGGAACATTAAAAAATCGGATCATTATATGTGCCGCCAACTCGTGTTTTTTGAAAAAACTTTTTTCTTTCAACTTCTCAGGATCTCTAACATCGAAATTCAGATTCTGCGTAAAAAATACGTCAGAAAAACCTAAAGTCAGCTATTGTTGAGAATATGACTTTTTTGGCCCAAAACTGAATCTCGACGACGACGTCAGGGTCGAAAAAGTCATATTCTCAAAAATACCTGACTTTAGTTTTTTCTGACGTATTTTCTCACGTAGAATCTGAATTTCGATGTTAGAAATCGTGAAACGTTGAAAGAAAAAAGTTGTGATCGAAAAACTTCAAAAACGCGAGTTGGCGGCACATATAGTGATGTAATCCTGCACAATACAAGTCAAATGCTTCGTCCTTAGAACCAAAATGCTCAGAAAAAGATTCTCTTTCAAATCATATCAACAACTAGCGCACATATCAATAGGTAAAAAATCGACTTTTTCTCAAAAACGAAAACAGATAGCCCCCCCAATTTTTTTTTCATTTTGTAGAGAATTAAATTCTGGTCGGGAACGTGAGATTTGCAGTCACTTCCTCCTAGAGTTAATGACAAGATTTGAATCGGTTTAGTGCACTGCTCTAGCTATAATCGGTACCTTGCACCTTGACAATAATTCCACATGCGTTGAATACCGATAGTGTGCATTCGCGATGAAAAATCCAGTCAACTCTCTGAGATAGATTCAACAACTTGTCTTGAATCTTGATACAAGTGTAGCTGATATTATATCCCTGTAACCGACCAACGTTTACTTCGAAGATTGAAACATGTATTTATCATTTGGGAAGCACGGGGGATTCAAGGTATGCCTTTGCGGAGAAATCGAATGGTCGGCAATTATCCCCAGCCTCTGCTGTTTCCTGCAGAAAATTAGTAAATGCTTAATACTTTCTTATGGATTAATCATTATAAGAACAATCTGAATGAATTGCATCAGATGCCATACATTTTGAACGTTTTCGAGTGGAGAATACCAAATATTCAAGCATGGAGGTAATACTACTCACCTCCGCCTCTGCCGAATCCTCCTCCACCTCTCTCCCTGCTGCCTCCACCTCCTAATAATCAATGCATGAACAATGTGTTTCGCTACTTCAGCCGATCTCAGCTCTATTTCCGATAGAAACTACTAGTGAAGTCTAGCGAAAATAGGGGAAACGCTCACTTCCCCACTGCGCATCCACGACTGCGAGTGATGCAACGGCGATGAGAAGAAAGACGTAAATAATGTTGGCAGAGAGCATGGTGCTGACTGACAACAACGAATCGTTGATTCCTTTTATCCAGCATGTTGATGATCAGATGTATGCACAACATACGTGTGTTTCTTGATGTTCTCCGCTACGTTGCTGCAATGTTGAAAATACGGTCGCATTGTCTCTGCTTGGTCTTTTCGTGGTCTCTCATAAAATACTTTGTATCTTGTGTGTACGTGATCTATCCGAACTGCCAAGATAGTGTGCGGAATGAAGAGATTTCAAAAATTGTTTTGTTTTGCATCGGTCACCACCGATCATCGTATTTATCAGCAATCCATTACACAGTTAGACATTGGCGACTGTTGACGTCTTTCATCTGGTAATAATAGAGGGACGCGATGGCAAAATAATGGAGGGCCCACCCCCGCATTTCTGCAAATTCATGTGAACCAATCGAGACAAAAGAAACGAACATCTAAGAAGCAGAATTCCGTGTGAGTTCGAAAGAGGACGTAAATTTCATGAATCTTCGAACCGGCAAGAAAAAAAAATTTTCGCTAGTTATTTTTTTGTGATTTGCATTGAGATGATACAGTATCGGGCATAAGTCATGGGACACTTTTTCATTCTTTCATAACTTTTGACTCATTATAGATTTCTCGCTCAAACTTGTAGTACACCCATGGTGTGTTAGGAATATGCCACTGGGATATCACAGAACTCTCTGGTTGTTGCGTAGTGATGACGCAATAAAGCAGTACTTTTTCAAACAATCACAATTCCTACATGGATTTTTCCTCAGCTTTCCTACTCCTCGTGATAATATAAGGCCTCAATACCTTTTCGATAAAAATATGTACTCTTGGGAGGATGACGTACAGTGGCTTTAGACTGTCTCAAACTAAGGTCCAGAAAAAATGGATTTACGTTCATAGACATGCTAGAAACTTGTTCAAAAGCTCAAAATGAATCGTATCAAAATTCCTGATGATCCCCCAAAGTTTGGTAACGATAGCTCTAAATTTGCCCTCTGGGCACTAATTTTTCACTTTTTTTTCACTGAATTATTTTCTCCCTATTTTGGATGTTCACAGTTCCAAGGCCGATTTTTGTTCAAAGGTCTTTCCTGGACAGGTTAGTTGTAAATCCCTGGAATATACGATTCCCAACTTTTTAGAGTATTTGGATAACTTTCCGATAACCGAAAATCCGAGTTCATTTTGACGAAAAAATAACCGATTTTGAAAGTTGTTGAATTTTTATTTTTTTTTCATTCATGATATCATGGACTCTCAAATCGAAATTCGGATTCAGTGTAGTCAGGAAGTTCTGAGAGAATCTTTTTCGACTAATGGGTATCATGGTAATTTTTTTTTGTTCGAAAATCGAATGACATCGGATTTTCGGTTGCCGCGGGCGGGAAAGTTATCCAAATGCTCTAAAAAGTTGGGAATCGTATATCCCATGCATTTGCAACTAACCTGTCCAGGAAAGACCTTTGAACAAAAATCGGCCTTGGAACTGTGAACATTTAAAATAGGGAGAAAACAATTGAAGTTCAAAAGTGAAAAATTCGTGTCCTGAGGGAAAATTTAGAGCCATCGTTATCAAACTTTGGGGATCATCAGGAATTGTGATAAGAATCATTTTGAGCTTTTGAAGAAGTTTCTAGCATGTCCATGAACGAAAATCCATTTTTTCGGGAACTTACTTTGAGAGAGTCTAAAGTCACTGTACGTCATCCTCCCAAGAGTACATATTTTTCTCGAAAAGGTATTGAGGCCTTCTATTGGGGTGTTCCGAAAATATTGATCATCTTGTTCTTTTATTTTTTTCTTGTGGAAGATAATGTCCAATCTCATTCACTTTTTCATATGTATTGAGGGTAACTTTGAACTATTTCATGCAGTTCTTAGATTGACCAATTGGAACCTACTGATGATGAAAAAAAATGAAAAAAGCGCCACTTTTGATTTCGGAACCCCAGATTTGAAATTTCCCAACTCAGTACAGAATGAAAATGAAAAGCTCATATTGGAGCCATAGAGGGGGAAGAGGTCACACTAGCAAATAAAGATGAGAAATATGATTTTTACCGTACCGCAGGAGAATTAGGTCAAATTATTTTCACTTTTTTCATTGTGAGGAATTGATTTTTTAAATTTTTAAATTTTCTGAACTTCTTGACCCTTAGAAACTTTAAGATTATTCTTAGTCTTATTTTATGGCGCATTTTTTCTAACTATTATTGGGATCCAATTCTATCATTTGTATAAATATGTGAAGGAAATGAAAAATTTCGTAATAATGATGAAATAAGCCGGGATGTCGTGCAAATAGTTTATTGTTGACTCTAAACTCTCATGAGATGGTGAACTGATTTTTACACATTTGGTAAAGTGAGAATTTAGAAAAGTGATTTTTTTAAAGTGATTTATATTTTTTGATGATGTCTCGTCTGAATGAAGTGGTTTTTTGAAAGTGAATGGATTTCCATGGTTGGAGCATCGAAATCGTAGAATCATAGTGGCTCAATCCAGCGCAGCATAGAAGGAATTGTTTCGTGCAGTACCAAGTGAAAAATGTATAAGTGATCAATACTTTCGGAACACCCCAATATATATATAGTAGGAAAACTGAGGAAAAATCCTTGTAAGAAAAATCTCATTCGCTGTGGCACATTTTACTCTGTGCTGTCGGAATTCATATCTCATGAACGGCGCTTCGGAGACCCACCAATATATTGTAATTCTGGAAGATCTCGACGAGATAAGACTTTTTACAATTGCGAGTGAAGTGCTAGCTCATCTGTGACAAAAGTTATGTCCACCGAAAATGTTGATATGGTCACCCTGAAAAATTTTTGTTCGTGCCGTGCCAAATAAACTTTTTCATTCGATTCCTCTTGCAATTTTACCCCCGGATGCAATTTTTCACGGAATTTATAAGGGGGGGGAATGGGTTCCATATGCCGTCAAATGGTAGTCGCGAGTCGTCGATTTTCACCAAAAACTTTAGTTTTTCGAGCTAATTTTTTTTCTTTCTCGTTTTCATGAGTTCTGGTATCGATTTTCGGTTTCCGCATCGAAATAATACGCCTGAAAATCCTATTGTCAGGTGATTTTGAGATATTGACTTTTTGACCAAAAAAAATTACCTCGAAATTGGGGTCGAAAAATTTGAAAACTCATGAT
The DNA here is from genome assembly GCA_036245825.1 of Pristionchus entomophagus. Lineage (NCBI taxonomy): Eukaryota > Metazoa > Nematoda > Chromadorea > Rhabditida > Neodiplogasteridae > Pristionchus > Pristionchus entomophagus. The sequence continues at coordinate 17,292,443 of BTSX01000004.1, read as the reverse complement.
CTCAAAATCACCTCACAATAGGATTTTCTGGCGTATTTTTCGATGCGGAAACCGAAAATCGATACCAGAACTCATGAAAACGAGAAAGAAAAAAGTTTAGCTCGAAAAACTACATTTTTTGGTGAAAATCGACGACTCGCGCCTATTTGACGGCATATGGAACCCATTCCCCCCTTTTTTAAATTCCATGAGAGATTGAATCCGGGGGTAAAATTGCAAGGGGAATCGAATGAAAAAGTTTATTTAGCACGGCACGAACAAAAGTTTTTCAGAGTGACTATATCAACATTTTCGGTGGACATAACTTTTTTCACAGATGAGCTAGCCATCCACTCGCAATTCTAAAAAGTCTTATCTCGTCGAGATCTTACAGAATTACTATATATTTGTGGGTCTCCGAAGCGCCGTTCGTGAGATATGAATTCCGACCGCACAGGGTAAAGTGTGCCACAGCGAATGAGGCTTTGAAGATACGGCTTTCTAAGGTCCATTATCGAACTCTACGTCCAAAGTTGACTCTTGGGCCAAATTTTGAGCATAGGTTGCAAAATCGTTGAATCTCAATTATATCAAAAATTCTGTGTTATGCCCGATACTGTATGAGTGATCGAAAAAAAATGAGCCGCTTTTCTCAAATTTCTGCCAATCTGCTATCAGCGACGAATCTACACCGTAGGTAGTTGTTGAACATGTTTTATCAGTTGGAGTGCAGACATGTATTTCACACATCCCATGAGACTGAGACTCTCTTGATATGGTGATTGAAGGTGATCAGCGACCAAATCCACCCCTTCCTCGATCTCCCTCTCTGCTTCGTTCATGTTCTCTTCCTCGTTCTCCCTCCCTGCCTCGATCATGCTCCCTCCCTCTTTCTCCCTCTCGTCCTCTATCATGGTCTGTAGTAGAATTCGATTCCGTATGATCGCCAATAGCGAAACATAACACTATTTTAAGAGCTCGGAGACCAACCTTATGAGGAAGGTCCCATGATAACGCACAATCTATCTGTGATATAGACCAAATAACCTCTGTCATCGAATCGGCCTCTGTCGTGGCCGCCTTCTCGGAAGCCCTCCCCTGAAAATATTCCGTAAATTTATGTACGGGGATAGCTCACTCGGCGTAAACTATGACGTTGAGCATTGATAATTGCATCGAAAGCGAGATCAAAAAGGCAAAGAAAGTGAAAACATCTCACTTCCGAACTGTGCCTCCACAGCGGAGAAAGAGATCAAGGCGAGTAGGAAGAGAACGACGAGGGTCTTTGCTGAGAACATGGTTGGTTGAGTTCTGTATCTGTGTTGCCTCTCTTATAAGTAGAACGCCAGGGCATAATCGCAGTGTTGTCGTCTGCCGATTCTCAGTAATTTCCTGTTCCTACAAACAACTGGCCGGTGCGCCGCAACCCTATCTCTCATATTTTTTCTTTCCTGATCGGCATGGTGTCTGTCTGTCTTTCCTGATCATTTTCAATCAACATCTATGCAACACGAAGAAGGGAGGAAGACGGTTGAAGATCAAACGTCGAGAATCTGGAGAAATTGTTGGACGTAACAGGGCAAAACATGATTGTAATCTCTCATTTCTGGAACTTTCAAACAACAGTTACTTCGGTATCAAAGAAATCACCACACGAAATTGCCAGTGAATGTGAAATAGCATGGATCAAAACGCAAGCATAAATTTCACAGTTTTGACTGAAATTACCGTGAAACGAAACACGCCTCTCATGTTTACCACGTGCTATGGACACACGCATCCACATTTAAATTTCTTTGATTACTATTTTTTATCGACATCAAAGCTGAATAATTGCACATAATGAAGACAGTGCATGATAGATGAAGTTCTATCGTCCCCATCCACCCATTCCACCCATGCCGCCAAATCCGCCATAATTGCCGCCGTATCCTCCCATACCGCCATAGCCTCCTCTGCCATCTGAGAGTAATATTGTAATAATAATAACTTGACAGTTTTTTTGAAGATCACGTTCAACACCAGGTATAAGTACGAACCCTCTCACACATAGAAAATTAAGATGAAAATGTTTAAGAAATTTCTGAAAAAAAACTTACATCCTCCATACATTCCTCGTCCTCCATACATCCCTCGGCCTCCATACATGCCACGGCCGCCCCCTTCAAGGATGTGATATTATTTACAAATCAGTCAGTTTATCATTTGCTTGAATCTACGTATTATTAGCTCGAATTTATGAAAAGTGAAAATGTGTGGAGTCATTTCACTTTCATAGGGATTACGAAAGCTGGCGAAGTTCAAAAATGAGTAGAGTGAATTGTTAGCTGTCAAATACACTTACATCCTCCCCACTGTGCTTCCACCACAGACAGAGCCATGATAGCGATAAGGAGAAGAACGAGAGAAGTCGTTGAAGAGAGCATTGCCGAAAAACTGATTGCTCCAATCGGTTTCTTCTACCTTTTAAGCAGAGCTTATCGGATTGTTTACGCTAAAGATATGACGTTGCTTAGCGGATGCGATGGTGTATGGTTCATTTCGTTCAGTTGACTACGCCCTTTTCTCACTCTGATTACTCTTTAGCCTCTCAGTAGCGCTCAACCAAACGATTTTCGCATAAGGTGGATTGAAAGAGTAATGAGGAACTGTCAAGGAACCAATGAAAGACCAAGGTGTCAAAAGGAACCTGCAAAAGTAGGTAGCGGTTCCGTTGTAATTCGCTACTTTCTAGTTGGCTCCGTGGCATCTTGCTTTCTGTTTATCACGGAATTTCTCTAAAATTGTAGGAATATCGAGACATTTTACTACAGAAAAAAATTTTGTGCATTCGATTTCTATGAAACTATTGTAACTGACTAAAGTGAGGGCGGGGAGAACGCTTTTCTACTTTATTTGACCAAATTTGCATATTGAGCCGAGTTAGTGACCTTTTCGTGATCTACAAATAACTCAACAAAAGGTACGGTCTAAAAAGTCGTCTTCAATGTGTTTAGTCTGAAAACTCGATTTTTCGAGTATAAAAGTCTGCTTGTCTCGAAATTTTCCTCTAAAAGGTACGGATTTTATTTTTGAATACGATTCTCCATCCCCGATTTAAGGTGCTCTCATATTCCCATCAAAGTGGCTTCCCGATAGTGCTACTCAGAGGGAGAATCCCGGAGATTCCGGACTGGGCGTTATTTCCATTCCAAACGAGTTCCACAAAGAAAAAAGCTTCAAATTTATGATAATGCATAAATTAGGACCATGAAACGGTAGCTCTCGATGAGCCTGATCGAAAAGGTTTTATTGTACGACTTCTCAAAATTGACCGTTAACGAGTTATCCGACGAAAACAAACTGTAATAGAAAATTAATGTCTTCCTGTTCGTTGCCCCTTCTCTCCCCACGTCACACTATTTCGAGTAGCACTATCGAGAAGCCACTTTGATGACTAATGGAATATGGGAGCACCTCAAATCGGGGATGGAGAATCGTATTCAAAAATAAAATCCGTACTTTTTAGAGGAAAATTTCGAGACAAGCAGACTTTTATATTCGAAAAATCGAGTTTTCAGACTAAACACATTGAAGACGACTTTTTAGACCGTACCTTTTGTTGAGTTATTTGTAGATCACGAAAAGACGAGTCGATGGGAAACAATCGGACTCGTAGGTCAAAAACTGACCAAGATAGGGCCTTTCTAAAGGTAGGTCACTAACTCGGCTCAATATGCAAATTTGGTCAAATGAAGTAGACAAGCGTTCTCCCCGCACTCATTTTAGTCAGTAACAATAGTTTCATAGGAATCGGAGGCACAAAATGTTTTTGCTGTAGTCAGCGTTCCTACACAATTACAGAAAATCCGTGTTATTATTACCTGATTATATCATTCCTAGAATTTCGAGGATGATGTGACTGTTGAAACTTCAAACATTATCATATTGCCCACCATGCCTCAATTGAATCTCCTAGTACTAGTGTGCATTCTACCAGGAAGATCTTGGGTGATTGAAGGCATCATAGAGTGGCTAGAAATCGAATTATGTCGAGTTGCGGAAATGTCGTTTGTGGAAAAAAATAAAATTGCGGAAAAATAAAAGATGCGGAATTGTCACCCATCCATGACCGAACATCAGGTGGTCTAGCATTAACGAACCAATGATGAACTTGATCATTATGAAGTTCCTTGCGATAACAAAATTCGCGTTTCATTTATCATTCGGTATTTAGTGATTCTCCATCGATCCTATCCAGATCCTCTTGGTCGTTTCTGGTCTCTTTCTCAATAATCCTCTGAGACCTGACACACGAAATCGCTTTCGCCCCTCATTCCCACTGCAAAGTGCGTATCCTCTTCGAAGTCTTCGCAAAGTTCGAGCCAACGATACGATCATGGTGTGTGTCGAGCGATAAAGAACAACGAAAGAACCAAGAAAAGACCAGCACGTCACTAGGCGGAAGTTGCAGCTCAAACTCTGTGATTGAGCTGAAACTCATAAATGTTGATAGTACTGAGCTTTGCTGATACATTTTTATTCGATAATAACAGTTTATCAACGAGAAAAGATCATTACGTAATGAGCAGAGTGGGGGCTGCATGTTGAGGTATGATGAAGCAAGTCTCCATTCTGCATTTTATCCGTCGCCTCAGCCTCCAGGCCCCATATCCGCTTCGTGGACATGGAAGTACGCAAATCTAATAATCCATGTTCCTACCATGTTTTTTAGCCCATTTAAAGTTAGCTGCTTATACGCCGAAAAAGCACCTAACTCGTTGCCCTTCGCTCATTTGCAATCATGTGTAGGCGGATAATCGAGTGTTGTCTGTTCGTGTCATCTGCATTCCGACCGATCACTTGTCTCGGATTCTCGACATCAACAATTCCGGATCTCACGTACCACTGCTGATCAGATAGATAGGGTGGTCATCGGTGCGATGCGAACTGCTGTTAGACATCTCTCCTTTTTGCTGGTTCTCTACGAATGCTGATCCCTGCGAGAACGCGTGTAACGATGAGACTATTATCCGTACATAGGATTGTTGATGGCAGCAAACTTAGAGAAATGCATTGTTTGGTGGGTCAAATTCCACGTCAGCATTCTGGATAAAAGGGGGTGCAAGTGAATGTGGAGAGTATCCAGCCGGTGCATAATGTTATCGATCAAAAACTCCTTCTTCTCTTCTTCCTAATCGCCTTTGCTTCGTTCACCGGGGTGGATGCGCAGTTCGGCAGTGAGTTAATTGCCATTTAAATTTCTCTGCAATGTTTTGCAAAATCAAATATGCATTGAAATCCGAGTGTTCGCACTTATTAGAGAATATTAATCAAAGAAACAGAAACTTCTTGATTGATTTGAATAATTGCAGGCGGAAGAGGTGGAGGCGGACGCAGTCTCAGCAGCGAGGAGCGAGGCAGAGGTATTTGTTCAATTGAAATATGTGTCCGTTATTAGATTTTTTACATTGCACACAGGAAATTCGTAATCGTCTCCTTTGTCAGCCTTTCCACTCACTCACTGATCACATTTCAGGGGGAGGCGGCAGAGGAGGAGGATTTGGACGTTAAATGATCATCGGAGTCCACATTCACACTCATGTCCGGTTTCGGACATGAGTGTGCATGTGCGATTTTCAGTTTGTGACAAACTCAAATCCTGAGTGAATTTGGGTCCTCTAATCATCCTCTCTCACAATCCCGATCTCAATAAAAGATGATGAATCACTTTTAGATCTGATTTTAATAAAAGTATGGGAATCACATCTTGACCCAAATCCGCGTCTGGGGCTCCTCGCATTTGTACTCCGGTGGTCATTTCAATGTCAGTATGTGGTGGTTAATCAATGTTACAATGCTATAAATATTTTTTTTTTAATAACCACTCTGTTTAACATATGTTAACTCGAAAATATCTCAGTTTAACTCAATTTCAAATGATGCATCGTAGAGTTTAACGAGGATGTTCGCATTCTGCAGTAATATGCAAAAAATAGCTACAAAATGTACTTAAACTTTTATCAGCATATTTGCGTACTCGCTCGAAACCCTAGGCGCGAATTTGGGTCAAGATGTGATTCCCATACTTTTATTAAAATCAGATCTAAAAGTGATTCATCATCTTTTATTGAGATCGGGATTGTGAGAGAGGATGATTAGAGGACTCAAATTCACTCAGGGTTTGAGTTTGTCACAAACTGAAAATCGCACTTCCCCACGGGAAGTGGATTCATTTACTTTTATTGATGCGTAGCATTAATTCTCGCGCAGAACTATTTGAATACTGTGAAAAGTGACCAAATTATATAACAAGCAAGAGGGCAAGCCCCCCTTGAACCCCCCAAGATGGCATTCGACCCATTAATCTGAAAATTGTAAAAGATGTTCAGAGAAACATGCAAAAACATGCAAATGCAAAAGCTTCTATATTTTGAGGAGTATCCATATGATCATCAAATAACCAAGGGGCAAGCCCCCCCCCCCCCCCTTGAACTCCACTGTGAGGTTGCATTTGTTTCCCTAGGCACGCCAAAACATGTTCAACGATACCGTATACGACCGGTGAATGCTTGGCAACCCGAACTTGATGCCACCCTGAGTGAGCATGAGCCGAAAAGATCCAGACTGAATCAACTCCGAAACAACCTGTGAAAATCATCTCGGAACATGGAACCGGACTGGTACTGGTCTATTACCATCTTGGTAGTATCCTGATGTTTGCATCAGACACCGCGAGAACGGTGTAGTTTGCACAATAGGCACACATCAGAAATATTTTATATTATGGAGTGGATACTCGGGGATGGTATCAAGGTTCGGCTGCCTGCTCGCTATATTCCTTTTTCGGTAGTTAGGTATCACGTTTAGGTTGTCTCTTGAAATGGCCTCCTTTTTCACGCTTTTTTGACACTAAGTGCCGACAACTCGGCTCAAAGTGGTGACAAGCAGTTCATTTGAAGAAGTGAACCTTACATAAAGCCAGAAAGCTTAACCTCCAGAATTGAAGACCCTGGCTCAACTCCCGGGAGTCCTTGGTAAATATGGGGTCAGTGTTGTTTGTCACACCCAGGGGTATCCGCCATTTGGCTCCCCGATGAGTTTTCGAGATGAATTTTTTTTTGGTGCATCCCCAGACCATGGGCACAAAGTTTGCAAAGTTTGATGAGCTTGCATGCACTTTGAAAATTTCGTGTTGGCTGACAACATTCAGAGCCGAAAAAATGGAATGAAAAAAATAAATCTAAACCCAAATTACGCCGGCGCATAGTCAACTTGATCCGGAACATCCAGTGATCCCCAAATCCGTCATGCGATGACATGAATCGCATTGAACACACATACGGGATATAAATGCCGTTTTATCTTCTTCACTAATTTATCGAAGACTTCTCGGAAAAAATCTACAAACAATTCTCGCGTGGCATTTTTTATTCGACAATTCGTTTCTCTACTGATCATCAACATATTCCCTCCACATCATGGCCTGCCCCATCCTCCTCTTCCTCTCTGCCTTTCTCGTTCCCTTTCTCTGTCCCTCTCGCCCCCCGCAAACGATTTTTAAAAATAAAATTAGAATAGATTCCCGAGAAACACGGCACAATAATCTCTAAGCAAAAAGCATTGCTCACCTCCGGCGCCCTCCCAACCGCCTCTCTCCCAAGCCCGTCTGCTCTCTCCTTCTCCTGCAAAATGTATAATACCGCAAACATCATGTGAGCGAAGACAATAAAATTGAACTATGCTATCGTTATTGAAAGAAAAAGAAAAAAAACTCGCGTATCCACTGCCTCGACAGCGTTGAAGAAAGCTCCAGTCCACAACATCACGTAGAGTAGGAGAAGCGCGAGTAAAGTCTTTGCTGAGGTCATTGTCAGAATCATTAATCAGGATTTCTTCATCTAATGAAGAATGACTCTTTGTTATCGTTAAAAAACAACCGAGGTTCTTGACAACAGTCCCTCGTGCGCGGGGATCGAAATGTGTTTTATTTTTGCACGTTTGCAGATTGCCAAGACAGGTGTTTTGAACTTTATTACGCAGTCACCACCCTCTCTCCCTCAAATAAACACCACTCTCTTCCATACCAATCTGTTCTCTGCAATAGTGAATGAGACGAAACAGAAAGAGGTTGAGCTCTTATCGGAGTGCATCAGGGAAATTTGGCCACATTTGTTCATATAGTTGTTCTCGCATTGCGGAAAAACGGTAGGTAGGGGCCGCAAGCCTGAGAGCCGATTTCTCGGAATCTGGTCGAAAGTAGGCTATTCCAAAGAAGATTGCACAACCAGAGTCACAGAAGGATTCATTGATCGAATTTTCTCGAGGAAAATTCCTCGCACTCTCTAGAACAGTCGAGTGGTGAAAGAGTGTGTGCAACGCAGAGACGAATTTTGCGCTGTGATTCCTTCTGGATGAACGATGGCAACAGGCGCCAATGTTTAACACGTTAACACGTCGCTGTGTAACGGATAACTGATAAATACGATGGTGGATGGTGACCGATGCACAGAAAAACAATTTGAAATCTTTTCGTGGAACACACTATCTTGGCAATTTGATCATCTAAGGTATGTATAAAAGGAATCAATGATTTACTATATTCAGTCTACACCATGCTCTCTGCTAACTTTATCTTTCTCTTTCTTATCATTGCCGTATCATCGCTCACAGTGGTGGATGCGCAGTGGGGAAGTGAGTTGTCTTCTTGCTTAGAACAGCACATACAAACACGCTATCCATTATTTGCAGATGCTAGAGACAGAAGGCACGATGAAGGCTGGAGTAAGTACTATTCAAGACTTCCTTGAATGGATATATTTGGTAGGTTTACACTAAATCGTGCATCTGATGAAATGTACTCCATTTGTAGTTCTAATGCTCTTATTCCTAAGAAAACGTGCCTAGTATTAACCAATTTTGTGCATTCCACAGCCACAGCTGGTGATGATTGACTGTCATTCGAGTTCTCCTCAAAGTGATACAATGGAATCCCCGTGTTTCTCAAATGATAAATGCTTGTTTAAATTCTCGATAGTAACGCAGATTCGACACAGGCTAATGCTATCAGACATCACACCGCCATTTAAAAGTGGGGATATGTAATTTAGGACCACCCCCCCCCCGGAATGAGATCCGGAGGCCCATACTTCATGCATGTGGCCCCCTTGGCCCGGTGTTGCACAAGTCACTATGGAATTGCCGGAATAGGACATCCACAACTTTTCCTCCACGCTCTCATCCTCACGAGCTTTTCCACAACGGCATGTCCATAGCATATTCAATCCTTAAAATTGGATAATTACTAAATCTGTTCACAGTGGTTCGATTGAATCTTCCCCATACTCTCTCCGATAAATTTTAGGCTAGATATGAATAAAACAGCCCTTAGGATTGCGAAATCGTGATGTCGAAATCGAAGGTAGCTAAATCGGTTCACGTGAGGCCGAATGACACTTCTCCCGACCTTCTGACTTGATTTTGAAGCGAGTATTGGGAAGACGACCAAAGGACTGTGAAATATGGATGACGAAATCGATTGCGAAATCGTTTAACGGGAGGTCGATTGACACTTCTCCCGACCTTCTGCATGACTCTTTCTTATCGTTCAACAGCAACCGAGGTTCTTGATTGCAAGAATCTCGGTTGCATTTGGGAACGAAATATCTTCTATTTTTGCATGTTTGCCGATTGCGAAGACATGTGTTTTGAACTCTAGCACGCTGTTACCGCCCTCTCTCGCTCAACAAAATTTCACTCTCTTCCGTATCAAAACTGTTCTCTTCAAAAGTGACTGATTGTGAGAACAGAAAGAGAACAATCACAACCATTCTCAGCGCCTATTGTATGAATATCTCGAAGGAAAACAACTAATTGTAAGAATAAAATACAATTAAACTTGGATGTGCTCTGGATACATGTCAAAACTTGAAATTTACTAGTACCCTGAATTCGGAAAGCACTGAAAAGAAAACAGGAAACCTAAAACAAATAGGCAAATTTGTGGGAATATCATTGTATTTTGTTGACTCCTACAATAAATCAAAAAGATGCACCCACATTCTCAGCTTTATCTAATCTAAGGCTTCCGTACTACAGTTGGTCGGTAATCCACCCGCTCCACTTAGATTCTGACTCTATACGCTTCATCGCTTCACAAATTCGCCTCTATCTGTGACTCGAAGCGGCGTATACATCGGGGCCAGGCGCAAACAACTTCGCTTGTCTCCATTACGGACGTGTATTGAATGTCTTTTGACAACGGTATCGAAGTTATTGCAGTTCATCCATCGCCCATACACTACTCGTGTGCACCTTCCTCAGTACCCCCTCAACCAGGATCCCGGCCGGCATCTCAATATATTCATCCCACACACTGTCTAGTAAACCACAGAGTCGCAGATAGTATGGTGAAATTGAGACTGGTTCCACTCGCATTCTCCTCCGCATCTAGTCGTCAAAATCACTCGTTATTTCTGCAATATGAAGTGCTAATCGTTCTCAGCTTGCTCGATGATATTCCATATTCCCTTTGAAGTCCTTCTAAGTTCGTCATAATTCATTATCACATGGGGGAAAATAGCTTCTTCAGTCCAGATCGACGCATGGGCGGCGGAAGAAAGTTTATTTATTTGTATTTATTACGATTCTGTGTTTTGCACGATTTAACATTTACAGATTGAATATATTGTACATGATATGATCAGATTCTTCCAAAAACGTCATCGACCCCATCCTTCTCTTCCTCTTTATTCTTCCCAACGTCCTCCTCGTTCGTTTCCTGCGAATATCACACGTTTCACTGCTCAAAAATCGAAGCTCTGAAATAGTTAGAAAGTGCAATGGACAACTGCACTTTTTAGAAGATATAAATTCATTCTGAGCAACTTACCTCCTCTTCTTTCCTCGAATCCGCCTCCCTTTCGTTCGCGATCGCCCATTCCTAATGGCCCTGCGTCGTATTTGTTGCCAGAGAAACAAAACCAATACTCACAACCCATCTGCGCATCCACAGAGGAGAGCGAAACCATGGCGAGTAGAATAAGGACGAATGTAATCTTTGCCAAGAGCATGTTGTGCTATCTGATTTCTGTTGCCAGTGATTATTCTTTTTTATATCTAGTCTGATCAGTTCCTATCGTCCAACGAAACATCTTGAGGGCAATGTTATTGATATGACTCCCTCGTGTGCTGTCGAGTTCAACTTATCTTTAACGCACACTTGCCAGAGACTGTGCGAAATGGGGAGACACTAGTCCTCGTTTCGAACTCTAGAGGAGAGTCACCACGATCCGATTTCCTAGAGGACAGTCACCACGATCCGATTTCGCACCTGACCGGGAGACTAGATCAGAGTACACCGATGCGTAAGGCAATCTGATCTAGTCTCCCGGTCAGGTGCGCTCGTGTCGTCATTCAAATCATAGTTGGAATTACCAGTTGCGGTTTCGTCATTTGATGCACAATCAAGCCATTCTAGTCGTTTGAGTGCTCGGAAATAAGAGACGGCGACCCGTGTTTCGATCTCTAATTCAGATAAAGGCTGCTCTTTTCAGAGTGTTGATATCGGCGCAAGATGCACGGTGCAAAATGGGACAGTCCAGTACACTTGCACTGCAAACTTCACGAATACATACTGCGATCTCAGTGAGTTGTGATGCTCCGAAAGAAGACGTTGCCCATGATCCACTACTTTACCTGAATACGTTCTTCCTTTAATAACTAGGGTTTACCTCATCCCTTCCATTTCGTAACGTAAGCAGTTTTTCAACGGTAACTGTTCCTGCCCTCTCTATTCGCATCATCAACCACTGTACTGCATTTTGAGCGATGACTTCATACACAACACTCGCCTATGGACCCAGCCGATGTCGTTCCGGTATCCGAATTTCGGTAGAACAAAAGTAATATTTGACAATTCAGTATGATGAGCAGATAGCCTCCAATGATGCCGCATTCGCGACGACTATGGCATATTAGGTGAATCATTTCCCTATTTTCCGCAGAGATGATGTCACAGTTGGCCACAATGAGCGAGGAGCAACGAATGGAGCTGAGCTGGAACGTTTCGGATATTTTCAGTTGGATCACTTTTGAGGACGCGCTGATTGACATGAAGTGAGATAGCAAATGCATGGAATTCGGATGCAAATGAATAATTTTAGTGTCGATCTCTTCAAGTGGAACGATATCCTGCTTGGGAACTGCTTCACTTTTAACCATAGGAATCTGTCGTTTTATTACCTCGCACGACGGCCAGGAGATCATGGAGGTCATGCAACTGTCCTGAGCTAATATCAATGTGTATTTTTCAGGTGTTCGAGCTTCCCTCAAGATTGACAACTCTGAATACTTGCCATATATTGAATACTCATCGATCAATGTTTACGTACACAGCAAGGAAAAAATTACTTTAAAGTAATTTCCTGACATCATACCTTTAAGAGCGAGGACTTCTACTATGAGAGCATCGGAAACTCGATGACAGCGAGTGAAGCACTATTATCGATCACCAAGGTTCCCCTTTTATTTTCCCCACCAATCAACTCAGTTTTCAGTCGACATATCAGTATATCCAATATAGAGGCTCTTGCGTTTCAAATGCCAATAAAATCGATCCATACTACTACGAGCGATATTCATATTCCCAAGACGTTCGTTTATTTGGCGAAGTCTGTTTCGAGGAACCAAACTCAGGCCTGCTACCGTTCGTGCTACCAGTACTCAGTTACTACACTATGCAGATGTTCGGACCCCCTAATAGGGCTGGGATTTTCTTTTTCTTTTTTTTCTTTTTTTTCTTTTTTCTGGTCATTTTTGAGCACAGAAAATTTTCTGCCAGAAAAAGAAAAAATTCCCAAATAAAAAGAAAAAAAAGAAAAATTTTAAGAGAAGGGTTTTAAATGGAAATGCACATTTCAAGTTCATATTCAGTATGTTTTTCTTTATTTTTCTTTGCTATTATACATGTTTATGTATTTTCCGTTCTCTCAACCGACGAATTATGATATCATTTCGAATACACATTCACAAGGAGTTAAAGTTACTGCTTCCCTCTTTCTTCATGCTTGTTTGAAATAGTAGATACATTTGAATTCTGTTTTTGAAACTCGAAAAAGAACACCATTTGAGGAAATGGATCGAGGTAATTCTGCCATTGATTCCCCTTCAATATCAGATGTGGTTGGCGATGTTTATGTTATTGTAGTTTTGAATAAAATTAAATCCGTTATCAGCATTAGGCACGTTTGATATCGCTCTGAAGAGATTTCTCTGACCATTTATGTGTTTGCATGGTCTCTCTCAGTTATCAATAGTCTCTTCCAGCTTCCGATCTCTCATCTCTGCTCGCCTCGTGTCTCTTCCCTCTAGCTACTACCGCGCCTTCATTTGGCTATCCGTTCTATTTCTATGCTCTCTCCAATTTTCTCTCTGGTCTTAATGTTCGAGTCTTTGAACATGGTTACGCTATTTTGTTGAAGGAAAATGCGTTACGACGAACATTTTAAATCTCAAGGAGAAGAATGGGCTTGTGTGTATTGCAACCACAAGTTGAATAAACATGGCACAGATACGTCTGACCGAAAATATCACTTGAGCAGTGCTCATAAACCCATCTTCGAAAACTTCAAAAGGTTATAACTTGTGTAATTTAATTTATTTTATGAAATGAATTAGGTTTGAATCCGTTTCTTTTTGTAGAAAACACGCCAAGGACGAGAAAGATGTCGTTGTGGTCAAGGCTCCTCGCCCTTCTGTCGTCCAATTGCTGAATCAACAGCATTGGAAAGACACCTCCTCATCTGACGGACAGAGCTCTAATGTCAAGAAATGCGACCAAGCGGTGGCCAAGTGGATGGTCATGGACGATCGGCCATTCAGTGCTGTGGAGGGAGCTGGCTTCGTACAGATGATCAACACACTCGCCCCACTGTACAAGATCAAGTCTCGCAAGACCTACACTGGAATCCACGCAACAATGCACGATGATCTGACTAGATCAATCACACAAGAATTGGATGGAGTCGAGTGGCTGTCACTGGGAACAGATCTCTGGTCGGATTCGGGAGCAAAGTACGAGCTGATCTGTCTGACTGCTCACTTTGTGGTGGACACCGGGAAGAGAACAAGAGTTCTCGCAGTCACTCCATTCGAAGGACGCCACACTGGTGAGAATATCGCAGAGGCGATCGAGAAGGTTCTTCAAGAATACAAGGTATGTACATATTTCGAATGGCTTTTGCATTATGCATATACAATATTTTGTATTTCTTATTTGTGTATTTATTATTTAAAAAAAAATTATTATTACAGATTGAAGATAAACTGCATGGGTTGGTCCGAGATGGAGGATCAAACGTCGTGAAAGCAGGGAAGATCATGGAGTACTTCCACTTTCATTGCAATGCGCACAAGCTACAGGTGAGCGTTTGTGATTCAAAAGATTGATTGTAAACAATACTATTCAGCTCGCGGTCACCAATGGTTTCAAAGCACTTCCTCTAGTCGAGAATCTTGTGAAGAAGATGCGAAGCATCACTAAGAAAGTCAGAAAAAGCTACTTGACAAGAAACGAATTTGATGATGTGAAGGTTAGTTGCGGAAACATTTTTTTCCAAGACGAACTTGAAATTTTTCATTTACAGGAGCTTCTCGATATACCTGATCTGCAGCTCATTTCCTTCATGGAAGTACGATGGAACGTGGTCCTGATGATGATTCAGCGGTTCGTCGTTCTAAATTAAGCAATCCAGGTAGGGTTATATATTTTAATCTGATGTTTTAACACCTGTTTCTTTCAGCTTCTGATTGCTCAATCCACTGACAATTTGCCCACTCTCACGACGAATGATTGGGCAGTAATGGACTCGCTGAACGCAATTCTTTCGCCAATTCACCAGGCTTCCTTGTGCGCCCAGAAACGTGACGAATCCTGTGCTTCCATTATTCCCACTTTCTATGTCATCGTCAAGAAACTACAGACGCTGAAGGTAATTTTTAAAAAAAATATCAGTTGATAAACATTCTCTACTCCAGGAACTCCCATCAGTTCGAAATCAGATCATCAGCGAACTGCAGAAATCCCTTGACGAATACATGAAGATTGATGAGCTGATCATCGCCACTTCAATCGATCCTCGGTACAAGCTCACTGTCACTAAGGAAGAAGGTAAGAGAAAAGTTCTCGAAGTGGCAAAAGGATGGATAGTCAAAGAATCCAAGGTAGATATTTCAAATCTAAGATTGTTTAATATTTAAAAAAATAATTGAAATTATTAATCGATTTTTTCCAGGAGAGAACTAACCTTCCTTCTACTTCCAACTCTGTCGAGAAAGACTTATTCGAAGAATTTCTGCCAGTGGACACGAGCGATCCTGTGACACTCGACATTGGAACTGCAGCCATTGTGGTTAGTTTTATTCGGCTGAGTCGCATATCAATTCATTGTGTTGCAGGAAGTCGAAAAATTCTTCGGAAGTGAAGTGTTGAGGAAAGTGGACCCAATCACTTATTGGAACAACAGCGAGGACAAGTATCCCATTCTCGCATCGATGGCTAAGAAGTATCTTGTACCTCCCGCCAGTAGTGCGGAGTGCGAACGAGTCTTCTCTGGAGCTGGCAGAATCTCTACTGACTTGAGAAAGTCAATGACACCTAGCACTCTTGCCCGTTCTGTTTTCCTCCAGCAGAATTTCAAGCTGATCGAGTAATTACTTTCTCATAATTGTTGTTAAATATAATTCTTCCCCTTTGACGTCATCATCACTATTTCCCCAGCTTTTTCCACAATTTCCATTTACATGTACACTGAATTATTCGAGCCTCTGTTTCTCGATTATTTGTAAATAAATTTCCGATCTGGTATAATCCGATCGACCCCCAAAATACCGATTCTTACCCTGGCTTCTACAAGACTATTTTTTAAACGTATTGTTAGTGATTATTTTCGTTAGATGCAGTTTTTTTACTGAAAAACGGATCGATAAAAAATAAAGACAATTTAAGCGAAATTTTCTTTTTTTTTTTCTTTTTTTTCTTTTTTTTCTGCTTTAAAAAAAAGAAAATTTTCTTTTTCTGAAAAAAGAAAAAAATAATTTTCTTTCCCAGCCCTGTCCCCTATATAAAGGCCGACGATCAGTTTTTCTGCAATGTCAGTCGAGGTGAGCGTTATTTCATCACTACGTAGTAGGGTTGACTATTCGGCCAGTCGTAGCTGCCTCTCCCTCTCGAAATATTTCGCAATGCTGAATAGCCAACCCACTTGTTAGTTACAGTCTAATTATATCAGAATCGTGTGTCGAATCGTATCGCTTCTCCAACGGCGATCCTTCCGGCTGGGGTGGCTGCTCCCAGTGCGTCCCTCCCTGCTACGAAGAAGAGTACAATGTCGTCCTGTCTCAGGCACCAATGAAAAAAGCGGTATGAACCTAAGATTTGTCAATTACACTCAAGCATCTCAGAGCTTCGCCTGCGCATCAGCGGTTAATGTAACCCAATGTGAGAGCGATTATGCAAATCAGGTTAGCAATACAGCTAAGAAACTCTCTATTTTGGGGGGCAATTCTCATTGTCAAATCGATCATTCCAGCTAAAAGTGAGCATTTTCTATTCGTCGATGGTGGCTGAACTAAACGAGGAAGTGTTCACGATGTCATTCGTGCAGTTTTGGGTCGCTTGTCGGGCGTTCTCTGCGGTCTCACCGTTTTCGGATTGATTGAATTCATCGTTCTACTGTTTATAATTTGCCGAATTATGATGGTTAATTATTAATAGACAGATTCGTTCTGTGTATTAGAACTCAAATAGCTACCTTTTACGCCGGGTCGTGTGTAATGTAATAGTTGGTGACCATGATTGACAAAATACTTAAAGTATTGACAATAATTTATTGAATGCAAAATATGGAATGCGCAATGTGGAATGTTCATGTTACAGTATGTACAATATAGCAGGGGGCAGAACGGTGAGACAGTGCCTGAGCGACGTTAGAGGAAGAAGGAGAGCGTCATCGTCGTTGATGTCATCTACCATCCGCCTCCCCATCCGCCTCGTCCGCTCCGTCCGCCGCCGCGGCTTCCGTATCCTCCATAGCCACCTCGGCCGCCCCCTGAATAGAATGTGTTCATTAGAAAGTTCCAGGCGTGATGGCACAATTTACGCCATAGCTAATGAAGAAAGACCAAAATGTTACGAAATGTACTCACATCCTCCATTGCCTCCCCAGCCTCCGTTTCCTCCCCATCCGCCGCTATTTCCGCCCCAACCACCACGTCCTCCCCCTAAAAAGATATAAATATGAAAACTATCATGAATTATGACTTTCTCCCGTTCTCTAGATCAGAATGGGATAAAGTGAGATAAGCTCTGAATTGACAGAAAGCGAAAACGTTCCAGCCAAGTGAAAGGAACTTACATCCGCCTCCCCACTGGGCATCCACTACTGAGAGAGCCATGAAGGCGATGAGAAGAAATACGAAGGAAGTTTTAGTTGAGGGCATTGCCAATCGACTGACAGGTCTCAGTAGAAATCGTAGGACTTTTATCCAGAACTTATTGGAATCATTTCGCCCAACATGATGCGTAGTTGCGGAAGTGGAACGTAGGTCATTCGACCATTGTTCTCCAGTTTCTCTTATCAATCTCCCTTCCCTAGGGTGCATTCGACCAGGAAGAATGAGTAATGGGACGAGGTTCGTTAATCGCGTGATGCGGAACATCCAGGTCGGACAGTGATCAATTAAACACCTTGGAACTTCTAAGCTACAATTTTCAGAGAAATGTGATCAGATTACACATTTTTTATGCTAGCTATTGTTGCTTTTAGTGTTTCGGGGACTAATTAATAGAAGCGCGTTGTTGCGTTTCTTCAGCAACCAGGAAATGTTTTGCAGAAATACTCTGCAAATTTGCAAGATTCTTCATCTGATGCACTCGATCACGAAGAATTACTAATAGCAAATTGCATCAAATTTGCACGAGTCTCCTGCATGAAAAACTTGTCTTGGAACAACGATTTCCAAGTATAATGCGTGCTTTCCAAACAGTACGTTCTTTAAAAGGACGTAGCAGTGTCTACATTCAGCGGACCGGAGATCTTGCCGTAAAAACATAACATGTGTGTCTGTTAGTGAGGTCAAATCGTAACCGACTCTTCTCAATTCACGCAATTTCTTGAAGGCCCCCTTGAAGATAAGCGAGAAAGTATAAATTGAGGAGTGTCGAATACCGCTTTGTCACCACTATTGTCGCTCCTCTTTAGCTATTAGAAAATTATCTTTTTGCAATTTCACTGTTCTAGGTGTTATGACCGGATAATATGAAAATAATCATTTATCAAATGAGAAATGAGAACTGTGGAATGAAATGACAAAAGCTCGTTTCGCTTAAATAGTATAGCGTATGTACAATATGAAAGCGGGATATAAGCTGCTCTGTTTGGTATCTCCAAGCTCGCGATCACTTGCCCCATCCGCCCATGCCTCCCATGCCTCCCATTCCCATTCCTCCCATTCCGCCGTTTCCTCCCCATCCGCCGCGATTTCCTCCCCCTGAAAGACCCCCTATGATCGAAGAAATAATGGCTAAATTATTATGCGTTACACAAAATGGATCAAGGTTTCAGTCAAAAGATGAAAAGTCTCGGAAACTGACGTCATCGCCGAAAGGAGAAAATGGACTCACATCCTCCCATTCCACCTCCTCTGCCTCCCCATCCTCCTCCTCCTCCTCGTCCACCCCATCCACCACCTCTTCCTCCGCCTCCACGGCCCCCTGAAACGACGACAAATTACGAATTAAAGTTCTCGCTCAAATGATAGCCCAAATGAAAAAAAATCAAGATCTTAAATTTTAAAAGATCTTAAAAGACGAGACAAATACGCTATTTGCATGAGTAGTCCATGTATCTAGTGTGTAAAACTTTGAAACGATTGAAGGTCTAACAGTGAATCAGCTGATAAATGATAACTCACATCCTCCTCCTCCTCGACCTCCCCACTGAGCGTCCACCACTGTGAGCGCCATAAAGGCGACTAGGAGAAGAACGAACGAAAACCTTGCCGAGAGCATGGTCGATGTTCGATTTCCGCCATTACTCTTCCTTTTATGAACAGTTTGAGGGCGATATTTGCTAGTGCTCACTTTGCCCACTTGGGGGAGATGATAGAGTGTGCGGACTGGAGAGACGCATCCTTGAAATTACTTCCACCCTCTCTTGTTTACGCGCGCCGCCGAACAATCGGTGATGCGGATGTTGTGTTGTCCATACACAATGGTCATTCGGCCAGTTCCCGGCGCTCTTTGGCTCTCTTCTTCCGTCCCGAGGTTAATTTCGATCTCAGGTAAGGCGAGTGACAATTGGGCACAAGAGTGTGGTTGATCAAGGATGGGGAGTTGGACGAAGTCAGGCGATTGGTGACGAATTGATAAGGGGAGCAAGGCGCATTCGCTCGTCGATCACAGCCGACCAATTTACGATCAGCGAGGAAGGTGGCAATTTCAGAGATCGTGATGAAATGGCAGCATTTTGTTCTTTAGAACGTTCGCTTATAGATGAACAGTAATGATTTTGATACTATAAGCTTTCGGAAACCAACAGAAACACTGTGTTTATTGCTTCGCGCTCATTATAAATGCAGATTTTCTATAATTCTGTAAGAAACTCACGTCTTCCCTTTTCATTTAGTGATAATTTGATCCTGCTGATTCCTGTAGATTGTTCGATAACGAGCGATCACGCCGGATATCCGGAACGGTTCCGCACGTATTGATCATCAACATCAACACCTTCGAACGATAAATTTCTCTGTTTCTCGCTCTATTATGGATGACCATCAGATTTTCGGATTCGACATCGTGTTTGAAATCTTCACCTTTGCAAGAATCTAGCCTGGAATTAGATCTGCAGTTGATGGTGAAATATTGTCAAATAAGGAAACCGATGCTCGAATCGCGAGCTGATATGTCCAGCCCATGACAAAAAAAATATTACTACTAGCTCTTAATCGTTCATCGCCTGGTTAGTTTTGTAAAACAAAAAAAGTTTTAATAAATTATAAATATCGAAAGATGCAGACTATCCAGTGAGATACGTCTACCAGATTTGCAAAGTATCTAGCAAGTTGCGAACAATATATTCATTTCGGAAAATAATCATAATCAGATCACTTATCCTATATAAATCACGTGAGACTCAATCCTCCAGAGCATCAGAAAACACGATAATTTATACTTGTCCATAAAACAGGCTGATGTGGTGCAAAATCGCTAGATAAGAGCCTGTAGTGACTTTCGTGTAGTGTCTTTGCGAGTTAGGGTTGGGATACGGAAACAGTCTGAAACCCCGCTCATATGCTCTGATATCTCTTTATCCAGCTTATTTTATTCTTATGAAAGATCATTGGGCGAGAACAGTCAGTTTCAGCGCAATGTCCACAACACGATTCAATAATTTATTTTTTTATTTTATTTTTGGTGTTTCATTATTTTATTTTATGCTTAGATTCATTGAAGGCGAATCAACGGAACCTCCATCAGGACATTATCGCATGGGACCAATGGAAACGACAAAGAAATTATATTGAGTGTCCGGCGATGAAATTATTGTCATACATCGTTGTTAGTATTTCATTGGTATCGGGTTGAGGAATAAGTAACGCTCGTTTTTCCAATTTCAGATTATGACCTCTCCCGTCTTTCTAAATTGTGCAATTATATTCCGGTTTTTGATGATCGATAAGGGCTTGTATACTCTCTTTGGCGCACACTATATCATATATCTCCGATCATTTAGGCGATCACAATGGCTGGCTCAATTCAAAGTTGTCGCACCTCACCCTGAGATTTTGACAGGTCAGCACTGAGGGAAGAAGAATTATTGAGCCACAATTAAGCTGCAGTAGTAAAGTATCATGGTTATACATTACACTGATGATATTCAGAGGAATATCCAAGTAAAGGCCTGTGTGAGATATGCGCCTAACAAGAGTGTAGGATTTTCAGTTACTGACCGAAAGAAGTTTTGCTAGCCGCGTTTTCTTAGCAATAGATCTAAAGACCTCAATTATGCTTGAATGTGGAGTACCTTTCCTGTTGAAAATATGGACGAATTTTGCTAAGTGTGGAGCATTCTCTTTATGAGTTAAATTGATCGTAAGTCCGATATAGAAAAACAAGCCTCGAAATCGACATTTATTGCTATTTCCTGTAAACCGTACTAATTGAATGTAAGGCCTTAGATGGTTAAATGGACGAGCAACTTTTGCACTATCATCCACCAAGTGGCCACAATTATAGAATGGCTACTATGTCTTGGGTATGGTTTAATCCAAAGTCCTCAAAACACGCATTTCTTTTGATTCCGTCAAAAAATAATATTTTTGGAAAACTGTTATTTTTCAAATAGGAGCATAAGTAGCACCAAATGTTTATAGTGATAATATAGCTCCATAGTGAGTGACTGGAGCGCACTAGTGTATAGGCCAGCACCTTCGATCCTCAAGGTAGACAAATAAGTTAAGTGAACTGCAATTTTTCACGAACGTTCCCCTTGAAACGTCTATAAAAATACAACAATGAATCGAGCACCATTCTCACTTCACCATGAAAGAGGTGTAGTATCGGGCTGCTCACCTGAGAATGTGTGAATTTACCGAACAGTTTCCACGTTAAATTACACTATTTCGAAAAATTCTAAAATTTTCGAAAATTATCAGGTACATTGAAATCTAAATTTCTCTCCTACACAGGAAGCGTGATATTTCTAATAATAACGGCTATGATACTCGAGCATACCCTGAAAAAATGCTATAAAGTCAGCTCGTTTAGATTTGATTGGTGGGAGATATATGAGCCCAAACACGATGCTCAAAAACGAGCGTTACTTATTCCTCAACCCAATAGTTTCGTGTCTCATTTTCCATTAGCGTGCATGCAATTTTTAATGATATCCCACACGCTTGGGCTTTGTGAGCGCGACATTTTTTCATGCTCTTCTCTCTTTCTCCCAGACGGTTGTTTTTCCTGGCAGTCCTCTTGGCCCCTTTCGCATGTTGGCAGTCTCGTTTACTGCATTTCCCAAAGGGAGAAGGGGAGGGAAGAGAGAAAAACGATGTAGAGAGAGAGGGATTGACTCGTTTTTGTTTTCGTCTGGTCGTCAAAAGGAACCTAAATGGCGCCTTCTCGTCCCCCTCCTCTCTTGCCACATACAGAGTGCCAAATACAATTTAGTTTTGATGCTGCTATTTCGCTCTACTATTTCGCATTTTGTCTACATTCTAATGTATCATCATGATAAAGTGTTT
Source organism: Pristionchus entomophagus (assembly GCA_036245825.1). Taxonomy (NCBI): domain Eukaryota; kingdom Metazoa; phylum Nematoda; class Chromadorea; order Rhabditida; family Neodiplogasteridae; genus Pristionchus; species Pristionchus entomophagus. Next base: position 17,270,183 of record BTSX01000004.1, on the reverse strand, counting down.
GTTGCTACTCTGCCAATGCGCTGTCGCTAACATTCAATCCTCTCAGTCAGTTCGAGCATGTCGACAGTGTTACAAATGGTGACGTCTTTAGTTTCAGCTATTAGATCATGTTTTCACAGAGGCGGCCGTGAGGTGTATTTTCACATCTGCATCCCATTAGCGATTTCGCCTTACGACAACCGACGTAAAGCATTTCCCACTAGATCTCCGGCGGAGAGTTTTTGATTCATGAACTGTCTACAGTATTTAAATAGCTGCAGCGACTACCAATCATGCTATCGTATACTTGAAAGTAAAGATTGAGGAAATGCAAACTTCAAACCTTTTCCGTTACGAGATGAAACCTTCAAGCTCTTCCAACGTTTGCCTTCGTCCCCCCTCCCCTATAATCCATGCCATGAGTCAGGCCAAACACTCTCAAGGTGCTCCGTCCCACGCCAGTGCCAGTCATTCTCTTATCGGCCCTCTCTTCTGCTCCTATCAGCTTTACGATCCCCCCTCTCTCACTCTCTTGTGCAATAGGCGTTGACGCCCTGGCGCTGAAGCCTGGTGAAATGTCGAGCGCTCACCTCTAGGTGATATGGTCAATTGGAAATCCTATTTCTGACTCACCAACATTCCGGGATAGATGCCAGTATTTGAGTCACTGCTTCCCCATTCTCTCTCATAAATGCTCATCCCGTCTGGCAGCATTTGTCTGCTTTTGGATGTTAGACACTAGTCTGTAGGGATCGGGGTATACCTCCTGATGGTTCAGATGTTCGTTTAGTGCGAGTCTTCTGGGCGCTTTGCATAATTCACTCTCAAGAAGCTCCGCGATTACGTTTATTGCCAATTATTCACTGTTTCAATCAACCATCTTTTTCAGAAGAAAATGGGAGGATCTCTTTGCGAGAACTGCTGCAGTCTCATCATCCCTGTAAGTATTTTTCAAATGACTTGTCGACAGTGGGAGACTCTTTTTTGCCGAAGTCGAGATTGAAGCCTGTTACAGATTCTATGAATCCTGACATCAATTATTTCTATTCAGCCGATCGGAGTCTGGATGGCTAAGGGATGCGGCTGCGCACTCTTCCTCAACATCGTCCTCACCTGCCTCGGATACTTCCCCGGTAGGTCACCGGGGTTTCATTCACATGATCAGACGATTTCCGACCAGGCGAAAACACCTCAATCAGGGCTATTTCCGTCATTAATGGGACATATTTTACTGATGATGTTACCACAAATCTGAGAGAAATATGATATCCCCCTTTAGAATCTTTCTTGAACAGAATTTCATCAGATTAGGCCAGACGCGCCTGACTAAGTTATGAAACAATAATCTCGAGTGACATGTATCCATGATACTTATTTTTTCCTGGATCATGCTTATCATATTGTTTTTGGTTTCCAAATCGCATGCCACAGCCTCATAGAGGTGGTTTGTATTGTTAGATTCATGAAAAAAGGTTTAGGAATGAATCAGTTTCGGAATAATAATTCAAGGTTTGCAGGTCTCATTCACGCCTGCTGTATCATCAATGCGACACCACACCATCACCACTAAACCAGCACCATTACTCTTCGACTAACCTTCATCTTCCGCTGTCTCTCAGAAGATGCATCGCTAAATACCGTATTTGTATCTGGTTGTATTTGCTTTTACCCCCAATGAACTTTCCATATTGAGCTATTGGCCACAAAGGAGTATCGATTCTGACGCATCGGACCATACTTTTTATCACTGAAAGAGGGACTATTGATTCTGACACATACAGCTCTCAGCTCTTTCTTATCACTGAGAGCGGAAACTCAGACACGTTATCAGTCAAACAACCAAGGAAAAATATGATAGAAGCATTGGTGATTGCTGAATCCAAAGGAGTATCACGAGGGGTGAATATAAAATTTTAGATCAGCAATCATTACCTGAGGTTCGAGCAATTGGACTATGTAGTGATAAGTTCAGCTGAACATTCTTCATTGCAATCCCTCTAGCTTGTTGATTCTGCGTGGTTTCTTCATGATCGGTCAACGATATATGTGGTGAAAGAGATGTCAGCCATATCGTAGACAAACCGTGAAAGATGAACATTATTGGCTATTTTTTTATTTTTTGAAATCCAGCCAATACACAATTATAAATGCCAATTTTACTTTTTATTTTATATATTATGTCCACCCTTGTTTACGGGAATTAGCCTGGAATGTCCTGGTGAAATATTTTTCTAATATGGAGAACAATGAGAGCAGAACAGTAGTGATTACGGCAGTATCGAATATAGCTCCTGGTCTTACCGTAATCCTTTGTTATTTTCAATTTTCATATTTATCGCTCTCGTTTCTCTCCATGTTCTAGGAATATTTCACAGGGACATTCCAGGGCGATTCCAGTAAACAAGAGTGGACAAAAAATAAGCGAGAATAATTGGAATTTATAATTTTTTATTGGCTGGATTTCAAAAAAAAAGTCAAAATTAGCCAAAACTGTACATCGTGAACAAATCTGTCACGATTTTTTCACGAAGTACGATAGTTTACATCCAACTTGACATCGATAAATGAGAACTGAGCAGAAGCGTTGTTTTCAGTCGAACATGTTGCATACTATGTCTTTGTCTCTCGAGAGTCTTTGCCGCTGGTAGAGGTGGGGGAGACGCGTGAAAATGCGGGTACCCTCAATTTTTTGCGGGTACCCGTCGCTTCTCTCGCAAAAGTCGGGTAATTAGAGCAAGCACGCTCTTTCTCACCGGCTATTAGCCTCGGGTTCGATTCGAGCACGATAAAATCGGGTGCCCGATACCCGAAACGGCAACACTACTGCATAGCGAACCGGAAACGAAGTACTTATCTCTAGTCTCTGATACCTGGTCTTCCATTCTCCTCTCATTCCACTTACATCTCTAATCACATACCTCTCTCTCAGAGAAGATTTCACAAAGAACAGATATGATACTGAGTCGTTCCTCCGATCAGTCGTTTGCTATATTTGCCCGTCAATCGATTGGAGTATCATCGATTGTTCCTAGCATACCAGTGATACACATAACTCGAACCGAGAAGCAAAACACGATCATTATCTCATTAAAATAATGGAAAATTGTGCTGAAAAGAAGCGGTCACTCGGAATGTCTAATTGTCGCAAGTGGGTGATATTGATCGGATTGGGACTGGTTGTTTTGCGCAATAAATAAACAATTATCTTTTTTTTCTCGAACAGGTTTCAGTTTTCACCGTATAATGATAGTATGGTTGCCTCATTATAATCCAGGACAACTGATTGCGCGTATTTCAATACTTGCGGCGCCTTGATAGCACCATTCGTCTTGAATCATTTCATCAGTAACTCAATCAGATAAATTTGAGAATACTGATGGTGAGGAGCGGGCCAGATCGCACCACCTTTCGTACAGGTGAACAATTATCTATCAGTGTGATAACTCAACCACTTTCTCCTTATCTCAATTTTTCCTCCACTTGGCTATGTCCATCATTGCAGCTCAGACTTGCGAGACCTTGAGTGCGAGCACATAGTAATAAATAAAATAAAATAGTTAGAAAAATGTCACAAAATAACAACCTCATAGAATGATCCATGAAGATGCTGGGAAGAAGATTCAGAGGGACTTCAAACACGCCATCAATTGTCGCCACCCGATGTTGCGATACAAGTTACTGGTAGTGATGGAAAACCGACGTTCGATGTAAGTCCGCGGGTGTTGAATAATTAATAATAATTATAATCCAAAGACAATCGTTTGAATGAAGAAAATATAGAAAAGTAATATTATTGAACCCGTCATATCGCCGAAACGGCAACTAATTAACTGTATGCGTGCGTGGGCAGCAATTCGTGAAAAATGAACAAGTGGATCAACCGCGCAGCTGTCCACTAGTGCTGTGCCTTTTTTGTACTTGCTCCACTTCCTCGTACTCTTCCCGAGATTTGCCCTAGATAGAAGCAGCACTATATCAATGCAGCTCGGACACTAGCTTGACCCTGAGAACGAGTGCTCAGTAGCTAAGAGATTTGACCCTGAGCGAGGTAGTTTCTGACAGTTGATAGTCATCTCCTCCCCATCGGCAATTATCATCGCACGTTTGGCCTATTTTTTCGGCTCTAGTCTGCTCATTTGAGTCAGAATGAACATAGCGGGTGCGGTGTATGAGTCTCTGACCACATTCGAGATCAATCGGGACAATTACACCGAAGTCCTTTCAACCTACGAGTACAGGTGAACCGTTTTTTTTGAATTTTTGTTTTCAATGTTTGTAAATGTATTCGAAACCACTATTTCAATGGTTCAAAGCTCGGCATTTCTATTTGAATATTTTTTCTCAGCTTCACGCTTCCTTTCGAAAGATTTAATGGGACGTACGAAACGTGTGAGTTCCTGCAGCAGTACTGGCAACACACGGTGACTGTATCGGTGAGTGCGAAAGGGATGGAATGATTCTGCATTCTATCAGGTGTCTCTGACTAGCGTGGGCGCACGCACCATTGAGGCGGGTGCAAAATATATTGGCCTACCATTGAAGGTGGTCTACTTCGCACTCATCAAATCGATTCAATGGGCGATGCGAGATAGGCCAGCGTTCGACCTTCAATGGCCTCTCATTCTATGGAATATCGGCCTCGCTATCTTCTCTATGGTCGGACTCATTCGATTTGGAGAGGTTGGTCATCAAACAATGTATTTTCAGTGACTCTTGGTAATGTGGCACTTTGACAATTTGTTTGGACGGAACATCGATCGTAGCAGGAAAATTCGATTGGAAACGTATACGAACGACGATTTTATTCTGTTCCTAAAGATATCAGGATCATTTGGCTTTTTGAACGGGACAAAATGTTCATATTGAACAGAGTTGGTCAAGAATCTTTCTTCAAGATGGGCTGTTCTTCCGAAACGACGCATCTTTAAATGACGATTTTTGAATAACTCGAGCCAAATAATCCTGATTGGTTTAGGATTTGAATTATTCTTCATAAAGCTTTCTAATTTCGTTTTCGTGCAGCGACCGATCTTTTGTTAAAAAATCGTCAAGTTATGTTTGAACTGTCAACCCTAGTCAATACCGTAAAACGCTGTCAAGTAAGTGAACAGATCTCACATGATTGCCTTAAGTTTCCGTTGCGGAAAGAGTTGCTATAACAGCGATATCGACTGCTGCGCGTGTTTTGTGATGAGCCTGTTTTGAATGAGGGATATCGCTGCGTCGATCTAGTCGCACTCTAGACCTTTTCTCCAACTTGACTCGATTTTCGCCTTAGGCCAAATACACCAAACATGCACACTGATGCGCATAAATAGTGCGCACACGAAAGAAGATATTTTAATGGGAAATATTTAAATATAATATCCACAAGCTGACGATCTAGTGCCACGAAATATCATAACTCAGGACTTCTCCGAGTCATTTATAAACCGTGGCGTCTACACGACACTGTGCACAATGCCCGCAGCGACCGGCCCGGCTCCTTACTGGTCGTACCTGTTCCTCATCTCGAAGGTATGCTCAATTTGCACAAATCAGACATCGATAGTAGAAAGCCAACACTAGTGGAGCACGCTGTCGCAAATTCATGCTCTACAGTATCGACCATAAGTCTTGGCTCACTTTTTCAATCTTTCATAACTTTTACTCACGATAAATTTCTGGCTCAAACTTGGATATGTAGTAGTACACCCATCGTGTGTTAGGAATATGCCATTGAGATATCAGGGAACTTCCTGATTGTTTCCTAGTGATGAGTCAATCAACACATAGTTTTTTTTGCCGGATTTTAAGCTCGATAAAAAATTTTCTCAGCATTCTTACTCGGTGTGATAATAGAAGGCCTCAATACCTTTTCGATAAAAATATGTACTCATGGGAGGATGACGTACAGTGGCTTTAGGCTGTCTCAAAGTAGGGTCCCGAAAAAATGGATTTTCGTCCATCGACATGCTAGAGAGTCGTTCAAAAGCTCAAAATTATCCTTACCGCAATTCCTGATGATCCCCAAAGTTTGGTAACGATTGCTCTTAATTTGCCCTCAGGGCACGATAAAAACGAATTTTTCACTTTTTTCTTATAACCCAACTTTGGATGTTTAGATTTCGGAGGATGATTTTCGTTCAAAGATCATTCCAAGACACGATGGTAGCATATCCATGGAATATACGATCCCCAACTTTTTAGAGCATTTGGACAACGTTCCCGCCCGTGACAACCGAAAATCCGAGGTCAATCGATTTTCAACCCAAAAAATGACCATGATACCCCCATCATTAGTCGAAAAAATTGATCTCTCAGAACTTCCTGACTAAATTTTTTTCTGATATATCTTTGTGTGATGAATCCGAATTTCGACATGAGAGCGCATGATATCATTATAGAAAAAAGTTAAAATTCATTATGTCGAAAAGCAGACGATTTTGAAAATTTTTAATTTTGAAAAGAACTTTGATCATCTAAAATATTGAGAAAAGAATAATGAAAAATGATAATGAAAAAAGTGAAAAAGTAGTGTCCTGAGGACAAATTGAGAGCTATCGTTATCAAACTTTGGGGATCATCAGGAATTGCGGTAAGGATAATTTTGAGCTTTTGAACGACTCTCTAGCATGTCGATGGACGAAAATCCATTTTTTCGGGACCCTACTTTGAGACAGCCTAAAGCCACTGTACGTCATCCTCCCATGAGTACATATTTTTATCAAAAAGGTATTGAGGCCTTCTATTGTCACACCGAGTAAGAAGGCTGAGAAAATTTTTTATCGAGCTTAAAATCCGCCAAGAAAAACCATATGTTTATTGACTCATCACTAGGAAACAATCAGGGAGTTCCCTGATATCTCAATAACATATTCCTAACACACGATGGGTGTACTACTACATATCCAAGTTTGAGCCGAAATTTATCGTGGGTCAAAAGTTGCGAAAGATTGAAAAAGTGAGCCAAGACTTATGGTCGATACTGTATGTATCATCAATTCAAACAGCTGCTTTTGTGTGATTCGATTATTATGTGCTTATTATATATTACCCGATTGTGGCTAGTTTTCGTGAGAATAATCATCCTATGCAGTTAGTCGAGATGGGTGACACGCTCTTCATCGTGCTTAGAAAGAGACCCCTCATCTTCCTCCACTACTACCACCACGTCGTCGTCCTCATCTACACGGCGCACTCGGGTGCGTTCGAAAGTTGATCTTTGATCACGGGTCTGGAAACGTATGTGTTTGAATAATAAATACATCATGCAATGCCAGATGCAATGAGAAAAGGAAGGTTTCGACAGGCTAAGCTCGAATACGGCTATTATTCGATAGACAAGAGATAAATACTTCAGGAGCAGAACGTGCGACACCCGGCCGCGCCTTCATGGCGATGAACTACGCCGCGCACTCCCTCATGTATTCCTATTACGCGGCCCGGGCGATGGGCAAGCGTCCGCCCGAGATGGCGAGTTTCCTATAGCACTTTCATCGCCGATATTCACTTTCCATTCGATACTGTTGACATTGCTCCCGGTTCACCATTTCTACAACAACGATAACGCAATATCATGGCAGGTATCCGTGGCGATCACCACGTGCCAGACAATCCAGATGATCGTCGGAGTGGCCATTTCAGTGTGGACACTCTACATCAAGACGCAATTGGGATGGAAGTGAGGATGAACAGTTGTTTCTATGATAAATTGGACAAAAATAGGGTAGAGAAGATGGATATGAACATCAAGTCGATCTACATGGGACACCAATTGAGCTCGAAAGAGAAAAGAAAAACGTGTGTGATCAAATGTTTACTTTCAGATGCCAGCAGTCCATCGCCAACCTCTACCTGGGCTTCTTCATCTACTTCACTTTCGCTTTTCTCTTCATTCAATTCTTCGTGAATCGCTACATCAAATCGAAGAAAATCGCTGCCGAGAAAAAGGAGGCGAAGAAACTTCAGTGAAGCAGTCGGAATATGCTTCCTTCCTTTTAAAATTGGCTTTCCATGCAAATTAAAACTGAATGTTTTCGCAATCTGTGGGGTCTATCATCGTTGCAACGTTGGATTTACTCATGTAGTGTATTGCATTCCTTGGTTTTCATAATCATTTATAAATTATGATGGTTCAATAATGTATGGATATTGATTAAACAATAAAGAAGGATACATTGCTATCCGTTCGAACCGGCTGTTTAGATCTCTCATGAATGGACACAGATCGTGGTCTCCACCTCGCTCACTGCAATTCTCGGCACAGTGAGAGATAATGTAGACCTTGATGTTCCGTTATATAGGGATCTCAAGACCTGCATTATGGATAGGCATTACACAAAAACGTGATCCACCAACATACCCGTCTACACCAAGGGTCTCTGATCAGAACTATAAGCGAATTTAACAGCGGAAAAGATGAGTAGAGCAGCTGTGAACAAATTCAATGAATTACTCTCACACAGAGAATAGTCCAAATATCGTAAGTGTTCGTGTGACGTCGTAATCGGTAACTCGTGGTAAACATTTTCATCTGCTCACCAGTACGAAAAGCCGAAGCATTGCAAATAGTACAGGTGGCCAGCCCCAACTCTCCCGATACATCTTGAGGCAGACGAAGAGAAGCAGAAGAGGAGTGATCAAGAACACTCCAGTTGCTGTGACCTGTAACCAATGTTCTTATTTATAAAAAAAATAAATAAATGTAGATTCAATCGGCTCAACCTGTATCGTGAGCGAGCGCACTAATCGGAGTTGGGCACGGTGAATTTTGGAATTGATGACGCTCTGCAACAGAGTATTCCCTCTCCGGGCACGAAATTTGATATTTAAAAAACAACTGACTAGGCTTTGACCGATAATGAGGATTGCATGGTATGTTTGAAGAATATAGAAAGAGAAAATAATTCCGACTGAAACCAATATGAGAACTAGCTCTGTAATTGCATACTTTCTTATTCTTACTTTCTTACTTTATTATATTCTTCTTTATTATTTTTCTTATTCTTACTTTCTTACTTTCTGAGCAGTTGCCGAACTATGGCAATTCAGATCACAGCGCATTCAAATTCCAATTACTGATGCGAACAGAACCGCAAAAAGCTAGATATGTAAAAAAAATTTCGAAAAGCGGACTATGCTGCGATAAATTCTCTACTTTCTAGTATTGACTGGCTTCTCTGTTTCAATGTGAACGAAACTGTGAATGAGATGTACGAAAAATTCATTCTTCTACTCGAAGACATAATTGAAAAATCTGTCCCTTTAATGAGGATTGATTCAACTGGGAAACCACTGCCTGGTCATATTCATAGACTCTCTAAGAAACGCCACGAAGCTTGGATCACGTTTTTGAATGACGGAAAACCTTCGTCTAAAAGACGTTTTGACAAGCTTCATGCCGAATATAACCAGGAAGTGACTAAATACCACCAAAATTACGAGAGAAAGATAATAGAGAATAAGAACCAGAAGAAGTTTTATGGTTACATAAAATCGAAACTTTCTAATGCCTGTACTTCTGCTGTAGACTGTCTCATAGATAATTCAAATCATCAAATTGAGTCTGACGGCGATAAGGCAGAATTACTGGCAGAGACATTCTCAAGGGTTTTCACTAAAGATAATGGTGACACCCCATCTTTTTCTCATGAAAGAGAGAAAGTTTCGAATGTTTATGTTGACCCCTTCTGTCGGTTTGAAATTTGTGAGCTTATTGAAAAGTGGAAAGCATCATCGTGTCGAACTCCAGATAATATACCTATGATTTTTATTAAATATACCGCAGTCCCTCTTTCTGCGGCTCTTGAAATAATTTTTCGAAAATCGTATGAATTATCTCAAGTTCCCGACCGGTGGCGCTTATCCACAATAACACCTCTCAAGAAGAAAGCACCATTTTCAAACCCGTCAAACTACAGACCTGTCTCAATAACAAGCTTCTTCTGTCGTGTATTTGAGAAATGCCTTGCCAAGCAAATGATTGCTGACAGTGAAAGATACGGTCTCTTTCCTGACACGCAATTCGGCTTTCGAAAAAATCGCTCAGTTGAAACTCAAATGATCGAAGTGGTTAATGAATGGTCAAAAGCGATTGATGAGCACAGGTGTGTCGATGTGATATACTTCGACTATGCCAAAGCATTCGACACAGTAAGCCATCCAAAATTAATTCAAAAGATATCCAAAATGGGCTTTCCACTGCTGACCGTGAGATGGATTGAAGAGTACTTATCCAAAAGAGTATTCAAAGTGAGAGTCAAAACGACATTATCTGAATCAAGACCGGTCATTAGTGGGGTCCCACAAGGATCAGTTTTAGGACCTCTGCTATTCAATCTATATACTGCCGATTTATCGCAGGTTATAGACAAGCATGGGTGCAAAAGTTTCACTTTTGCTGACGATCTAAAAATATACCTCGCCTTCGAAAAAGATGAACTGAGTGATCCAATCAAACTTCAGGAATGTGTTGTTTCAATTTTGGAGTGGAGCGATATCTGGCAATTGCGAATTGCAATTGAGAAGTGTAACGTACTCCACTTAGGAAATGAAAATTCACTGTTGAAGTATTACTTGAATGGAACTCAAATTGATCCGAAGTCTTCTGTCAGAGATCTCGGTATTCAAATCGATAAGGAATTGACATTCAAAGAACACTTTGACATAGTGATCCAAAAAGCTGCGATCCGTTCCAACTTAATTTTCCGTGGACTCAGCACCAATAACGCTGCGGTGATGGTTAATGCATACACTACTTACGTTAGACCTATGGTAGAATTCAGTCCTAGTGTCGCATTTCCAGTTTTCGATAGAGAAGCTGGTAAACTAGAGAAACTGCAGAACAAAGTCACTAGGTTGATTAGCTACAAATGTTTGGGATACAACTTTGAAAACAGGCCATTACCAGTTGAACGAAACGAGATGCTCAAACTGACCACGTTGATGTACCGTCGAAAGATCAATGACTTTAAACTAGTCTATGAAATGCTATTCGGGAATTCAAGATTATCCCGAACCAGAAACGATTTTCTGGTTCTTTCCAAGTCTAATCTCAGAGGCGCAGGCTTCAAATTGTGTCGAGAAAAATTTCGAACTAAGATTCGCGAGCACAGTTTTGCAAACAGAGTAGGTAAATTACTGTATGTTGTACTTCGAAAAGGAAAAATACCTACAAACTATGCAGAGTTCATGAATGTGATGTGTAAGGAGGTTGGATGATCTGTATACTTGCTCGCTCTACTCGCTTAGTTACCCCCCTATTTCACACATTCTTTGTTCTTCTTGTTCCAACCACCTCCCCCCCCCCACCCCTCCCCCCCCCCCACAACAATACCACCTGTGCGGATAAATCTATTCTATTCTATTATTGAAACTGTTTCTAGATTACCGTTATTAAAAGGACCAATGTCACCAACTCGTTTTCCGAGAACTAAGATATTGGAGCTGTGATTACGCGTCCAAGCGATATCTGCCGTCTAAGTAGAAGAATTGATGTATTTCTTTAATATCAATGTAACACGTTCAATATATTGTTTTTGTCGGCAATGTCAATAGTCCAATTATAAAATCCAGGAACATTTGAGAACAGCAATGCAGTTAGCGAAAGTACAACTATTGCCTGGGTGCTGAAAGAAAGTTCGTATTACTTCTTTGTTGACATGATTGTCAATAAGTGGTTTCATTTGCTATCGTCATAATACGAAGAATACGAATAGAGTTCGTCATGTGATCAACAAACCCACCTTGCTCTGATTTTCACAGGACTTTCATAGAATAGCACAGTTTGATGAATCCTCATTATTAGAAATATCAGAGGAACGCAAATTGCGACTGTAAAAAAGGCAATAGTAGTCTGAAATGCTAAATTATATTCCCACTTCAGTGATATCGGAATCAGACAAATAAAAGTGCAGGTCGATCCGGGCCACTACATAGCATTCCAGAGCAGATAATAATTGGGAACGGCGCGAGAATGTAATATTGATAAAGAAATGAGGAGTAGAAATCGAAGAACATCGAGATTATCTGAGAAACGGTCAGTATTGGACAAAATATGGCTAAGCTTAGGTAGGTTACTTGGGCAAGACATTTTCACCGTTTGGCTGACATATGCGGCTTTACAGTCTGCCGACATCGACGTGTTCTTCAGCAACACAAAAATAACCAGAGGATGAATGATTAAGATGGTGATTGGCCCGTATAGTTCACGATATCTGCAGAACAACAATCATTGAGATTAGGATTGTCAACACAATTCCCAACTCCTGCTCGAAACCCCAAGTAATCGGGCCAAATTCCTTCACCCAAACCCAAGTAATTGGGTCGACAGAGACAACGGATAATAATTATGTTGACATCACTAATTTAAATCGTAGCGATAGTTCGAGAGTGGTAAAGTCCATAGCATTCAGTATGGAATTCATCTTTATGATTTCTGCAGATTATGAAATGCGAAATGCGATACCTTTTCGCAAAGGTTATGAAGTAATCGCGATCAATATCGAGTCCAAGCTGGAGATGATCAACCATTATTTAATGGAGTATTCTCAAAATATGTCCGATGTTGATCAAAGTGAAGAAAACGCGTAAAATATGTGCGAATGGAATGCAAGAAAGTCAATCACGAAACCACAATCGAGAAACGTCGTCAACAGCGTAAACGGAATGGAGAAAACGTGGTCAATGCAATACTACAGAACACTTCGTCATCCGCTATGCTCTACCGTGTGATAAAATTGTATTATTAAATTCGCAAGAAAATATTTCTCAAACAATTGTAGTTTTTTTGTACAGATATTTGTCGCATGCGCTCATTCCGGAACAATCGTAATTTGTATACAATAGATCTTCCATTTTCTCTCTCATCGCTTACTCTCTTTTCTCAATAGCTCCCATTGCGTCGTCGAATCGCGGCGGCTACTATTCACTCTACACATATCAGCCTAGAATTGCATTGTTACCAGTTCCAAGCTACTGGCTATTGTGTTTCGCGCATGTCCACTGTGCGATAAAGATGTACATTTATATGTGTTCTCCCTCTCTGCTAACCAGACGCATTACAACACAACTGACCATCGTCATCCAAGGTCTTGCCATCCGATGATTTTTCTGCCCAGTCTTTTGCATGAATTTGATAAAAATTCGGATTTCATTATCTGCGGGGTTTGTCTGTGGGTGTAATCAAAGCTTGCACGTTGGATTTTCTCTAATTGCTATCTAATGCAACAATTTTCAAAAATACAAATTGTGATCAACAAGTTGTGGCTGTTATCAGTTAGACGCAGCTGATTGAATGTGTCATGGACGGACACTTAGCGTCGTCTCCACCTCGCTCGCTACCATTCTTGGCATACTAAGTGATAGTGGAGAGTTTGAGGTTCCGGTGTAGAATGATCGCAAGACCTGTACGATGGATTGAAGTCACAGATGAATTACGTAGGAAAACAAACTCGACTGCACCAAGGATCCCTGATCAGAACGATGATAGAATTGAACAGCGGAAAGGTGGAATAGAGCATCTGCGAATAACATATTCAGTGGATCAGGCTATTTTGATTAATTCGTTTCCAAATGATAAGTTGCAACTAAACATTTTTTCGCACTTTTTACTAAAAGAATTGAAACATTGTTGCGCACCACTAGCGCAAATCGTAGCACAGCTAAGAGCAAAGGTGGCCAGTCCCAACTCTCCCGGTACATTTGAAGTCCGATGAAGAGAAACAGGAGAGGTGTGATGAAGAATACACCGGTCGCCACTCCCTATTACATGATTATTGTCGATAGATAGAATAGGTTCAACCTGAATTGTGAGCGAGTGGACTAATCGGAGTTGGGCACGATGTGTTTTGGAATTGGTGAAACTCTGCAACGGAGTATTCTCTTTCAAGGGACGAAAATCGATGTAAAAACAACAGACTAGGCTTCGACCGATAATGAAGATTGCATGGTATGTTTGGAGAATGTAGAAAGTGAAAATTAAGCCGACTGATACCAATATGAGAATTAACTCTATAAATGCATGCTTTTTTCGATATTATTTCGAGCTCACCGTTGGAAAAAGGACCAATGTCACCAACGCGCTTTCCGAGAACTAATACATTCGAGCTGTGGTCACGTATCCAAGCGAACTCGCTGGTCTACGTAAATAAAATGGTTTTCTGTGAGGTCAATGGAATACGTTCAATAGACTGTGTTTGTCGTTAATATCAATAGTCCAATTATGAAATCCAGGAACACTTGAGAACAGCAATGTTGATAGTACAAGTAAAACGATTGCTTGAGTGCTGGAAGAGAATGCATCAACATGTTGCCGTTTTGTTGATGTGATTGGCAATATTCGGCTATTGGCACGCTACGAAGATCAAACACCTTCAGATCTCAAATGCGTAGCTGAGGCGAGTGACTTTATATTGTGATTAACAAACAAACCTGGCTCCAATTTTCAAAGGACTGCTATAGACCAGCATCTTTTGATGAATCCTCATCATCAGGAAAACCAATGGCACACACATAGCGTCTGTGAAAAAGGCAAGAATAGTCTGCAAATTTGTATCATGTTTTCACTTCAGTAATGGGGAAAGCATACGAATAATAGCGCAGGCTGAGGAGAATCACGACAGAGAATTCCCGTGCAGATAATAATGGGGAATGGCGCGAGAGTGTAAATTTGATAGAGAAATGAGGTATATACATCAAAGAACATCGAGATTACCTAAAAAAAAATTTCGTTGGTAGATAAAATGTCTAAGACATACCGTCTGGCACACGTAGCCGACTTTACAGTCCACCGACATCGAAGTTTTCTTCAGTAACACAAAAATAACCAGAGGATGAATGATAAAGATGGTGATTGGGCAGTATATTTGACGATATCTGCAGAACAACAAGCTTTGAAATCGTGAACATACTTCGCAAATGGTATACTCTATAGCACACAGTATGTAATTCAACTTGCGATATCTTATCTGCAGATTATGAAACGCGATACCTTTTTGCAAAGGTTATGATGTAATCGCGATCAATATCGAGTCCAAGCTGGAGATGATCATCCATTCTTTAATGGAGTATTCTCAAAATATATCCGATGTTGATCAAAGTGAAGGAGACGCGAAAAATATGAGCGAATATAATGTAAGAATGTGTATCACAAAACCATAGTCGAGAAACGACGTAAACAGCTTAAACGAAAAATGTTTGCCACATAATTATGTACCGATCAATGCAATTTGGTGACTGAACATCCGTTTTGCTTTACCGTGTGATAAAATGGTATTAGTCGATTCGTAAGAAAATATTTATCCCATAAGAGTAAATATTTTGTACAGATATTTGTTGTATGTGTTCAATGCCAGTATATTGTAGTATGCATACAATGTAGAATAGCGAAGGACAGTAAATGCGATGCGCCGACTAGATGATCCTGTTCATCCCGTTGTAATGATCCTCGTACGTGAGCTCCTTCGTCTCCATATTAGTGTATGTCACGTAGGTCTGAAACAAAGCCTTTGCATTGATTGCGAATGTACTGCGAACGTTCGGCTATATTCTCTGCCATTCCAATGAGCACTTCAAGAACATTTACATGTCGTTTCGGAAAATATATTATGCTAACCAGACGCCCAAGAGCATAACTGACCATCGATTGTCTGGATCTAGACGCCATTGATGATCTTTCTGCCCCGAGTCCGAGTAGCAATCATGCAAATTAATCGGCGTATTTGCTGAAACACGTGGAGCGATTCCTCATCTATTTCACTTTCGCTTTTTTCTTTTGTAAATAGTTCGTGAATCGCAACATCAAGTCTAAGAGGAAGGCTGAGCAGGAAGAACAAGTGAAGAAGACGCAATGAAAAGGGCGAAGTTGCTTTTTTCGTATGGTTTCGGGCCCAATCAGATGGAAACAAGTCTTCTCCTCTTTATCGTTTACTTGTCCCATGTATTCTGGTCTGGGATTTAGGTTGCGATGGAGACTTGTGGTTATGCTGGATACGACGCATTCAACGAACAGCCACAACTTGATTCAACGCATCGCACACTATGGTCGGGCACTCAGCGTCGTCTCCATTTCGTTGACAGCAATTCTCGGCATGCTGAGTGATAACGCGGAGTTTGATGTTCCGCTGACCAGATTCTGCATGATCTGAAATATGGATTACTTATAAGGGGTTGTATACTCTAGAGGACAAACCCGTCTGACCCAAGGGACCCGTATCAGAACTATTAGTGAGTTGATGAGCGGGAAGATAGAGTAGAGCATCTACGAAGAAGATGTTTCAGTTAGTTCATTTCCGTATTCGAAATAGTTTAATCTACCAAAATGATTATGTAACACTGAACCGCTCGATGTGTGCCCAATTATTCCTAAAGTCATCACCAGACCATATCCTCACCACGAGCACAAGTCGTAGCACAGCTAAGAGCATTGGTGGCCATCCCCAACTCTCCCGGTACACCTTGAGACAGATGAAGAGAAGCAGCAGAGGAGTCACAAAGAACACCCCAGTTGCTATGCTCTGCAACCAGCTTATCACTTTATAAATAAATGTAGATTCAACCGGTTTAACCTGTATCATGAGCGAGCGCACTAATAGGAGTTGGACACGGTGTGTTTTTGGAATTGGTGAAACTCTGAAACGGAGTATTATCTTTCAAGGGACGAAATCGATATAAAAACAACAGACTAGGCTTCGACCAATAATGAAGATAGCATGGAATGTTTGAAGAATGTAGAAAGAGAAAATAACAACGATTGATACTAGTAAGAGCATCAACTCTGTAATTGCATACTTATTTCAAAATTATGTTGAGCTCACCGTTAGAAAAAGGACCAATGTCACCAACTCGCTTTCCGAGAACTAAGATATTAGAGCTGTGATTATACATCCAAGCGAAATCGGCCGTCTAAGAAGAAGGATTAATGTAATTCTTTGTGATCAAGGGAATACGTTCAATATATCGTGTTTGTCGGATATATCAATAGTCCAATAATGATATCCAGGAACACTTGAGCATAAAAAAGTTGATAGTGCAAGTACGACGATTGCTTGAGTGCTGAAATATATGTAGTGCATTGGGTTATCGCCGTTTTGGATGGTGATTTCGCAATTAAAGAAGAGGAAACACGACCGCGTATGCAGCCGAAAAGCGCGCGCCGATTTTCATGCACGCTCTCTCCATTATCCCCTCTATTTTCCCCTTTCGGAGTAGTGCCTGAGTGTAGTTTGGTCGATGGAAGACTAATTTGAAATAACTGTACCGCTTTGGGTCCATTCCGTAGCGCCAGTACAGATTATCCGCTTTAATTCGATACCGTCAAAATAAAAGCTGCCCGATCTCTAATGCATAACCAAAGCGGCGTGAATGAGATCAACAATCAAACATTGTTCTGAATTTCAGCGGACTATCATTGAATACCATTGATGAATCCTCATCATTAGAAATATCAAAGGCACGCACATTGCGTCTGTGAAAAAGGCGAGAATTGTCTGAAATTATATCATCTATTTCCACGTCAGTAGAGGTCACACCATTAAAAAGGCAGGTTGAGCAGAATCACTACAGAGAATTCCAGTGCATATTATAATTGGGAATGGCGCGAGAGTGTAAAATTGATGGAGAAATGAGTTGTAAAAATCGAAGAACATTGAGATTACCTGAAAAGAAAAGAACTTTCAGTGATCGAAGAACATCGAGAAAACGTTTAAAAAACATTCAGTAATACTATGTAAAAAAAATACCGTTTGGCAGACATATCCGACTTTGCAGTCCGTAGACAGTGACATTTTCTTCAACAATACGAAAATTACCAATGGATGAATGATAAAAACTGTGATTGGCCAGTATATTTGACGAGATCTGAAGAATCCAGATCATTGGAATTGTGAACAGTACTGGCAATTGAACGCTTTACTGGATATGGTATGAGGTAGCAAGATTTTAACTTTTAATTATGTGATACCTCTTCGCGAAGTTAATGAAATAATCGCGATCATTGTCGAATCCGAGCAGGAGATGCTCAACCATTAAAAAAAATACTCTGTTTGACGTCGCTAGAATTGAAGAAAACGCGTAAAATATAAGCCGGAAAGCGTGAGAAAGTCAATCACAAACCCATAGTCGAGAAAATGGTAACAAGAAACAAGTAAGCTCAGAATGAAAACATTTTCTAGTTCTGAATATGTGAGGTGTATGTGAGGTGTGAATATGTGAGGTGACGTGTAGCGATCAAATGTATGACAACGTCAACATTTTTAGGGGACTATACTTATCCGTATAATGTTCACCGAGCGGTGGTTCTTTGTCGACAAATCATTTCTAGAATCCGAGTGAGTATTTTGTACAGAGTTCCATGCTTGTGTTCATTCGGATACAATGTACATTTACGAAGATAAGGTGAGTACAACTGGTCGACTAGATGATTCTGTTCACCCAGTTGTACTGGTCCTCGTAAGTGAGCTCCTTTGTTTCCATGTGCGTGTAGGTCACGTAGGTCTGAAACAATATCTGCGGCTGAGTGCGCTATTCTCTCTTCAGTCAGATTCAGAAACGGTATCGAATCAAATCGATAGGACTAATATCGTCTTCAAAACTAGAAATCTTATCGGACCTTTTTGTCGGTGCTTCTCGGAATTAGGCAGGTGGACTTGCCCCAGACGATCGTACCGTACATGATCAGATCATCACCTGGAAAATTTCGATTTGCT
This sequence comes from Pristionchus entomophagus, assembly GCA_036245825.1. Lineage (NCBI taxonomy): Eukaryota > Metazoa > Nematoda > Chromadorea > Rhabditida > Neodiplogasteridae > Pristionchus > Pristionchus entomophagus. The sequence goes on along the minus strand of BTSX01000004.1, from coordinate 17,251,518 downwards.
GCGGGTTTTCGCATCAGCTGCTCATAGCGTGTTGCCTGAGTTTTGCAGTTGGCTCTACCGTAATGTCTCAAAAAGAAGACTTATTGTGATAATGAGCGATCCCTCACCGTCACTCCAAGCTGACACGACACGCTTGGCTTCCTGCTGCATGTCGCCGTTGAGGTCCGTGAGGAATCTGTTGCGTTTTCAGTTTTATTACCAAAATATCGGATTCCAGATTCCCAATTTTTCCCAGAAATCGCTCACTTTGAGTAGGTCGGACCACTGCAGGGGAAGGGCAGCACAGTCAGGCCGCAGTCCAGATAGTTCATTCCGCAGCTGTCACCAGGCCACAAACCATCCTGCGAAGAGAAGGAATTTGAACTTGGTTATTGCATTGAAATCGTAACACTCCTCGCTCTTCGTTCCTCTCCTGACTCACTTGCTTGTTGCATGTGGGTTCGATGGTTCCGGCGCCCTCGCAGTTGCACAGTCCATAGTTGCCGCCGGACAGACCGACGAAGACGTCCACGTTGCGGATGGGCACGCCGAGGTCGCAGGCGCCTGAAAGCATATCAGGAAATGTCATGACTACTGTTCACGTATATTCGTGTATGCGCCATACGTTTTTCTTTAGCGGCACTGTTAGAACTTGTTGAAATGATGTGCTGATATTTATATTTTAAAAAACATTCTATGACTTACCATCATCCGCCTGTATCTTTCCTCCCTTGATGATCTTCCTGCCCAGCGTCACGCCCATCGAATGGGTCACGAGGGAGATTTTGTCTGCCCCAGTGTAGTCCAGTACTGCTTGAAGGAAGCGACGCAGGCGCTGAGTCGTGGAGCAGTCGTGCGTTCTCAAATGTTATGATTGAAATAATTGCTTGATTATAACAAAATATCTTTCCCTATTACCTGGCCGAAGCAAAATTAGGGTTTGTGTTGCCCCATGAAGTCGCGTAGAGTTCGGCCTGCAAATGAGTGATACATTAAACAGTGCAAAAGGTCCTAAAGTATTTGTTGTAAACAGTGTTGCTTCTACTAGAAACTACTTTACTGTGAGATCAATAACAAACATTGCCAAAGACGAGACGATCTTACTGAACTGCGTTCAGTAGCCAGAAAACCCTTACCGAGGTGTATCCGTGCTTGAGAAAGTAGTCGATCGTGTTCTCCCATCCCAACATGTCATTCCTCCCGAATCCCTGGCGCAGAGCAGCGTCCGAGTTGCCGTGGATAAAGATGACGGGTGACTTGATAATCTAGAATCGTATCTTGCATTATTGTTGCATTTACGATCAATATGACTATTTGTGTTGAAAAATAATCAACCACATTTGCTGTTTCACGTATTATACAGTCATAATTGAGTATTTATTATTGTCGGATGGCCGAACCTGCTGCGCATCGCTGGTTTTGCCTCCATAGCTGCCCTGTGTCACCATGTTATCGGCGCGCACAAAGTCATCCGTGTAGCCATTCCTGCGAGATAATCGGCTTATTTGCTGAGACACGTGAGCCATTTCATTCAGAGACTTTTAATCTAGCCAATGTGTGATCAGTGATATGAGATCAGGTGTGACCCGATGAAAAATATGTCGAAGAAAGAGTCCAATAGACCATGATATAATTGCTAGGACCGATACAACAATACGGGGGGTTTTGCTCAATGACACGATGCCTACTGAAAAGAAAAAAGAGCCGAGAACCCACTTCGCGAGCCAGTCCTGGAAGTGCTGCGTCAGTGGGCCGACGACCTTGAACTCCTGACTGGCGACTACCAGGAGAGGTAAGTGCAGCGAAAGGAGGATGGCGAGGGTGAATCGGTGCATTTAGGACGCTGGATGCCTATAGAATTAAATATGATTGAGACACAATGAATTGAACATGCGAATTGAATTTTGCACAATTCACAACAGCTGCCCTTCTTGCTCGAGAGCGCGAATAATGAAGAGATAATTCGGCATTTATACCAGTGTACGGTGTTAATTAACACCGTCGCCAAACACGTGATTTCAAACGAGTAAACACACATGGGCGGCATATATTGGGTGAGGGTCGCAGTGAGCGAAGGGCTTGCAAGTGATAAATGATTTGGCGCACGTGCTGATAACGAGAGGATGATCATTGGTTAAAGTACACCGGAAAAATAGAAATTATGGTTCAGAATTCAATCGCATTCTGCGCAAGTCCGTTGTCGAAAATGGGATAGAACATTTTCAGATAATTTTGTGCAAAAGTTGCGTCTACTTGACCTAATAAATAATCTGCAGTGAGGGTACAGTTCATGCTACATTGGAGTAAACTGCACTCATATCAGCACACGTGGCGAATTATGGGAATCTCTCTATTTCGCATGCTCTTTCGTCTCCGAGGATGGCGTGTCGATCTAATCCTGCTGATCAGCACTATTTACGCACATAATGGACGGTTCACAGCGGTCAGTGAAGCTTGGACGTTTGACACCAAGCATGCATTCTTTCGGTGCTTGATAACCACCATAATGCACCACTATAACACGGATTTTCTCAAATTTGGTAGGAAAATCGAGACCTTTTACTACAGAAAAAAATTGTGTGCCTCCGATTTCCCTGAGACTATTTTTACTGACTAAAGGGAGGACGGGGAGAACGCCTATCCCCTTCATTTGGCCAAATTTGCATATTGAACCGATCTGTGACCTATCAATTCAAAACGCTTTTTTTTTCAGTTTTTGACCTACCGAGCCCGCTTTTTTTCAAAACATTTGTCTTTCCGAGATCTACAATTATCGCAACGGTGATCACAAGCAAAAACGCCGTCTTTTATGCGTTTCATACAAAAACGTGTTTTTTTTCAAATAAATTATGCTAATTATCTCGGAATTTCTGTGATCTCTCTTGTGATCTCGAATTTTATTATTAAATACGATTCTCCACCACCAAATTGAGGTAGTATCACATTCCATTAGTCATGAAACTGGCTGCACGATAGTGCTGCTCAGTAGGGAATCCCGGACTGTCGTTTTCCGAGATATTTTCCCAAAAAGCACGTTTCTGGTCGAATCTCGCTTTAAAATCATCTTTTCGGACATTTAAAAAAAGCCATCGATAGCTCTAGATGAGCCCGATAAAAAAGTAAATCCAAGTCGCCAAAGTTGGCGGTTTTCGAGATTTCTCACAATTACTCTTTTTTCTCTTCTGTTTCGCTGTGAAGTGACATGAATGCGTTCAATGACCTTAACATTTATAAAACATTGCTATATTCATCTTTTTTAACGCATCTTTATTGCTATCATGTTTTTTCCCGCACAGGCAAGGGAGAAACAGCGCAATTAGGTCATTGAACGCATTCATGTCACTTCACAGCGAAATAGAAGAGAAAAAACAATAATTGTGAGAAATCTCGAAAATCGCCAACTTCGGCGACTTGGATACTTTTTTATCGGGCTTATCAAGAGCTATCGATGGCTTTTATTTAAATGTCCGAAAATATGATTTTAAAGCGAGATACGACCAAAAACGTGAAAATATCTCGGAAAACGACAAAGTCCGGGATTCCCCAACTGAGCAGCACTATCGGGCAGCCAGTTTGATGACTAATGGAATGTGATACTACCTCAATTTGGTGGTGTATTCAATAATAAAATTCGAGATCACAAGAGGAAAATTCCGAGATAATTAGCATAATTTATTTGAAAAAACACGTTTTTGTATGAAACGCATAAAAGACGGCGTTTTTGCTGCGATAATTGTAGATCTCGGAAAGACAAATGTTTTGAAAAAAAAAGCGGGCTCGGTAGGTTAAAAACTGACAGACTTAGAGCGTTTTGAATTGGTAGGTCACAGATCGGTTCAATATGCAAATTTGGCCAAATGAAGTGGATAGGCTTTTTCCCATCCTCCCTTTAGTCAGTAAAAATTTTTTTTAAATCGTCACAAAATTTTTTTCTGTAGTCAGCGTTCCTACAAAGTTGCAGAAAATCCGTGATAAACCACTAACCGAAGTGGAACCCGAGAAGCACAAATTGTCCCCTGTTGATACAATCTCTTTTTTTGTCGATTTTTCCGACAGTGAACTCCACTCTGGAAGAGCAGGAGCTGGAAGCCTTTGATAATAAAACTCGGATTTACTTTATAAGTATAATATCTTCGATGGAGATTGGGCAAAAAAATCATTCGGAAACGTCATTGACAGAGAACTACACTCAAGAGCTATGGTGTCTAGCAGTGCTCTTCCAAATAATACGTTCGTGGGTAGCACGTCATATTTATTTTTTGTGGAAATTGAAATATATCCTTTTTGGTTAAAATGAGAAACAAACTATCATACACCGGTCGTTGAGACTCATCACTGACGACCCTACCTCGATCGGCGTAGTAGCGGCCTGTCGTTCCCTCATTGAATTACACGGAGCTGTCTACAAATGAAACGTCCTGAGTTGTCGATAACACGTTGCTTACTGTACTTTCCGTATCTGTCATATATTTGATAAGGCATGGAGGTATGGAAATGTGTGCAAAATCTGATAACATGATCGGTCAGCATTTCACAGATCTTAAAAACGGTGTAGTTCTCATTATTAACTTCGGTTATCAGGTCTGTTTCGTCGATTCCAGCACAATTGATTTTATGTGTTTTCTATGTCAATATACAGTATCGTCCATAAGTCATCGTCCTTTTTTTCATTCTTTCATAACTTTTGACTCGTATTAGATTTCTTGCTCATACTTGGTCATGACATAACACACTCACCGAGTGTTCGGGATATGCCATTGGGATATCACAGTACGCCCTGGTTGTTGCGTAGTGATGACAATCAATACTTTTTCAAACAAGCACAATTCTTGGATGGATTTTTCCTCAGCCTTCCTACTCGGTGTGATAATAGAAGGCTTCACTATATTTTCGATGAAAATATGTACTCATGGGAGAATGACGTAAAGTCGCTTTAGACTGTCTCAAAGTAGCGTCCCGAAAAAACGGATTTTCGTTCAAAGAGATGCTAGAAACTCGTTCAAAAGCTCAAAATGATCCTTACCACAATTCCTGATGATCCCCAGAGTCTGGTAACGGTAGCTCTTAATTGTCCCTCTTTTTTTCGTATCAAAAAATGACCATGAATGATTGAAGAAAATGATTAGTCGAAAAAAATTTTCTCTCAGAACTTCATGACTAATTTTTTTCCTGGTATATCTTTGTGCGCTGATTCCGAATTTCGATATGAGAGGCCATGATATCCTTAATGAAAAAAGTTAAAATTCAATATGTCCAAAAATAGCCGAGTTTGAAATTCTTATGACCTGGGATTTACGGTTGCCGCGGGCGGGAAAGTTATCCAAATGCTCTAAAAAATTGGGAATCGTATATACCATGGATTTGCTACCATCGTGTCATGGAATGACCTTTGAACGAAAATCACCCTCAGAACTGGAAACATCCAAATTTGGGTAATGTGAAAAAGTTTAAATTTCGTTTTTTCGTGCCCTGATGGACAATTAAGAGCTACCGTTACCAGACTTCGGGGATCATCAGGAATTGTGGTAAGGATCATTTTGAGCTTTTGAACGAGTTTCTAGCATGTCTATGAACGAAAATCCATTTTTTCGGGACCCTACTTTGAGACAGTCTAAAGCCACTTTACGTCATTCTCCCATGAGTACATATTTTCATCGTAAATATAGTGAAGCCTTCTATTATCACACCGAGTTGGAAGGCTGAGGAAAAATCCATCCAAGAATTGTGATTGTTTGAAAAAGTATTGCTTGATTGCGTCATCACTACGCAACAACCAGGGCGTTCTGTGATATCCCAATGGCATATCCCGAACACTCGGTGAGTGTGTTATGTCATGACCAAGTATGAGCAAGAAATCTAATACGAGTCAAAAGTTATGAAAGAATGAAAAAAGGACGATGACTTATGGACGATACTGTATGTCTACGAACTGAAATGGAAAATATTCATCACAATAATCATAGTATAGTTATTTGAATATACATACAGGGTTCGTCAGACTATTTGTTTGTGTTGTTATATCATATGCTGAAATTTTCGTTTTCTGCGTGATATATCCCGAGTACAGTTAGTCTTGATATCAACCAATATTTTCTACCGTAGCTAAATCCACGTATTATCCAAACTGTCCAAATTGTGTTTATGTTTTGTACTTTGAATTCTTCGAAATGTATAAGTACCGACTACTGTTTTCCGGAATTGAATACGTATCGCAGAGATATGTATAGACGTGTCTAACATATGACGCCGTTCGTCTTATTTTCGAGCAAGGGTTGGCACAGCTCAAAAAGTCCAATTTTGTGAAACTGTGTGATTTGGGGTTATCGAGGATGGTGAAGGCGATGGGCATATTCCTTTTGTCCACAGACCCCTCGTTGGTTCCAGATGGCGTCACGTCGAAATCACGTTTTTGCGTGCTACTCGGCTTCCGAGACACCTAATTTTTGTAGAAAATTGTTTCTGGGGTAGAATTGCATGCATGGCAAACACGCCTGTCTAGTTCATTTTTCAAGATTTTCAAAAATAATTTTATAAAAGTGAACTTTTCGCATATGTCTATGGGAGTGATCCCATGTGGATAGCTCGATCGGGCATGACGAGAGGATTCTAAATATATTTTTTCATGCAATATAAGCGTGCGGTTTTCGAGTTATGCGACTTACAGTGTTGTGAAAGTACAAGGAAAAGGGCTCAATCGCCTCTTCCTCTCTCTCCTCGATCGCTTCCCTGACCCCGCGTGACGAGAGAGCATGGGGAATGGAGAGAGCGCACGAGAGAGGAGGGAGAGGGAGGGGAGGAAAGATTAATTTCCTTGCACTTTCTCAACACTATAAGTCGCATAACTCGAAAACCGCACGCTTATATTGAACGAAAAAATATATTTAGAATCCTCTCGTCATGCCCGATCATCATGTCCCGAATGGGCATGGTGTCTGACTGGCATGCCGACGCAGGCAGGTTCGACTCCCGCCCGCAGGTGATGTTTTGCAAGATGTAGAGAAAGGCGCGCGCCCCAACCACTAGTCTCCGTCAAGCGTTCCCTGCGGGCAGATGATCGAGGATTGGGCCGTATATTTGCCGACCGCCCGAATGGCGATTTCGACAAACGCCAAAAGTCTGCCCGGCGATATCTCGCTTCAGAGCGCTCCCCCGGCTTCCAAGGTCGGGGTTAGCGGCACCACTGAACATGGTGTACATAATCTGAGCTGCTTCAGCAAGCGACGTTTCTGACATCACATGGGATCACTCCCATAGACCTATGCGAAAAGTTCACTTTTATAAAATTATTTTTGAAAATCATGAAAAATGAACTAGACAGGCGTGTTCGCCATGCATTTCTATCCCTGAAACAATTTTCTCCAAAAATTAGGTCTCTCGGAAGCCGAGTAGCACGAAAAAACGTTATTTCGACGTGACGCCATCTGGAGCCAACGAGGGGTCTGTGGACAAAATGAATATGCCCATCGCCTTCACCATCCTCGATAACCCCAAATCACACAGTTTCACAAAATTGGACTTTTTGAGCTGTGCCAGATCCGTCCAGATTTGCTCGAAAATAGGGCGAACGGCGTCATATATCGACAGCATATTTCTTAAAATCATTTCCGTTGAAATTATGAAGGCATTTCGTACAATTTTATCTGACGTGGATTATCCAACATGTGGTAGTTTTCTTAGAATCCTAAAAAAATATTTAGTCATTTCTAAATTAAACCGTATCCACACGGATACGGTTGAATGCGAAATAGAATATTATCAACACTCAGCAAACATTCGAAGATTCGATGATCATGCATTCCGTGCGCTCGACTTAAAATAGAATATTATTTCAGGTTACTACGATGGGGATGAGTGAAGAGATACAGTTTGGACTCGACAATGACCGCGATTACTTCATAAGCGTCGCCAGAACGTAATGTTTCACAATTCGGGTGAAATTGTAATGTGTTCATGATTAGCCCCGGCGCGTAGCGCCGGGGCAATTTTGGCTCAGGCTTGGCTAAATCCAATGGGCAGAAAGTATCTTTACATACCCTAGGTATCGACTATCGGTCAAACTCAAATTCAAGTATCCAGCGTTTGTTGATCCTCGGTGGAAGCCTAGAGGGTGCTAAATCCGAAATTTCAAGTCTCTAGCACAACCGGAAGTATATCCGGCTGACTCCGAATTTTGTCGGTTTCGTGGCGTCCACCTTTTTTGAGTTACATTCGCAGCTGTCGTAGAGAGACGTGCTATAGCTCATTCGATAGAGCTTATACAAGTGCCTGCCTAGATTCTTTTCAGAAAGATACAGAATTCCGTGCTGAATCGAATAAGCTTAGTTTTGACAAGATCGGTTTCCATGTGTATGTGACAACTCTTGCCAAAAATTCGCACTAAAAAAGTTCCGTCAGCAAAACTGCCAGAGGGAAATACTCTCTCCTCGCCTCCCTCACATGTCAACAGGATCGTAAACAGGCCTCCAGAGGTCGGACAACAAAGTTCATGATAGAGAAAAACTAATGTCAGATTCGGAATCAGCGCCATCCGATACCCCTGATGGTATGGTTTGCTGGGGTCGAACAAGCACTTCCGGTTGTGAAGTGCGAGTTTGCATAAGAATTTAAATTTTCAAAAATCATACGGCGACATCACTCCTATTGAAACAGGCTAATCGCGTGCTTCAAAATGATATATTTCACGTGCCTGTTCGATATAATTTTGAATCTGGAGGTCTTTGTTAATTTGCAAATCTAATGTGAAATCAAGTTGAAATTGAAGTTTGAAATTTGAAATGTTTATAATACTCCTCTGTTATGGACAAGTTATATATCAATCTAATCAGAATCTCGCGCTGAGAATGATGTTGCTATTTATTTTCTGGATAGACATGCTCTCTGGGGGGGGGGGGGGGGGCATTCGTTTCAATCTCGTTCAATCCAATCGATCAGTCAACGAGTACCCTGTGGGGGAGTCAATATCAGGGGCATCCGATCTGTCTGCAACAGAACGGACGGAGGCATCTTTTCTCTCTAGACTGCATCAAGTATCCTTCATTTACTAATCAAGTATCAGTACTACTACTATTGGTGGTCTATCGCTAATGATGCCATATTCCTAGCCAAACAGCGCAAACTCCACAATGAAGATATTTGAAAAAAAAATGAAATATGTATTAGTGATATGATGAGAAGCGTTTAAAATAGTCGCTCCGTATCAATAAAAGTCCCGAGATCGACCTTCCGGGGGAAGGTGGCGTATCCTGGCTTTGCGAGCAAAGTCAACAGCTGAGTGAATTTTGACCGTAGAGGATAGATTATGCAAGATCACAAGTCAGTAAAAGCCGTGAGATCTCGACAGTGTACATTTATCAAAGTCTCGGGTCAATAAAAGTCCCGGGATCAGCGGCCAAAATTCCCGCTCTTTTTTTCGACGGAAACGTGCTTATTCCTGTTAATTGCATTTAATAGTGATTTCAAGAATTTCCAGTGCAACACACCCACTAACTTGATTTTGTGAATCATATCATTATTATCCATGGTGTTTTGTTCATCATCCAAGAACAATTCTGACTACACCATATCCTACACTTTATGACCTTTATGCATGTTTAACTACTACTTCTCTTTTATCTACGCCATCGATTGTAACAAGTCCGAGAAAAATAGAGCGGGAATTTTGGCCGCTGATGCCGGGATTTTTATTGACCCGAGACTTTGAAAAATGTACACTGTCGAGATCTCACGGCTTTTATGAGTTGTGATCTTTGCATAATCTATCCTCTCGGGTCAAAATTCACTCAGCTGTTGACTTTGCTCGCAAAGCCAGGATACGCCACCTTCCCCCGGAAGGTGGATTTATGCTTTAATTTTTGCTTAATGAACTACCATGCAATCCACAAATTTTTTTTTTGCTCGCAAAGCCAGGATACGCCACCTTCCCCCGGAAGGTGGATTTATGCTTTCATTTTTGCTTGATGAACTACCATGCAATCTACAAAATTGGAAGGCATTTTGTGAGTTTCATAAGGGTTTTTAACTGCATTATTGATCACGTTCAAGAGTTTTCGCAGTGCGAATAAACGGAGTGGCGAACTTCGGATGGTCTACTCCTTATCGATGCAGGTACACTATCTGGACACGAGATACTTTTTTTTCTCATTATTATGTACTGTTGCTTCGAGCTACACCATAGACAACTGAGAATGCCACTGGTATAGGCTCCGCCACTGCCTGTAGCGGTTTCCCACAATATTATTAATTTGATAATGAAATCCGACTTTTCTAGGGTTTCTATTTTCTCAGGCAACTGCATCAGGACTCTTCTTCGTTTCTCCAATGGTTTGTCTCCTTTTCGGACTGCATGTATACCAAGAGAAATGGGAATGGCCGCCACTTGTTGGTGCTTGTCTCCGACTGATATTCTTAGTGAGTTTTGGAGTTGATTTATCTAAAAACGCGAGAGAACTCGAACATCGAACACAAGCATGTACTCCTTGTTGTCAGAGTCGTTTAATAAAGTCACTTCAGATGCTGTACTCTAGGGTTGCCGTTTCGTTTTCGTTTTCGTAATTTACGCGCGCCCGTAGGCCGCGCGCTCTCTCGCGTCGTAATTTAATGGCAGACGGTTAGACAGTCGTAAGTTACGACAATTGTCGTAAGGAGTCGTACTCCGCCCCTTTTTGGCGCCTCTCCCTCGCCTCCGAGGAGAGGAGAGCGCGCGTCGATAAAGAGCACTTCGGAGAGGAAAAACGAGAGGGGGGGCTAATTCCGCTCAATACTTAGGTGTGAATTGAATAGATTTTCTTATGGAGAAAACACAGGGCTATCCAGCTAAACAAACTAGAAGTTGAAAACAGCAAAGGCCGTTGAACAAAATCTACTTTTATGAGATACTATGCGATTTTTCAATCCCAATTGCGTATAATCGAGAGGAGGGCTAATTCCGCAAACAAGCTAGAAAATAACCGATTAGTGTAGCATGTGCAGAAAACACAGGGCTATCAAGCCTAATAAACCAGAAGTTGATAACAGCAAAGGCCGCAGAGAAAATTCCACTTTTCTGAGATACTTTGATAATTTTTGGCTCAAATCGCGTCAATACGAGAGGAGGGCTAATTCCACGCACATTCCAGGGACTAATGTATTAATGTGACATGTGCAAAAAACACAGGGCTATCGATCAGAACAAACTAGAATGCGATAACATGAAAGGCTGTCGAAAGACCTCCATTTTCCTGACGCCCTCGCACTCAGCGCCTCTCTTCTTGTCTTTCCTTCTCGTCTCAAATCTACAAGTCTGATTACTGGAAATTCATAAATATATTATTATCTCCATTTCCATGCAATAAATATTTTCTGCGCTCCTTGGAACGCGTTGCTTATGCGTTGCGGATTACAGTTCGGAAGCCGGTCGTAAACGAGGCAGATTGCTCTCATTCGAATCGTCTCTCACCACACGTGCTGGTTCCCCTTCTCTCTCTCTCCATTTTATCTCATTTTCCATCATTTTCATCTTATTTTCAAATATTTTTTTAATCTTTTGTGTTTACTTATGTAAGTCACGAATATTCAACTTTCCAGAAATGGCTGCCATTGGACCCAAGTCCGGAGTCTGGGACTATTTCACTCGACTCGCAGAGGAGAAGGCTGAGTGCAAGTTATGTCCACCAGACACAACGAGGAAGAGGGTATTCGATACTCCAAAGAAAACTACCGGATCTCTTCACAATCATCTCAGATCGTACCACAAACTCGAGCACAGTCTTCTTAACGCGAAAAAAGTGAGTTGCAATTCGCCTTCCACTACTTTCTCACCTAAACCAGAAGTTGATAACAGCAAAGGCCGCAGAGAAAATTCCACTTTTCTGAGATACTTTGATAATTTTTGGCTCAAATCGCGTCAATTCGAGAGGAGGGCTAATTCCACGCACATTTCAGGGACTAATGTATTAATGTGACATGTACCGAAAACACAGGGCTATCGATCAGAACAAACTAGAATGCGATAACATGAAAGGCTGTCGAAAGACCTCAATTTTCCTGACGCCCTCGCACTCAGAGATACTAGCCTCTTGTTTTGCTCATGAAAATCGAAATGTCAGATCAACAGTCAATAACACGGAAACATGATATGTACAAGGGATGCTTATAATACTAGTCGAAATCTAGTACTCTCCTAAACTAACTACTTACTGTCATGAACTTACATGGAAAACAAGTAGACAAAGAATGTTCTAAAATTAATAAGGAAAAATTCCGAATTCAATAAGCGAAAAGCAAAAAGTGAGGTCTGTCACATTAAACTAGTCGCATACAATTCAAAGATTCTCACTAATATCACTATCCTCATCCATCTCATCTTCTTCTGCTTGATTCTCGATCTCCGGTACAATTCTCATCTACCTCATCCTCTTCTAATTCGAATTCCATCTCTCTTTCCTCCTCTTCCTCCAACTCTACCATCACCTCCTCTTCAACTCGGAAGTCCTTTTTCTTCACTAGCACTCGTTCAGCTCCAATTGATTTGGCCCTGAAAAAGTTTATGTTTTATGTTCTGTAAAGCAAAATATCTCAACCTCATATGAATTGTATAACTAAATCTCAATAAATGACATGATCTGAACCTCAGATTACCGAAGTAGTTCATCCGGAGGAGGAGGATTTCCTCAGCGTGCTCGGCCGACAGTCTGTTCTTGAGGTGATTACGGTAGATCAATCCAGAATAGCTTTTTCTCGATGGATGTCATGATACTTTCATTTAGCAGAACAGAAATGAACGAACCGGCGGCCGAGAAAATTCTCTCGGCTGAGACGGAAGTGGGAGGAGAACAGAGGAATTCACGAGCGAGAAGTGCCAGTCTGAGACAACACATTGATATATTGGAAAGTCATTCAATTTACGTACGGTGGGTACTTGGTGTGATTGATCTTCCAGAAGTCAAGTGCCTCGTGATTGGCGTCGATTCCGCGGATGCACTGATCCAAGTAGAGTGAGATCTCCGCTTCGAGAGAGCCAACAGTGAGTCCACCCTTGGAGTTTGAGGCAGATGTCGATGGAGTGGATGGGAGAGAAGACTGCATATTCCCGTAGAGCATTGCTCTGAAATAAGAAACAGCACTTTGAATCAATCAGTGAAGTAATATATCTATGCAAACCTGCGACTGGACATTGCTGCAGATGAGATGGGTGCCGGAGCATGGGAAGAAGTATTCTTAGACGAATCTGAGATATATTCCTAGATTAGGCGAAGGGGCAGAGTGATAAACACACCTTTGAATTTACTGGAGATTCCCTTCCAATCAATTTCGTCCTTGAAATTGAAGATCGCCGATGGGTCGAAGAAGGCATTCATGAGGACATCATCATCTTCGAAGTAGTTACCCCACTTCTTCTCCAGTTCCTTCATGAGCAACTGAGCTAATTTACGGGCCGATCCAGTCTCCGAGCTGATCGTACTGCAAATTAGGGATGACTGATCGGGTTCGGGTACCCGACAATATCTGAAGGGATTGCTCTAAAAAATTTGATAGAGAAGCGAGGGGGAGGCGTCGGGTACCCGAAAAAAGTTGGGTACCCGACTTTTTCACGCGCCTTTCCCAGATATTTCACTCGCGAGTTGCTCACTAAAAGAACGCTTGCTCGGTCCATTTTGATGGTACCAGTACCCAGTTTGTTCAGATAGCACCGGGAAACATCGCTTATTATCATGGTTGTATCAGCTAAGACCGTCCCTTCTCATAGAATTAACCCTCCTCTCGAATATCCCTCCAACTGCTCGTTTTTGGACTTTTCTGGACCGATTGTTCTCCAAAAAGGCACCGTAAAACATTGCTAAGTATGATTCCGTTTTGGCCTAAGACCGCCCCCCTAAGCGTAATTAGCACTCCTCTCGATTGTCCGTCCAAGTGCCTCTCCTCCCCTCTCCCGTTTTGCTAACCCGTCTCGTCTAGCGCGCGCCATCTCGTCATCTTAAAGCTCCGTTCTCGGAGCTGCGCGGCAAGAATGGAGCAAACGCGCGTGAGAAAATGTCGGGTACCCGATACCCGAAACGATCCGTAACTATGAATCTTACTTCTCCAGATGTTTCTTCAGTTCCTGTAGAACAATGTAGAACATATCTTTCCAACCGGATAAATGATGCCCGTATTTGTAAAATGTGTCCATTTCAACTCCTTGCTCATGCCGACCATCGTCCAATGACACATGAACAATGCGGAGAATTGCTAATCTTCAGTCGTAAACATTGACAAGTTGTCATAATCGATACATTTGTGTTGGAAAATATGCAACGATAGGCCAACATGAATTAGATGATTAACCGAAGTGTTTTCAATCTGTGCGTTATTCAAGTGTTACTGTACTTGTTAATGTGTACGATCGATGCAATTCTCCGAATTGTTCATGTGTATTTCACAGTAGTTTGTATCGGCATAGCTAGCGGCTTACAATCTACACTCAAAACAAGTTTATGCCTGATCTTCGACTCTCAGCATCACGCTATAGATAATCACTTCAACGGAAAATTTCCTATTTTACAATAGATCTGCCTACTGTGACGTTACAAGGTTCCTTTTTACGACTAGTCCAGGCTGTGAGGGTAATCCATAGGACAATCGTTCTAGCGGACTTCAACGACATGTTATTTCTATAAAAAAAAACATGGAATTAAATTATATTGTTTTGTTCTTTATTTCGGATTGGTCATTATCGGTTTCGTATTACTATTATCATGAATTTGTTCGCTATCACAGACACATAGTCTACTTCCAGGTCGGAGATGAAAGACGATCTTCAATATGGCCTCGACATTGATAACGATTATTTCATCAACATTGCAATTATGTAATCTCCTTTAACTATTTCCGTAATTAATCATTCCAGTATTATCTATTCAGAATTCGCCAGATGAATTCGACAATCGCCATGTTCGTCAGTCATCCTCTGGTGATATATGTCGTTATGAGGAGAAGTACAATGACCGCGGATATAAAAGCGGGCTATGTATTTCATGCGGTAATTCTTAATTAATTGTTGATCATGTTTTTTTTGGAAGTTAGGCAACTGCTATTGAAAATGGGAAATTTACAAGCTATAGTAAATAAAATGATTTCGAAATGTTATGTATACTGACGGTTCAGGTTCTCATGATGTGTTTCGATTGCTACAATGCATTTCTATATCAGTTTTACACTCTTGCACCGCTTCCTATTTTTATTTGTACTGGTTGGCTGTGTAATGAAATGATGGAATCTTCTACTTTGTTGGTATGTTTATAATGTGATTGCGTTACTATCGATTATTATCAATTGGTGCGGAGGAGTGTTGGATCTCAAAAGCTATTTTTGAACCACTATTTTTTGTTCCTTTCAATCGATTCAATTTGCAGGTTATTCTCTCTTTCTTCACGATTGCTGTCGTAATGCCGTATCTGTTTCTGATGATGAGAATGCACCAGAGAATGTTATTAGCAGGCAGCCGGCTGAAACTATCAACAAGGTTCAGTCAATGGAATCAATCGACTCCTAACTACTAGGGTTGACTAGGGCTTACTAGACTAGAAACTAAACGAGTTCCTGATTCGTTGATATGTTTTTCAGCGTTCAATCATCAATTATGTTCGTCATAGTGGCGACGTGTTTGGCGAATGTCTTTGGTTTCTATCGGTGGAGTATTGATATTCCAAACAAAGAAGATGTCTTGAATGTAATTATGCAATTTCTGAGCTCAAAGAATAGTCCGATTCATCTCAGAAGACCGACGTGGTTTGGGCACGCCGATATACCTCAAACTTTCTAATTCTTGGTAATTGGGTTGGAGACATTGGACTTTTCAAAAACGGTTAGCCTCCACCTATATTTTTTCGTTTTCTCTTTTACGAAAAAGAAATCTTCAGAACTAATAGTTTTATGCGTCTCGGTCATAATTCTCTTTTCGATATACATTTCTATGAATTA
The DNA here is from genome assembly GCA_036245825.1 of Pristionchus entomophagus. Classification (NCBI taxonomy): domain Eukaryota; kingdom Metazoa; phylum Nematoda; class Chromadorea; order Rhabditida; family Neodiplogasteridae; genus Pristionchus; species Pristionchus entomophagus. The sequence goes on along the minus strand of BTSX01000004.1, from coordinate 17,235,603 downwards.
CCACGCAACCTACAAACTTGGATCCAATCTAGTGAGTTAAGTCAACACTTATTAAGTTATCAAACCATCATATTCAAGAGTTTTCTCAGCTCCAAAACTCACCGCAATCAAATCCACTTGGTGACCTCGCTGTCAATGCAGGTAATTTTCGGAAATACTAAAAACTAAACCACGACTTATATCTCCCCTATTGCAATTCCATCCTCTAATCATTAACAATTATCAAACAATTAATTTTAAAAAAAATAATTGGGTGTTTTGCGCCTATTTACAGTATACAACAGGAATCACGAGAAACTGTAAAAAGCCGGGAAAAAAAATTTTCAAACATGTTCTAAAAATTCCATAATATTATTAGATAACGTCCTGGGCAAGAGTTTTCGAACGATACCGGTCAGGAGTCCCAGAGCCGGCTTTTAGGAATTCTCCGGTTGTAGATCCGGCTCTACCGTATCTCAGCTCACAGATGAGCTAGAATGATATCTTAGAGCTTAAAATGTGCGGAAAAATAAAACAAACAAGTTTTCTGAAGAAAACAAAAGGTTTGGAGCAGAACTTAAAAAGCTGTGACTGAAAAACTTGTATCAATTTAAGAAAAAAAAATGTTTACCGTAACGTAGCGCATTTGCAGTGGATTTTATTGCAGTATATTGAAGATCTAGGAAAAATGTGTATAAGAAAATTATAAAATGTGGCAAATTGGGGTACAGATTTTTAGATAATTGTGATCAAATGTGAAAAAATGCCATTTTTAATAGTTTTCCGACAAAAACTTCTTTCGTTCTTGTTATCATGAGCGCAAACCATTAAATTCGGAATCTACGAGTCAAAATACGTCAGAAACACCTATAGTGAGATTATTCAGAGACAAAAAAAAATCAACTTTTTCATGGCCATTTTTGGGACAAAAAATTCTAAATCTCAGAATCACCTTCATCTTTTTGCACGTATGAAACGTCAGAAAAAAAGATAATGTTTCAAATGAGGGTAAGCACCCAATCCCAATGATCACATGCTATTGCATGAACGTGACGACTCCTTTCAGATGCTATATTCTCTCTCACAGCACTCGAATTCGCTCATATTTCTGTCGAGAAACCCTTGGTGCAGAGAGGTGCGTGAACGACAATCCTATTAATATAATGGCCATGAGTTTTCAGGTCATATGAAGTGCATGGAATCGTCGTTCCTCTGCAAGCGTAACGGGCATTGGAGGCATGGAAAGAGCTATCCGAAGTTATTGATCGATGATATAACGAGGAATTGAGGAATACATTCGAGTTCTAAGAAAATGTACAATGAGAGTGGATGTAAAGGCGGGCTATAAAAATATTCAATTATGGGCATCAATCGAGTGTTACTGAAATTTAGTAGCCATCATACACATTCTGAAGTAACGAAGAAGACATGCCAGATTTCGGCTAATATCTTGCTTCTATCCGTCTTTTCATGCATCGCTAATCCCTCCAGCTCGTTGCTCTGAGACTGAGGGTGTTGTCGTCTGGTCACGTAGACTGCGGCGTCCGCCTTTCCCAGCTGCTGAACCATCCGTCCTATGAGTGCCATTCCTTGACTGGATTTTTTATTGTGAAAATAGCAATGTCGGATGGTGATCATAATACTAATGTGGTTACTGAATAGGACGCTCAGGTTTGAGAAAATACGATTAGGGCAATACATTTGTTTGTAAATGGGGTGTAGAGCAGTCGCGAGGCCGCTAAATAGTGATGAAGGATGTGCTGTTAGCTCGTTCTCAGAAGGTCACATCGAAACAAGAGAGATGGAGAAGACGAGGAAACTCTCTCAATTCTGAATTCCGCTGGCAGTAAATGTTGTAACAAGAGAAGAGAGTTAGGAGATAAGACACGCACTAGTTCATTCTTGTTTTCCGGAAATCGCAGGATATGTTTTGCTATATTACATCTGTCAATTCGCATAGCAGGGGAGAGATGGAAATCCCTCTGCCCATGGGGGTCCGATTCAGTGAGAAGGGATTTTTTTACTGCTAGACAAGTGAAGCACAATAACCGAGATGAGGAGGGAGAAAGCGGATAATTCCACTGAGACTCAGTATTGTTCGTCTAACGGAAAGCATAATTTGTTTCTCCCCATAATTTTCGTAATCGGCCAACATCTATTGTGAACACCCAGAAATTATAGTTTCTCGGATGTGCAACCATTAAAGTATTGATCAATTTATCAGAGGATTAATCTCTCATGTGTTCCAGCCTCGTTGAAGCATCTCGAAATGATCAACTTCGCTGTCGGTTGAATTTACTTTGTGCAAACTGTAAAACATTAATCTACTGACTAATCACACGGGGAAAACCCGTTTCCGAACGCTGTAGTTGATAAAGAATGAGAGAAAAAGCGGGAAGTGTATGATCAAAGTGGTCAGCTCAAGGAAGATCTGGCGTCCGATTGGCGTTGGGTTCGGAAAAAACTGTACCAGACTGAGTGTTTCAATGCACATTTCGCATCACCGTTCTGTAAATAAACGGCCAAATGCTTGCGATGAGATTGAGTATTGTTTCTGTAAGTTCTATTGGAAGGAGAGTGAGTATGATACGGCGATTCTCAGATAACTGAACGAATCAGTCATGGTTTATCATGGACATGAAAAACACCTGATACGAAACTGCGAGGGATGAAGCGCTAGTAGAAGGTTTGCGAAGAAAATTCAAACTGAAATCGATGCAGAACATGATTAAGGAGAATAAATAGGACATCATCAATACAATCATGAGCCTTTGCAAAAGTATTTTCGTGTTTTTAGAAATAGATTGACGAAAGTAATTTCATCCCCATAATTTTTTTTTTTCAGCTTCCAGTAGAGCTAGACACTTGCAATTTGGATTATGTGATATACAATCAAATTGATTTAAAGAGATGATCAACCTCGAAACTTTCGACATTCTCCGGCACACGAGCGTTAGGCAGGGCGATGTTGTATTCTCGAAACATGATAAAGTGCCTTAATCGCTGTGCGCTGCTACGGAAATAGGCTGCTAGCAGCACTTTATTTATCGCGGAACGATTCGAACAAAAATAGGTGTAAAAATTGTGAGACCGTTCTTTGATTCGAAGTTTAATGTATCTGCGTCGCTGGTTATCATCTTTTATTTCGCAGGATGCATGGCTCGAGCAGAATAACTGTACGGTGACTTGAAATTTGGGGACTTGAAGAGACTAGAAATTTGGTTAACGGACTTCTTATGACATTTGCAATCTACTGTTGATATTTCTACTCTCCAGCTCCATTGGGAGCTGAGATAGAAAAATGGGGAATTCAAATCAAAGATAGGATCTTTGCATTTTTTTTTAAAAACAGGCCCATTATCGAAGATCCGATCTTTTCGTTGATTTTTCACATCATTATTGTCAGACTCATCGTTCTCGTTCTTTTCGACATAGTCGCAAACAATTTCACTAAATGTCACAGCTAAAGATACCAAAAAAAATTCCAGTATTTCAAGTTTTTTAGAAATATTGGGTTGAGGAATAAGTAACGCTCGTTTTTGAGCATCGTGTTTGGGCTCATATATCTCCCGCCAATCAAATCTAAACGAGCTGACTTTATAGCATTTTTTCAGGGTATGCTCAAGTATCATAGCCGTTATTATTAGAAATATCACGCTTCCTGTGTAGGAGAGAAATTTAGATTTCAATGTACCTGATAATTTTCGAAAATTTTAGATTTTTTTCGAAATTGTGTAATTTAACGTGGAAACTGCTCGGTAAATTCACACATTCTCAGCTGAGCAGCCCGATACTACACCTCTTCCATGGTGAAGTGAGAATGGTGCTCGATTGATTGTTGTATTTTTATAGACGTTTCAAGGGGAACGTTCGTGAAAAATTGCAGTTCACTTAACTTATTTGTCTACCTTGAGGATCGAAGGTGCTGGCCTATACACTAGTGCGCTCCAGTCACTCACTATGGAGCTATATTATCACTATAAACATTTGGTGCTACTTATGCTCCTATTTGAAAAATAACAGTTTTCCAAAAATATTATTTTGTGACGGAATCAAAAGAAATGCGTGTTTTGAGGACTTTGGATTAAACCATACCCAAGACATAGTAGCCATTCTATAATTGTGGCCACTTGGTGGATGATAGTGCAAAAGTTGCTCGTCCATTTAACCATTTAAGGCCTTACATTCAATTAGTACGGTTTACAGGAAATAGCAATAAATATCGATTTCGAAGCTTGTTTTTCTATATCGGACTTACGAGCAATTTAACTCATAAAGAGAATGCTCCACATTTAGCAAAATTCGTCCATATTTTCAACAGGAAAGGTACTCCACATTCAAGCATAATTTAGGTCTTTAGATCTATTGCTAAGAAAACGCGGCTAGCAAAACTTCTTTCGGTCAGTAACTGAAAATCCTACACTCTCGTTAGGCGCATATCTCACACAGGCCTTTACTTGGATTTTCCTCTGAATATCATCAGTATAATGTATAACCATGATACTTTACTACTGCAGCTTAATTGTGGCTCAATAATTCTTCTTCCCTCAGTGCTGACCTGTCAAAATCTCAGGGTGAGGTGCGACAACTTTGAATTGAGCCAGCCATTGTGATCGCCTAAATGATCGGAGATATATGATATAGTGTGCGCTAAAGAGAGTATCCTAGCCCTTATCGATCATCAAAAACCGAAATATAATTGCACAATTTAGAAAGACGGGAGAGGTCTTAATCTGAAATTGGAAAAACGAGCGTTACTTATTCCTCAACCCGATATATTCTTTGTTTATTCTAATTTCTGGGCGTCCGAAATCAGAAACTACCACCCCACGATCATTTGAAGTCTAGATTAGATAGATATACGATATTCCGCTACATAATTCACCGATTGTAGCACATAACTTGGTGCTACAATCGGTGAAGTATGTAGCAAACATTAAATATAAAGAACATCAGGTACCGTATGTCAGCTTTGCATGCACTGTTCAGACGGTAATGCCAAACAATCCCATAAATGCACGACATATTCAGATGGAAACACAGTGCACTTGATCGTAGAACAATTTGAATGTATTAGAAGGGGTAGAATCTCTCGCATAAAACAAGCATGCAATATCAAAGCATATTATGTGCATTGGTTGGCTGTGTAATGGTGTGGTGGAACCGTCTACATTATTGGTGTGTTTGTTGTTATGAGTCCATTTCATTAAAATTGTAAAAACTATTATTTATCATTCAATCGATTTTCAGGTTATTCTCTCGTTCTACACGGTTGCTGTTGTAATACCGTACTTGTTTCTGATGATTCGAATGCACCAAAGGATGTTATTCTCAAACAGCCCGCTCAAATTTTCAACAAGATTCAGTCAGCGGGATCAATCGGTCACGCTAGTAACTACTAACGGCAATTTAAGTATTCAACAACTCTAGGACTCTAGGCTACAAATTATACGCCAACAATTTCAGAGCTCAATCATTAATTATGTTCGTGATAGTGGCGACGTGTTATTGAATGTATTTGGTTTTCATCGGTGGAGTGTTGATATTGCGAACAAGGAAGACGTATTGAATGTAATTGGAAAATTCATAAGTTCAAAGAATATTTCGATTATTTTCAGAAGACCGACGTGTTTTGGGCGCGCAGACATACCACAAATTTGATTGTTCTTGGTAAATGGATTGGAGATATTAGGATTTTAAAAACGGTGATAATATTTAGTTTTAATTCTTTTTCTATCGAAAACTCATCACTTCAGAATTGATACTCTTATGCGTTTCGATCGTAATCCTATTCACGACATACATTTCAATGAACTACCACGCGACGTACAAACTAGGAAACAATCTAGTGAGTTGGGCTTTTACGCAAAAAATGTGGCCGAACAATCTAATCTTAAAGAGTTTTCTGAGCTCCAAAACTCACCGTAATCAACTTCACTTGGTGTACATTCTGTCATTGCAGAAAAAATAATTCAACGTTATTATTGTCGCAAATTAGGAACAGTGCCCGCCATCCCATGTTTCTACACGTATATAATCAAACAAAATACAGGCAACTACATCGGGAATATTATTCGTTTCACTTATTCTGCTCTTTTTCGTCTTCTCATCTTTGGTGAGCTCTAGACGCAAATCTGCTCTCTTGCAATTCAACGTCCCATTTATCGCGTTAGCAAAGTCAAAAAAACCAAGAGGAAAAGCACTCAACCCACATTATGCTGTTCTATGAACTTAATGACGCATTTCAGCTGTTATATTCTCTTTCACAGCACTCTAATTCGCTCATATTCCTGACGAGGAACCCATGGTGCAGAGAGGTATGTATCGATCAGATTCAAGTGGTTTTACTGATGCAGGTTATACGAAGTGCATGGAATCGTCGTTCCTCTGTGACCGTGACGGGGGTTAGCGTTATAGGAAGATCCGACAGAAGTTATTGATCAAAGATTAAATAAAGAAAAGCGGGACGCTTCGATTTGGTATAATTCTGCACCACTCATAAAATATTTCAGTATTATATATTTTAACGATTCCGTTTTTTTTATTATTGACTAGCCGAGCTACGCTCGCTAGGGGTACGCCGTAAGTTGTGTTTTCCTTTGAGTGAGTTGTCTAGCCTTTTCAATGCTCCACTCCACGGCTAGAGACCCCCATCGATACCCGTGCAGATCGGCGCATTTCGACCTAGTTCTGTTTATCTTTCAGTCTGAAACACAATCACGCCTGTATTGACACTCCTCAACCACTCCCCCACATGACCCGAGCACGCGAAAATTATTGTAAAACACTTTGCACCGGTGGGGATTCGAACCCGCGCTGTCACGATCCGATTCCCCATCTTGCCACCACTACACCACTCTTTAAACTTAATAAACCCGTTCAACCAAAACACGGTTCAAACCGTCACGGGTAACTCTACATAACAGTCAACTCTATTTGGCACTCCCCCCTCGTAGAACCAAGAACGGTGACCGAAATCGGTGGAAACCCGTCATTTCTTGCCAAATAGTACCTCACAGAAACAGATGCTGAATCGATTCAACCAAAGAAGTCATCGATTCCCCGATGTTTTCCCCAATTAAAACTCGTATTCTCTAGTACTTTCCTATAATTACCATGTACTTTCCAAGCGCCTGAATACCGATTGCTCCAAACGCCGAAACTTCACCCGGCCATATCTCGCTTCAGAGTGGTCCTACGGGGTCGATACTCAGCTTTGCTGACTTTTGTTTATTGTAGCCCAGGTCGAGAGCTTTCAAAAACGACACTAATGTAAGGGTTTTAGTTCACGGGTGAACGCTGGACAGTCAGTTGAAGAGTCGAAAAACGGAAAAGTCGAGTGTCCCAACTTTGACGTCATCTTTGACCTACCCAACGTCATCTGATTGGCTCGGCGATAGCGCCATTCGATCCGGCACCATCCCAAATACCCTAAACCAGTTTTTACCACATCTTGCCATTCACCTCCGGCCCAGCACTACCCATTTGCTTCGAGCAGTAAATTTGCCGCCCAACGTTCTTTTATCTATAGGAGAACTAGCCGAGCTGCGCTCGCTACGGGTAAACCGTGAGTTTTTGTTTGAAATTTGTGATTTTTAATCCTGAAAATGTATTTTTCTAGCCCGAAAAAAGTTTGCAAAAGATGGTGCACCGGCGGGGAGTCGAACCCGGGTGCTAATGAACGCCAGACATACGTCCTACCACCTGCGCCATCACTGCGCGTTGAACGGATGCGCTATCGGCGCTCTTGAGTCGAAGGCCGGGCAAGCAACAGTGATCGCACACGATCTGGCACGATCCGGGTGGACATTCCAGGTTTGGGGGCCGTGGGTGGGTCGGGTTCGACGTTGACGGGTGTCAGGATACCTCCCCACCACTTCCGGACACGATCCGAACACGCGAAAATTATTGCAAACACTTTTGCACCGGCGGGGATTCGAACCCGTGTGGACATGATCCGAAGCCCTATCTTGTAACCACTGCACCAAGCTTCAAACTTAATAAGAAGCTTCAACTAAAACACGGTTCGAACCGTCTCGGCTTACACTACACGGCTGTGAACTCCATTAGGCGCTAACTTCTTTGAGATCCGAGCACTTTCATCGAACTCGGAGAATTTCTCTGAAAAACGCCTTTTTCGGCCGAATAGTACCTCACGGAAACACATGCTTCTTAGCCGCCTTTGGTCTGATCAACCCATCCAAAGCAGCCATTGATTCCCCAGCGTTTTTCCCACCTCTCACTTGCATCCGCCAGTACTTGCCATCCCGGCTTATATAGTTGCCAACCGCCCGAATAGCGATTTCGCCAAACGCGAAAACTTCACACGGCCATATCTCGCTTCAGAGCGCATCATCAGCTTCGATACTCAGCTGGGCTAACTTTTTTCTTGTAGAACTCGTCAAGAGCTTCAAAAAACAACCCATATGTACAGGCTTCCATCCAGGAGCGAACGCTGGACAGTCAGTTGAAGGGTCGAAAAATGGAAAATCGTGAGTGTCCCGACTTTGACGTCTTCTTTGACCTACCCGACGTCATCTGAACCCCTCGCCACCAGGCCAGTTCGATGCGCCTCGACGCGGAGAACAAACCCTATATAATTCGCTATTCTTCCCAAGCACGCCCCATTCTGCCCATGTTGTTTACTTTGACCAGTCGATTTCCAATCAGGCTTTTGTTTATATAGGGCGAACTAGCCGAGCTGCGCTCGCTACGGCTAAACCGTGAGTTTTTGTTGGGAGTTTGTGATTTTTTATTGGCGAAAATTTATTTTTCTAGCCCGAAAAATTTTTGCAAAACATTGTGCACCGGCGGGGAGTCGAACCAGGGGGTCTCTGCACGCTATAGACGCCTCCCCAACACGCCCGGACACTTTGCAATAGGTTGTCACTGGGCGGGATTCGAACTCGTGGGTCGAGAATTCCGCTCAAAACCTTACTTTTACAACCTCTGATACTTCATTCGTCATTACACGGTCAACGAAATCCACAAGATTCGCTTCAAAACGCAATAAAATACTCCATTTCACCCCAGACCTCGCCCACGCCGAACGCTGTCCCATTCCGAATTTTGGTCCGACAGCGCGGTATACCATACCAAACGGTAGCTGGGGACATGCTCCACTTTTAAGTTTCAAAAAACTACCGTAACCCATCCGACTTTGCTCTTTCGCAATCGTTTCAATCAAAGCATATCTTAATATTTAGGGAATATTCATATGATCTCACACACCAAGTTTGGATCGAGTATATGTCAAAATTACATGCCTGGCATTCATCGATTTGTCTCTCTAACAATTTTCAATCTACAGAGAACTGGTCCGACGAAGACGGAGGCTAGTGGTTGGGGCGCGCGCCTTTCTCTACCTCTTGCAAAACATCACCTGCGGGCGGGAGTCGAACCTGCCTGCGTTATGGGCATGGTGTCTGACTGGCGAAGGGTTCCCATGCGCTTTTTCGGTTTCGCGATTGATCGTTTGACCTACTCCATGCGCAACTGAGCGAGAACCGGAAGGAACTGTGAGGGCTAATTAAAAACTTTCAAGTTTTTAATTAGCCCTCTAATTAAAAACTTTTAAGTTTTTAATTAGCCCTCATTCCGCACGCTATCTCGCCGGTCAGACACACGAGAGAGTGTGCAGAATAACGAGAGTCGAAAATCTAAAAAAAAATTTAGAGTCGAACCTGCCTGCGTCGGCATGCCAGTCAGACACCATGCCCATTAGGCCAGGGCGGCCTACCGCCGGGAACGCTTGACGGAGACTAGTGGTTGGGGCGCGCGCCTTTCTCTACCTCTTGCAAAAGACCACCTGCGGGCGGGAGTCGAACCTGCCTGCGTCGGCATGCCAGTCAGACACCATGCCCATTACTGGACTATTAGTGATATATATTTACGCTGTTTGATAACAAAACATGCTAAAATCTCAGCTCATGAACGCTCTTCAACGGTTTCTACTCGCTATCTTGCAGTGGTTCGGCGAGCGTTTGAACGATTCATCATTTTTCGCTCTGAGCCTCTTCATCTACCTCTTGCAAAACATCACCTGCGGGCGGGAGTCGAACCTGCCTGCGTCGGCATGCCGTTATTCTGCACACTCTCTCGTGTGTCTGACCGGCGAGATAGCGTGCGGAATGAGGACTAATTAAAAACTTAAAAGAATTAAAAACTTAAAAGTTTTTAATTAGCCCTCACAGTTCCTTCCGGTTCTCGCTCAGTTGCGCATGGAGTAGGTCAAACGATCAATCGCGAAACCGAAAAAGCGCATGGGAACCCTTCATCTCGGGCACTGATCGATGCGTCTTGTCGAGCTCTACAACTTTCTTTCTGAACACGATGCACTACGCCTATTTCCCGCATCGCTAAACCCCGAAAACCTCGAATTCCGGAGAGTGTACCTCTTAAAACTAATTACCATATAGCGGCTTTTGGTGCTACCCGAATTTACTAAGTTTAGAAAGGTGCGCCAATGTTTTCCGCACCCCGAACCGCTTTGCGCCGGTATTTCCCAGGCCGGCTTATATATTTCGCACTCGCTTGAATAGCGATTCGGCCGTTTTCGACCTGAAAAAGTGCACTTTTTGACTCAAAAGCCCGCTAACAATCTGTTTCAACGTGCAGATCATGCGCGGCAATAGAACATATGTGTATCTCGAAAAGTTGCATCGACTGTGCACTACTCCCGAGTCGATCCGATCAGTACTTTTTTAGATAATCGACAAAACGCAAAGTATGGTCACTTTGGACTGAATTTTGACCTACGCAACAAAGTCCAGGTCAAACACCGAGTAGCGCAATCGACGCGCAAAGACATTTTGAGTCTGGTCCCACTATTTCCCATATATTATCCAGCGGTCTTTGGGGGTCTACATGTATTTTTCTTCGACCGGTAAATTTCCAATCAGGGAAATTGATATCTAGGGCGAACTAGCCGAGCTACGCTCGCTACGGGCAAGCCTTTGCCCGACCAAATCTCGCTTCAGAGCGCTCCACCAGCTTCCATACTCAGCTTTGCTGACTTTTGTTCTTGTAGAACTCGGCGAGCGCTTTCAAGAACGACCCATATGTACAGGTATCCATCCAGGGGGGATCACCGGTCGGCATTGTTGACGAGAATGTCCAGTTTTCCGTTGGTTTCCTTGTCAATACGAGAAAACAATTCCTTGACCTTGAAGATTCTATGACAGTTTTAATACTGCTAGTAGTTGTGAAAACCTGAGCCATGTCGCTATGATCGACATACACCGCGATTCCTTTTCCTCCTCGCTTAGTGATTTCTGAATAAAAAAGATAGCGAGATGAATAAAAGTTGAAACTAATGCCCCTTTTCATCTTCTCGTTCGTGTAAACAATGAAAGTTCATTCTACCCTTGCAATCCTTGACTGACCGTTTGCCGTCTCCCCTAGAGTGGGCATTCCTTCTATCTCGTTTCCCAGTGATTTCTCCGGTTTCCGTCCGGTCACATACACTGTTGCACCCGCCTCTCCCAATTGTAGAGCAATTCCCTGACCGATGCCTGTCATGATCCTCGATTACTCAACCATCCATTTCACGTGTTTTTTTTTCGTGTGTGACATTCAGAAAAGAGTTGGATCTGATCATTGCATAGTAGTAACCTCGCGAAGCCCCAGTAACAACGGCGATTTCTCCTCTGAGTGCCATTTCCTGCCTGATAACAGCGTATTCTGACGATCTGATCCCTGCATAAATAGTGAGTCATTAGCCTATGGAGACGTTCAAATCCACGAGACAATTCCGAATGGAAAAGGGGAAAATGGAAGTAGTACTAGCGAAAAAAGCGACCCGGAGCGCACCCGGCATTGCCCTCACTGCCTAGCCCTCTCTCTTTCCCAGCCCTCCCTAGCAGGCCATCAATCTCTCGTCTCGTGCACGGAAACAAGAAGGAAAGCATGCAAAAACACAAATAGCACGGAAAATAGGATCTTCGATTGAAAATTTGAAAAATAAGAAGATCCCCGGTGCAATGCTCGCTGGCTGCAAATCACTTAACTCCCAATGTTGGCAATGTGATATAGTGACTAGCAGTCTTCGAACAAAAATCTGAGCTGCCGGGGTGATGATGGAGCGAGAATCGGACTAGCATCTTTTATGTACTGCCCAGCGCATCTCAAGCGCACGGCACATGTCAAGAATGGTGAGCGAATGCGGAATAGATCATCTGCCATGGGGGCAACTCTCTCAAATATGCCCACTCCCTTCTCAGCGAAACAAATAACCCTCCCCCCGGTGTATAAATGTGGAGTGCGCGTTACGATTACGCATCAGGCTACAAAACACGTAATTTGAGCACAGCTAGATTTTCTCTGCTCCCATTAACCAAGCGAGTGGAGTTTAAAAAAATAATAAAAGGATCTAACACAACATTTTGCCAACTTTAGATAAGTGAAAAAGTCCGAGTTATTCCGCTACATAATAATAAATTGCCCTGGCATTAACAAGGAAGGTGGAATTGGTGCAGTCTGAGCGTTTTTATGTGTATCATTTCGAAATGATTGCACAAATAATAGGCACTAGTCAACGGTAGTCTCTTTCTTTCGCATCTGGTCGTTCTCATTGTCGATTTGGTTAGATACAAGGATAACAGAATCTTCCTACCTGCTCCTTTGGTGTTTTTTAAATGAACGTTAGAATTTCCATCTGAATATTAGACACGATAATACACAGCACTTCAATTGCATCCCATCCGTTGTTTCCTATCATTCTACATATTGAATGGATTCAGTACGTATTTATCTGAGCGCAACATTGATTTTACAACCCCTTATATTCTCTCTCATTCATATACCAATATCAGAACACTTCAACTGGCTGCTGTCAAAAAACTGATCATAATTACATCTGGCCAACCAGATGATTGTCTTGTTTTCGACCGCGGTAAGCCATTGTTTCCTTCAGATATTCGTGAAAAACACTTCGCGGTATCAATTTATTCTTTCACTGAATGCTTTACACTACTGTTAATCATTTAAAAGATTTCTCGAATATTTATTGATTTTTTGAAGAAAAAAATCTTTAAAAAATTTATTAGGCAATTGCATTATTGAATTTTGTTTGCTTCATAGCCAACCAGTGATGTCATCGGTGCGCTTATTCACTTCCTTCGCTTGGCTGTTCCATTAAATCCTATTACTCTTTTCATGCATATTGTTGTAGAATCTGAGTTAATAACTGAATCCAAAGAAAGCAAATAATAATCATCTCAACCTGACAATGCCTGCTGAGCTCAATTTTGGGTTCGATTTCGATCGCGACTATCTCATCGATATGGCAAGAAAGTAAAGTTTGTTTGAGTTTGGGTTTTAGATTCGTAGTCGACAAAAGAAAAACTAGATGAAGATGAAGAAAAACTGAACGGTAAATGTATACCCACATTGCAATATCTCGCTGAACAATACTTGGACATACTTGATTGTACTAAATAATCTGTGCAGATTGCGCCTTTTCTACTGGCCCCTCGCCCTCTTCCTTATTCCCTCTTCCTCATCCTCTCGTCATCTATGTTGTGTTGAAGAAAAGCTCAATGACTGTAGACTGCAAAATTGGATATGTCTGGCACACGGTACCCAGTACAATCAGATTCTCACAAAATAAATTGTGTAATTTCAGATTGGCACATTCTGTTTCGATTGCTATAACGGTTTTCTTTACCAACTATACGTCCTGGCTCCGCTTCCAATAATATTCTGCACGGGATTACTTTGCAATGACATTAACAATCCAGCAGACTTAATGGTGCGTTTATAATTACAACAATTTAAAAACCTTTATAGATTTCGTTCCAGACACTTCTATCTTTCTTCACTGTTGTCATCGTTGTCATTGGTTCTTTGCTATCGAACGTCCAACCACTAGAATGCCTTTCATTTTTATTATGATGCGATTACACCAAGCAATGCTGATCAAAAATAGTAGACTCCAAATTTCCACCAGGTTTGTGAGTTAAATATTGATATTGTTCTCAGACCACATTGTTCTTGAAGTGGCCTCGTATGTATAGTTCAGCCTTGACGTTTCAAAAGAAAAAAAATAACGAGTATTCCACATTATAGATTTTTCAGCGCTCAAACGGTGGTAATGCTGCTAGTGATTGGTTCTTTGCTATCGAACGTCCTTGGCTTCCATCTTTGGACAGTAGATATTCCTAACAAAAACAAGCTACTGAGCGTAAGGACGAGCGTTTATTTGTTTGACTTGTCGAAACTGTTCAGACAAATGATGCTGCGTGGGTCAGGAACATTAGTTCTAATATTTTAGTTCTTGGTGAAGAACTCGGAGATTCCGGGCCTTTCAAATTCGGTGAGCAAATATTCAAATCCAACTCAATGATTTTAAAAAATCTCAGAGTTGTTTCTCCTGGTGATTACGATTTGTTTTGTATTCTTCTCCTACCTTTTCATAAAATGTCATGCAATTTTTCAAATCGGAACAAACCTGGTTGTTTATTTAACTGGCTGCGCGTTCTAATACGAATTTCAAAGAGTCTGCGCCAAACTAAAATTCATCGGGCTCAGCTTCGGTTAGTGAGCACATTGACAACACAGGTACATTACCATTACATTTACATTCAACTTTTTTTCTCAGATGGTGGTTTCTTCTGTTTTCCTCTAATTTGCCTTTTCATCGGTGTGCTAGTTTATCGAGAAGATTGGCCATTTCCATCTTTTCTCTTGGCTCTATGTCGATTTGTATTACCTGTAGGCTATACAAGTCATTTACCATTAATCAATACGCTAGTCTTAGATGCTCTTTTCAATCACTCCTCTTACGACGTCGCTCATATTCCTGATCCGAGATCCGTGGTGCAGATCTGTTAGTACAACTAAATTTCGATTCCGTCAGCATAACTACGCCAGATGATACGGCGCGCATTCGGTCGGAAATCTGTCGCAAATTCTATGTGCAAGGAGAATACCACGACAGATGCCCAGAAGACTGTTGAATAGTGGCTGAAAGTGAGATTAATCAGACGAACGGGATCACAATCAGGGCGTACAGGATCAAAAATGGAAAGACAACATACGGCCACTAGTCATCCTTTGCACTTCACAATACGCATTTTTCCTGATCTCGCCACATTTAATATTGTACTTGTTATTCGGTAAATAAATTATTGTGCCCATAGTTTCTGCTCGTCTTTTCTCATTGTTGTGTTCACTCGGTTCACTCGTGCTCAATAATAAAGACTCAGTATCCGACTTCGTAGCTTTCGACGTTCTCACATCAAATTAGCGTTTGAACTACAAAGTACTGCTTTGAACTATCCCATTCTGAGTATTCAAACAGAAAAAAAAGAGTTCCAAGAATTCTCAGTTAATTTAAAAAATTATGTGGATTATCGGTTATAACTTGATTTTTAATCACGTCTCCTCTGAGAAAGACGTCAATAACCGACGATATTTGATGTCTCTAGCACTGACAGAGAATGCGATAGTACTCACTTTTACTGATTATCGAGATTTTTGCGGCCATATGTTCTCGGCGTTTGTGGCTTGTCTTTAAATTGTTGTTGAATTTGTATTTGTTTCTAGAGATCTTTAATTTTTGACGCAATCTCTGTTTTTGGGTTTTTGGAGAAACGACCTTTCCCGTTTTAGAGATACTCCGTTCCAACGCTCGCTCACCGATTGCTAGCTCGTGCGGCATATCTTGCTTTAGGACTATTTCATATTAATTTGGTCTGCGTCACCACAACAAACGTTTTATAGTTCTCAAATCAGTTAACGAGGATGAATGATAGCCTAATTTTCCTATTCGACCTAGACAGAGACTACTTTATTGATGTCGCTAGAATGTGAGTTACTTTAGAGATATCAATATTCCAGGGATGTTTCAAAGCGCTTTCTCATACACCCATACAAATAAAATCATTATTGATGAAAAATAATCTTGAAAAATCCTTTTTACACTCTTGAACTGTTCTTTGTTGAAGATTTCGTCATATATTATGGCCAGTTACGATATTTGTTGTCCATCCTCTGACCCTCTTCGTTGTATTGAAGAAAAGTTCAATGAGTAGAGATCTCAAAATGGGCTACGTCTGCCAAGTGGTACGTCACTGCATGATACTTTCACAAATTATTCAAGAAAACTTGAACGAAATCGATCTGCCGATAAAAACCTCGATACGCATATTTCAGATTTTCGGAGCATGTTTCGATTTTTACAACGGATTCCTCTATCAAATCTATCCTCTTGCACCGCTACCTGTGTACATGTGTACAGGAGTTCTATGCGATGGTTCGATATCTCCAGCGAATTTATTCGTATGTAAAATTTTGAATTAATTGAGGAAAATAGAACATGGAGCTCATCTCACGTGTTGACCATGCATCGGAGATCATATTTCAATTGAAGGTTGCATTCACTTTCTTCATATCTGCCATTGTCGTGTCTGTATTATTTCTCTTGCTCCGATTGCATCAGCTAATGCTAACAACACGAAGTCGGCTCAAAATGACTGGCAGGTTAGCAAATGGACTGGGCGAATTACCCCGATACTAAAATTTAATAATTTTTTTTGGTCGTTAGAGTCAATTGGATATCTAGTAAGATTCATTTTAGTAGTTCAGCAGTTGATTTCTTGTATTTTTGTTGTACACTCGTCTTGGACAGTTCCTTAGTTTCGTTGGAAAAGAGTGGTCGACTAATTTACCCATGCCGTTACAGAATTCAAGCAATCGTACTCATTTCTATAACTGGTGCCTTGATAATGAACATCGGCGCGTTTCATCACTGGACCATCGACGTTGGCAACAAAGATGCCGTGCTGAATGTAATTCCATTTTTTTCCCATTCAATTTGTTCTCCATTCTCAGCAAGATTACATTGTTTGGGCACGGAAGCACAGCTCGTCATTTTTAGCTCTCGGAACGGGCATTGGCGATAGCGGAACCTTCATTTACCGTGAGTAGAAGTGATCCGAAACCCTATTAAAACTGCGAACTCCAGCAATTTTTTCGTCGGTGGCATGCATAATGCTGTTCTTACCATTTTACCTTTTCTTTACCCAGCACGCTGTGTTCAAAATCAAAAGGAATATGGTATTGTGCCTTCATCGATGTGATGCAAATTTTTATATTCAGGCGCTCCGTCAATCCAGAGCCCACCAAGCCCAACGTCGTTTAATTAACTCCCTGTTGATTCAGGTAGGTAACCATTGCCTATCTACTCGCTGGAATCTGTCTCTTTAGACTATCGGCACTCGAATATTCTATATTACTCCACTTGTAGTTGGCATGTTTGGTACAGTGATCTATAGAGAGAGCTGGGATTGGCCGCCAATCCTATTTGCCCTCGGTCGAGGGATCCTTCCAGTGAGCAAATAATGTTTTTTTTTTCTGTTTATAGCGTCAGACTCATCTCAGATTTTGTTCTCACTCACTCCACTATCGAACTCGATCATACTACTCCTGAGGGATCCTTGGTGCAGAGAGGTTTGTATCGATCAAAGTGTGATCCGTCCCTTCGCAGACCTGGCTGAGAATCTTCAAAAGAGGCACCGTTCATAAACCTCCAAAAAGTGCGCAGACATTTTCAATCTAAATAAACGACCAAACAGATGTTCGATCAACATGTATTGTTCGCTACAATTGTTCCATGAAAGTGGCTTATAAACTAATAAATTAAGTTCCACCTATTGTTAATGTGTGGCGTTCATGAAGTCACGATATGTGTCAGTTCTATATTTTATCGGGCGTTTGAGTGTGAAACGTTTTTCAAATTAATCATGACATGCCACAATAAAAGACAATGTGGTAACAATCTAGGTTACCAAATTAGAGAGAGGAACATCAAAAGTAAGGCAAAAGTGATCATGGTCGAATGTCTGCACATGAAATGCCAATGAAAATCGATTCCGCTCTCTTATCCAAACACCCACAAAAATCAGAAACTCTGCATTCTCTAGAGGTGATGAGCACGATCTTGACTGAACGCTCGACTAAATCAGTAGTATACGTTCCATGAATGGTCGATTAGGCATAATGAAGCTGCGCTGGGCACTTTTGCGATGCATCCCTGGAGAAACTGTTCAGAACCTTGGATGGGTGATAGGAGGATCTTATTGGCTCATTCGCGTTACATTACAGGGTGCGCCAAAATTACCAGGACAAACTAATATCATGTATCCAAATAACTTCAAATAGGAAATTCCTATATTTACAAACATTATTTTGAAGAGGAACAATAGAGTAATTGCTAGTAATAGTTTGAAGTCAATCGACTCAGTCCTGTTGAGCCTATGTGTTCTTGTGCCCAACTTCACTCGATTTTGAGTATTTCGGGCGCTATGTGATTTGGTTATTTAATTAATATGCTTCAACCGATGGGATATAAGATTGTTTCACCATACTAAAGGGTCAGTGAGATTAGTGCCTAGTAGTGACAGAACGATCCACTTCGAAGGCCACTCTCTTAATCCGTAACGCCTTTTGGGAACACACGGAGCAATCATTTTATAGACACATACGGACAGAGATATCTTTTCAACCATCGGCAATAGAACCATGATATTCCGTTCCCAGTAAGACACCACCATATACTATTCCAGCCTTAAGTTACATAGTCGAGATAGCAAACGCGAGATAAACGTTTCCAAATTAGAGTGAAAATCTCCAGGTCCGCATGTTCGGAATGGTTCGGCTCAAAAAATCAATGTGATCCAGATTGAAGGCGAATCCTCTAATAAATATTTTAGGTTATTAGCATATATAGTTCTGTTTTATTTGGAATCAAGTGTCACTGAGGCCAACCCTCACCAAAACTTAATTTGGCTGAAAATATTGCAATGTGGCAAATATGTCAACTTTTCGTCACTCCCATAATTCGACACCAATTGGACTTGATCGAATAACCGGAATTGAAAGTAAGAGGTGATATATTATTGTTACAGTAGTATTCAAGACTGGCATACAATGCTTAGAAGAGGCAAGCAAATGTTTGATAATTATGCACAGCCTATTCGCAATATCGTTCGACAGTGCCTTCGAAAAACAATTGGTTCTCAATACTCCTTAGCCTGATTCCAATGAGGGATATATTATTATTTTTTTTTTTTAGATTCTGGCAACTGTTAGTTGATTAGTATCAGCGATTCAAAGTGGAATCGAGGCGCGGGAATTTGGAATGCCGATGTGTTCACTTCGGGTCTCTACCACTAATGGGGCAAACGAGCGAGCCCTAATTCGCAATAATTATTGAGATGCCCTAGGGTTATACTCAAAGTGTTATCAACTTCAAATGAGAGTGAGCAAAAACGAAGGAGCTATTCAGAATTTAAGTTGTCCGGGTAATTTTTGGCGCACCCTGTATATGAACACCATTTTCAGTTGTTCGCTTTTGATTGATTATCAATCTGTTGGAGAACGTGTTAGATAACACCATTGAGTGTGAGCAGCTGATGCTGAGTCAGCTGACCAATTGTCACATTGTTCCTCAAGGTGATACGTGGTGTTGTCCAGCTGAACAAAGCCATTGAAAACTTAACGATAATTACATTCGCTTTCGGGACTGATATGTATTGCATTCGAGTTAGAGTTATCAATTCTCACTAAAAAAAATTTCATGTTCCTTTCTTTGGAAAATTATATATCAGCTATAATTTTTAATGCGAAAAATTTGTTTATGTGCCTGTCTTTAGACTCATCAGATTACCAAGTCGCTCTAACAAACTACACCATTCTCATCAAAGCAATCATGGACGACGAACTCTTCGAAGTTTTCGGATTTGCTGTTGACAGAGATTACTGCATTAACATTGCCAGGATGTAATGATTTGCTTAGCTTGTTTTCATTTGCAAGTTTTATGAGAATCACGAAATCTCATAGTCTCATGACATTTTTGAAATACAAACAGGTTATGAAGAGCAAATAGTACGTCTTCAGATCTCGCCACGTAATCTGGATTCTTACCATCTTCTTTTTCCATCCAATGATGATTTTTATTGTTGTGAGAAAAAGTTCAATGAGCACAGATCTCAAAACGGGCTATGTTTGTCATTCGGTAAGCAACTTTTATATTCGTTTGAGCTTGATACAATTAATTATGGTTCTCACACTCGATTTTACACTTATTTGCGAATTTAGATTGTCGTGAGCTCCTTCGATTTCTACAACGGATTTCTCTATCAAATTTACTCTCTTGCACCGCTCCCGATCTTCTTCTGCACAGGTTTTCTATGCGATGGCAGAATCGCACCGGCAAAATTACTGGTTTGTTTGTCATTTGTCTACTGCTTTCACACGTATTCTGCTAACAGAATGTATGAATGTAATTTCAAGATTCTTTTCTCATTCTTCGTAATCGCAATAATTGTTCCATTCCTCTTTCTCATGATGCGATTGCACCAATTAATGCTTCCCATTGACAGTACACTTAAAATGTCAACGCGGTTAGTCTTTACGCTCATTGCGATGCTTATTGCCTTGCTTTACAACAAAAGCGCTTAAAATCGAAAAATCACCTTCCAGCTCTCAATTTATGTTAACCATTTTTGGGATAGTAATACTAACATCCAACGTCTTCGGATTCAATCGCTGGGCCGTTGATATTCTCAATAAGGAAATCGTAACTAACTCGGTATTTTAATTCAAATATATCGAAAAAGTAAACGTCATTATACTCTGAAGGAGAATGTCGTATGGGCGACGAACTACAGCTCGTCATTTCTTGTTCTGGGCGAAAAAGTGGGAGAAATCGGTCCCTTTACATATGGCGAGTCAATAACGCTCGCTTTTGTTTGCGGTAGAAACATCACATATATCAGAGCTAATACTTTTGGGCATCTCAATCATTTTTATCGGGCCGTACTACTTTTTCATTAATTACCATACAATCACTAGAATAGCAAGAAATACGGTACGTTGCATCGAACTAAGCTTCAGGATAATTGTATTATTTTCAGAATCTTTTCAGCTCAAAAACTCATCAGGCTCAACTTCGCCTATCATATTCTCTGATGATACAGGCATCACGAGCTGTGACTTTTTATGCTCAATTTTTGTTCAGGCTGTCGGATCTGGCTTATTCTTCGTATCCCCTCTGGCTGCTATCTTCCTCGGACTGTCGTTTTATCAGGAATCTTGGCATTGGCCACCTCTTATTGGAGCGATCCTTCGATTCACCTTTCCGGTAAGCCAACCATCACTGTTGCAGAAGCTTTTTGAAAATAATCAGATGCTTTTCTCGCTCACCCCGCTCTCAAATTCACTCATTTTTCTTGTAAGAGACCCGTGGTGTCGACAGGTTCGTCCACATAACAAATGAAACTTTTCCGATGAATTGATACCAATTGGCTGTTACAGGTTGTGCGGCGAACATTCAAAGCTCGTTCCGTTTCGGTGGAGATTCACCACTCGAAGCAAGAAGGAAGCAGTAAATAATGATGTTGATTTGATTAATATTCTCGTGTCATTGAATCGTTTGAACAATCAGGGGGATGAAGTTATATGATCATTTACCAAGAACTCGATACCCCAATCGATACACATATGTCGAATAGTCTTATTTGTCGAAAAAATTCGAAAAAAAATCAAAGTCACACACAGAGGAATCATGACCCGTTACGAAACGGAAAGCGGCAACAAACTTCATACAACTGAGACAATAAAATGAAAAATTTGGTAGTGAGTACAGTGGATGGTGTGAATGAAAAAAACAACGAGACGTTGCGCCCTTTCTGAGAAGCGATCGAATGATGTTCGATCCATTTGGTTTCTTACAATTTCTAATTCACATCGAACACAATCACGCGTGCTCAGATGCCAAGAAGCAGCTGCGCAGTTGTTATGACATTATCGTGATTGCTTCTAGAAAATTTCTCTCGCTCATTCACTGCGCGTGACGTGTTCGGAATCTGCGCTCTTCAGTTGATATTCTTCTGATCCTTTTTTTCCAAATCGGATCAGCTGAGTCTTGCGATAATTAGAGAACGCCGAATCTGCGATTTGAAATGGCTGACGATATAATGTATGCTGCAGACAGAGATTATTTCATCCACGTTTCAAGAATGTGATATTTTCAACATTTTCCGAACCTAGGCTGAGTGTCGGGTCATCATGTAGATCGCTAGTAATTTGAATATAAAATGTTTTCTCTTCAGATTCCGACATGTTATCTGGATGCTCACCGTCTTTGTTCTTCATCCAATGATGGTTTTCGTTGTCGTGAGAAAAAGTTCAATGATCAAAGATCTGAAAGCGGGCTATGTTTGTCATGCGGTGCGAAAAAATTCAACCTAGCTGAAAGTGATGAGAAGATAGTTTTGATAGAACAATCTGCTTCTGTTGTGACGGGTAGTCGTGTTCAGATTGTCGTGGGCTGTTTTGATTTCTACTATGGAGGTTTGTATCAATTGTATTGTCTCGCCCCTCTTCATGTGAAGATCTGCGCTGGTTTTCTATGTAATGGATCTATTGCACACGAGACACTTCTAGTAAGTTTTGAGTCGCAAAAATGTACTCACGACTTGCACTTTACTTCATCAATTGTGAATTTTTCAGACTATAAATTCGTTCTTCGTGATCGCGGAAGTTGTTCCGTTCCTCTTTCTCGGAATGCGCTTGCACCAATTGATGCTTTCTGCAGGTCCACTTAAGATGGCAGCACGGTTAGCAGTGAAGCGTTGTGTTCAAGAAATACATTTTATTTGTATTATTATTTTTATATTACACTCGAGGAAGGGGAATTGGTAGTGACAAGATCACGTGGTAAATAGGTCTGGCGAAAGGTGGGCACTCCAGACTGACAAGCCCATTGTATCACTGGCCTAGCAGTGATCTCCCGCGAACCCAGTCTCGAAGTCGGGATAAACCTTTACCTTTTTTTTAAAAGCACTCAAATATTATTAATGTTTGTAATAATATTGACGCTGTTTTCGAACTTCATTGGATTCTACCTCTGGACTGTTGATATACCCAACAAAAATATCGTTATTAATTCCGTTAGTTTTTATTTTATTTTTATTTTGCCAATCCGAACCTTTGATGGGAAGATGGACCTCGATTGGGCGCGGAACTACAGCTCATCATTTCTTATTCTTGGTGAAAAAGTGCGAGATACCGGACCTTTCAAAAATGGTGAGTTCAATTGGGTTTTTTTGTCAATTAAACGTACTTTCTTAGTACTGAGTCTATTGGGAATTTCAATCAGCATTATTGTTTCCTATTATGTTTGCATTACATAATCAACAAAATTGGGAAAGACGCGGTAACTGTTCGTGCAATTTTGCTTTGAGGACTTTAGATTTCAGAAGCTATTCTGTTCAAAAACTCGCCAGGCTCAGGTTCGCTTAGCCTATTCTCTTATGAGAGGAATCACGAGAGTTTCGAGAGCCCTGCGGACGTAGGAAACAGTTTCCCCGATTCCGCTGAAAAGTGAAAATTAAGTACTTCGAATGATGCTCTTATGATGCAAATTTATGACCAAAATTGACTCACGAAAACAGCCATAACTTGCTATAAAATAAAGCTAGAGACAATTCCAAAAACAGAATTCGAATAAGGAGTCGGAGGGGAACATTTCTTATGTTGATGATGTCATTCGTCGTCCATGCGCTGGATCGGGGTTGTTGGTTTTTCAATAAAGTGATGTAACTTTCCAAATAGTGAATTCCCCAAAGAAGCGCCGAAAAGTGATTTGAGAACTTCCTTTAACCTACCTACATTCCAAAAATTAGAAGAATCGGAGGTGGAGAAAAAATGCGCTCTGCTTTTAGTCCGAAAACCCTGCGATTTTTGCAGTTTTTCGATGTTTTTCAAGCATAACTTTTTTCATTAATGTTTTCATGAGCTCTAGTATTGAAATTCAGAATCAGCGCGCCGAAATACACCAGAAACTTCTATAGAGGCATTTTTTCGGGATAAAATTTTTTTCGACTCTGACCACTTTTTCACCATGTCTTAAAATTTTTGTCTCAGAATTATGTCCCTATCGGAATTTCTGGCTTATTTTTAAGCGTAGACAACGAATTCGCTAACTAGAGCTCATGAAACATCGAAAGAAAAAAGTTATGATCAAAATCCAGAACAAATTTTTTTTTGGGCTTTTCTTTCAAGCATAACTTTTTTATTTCAAGGTTTCATGAGCTCTAGTTAGAAAATTCGGTTTCTACGCTCAAAAATAAGCCAGAAAATCCTATAGGGACATGATTCTGAGACAACAAATTTTCGACTAAAATTGGACCAAAGGGGGGACCACATGGTGAAAAAGTGGTCAGAGTAGAAAAAAATTTTATCTCGAAAAAGTGTCTCTATAGAAGTTTCTGGTGTATTTTGGCGCGCTGATTCCGAATTTCAATACTAGAGCTCTTGAAAACATAAATGAAAAAAGTTATGATTGAAAACCCTCGAAAAACTGCAAAAAATCGCAGGTTTTTCGGACTGAAAGCAGCGCGCATTTTTTCCCCACCTCCGATTCCTCTAATTTTTGGAATGTAGGTTGGTTAAAGGAAGTTCTGAAATCACTTTTCGGCGCTTTTTGGGGAATTAACTATTTGGAAAGTTACGTCACTTTATTGAAAAATCCAGCTCATGGACGAGGAATGACATCATCAACATAAGAAATGTTCCCCTCCGACTCCTTATTCGAATTTTTTTTTGGAAATGTCTCTAGCTTTATTTTAAAGCAAGTTATGGCTGTTTTCGTGATCCATTTTTGGTGGGAAATTTCATAGTGTACCTACTTTGACCTACTTATACTCGAAGATGAGACCTGATATCAAAAATCGGTAAACGCAGTTTGAAAGAGCATCATTCGAAGTACTTAAGTTTAACTTTTCAGCGAAATCGGGGAAACTTTTTCCTACGTCCGCTAATATCCGAAAACTCTCGAATCTCTCGCGATTCCTCTCTTATGATACAGGTTCAACTGAACTTTACTCACCGAAATATTTGTATCCTTAGATTGCCGGATCTGGGATATTTTACGTTTCTCCCCTTATTGTAATCGGAGTTTCTCTGCAAGTTTATCAGGAGACTTGGAACTGGCACTTATTATTTTTCGCAGCTCTACGATTTGCGTTTCCTGTATGTGATCATAGCAATGATGATTGATTATCCTCTCAGATACTCTTCTCCCTCACTCCGCTCTCAAATTCGATTATTTTCTTGATGCGAGATCCATGGTGCACAAGGGTTTGTTGTCGTGGCCATTGTTTTTAATTTGCCCTTGCATTTGAGCAAATCTGCAGTTATTTCAAACGGTGTGAAGAGTATTCAACGGAAGCTCCGATTCCGTGACACTGTTACAAGACAGAAGCACTATTATGAACCAGTCATTACAAAAATGATGCCCGGGTCTTTTAAAAAAAATTGTTAATATCCTTGAAAATTTGATAATGAAAATTACTCTTCGAAGCGGTTTCATAAATCAGTTCTACCGAAATGACCGACAATTATTGTTTCATGTTATTAAATTCTTCTCGAGTTTGTTTTTTTGGAGAAATATAACCAGTTATCGATCGAGGGTATCTAACGAAGAGACAGATACCCTTGTTTTTTTTATCTCATCCTCTTTCTCATACTATTCACTAACTCCTCTTCCAACCTCAGGAAGAATACGTGAAGTTTGAGCATAGTTCATTCATTAATTTTCGATTAGACCTAAGTTATGCATATTTATTTATTACTCATAAATCAGCATCACACATAGACTCACAATTTCAAGAATCATCAATCTTCCAATTTCGACATTTCTATCGCAGTATCTTGGTTAATCGGCGATTTCCCACTCTCGGGCGATTTAACGTTAGATTCATTCCTCTTCACGACGACAAGAGGATGAGGCGGCATCCGGAATACGGACGTGGTTGGCACTGGTCGGTATCTGAAAACGAAGAATTATGCAACGTTAAAGTGAACATGATCATAAGGAAAGACAATGCTCAAATGCCCCGCTCACCTTTTCGCCTTGATCTCGTAGAAACTCTTCACAAGAAGGATGAGAACGCGAAGAGAGATTGCGTAGAGAACGATATTGATGACCAGAATGGCAAGAGAAATATGTTGTAAGACTGAAAGCAGATTTGTTGGAGATATGATTGCAACAAAGCTCAGAATAAAAGAGAAAAACGAATAAAACTAGCTGTATTTTAGAAGCTCGTACTGTTCTCGACTGTGTCTTCGACTGAATGGAGTCGCAGCTGGTAGTGGTCCTTGATATCTCTGAAGGAAGTGAAGATCAAGAGACTCAGAAATTTCCGATGATAAAACAAGAAAAATCACTGACTTCACGAACTCCGGTAGTGGAAGACTGGGGAAGAAAATTGCCGCGATCGAATAGAAGATTTCCAGAAGCAGAAACGCTTGAACGATTACCTCAAATAACACCATGTTCGCAAAAATAACTCATTTCAAGAGTAGTCCGCTTACATTGAGTACAATCGCCGGTTTCACCAGCTTAGGCGCGCCTTTTCCGATTCCGATAAGAGCGAGAACCGCGCAGATTACTGCTGCAACCATGGCAACTTTCTGAATTTAATTAATTTTGGAAAAAGTTTCATGAATGCATCTTACAAGAAAGATGATCGTCTTTGGTGAGACGTTGAGAATGGGAGGAGTTACGGCGTGGAGAATCCCGAAGAGAATCGTGAGCCATAACACGAGTTTGGTTGCTGTCTAGCAAAAGTTGTTGTGAAATAAAAATAACACAGAACAAAACAATTTACCAATGTTTTGAAGCAGCAGCACTTCTCCTCCGCCATCTCGAGGGGTGAAATTTGAGAAGAAAGTGGCGAGATGAAATGCGGTCAGAGTTTCGAGGAGAGAAAATGAAAGGCTGCCGACTTTAGCTACCAATTAGAGATATTGCGATGAGAAAAGTTTGGGAGCGAGGGGAGTTGGTCAGTGCTCGAGAGTTTCAGCGAGAACAGGTTCGTGAAGAGAACCCATCAGCAATTTACTGGTGGAACATCGATCGTTAATGTTTTTTTGTTGGTTTTTCAATTTCATCAGGTAACATTGTATTCTGCCCTATCAATTATCCCGTCCACATCGACCAATTTCGCGAAAGTTGTTTGGTCATGCCGCTCGATCATCATCCAAACTACAACTCTCCCCTTCTCTGGCAATCTCCTCTCTCGTATCCCCTCCCACCCTCTCATCCCACTGTCTCGCGTCTGTCGTCTCTCGCCTCCCAAGTCTCTATCTCTAACTTCCGACTACACTTTCCGCGCGCACACAAACACAAGTGGGAAAGAGAGGGGAAAGCAGGAGATTTAGGAGAGAGAAACTGATCTTTCGTACCTTATGTGCACACAAAATGTCGAAAAGCTGATGAGAATGATTCCGATCTTTCGTACCTTCTGCTCCAGTATCCAGTATAAGAGAAGGGAAGCCATGATGATTCCTCAAGAAATCCAACTTCCAGTCTTCAACAATGTGTCAGGTGAGTCTTACTTTGAGTTCTATTAGGGCTATTGCTTGACCTGCTAATAGTGATACCTGGAATAATTTGAGCGCTCCTGCTAAATTTCATATTGTATTTCGATACTGCTTATTATTTTCATTTACAGATTCTTGAATTCGAAGTGCCCATGATGTGCGGAGGATGCGCAAATAAAGTGAGAAAGAACATCGAGGAGCTTGGAGGTGAGGCACATTAACTAGTTCTCTATTTCGAAATCGTTATTTTCAGATTCCGCGACCATTGAGTCCATCGATGTTCCTACCAATCGCCTCGTCGTTCGTACTCGTAAGACGGTGGAAGAGATGAAAGAGCAGCTAGAGAAGACTGGAAAGATGGTAAGGTCGATCATCTAACTGTTCAATCAACAAGTTCTTCGCAGATCACCTTCGTTGAGGCGCGCTAATGTATATATCGAGATTATCCTGGCTACATCACTGCACATTTTTTCTTCGAATAAATAATAATTAATTATTCCTTACTCGACAATATATCACATCATTCCCCTGTCCACTATCATAAAATCAGTATGTGCGGCTGTTTATAATAGTCATAAGCATCATTTTCAAAGGCTGGAATGTTTTCAAATGTGGTAAAAATAACCAGGAGAGAAAATTGTGAAAAAAATTCTGATTACGGTGTTTTCCCACATCAATTCGTTTGACATTTTTTTATTCACTGTCGGTGGGAATCTTTTGATTGCTTCCCACCTCATGGGAGCTCGTTACAAGCTAGTTCTTAAGAAAATCTGCGCACATACGGTAAATAATCAGAACGTGTGTCAATAACAGCGCCTAAAAGGAGCAATATAAAAGGATCGGCTGCAATAACTAGATTCATTCGGCCGTTGTCTCTTCAATCTACCACCCGCTATGAGGCTTGCCATTCTTCTCGGGTGTATGGTCATTGCGGCAAACACAATGACGCCCGAGGAAGGTGAGGATCAGAGAAAATACGGTACCTCAACCAATATCGCAGAGGCCTGTGCCGCTCCTCTCATGAAGAAACTCGCCAAAGAACCGGACGCCGAACTAAAGAAATTCGTGATGAAGCTCTTCAAGCTCCTCAATGTGGGTCTTCATTTGTGGGACAAGAAAGAACGCACCTTTCTCAGGCCGGCAAAAGGGACGAAATGATGCAAATGGGCAAGAAGTACTACCAGGAACACCCAGAAAAAGTGAACAAGTTCTTGGATGATTACATGGTCGCAGAGTGAGTTTCTCGCAGGCAATTCGACCATTTTGTGAAGATTTGATCAATTAATATTAAATTCGTTTGCAGATGCGAAGTTTTCCGAAAAGAGTTCGATTCTATACTCTAGACCACCATCATCATCTAGTCTCACATGTTTGTCAGAACACAACGCCCCATGCACGTATTATAAATCAAATTATTGTACAGCAGTAGACTGGATTGGATAAAGTTACAACAACAAGGATAGATGATTGATGAGAATGCGAGAATGCAAACACTCTAGTGAAATTAGAGATGCACATTGAAGGAGGGCGCCAAATAAGAAGGAGCTTATTGCCAAACATATATTTAGGGATCACAACGTGGATACTCGACTTTGCGTAACCTGGTCCGAAGTAGGCTCATTGTCACCGTCAGGATCTCCATATAATCTTTGCTTTTGGACATATGTCGATAACTCATCTGTCAATCCCGGGAGAGCTTTAGAAGTGCTTGCGCCTGTCCCAGTCAGATAGGGGGGAGAGGCAAGACAAGAGATAAAGAGGCGGAGCCGCTCTCGTCTCTCTCCCTCACCCCTCCCCCCTCTCTCTTGTCGCTCTCCTCCCGCCATCGAACACAATTCAGAGAAAATTATTAAAAGTGGAGGCAAAGTGGGCGGCGCTTGTGGCCCCTGAATATATTCGGAAAATCATAGCTTTCAGTCGTATTTCATGCCACAAAATTTAACCACAATATTCCCACAAGCCTCGAAATACTGTTTTTGTTGTCACGTTTTCATTCCTGCAGAAGCGATATTTGTAATTGTGTTGTTGGGGTTTTGTATTGTATCGTAAAAAAATGATTTGTATCATAATAATAAATACATTATGATCAACGACTTTTTTGCATTCGAATATTCTGCAAATGTGTAACTTTTGAAGCCTTATATTTTGAAAACAAGTAACAGATAAAACAGAACATAAATGCGATAACTAAACTATCTAAAAGCAGTGCATTGTGTAGCAAAAAATGAATAGAAAATGGGACAACTAATGATGACTGAATGATGTACATGATGGGGCTACCAAACGAATGGAGTCACGTGATTTACAAGTGAGAACCTTCTACGAGCAATGCAATTCGATGTCCTATCGCAGTTTTCTCCAGCGATTCATTCGGTCTGCCATAAGAAAAGAAGACCTACCCTTCGACCCCGTGCGAAATGATTATCTTGGAATGAGATGAACGGCACCATCTGATGCCCCTTCTAGATCAGCGCCACTCACGAAATCAACACTGTTAAGTTCTGATTAATCATCAGCCGAGTTTGAGAGCGCCATCGGATACTATCCAATGCTAGTGAGCATACATGCCATATTTCCTAGCCACAATTCCCGCACAAAAAAACATGCGAATTAAGGTAACTTAGTTTACTCAAGGAAAGAAAGGTCGATGATGCAGTCACTGATTCCGAGAAATCTTTGTTCTCCGTGCCAACGTCAAACCCTTCTACCAATGTTTGGTCAACGATATCGAGCAGCGAGCTCTGACATCCTCAGCCGAACGAGTGCACCCTGCCGTGGTACCAATTGAGCCCTTATCGCATGTCATAGTACAGTGAGATTTTTGTGAAATCAAGAGCGATAATTTTCCCTTAAGCAGCTGTTTATCTTTTTCTGTTAGTTCAGATAGTATAAAGGATGATCGGGAATATGAAATTTATATGAATGGCTAATTTTAGATGAATAATACGTACAGTATAATTGTTTATCTTTATAACACAATAATAATCTTTATCATCGGTGGTTATGGTGTCTGACTGAAGAACCCAATCCAGTCTCGACTCCCCCCCCCCCCCGAAAAGCCTAAACACCTTCACTTTTACCTTTTCCTGCCAGGCCCAGATTACAGTATGTAACTACCTGATCGTGTTCTTCCTCGGAACCGCTCATCCGAACGACGAGTGTCCCTTCTATATCGAGATTTTGTCTTGATTCATTCGGCCGAAGTCTAAAGCCGAAGTCGCCGCAGCCGAAGTCGAAGCCCAATAAACTCGTCTTGTATCGATATGAGGATCATCATTTTTTTCGGATGTCTTTTCATAGTGTCAATTGCATTGACGCTCGAGGAAGGTGAGACTTTGGGAAAAGTTTCTTATTGAAGTTTATGCTTCGTTTAATTGTTTTCAATGCAGAAGCTTGTGCTGCTCCACTCATAAGGAAACTCTCGAAAGAACCAGACGCCGAGTTGAAGAAATTCATCATGAAATGCTTCAAGTTGCTGAACGTCGGGATTACTATCAAATTCAAATCATTTGTTATTATTTTACAGGCGGGAAAGAAGTATTGGGTTGAGGAATAAGTAACGCTCGTTTTTGAGCATCGTGTTTGGGCTCATATATCTCCCGCCAATCAAATCTAAACGAGCTGACTTTATAGCATTTTTTCAGGGTATGCTCGAGTATCATAGCCGTTATTATTAGAAATATCACGCTTCCTGTGTAGGAGAGAAATTTAGATTTCAATGTACCTGATATTTTTCGAAAATTTTAGATTTTTTTCGAAATTGTGTAATTTAACGTGGAAACTGTTCGGTAAATTCACACATTCTCAGGTGAGCAGCCCGATACTACACACTTTCATGGTGAAGTGAGAATGGTGCTCGATTCATTGTTGTATTTTTATAGACGTTTCAAGGGGAACGTTCGTGAAAAATTGCAGTTCACTTAACTTATTTGTCTACCTTGAGGATCGAAGGTGCTGGCCTATACACTAGTGCGCTCCAGTCGCTCACTATGGAGCTATATTATCACTATAAACATTTGGTGCTACTTATGCTCCTATTTGAAAAATAACAGTTTTCCAAAAATATTATTTTGTGACGGAATCAAAAGAAATGCGTGTTTTGAGGACTTTGGATTAAACCATACCCAAGACATAGTAGCCATTCTATAATTGTGGCCACTTGGTGGATGATAGTGCAAAAGTTGCTCGTCCATTTAACCATCTAAGGCCTTACATTCAATTAGTACGGTTTACAGGAAATAGCAATAAATGTCGATTTCGAGGCTTGTTTTTCTATATCGGACTTACGATCAATTTAACTCATAAAGAGAATGCTCCACACTTAGCAAAATTCGTCCATATTTTCAACAGGAAAGGTACTCCACATTCAAGCATAATTGAGGTCTTTAGATCTATTGCTAAGAAAACACGGCTAGCAAAACTTCTTTCGGTCAGTAACTGAAAATCCTACACTCTCGTTAGGCGCATATCTCACACAGGCCTTTACTCGGATATTCCTCTGAATATCATCAGTGTAATGTTTAACCATGATACTTTACTACTGCAGCTTAATTGTGGCTCAATAATTCTTCTTCCCTCAGTGCTGACCTGTCAAAATCTCAGGGTGAGGTGCGACAACTTTGAATTGAGCCAGCCATTGTGATCGCCTAAATGATCGGAGATATATGATATAGTGTGCGCTAAAGAGAGTATCCAAGCCCTTATCGATCATCAAAAATCGGAATATAATTGCACAATTTAGAAAGACGGGAGAGGTCATAATCTGAAATTGGAAAAACGAGCGTTACTTATTCCTCAACCCGATACTACGAGGAACATAAAGCGAAAGTGATCAAGTTCCTGGATGAATATATGGTCGACGAATAGGTTTCCGAGCACTTTACTTGAAAATATGAGGCCGTTCGCCTTATTTTCGAGCAAGGTCTGGCACAGCTCAAAAAGGTCAATTCCCTGAAACTGTGTGATTTGGGGCAATCGAGGGTGCTGAAAGCGATGAGAATATGCATTTTGCCTCCAGAAGCCCCGTTGGCTGCAGACGACGTCACGTCGAAATCACGTTTTCCCACGCAACTCGGTTCTCGAAAGTGTTAATTTGAGGTGAAAATTGTTCCTGGGTCAGAATTGGATGGCGAACACGCCAGTATAGTTCATTTTACATGAATTTAAAAAATTATTTTATAAAATTCAAGTTTTTGGAGAGTCATTTTAGCGCTGTGCGACCTACATACATAGATCGATCGGGCGTGATGAGAGGATTCCAATCCTATATTTTAAGCCAAATCTATCATGCGGAACTAATTTGAGCTAACAAAAAGTGATCGGAATAGGCCAGGAAACGAGCGTCTCTCCCCTTCCCTCCCCCTCCCCGACCCTCTTCCCAGGTCAGATGGGCGAGAGAGCGTGCTGAATCGAGAGAGAGCGCATGTGAAGAAGAGGAGAGGCGTTCGTTTCCTGGCCTATTCCGATCACTTGTTGTTAGCTCAAATTTGTTCCGCATGATATATTTGGCTTAAAATATAGGATTGGAATCCTCTCATCACGCCCGATCGATCTATGTAGGTCGCACAGCGCTAAAATGATTCTCCAAAAACTTCTCCAAAAAATTCTCCAAAAAAATTTTCTCGATTCAGCACGCTCTCTCGCCCATCTGACCTGGGAAGAGGGTCGGGGAGGGGGAGGGAAGGGGAGAGACTCTCGTTTCCTGGCCTATTCCGATCACTTTTTGTTAGCTTAAATTAGGTCCGCATGATAGATTTGGCTTAAAATATAGGATTGGAATCCTCTCATCACGCCCGATCGATCTATGTAGGTCGCACAGCGCTAAAATGATTCTCCAAAAACTTCTCCAAAAAATTCTCCAAAAAAAATTTTCTCGATTCAGCACGCTCTCTCGCCCATCTGACCTGGGAAGAGGGTCGGGGAGGGGGAGGGAAGGGGAGAGACTCTCGTTTCCTGGCCTATTCCGATCACTTTTTGTTAGCTTAAATTAGTTCCGCATGATAGATTTGGCTTAAAATATAGGATTGGAATCCTCTCATCACGCCCGATCGATCTATGTATGTAGGTCGCACAGCGCTAAAATGACTCTCCAAAAACTTGAATTTTATAAAATATTTTTTTTAGTTCATGAAAAATGAACCATACTGGCGTGTTCGCCATCCAATTCTGGCCAAGGAACAATTTTCACCTAAAATTAGCGCTTTCGAGAACCGAGTAGAGCGTGAAAACATGATTTCGACGTGAAGTCGTCTGGAGCCAACGGGGCTTCTAGAGGCAAAATGGATATGCTCATTGCCTTCAGCACCCTCGATTGCCCCAAATCACATAGTTTCAGGGAATCAACCTTTTTGAGCTGTGCCAGACCTAGTCGCATTTGCTCGAAAATAAGGCGAACGGCCTCATATAGCGATACATACGTACATACTTAATTATGATATAGATGCGCCATTTTCCGAGCTGAGTTTGAGAAGATCATCTAGACGCAATGCATTGATTGAACGCAGTCCTATTTTTGCAACAACTCAACTAACGTTGAATAAAGCAATTTACTGTACGAATGTGAACCTCATGGGTACAACCTATTTTTTCAAAGCAATAACAACACATACAAGATTAATTGAAATTTTGTTGAATGAGAGAAATGTCATAATTATGTGTTATTTGTATTTTATCGCTGTTGGCTTCGCGATTCATGATGTAGTTCACTAATACTGAGAACGTTTTTTCTGGCAATGAGAGCGGCAAGCTCTTCGCCGAGAGTTTCATGACCGATGCCGAGCCAAGTTCTGCCCTCCGCATCCGTACGAGTGTGTTCTGGCGTGGCACCAATTGCGATCATGGTCATCGAAAAGCTAGAGTGTGTGGGGAATCGGACAAATGTATAGTTGCTACTGTCCTGATACCAATGCATATGAGAGACACGTTGATGCGCAATAAAGTACAATCGGAATGGGAGAAGTATTAGGATGCGGTGACTAAATCTCAGTTTCCGCTCTTCCAATCAAATCCGCGTTGGACAATATGGCGCTTCCTTGCGTGGAACTAACCGCGATCATAACGGTCTTCTTCTTGCGAACGAGCACTTTCTGTGCTTGGAATGCGTCCATAATAACTCTGCAAGTGGAGAAGATTGGCGAAAAAGGTTGCTATTATTAGCTATTGACGATCAATCCTTTCAAATACTAAATAACACTTTGACGAATGGGCTGCTTTTTCAGAAAGCCGATAATAAGGGAGAAAAAATGAGATCTATGCAGTATAGTATAGACTATAGACTATACTCATATTACGCAGGTACAAACGTCAAGTCACAATTGCTTTTTCTCTACTATATGCATGCTTTGTTCACCCGTCAACAGCGTGCAGAAGTGCCCAGACGAAGGTTGTCGTTCCGTATAATTCCCAATCATCCGATGCGAATCTTGATAGAATGTCGAAGGAGATATACATGAGGATGAGCGGCACCATTTGGCAGAGGGACTGTGTGAAAAGGTTAGAGCGAATACTCATAACTTTATGTAATATGTGCGCACTGAGATAATTTTCACTGATAAAATTTCCGGAATGAGAACATGAGCGACTCACTTGGATGAAGAAGCCAATCTGCGTTTTCCTCTTCTGTCTCACGCTAGCACTTGACAGGTCAATCGCCTGTCGAATTCTAATGCCTTTAAAAAAATGATGAGTCAATCAACCTTCCGGAGTGTGAGGACAGCTATGAAGTCCAGAAATACAATCGATACCATTATGGACACGGATAGAATGAAATCGATGTATCTATGAACCTTTTAGTCTTTTCGAGAAAATAACGTGACGTATAAAAAAAGGAGTATGAAACGGTCCTTACAGAGAGTAAAATTCATTACTTGGCGTTTCTCCGTAGCTCCAAACAGCGATCTCCGGGAAATATAGGAAGAAATAATCGTTTGCTGAAATGGAGTTGGATACGAACAATATTTCGTCGAAGCTCATTCTGAACGCATTTGAACTCAGATGATTTCACTTAGCTCGACTTACCCCAAAACAGTGGAGTGACTTGAATGAATGCAAGGAGCAGTGCGGTCGAGATATAGATCACAGTTATTGTGACGCTTGAATCAAAGGCTTGGAACTGAGATTCATAGTTTTCTCTACTCTATTACCCGGCCATATCGCACTTGCCTTGAATGGAGACATGAGCGAGAAGAGACGATTGATTGAGATTCCGAGATGCGCGTAATCTTTAGCGAAGAGAAGGAACAGCGTTATCTGGTAAGCAAACCAGTACATCCGAGAGACAATCTCCGTACTCACTTGGCCAACCACCTTTCCGATGGTTCCAGTGAACGTTTCTGCAGCGAATCTGAATAGGGTTGTTGATCCTTTTTCACTAATTTCATGACCAACAGATAGGTTCCGATCGAACTCCAGACGACGAATACGAAAAGAATTCCGAAGTTGGTTGCGGCCAATACGACGCAAAGAGCGCCGAAAGTATTGTGAAGGTGTCTGAATTATTTAATTCAATAGAGTACTATTATTTTCAAATAATTAACTCACTTGTACCGAAATACGGCGTATATTGCGATCGTATTAGCAACCAGTCCAATGAGCGAAATCTAAATTTCTGTAGATTTGAAGATGAAGGAAGATGGTTGGATACCACAGCTAAAAGAGAACAGGCTATGCGCAGATCGATCATCGGAAGGAAATTCAACTGATTTGATGCTCTTTTTGAGCAAGAAGAGTGATGAAATTATTATTGTGAGAAATGGAATATCGCCGAACTGTCGATAAAGATGGACTCAATAGAGAAGGTTAGCCTTATCTTAGAGTAGTACGACATTATCTACAGTTGTGGTATATTGCGCTGATATTTCCAGTGTAGGCACAATAGTTCATGTTTTCATAATCGTGACTGTGATATAATAGTTGTAAATAAGTCGCGAGTTTTCCATCAAACAATTTATCTCCTAAACACAAAACATGCACGTTTTATGAAACATTCATCTGGTACAGGATGGACAGCCATTTGTCGATCAAGCCCAACGACAGTTAATAGTCGTCTAAAACAGGCAATTTTTTGAATCAAAAATTGATGCGGAACCTCCGATACGGCGCGACGAAGTAGAGTGTGTACAGTGGATTAGCAACTGCCGGTATGCATACTAACTAAATGACGGCAGTAAATTCAGCAAAAAAATAGAGACACACGAACCAAGTACAAACTACCGTCAATCAGATCTCCCCGAATTCCGGTTTGTTGCAAGAAGAAAGAACAACAACCAATGCAAATCGTGAACGGCAGAATCGCTTTGCAAGTGAGCGCCTGAAATCAGAGATCAAAGATCAAAGCGAATCCGATTTCGAACCCGCACGAGTGAGACATGCATTTGCTTCGATTTCTCGCTCATGCAGTCAGCGATAGAGGCGAGTTTGCGAAGCAGCTGTAACATCCGCTTCAATGGAATCAATGCATTGCAATAGTTACCGCAACCGTGTTTGGTGCATTTGTCACAGGCATGGATGTGTTCTTGCCTTTCGACGCGTGAGCACAATAAATGCGTAGATTGCGAAGGGACCGAGGAGAGCAGAGTACTCAGTGGGCGCCGAGTAGGGATCGGAGAAGTTAACGCTCCCTGATCATGCTTCGATCAGAATGGGCGAAGGCAAGTAGGCTGGTTTTTCCATTCAACCAAAGCAAATATGAGACGGAAAAAGGAACCCTGATTATGCTCACTGTAGGTGGAAGAGTTTAGGTCCATGTCCGGGTAGACAGATTGCAGCATGCGCCGAGTCTGCTCCTCCGGATCGTTCTTCGCGAAGAACGAGAAGGTCTGAACCGGAATGCCCGATAATAGGAGCCTGCAGCAACCGAAGGGCTTACCAACGTCACAGTGTTGGGAATGCACAGCAGCAAATGACTACTTGCACCACTCCGGAGTGAGGGACATACGAGAGGAGAACTGTGTATCTAAACAAAGTGGGAAATTATGAGAAGTATGCTTTCAAGGGAGATAATTGTTTTAAAACTACTATGTAATATTTTAGATTATACATTTAGTGCATCTGACTTTTCTGAGGAATAGTTTCACCTGTGCCAAAATGAATATGCGATTAGCACGAGCGAATGGAGGAGGAAGTGAAGCGCGATGATGTGACAGACGTAACACGCTTCAGCTCCGAGAAAACTGTCAAAAGTGGGGTGGGCTATTCGACCCTCGTTGCAATGTAACTACTTCCCTTCCCCTCGCGTGATTTCTCAATTGGTGAGGGGGGGGGGGGCGGAGAGACGTTGCAACGTGGGTCGAACAGCTAAAACCTAGTCCGAAATAGTGTATAGTTATCTTCGATGCATAGCTTTACCGGCAGCAGAAGCAATTATAAAAAATTTTAAAAATAAGGGCTTCAAATTCTCGCCAATGAAAACTAACGAACAGAATCCGTCGAAAACAATGACTGTTTTGTCGACGTAGAAGATCAATCTGAATGACAGAGAGATGGGGATGGAGGATGAACGACGTCGCTTACCGGGGAACGTCGAAGGCGTCGAGCGCGATCTAGAATACATCAACGACGGCGACATTGGCGAGAATGGCCGCGTAGTTCTGGAACGAATAATGTCACGTCCACGAACTGACAATGACATTTTAGATTATTCATTCGGGCGGGGGGGGGTGCTCTTAACATCACCTCACCGCATATTCCAAGACAGCGTACCTTAAGCCCACTGTTCCTCGTGCTGAGAATGATCAAGAGCAGTACGGCGTTTGAGGTGATTCCGACGACCGCGTAGGCAGTGTGGATCGCCTCAAGTACTCGCATCCTTAACTACTCTCTACTATCTCTCCCTCTAGAATCGAGAAGAGAAGGTAGGCGACTGGGGAATTCTTGCAAATCCGCACATGCAAACGTGATGTAGGATATATGAGGCCGTTTGCCTTATTTTCGAGCAAGGGCTGGCACAGCTCAAAAAAGTCGATTTCCTCAAACTCTCTGTTTTGGGGTTTTCAAGGGTGCTGAAGACGGTATATTCATTTTGCCTTCAGTCTCCTCGTTGGCTCCAGACGGCGTCACGTCGAGATCACATTTTGTCGTGTTTCTAGAATCTCGTGAGGGCTAATTTTAGGTCAAAATTGTTCCTGTGGCAGAATTGGATGGGGAACACGCCTATTTAGTTCATTTTTCTTAATTTGCAAAAATAATTTTTCAAATATCAACTTTTCGTACAGTCATTTCCGCGTATGCCAAACCACACCACTCGATCCGGCGTCTCGAGAGGAACGGAAATCTATAATTTGAGCCAAATCTACCATTTGACCGCCGAGAGACTCGACTTACAGTGTTTTGAGATTGCAAGGAAAAGACTCTTTCCTCTCCTCCCTCTTCCTCTTCTTTCGTGCGCTCTCTTGTTGCGCGGGGTCAGGGAAGCGATCGAGGGATAGAGTAAGAGGCCAGGGAGCCCTTTTCCCTTCTACTCTCAAAACACTGTAAGTCGAGTCTCTCGGCGGTCAAATGGTAGATTTGGCTCAAATTATAGATTTCCGTTCCTCTCGAGACGCCGGATCGAGTGGTGTGGTTTGGCATACGCGGAAATGATTGTACGAATAGTTAATATTGTTATGTATTATTCCTTGTGGTGGAGTGGTGAGTGAACGCATCGACGTGTGAGACGAGGGGAGAGTAGTAATACAACTATCTTTATCAACAGGGAAAGGGGACTAGCCGCATGACGGGCCGGAGCAAGACTCGAATGACATGACGCCAACTTGGGACGGGGAAATCATCCTACCGTAGTACAGCGTGATTACGTAGGGCAAATCGTGGTGGGACCAACGAGTACACGCAACGGGCAACGGAGCCCTTAGACGAATATACTTACAGTAGCCAGGGGGTGTTGGGCTGAGACAGACTTATTACTTGACGCGTAGTGCGTTTACTATTCTGTTGGCAATTACTTCATATTATAATTACTATACAACACCTCCCCTTCAAGATTGACAGCCTGTCGATCTTAAAAACAACTTGGGGAAAGAGGTGAGGTGAGGATCAAATGGGGTCGGGATATCATTCTCGGATGATATAATCACTCTTGGACGGTCGAATCATCCATCATTGAACACGAGTGCCGACGCCTTCCTTGCACGCATCTTTCCTTGACGATCAACTTCTTCTCGTCTTCCTGTGGGGTCGTCTTCTTGACGATGATCTTCTGATGAGGTGTCGTAGCCTCCTTGACATCCTTCTGATAGATCGACTCCTTGATGATGATCTTCTCTTGAGGCGTGGTAGCCTCCTTGACACTGATCGGTATCCATGTATCGATCCATTCGGTTCTAACTTTGAGAATACGCAGCTTCACGATGAGATCTCGGCAGGTGATCACTCCGTCGGTGTTAACCACATGCACCTCTGTGCACGCACCGATATCAGTGCACTCCAGTTCACACATGAACTTTCCGACTATCTCCATCTGCTGGTCATTGGCGCACGCGGCCACACAATCTGAGAAGAGACCCATTTTCTCATTCTCCTCATCTGACTCTGGGCACTATACAGTCCTATGTCCTATGTGACCACCCAGGGAAAACTTGAATTCCCGTCTGAAATGCTTCTGCTCAATGTGATCCACACTTACACTTCGACTGTTGCCCTTCTTCACCTGGTCGCGCGACTTTTCGCGCTTGCGCGGCTTATCATACTGAACCATCCGGCTTATAAGCTTGTTCACGCGACCTCTCGCTTTTGTCCCTCTTGGACTGCTTGTCGGAACTGATCGATATCCTTGTAACGATCGACTGGTTGCGCGACTTTTCCCGCTCGTCCGACATATCGGTCTGGCTGAAGACTCTTTCCGGCTTATTAGCTTGGACGCGCGACTTTTCGCACTTGTCCGACCTTTCGGATTGCCTTGCGGAACCATCCATACGACTTATCGTACTCCTTCTGTTCACGCGACTTTTAGCGTTCGTACTTTCTAGAGGACTTATCCTTCCAATTCTCATCCTCCACACTCATGCCTTCACTTTCACTTGATGACGAGATCGAAATTCGGGCAGCACTTCGTGCCCACTTGACGAAATTCGATGCGGCGAATCACTTACTCACAGTCTCAACCACAGCCGGCACCTTAGCCAAGCTGGATACTCTTATTCCAGTGAACTCGATCACAGCAGGCACTTGAGCCTCACCTCTGGATCCTCTGTCACTACCTCGTTCACAAGCGGTCTCTAATACACGACCACGTAGTACGTCAGGCCTCTTCTCATTACACGCAACACAAACGCCGCCCCGTAACACGCCAGGCTTTGTTTTGTTTACGCAACTTCAGTAGGCACCACCTCGTTCACAGTCCCGTATCGTACACGGTGGACAAACCGTGACAGATGATCATTTTGGGCCTTTTTTGACTTTTTTGACTTCCAGCGAATACGCACTAATAAATTCCAATTTTCATTCCTTATTTTTTGTCCACCCTTGTTTACGGGAATCGGCCGGGCATGTCCTGGTGAAATATTCCTCTAACATGGAGAAAAATGACAGCCGTAATTTGAAAAATTGGTTGATTCCGTAAGCCCGCATTTAGCACACACGAGGCAGCGAGCTGGTCGAATCGCGTCATCA
Organism: Pristionchus entomophagus; assembly: GCA_036245825.1. Lineage (NCBI taxonomy): Eukaryota > Metazoa > Nematoda > Chromadorea > Rhabditida > Neodiplogasteridae > Pristionchus > Pristionchus entomophagus. The sequence goes on along the minus strand of BTSX01000004.1, from coordinate 17,194,628 downwards.
TTTTCAAATTCTCTGCGTATTTTACTTTCCCCGTATTGTTTAGACGTTCTGCCCGTTTATTTGTTGTAATTATAATGATCCAGAGTACCAGGCCGACCTGGCGGACGCCTCTCCTCGACAATACGAGCCTTACTTGGAGAAGGAATGGAGGTTTTCCTCAAAGGTCCAGCTTTCTCTTTACTTTCTTTGAAAATAAGAGTGGGATTGTGTTTGTTTGAGCTGTTTCAGCTCCGTGCCCACTCTCCTGAGGTCCCGGGACAAATTGGGAGACGATGGAGTGGAACAAACCAGGTGAGATCACTCGGTTTCTACTATTGCTTCACTTGAGCGGGCGAAACTGCCTGTTACTATGTTGTTTGAGGGGGTAAAGACGAAAACAGTGCTTCTCCCTTCACTGATAAGTGATAAGTGAACGTCTTATTGGAGTAATATTTATTTTAAAAATAAAATGTTGCCTTCGGTGTTCAGAAAAAGGTCCTTCCTCTTTTGTATTTCATCGCTGATGAGCTGTAACTAGTTGGATTTAATATAAATATGTTAATTCACGCGCAAAAATAGATGAACTTATCAGGAATCGGGCAAACCAATGCTTCACTGCCTGTGTATATTTATTTGTAACATTTTCCAGGCTTTGTTCTGCCCCTGCCTTTCCCCCTCGTGTGGCTCGTCGGTGTTCTTCCAGGGTTTCCTCAGAGGTTTAACTTTCTCTTTATTTTCTTTGAATATAGGAGTTGTGCTTGGTTTGTTTGGGCTATTTCAGCTCTGAACAAGCTCTGGTGAGCCATCGAGGTGAATTGGGAGCCGACCGAGTTGAAGTAACCAGGTTAGTGACCCGAAATCACTCAACTTTTCATATTGTTTCATTTGAGCGTGCGAAACTTTATTTCTCTGTGTTGTTTGAGTTGCAACAGATGGGAATAGTTCTTTGCCCATTACGGAAAAAGCTTTAATTACCAGTTGTAATAAGAATTATCCCGATTGAGGCGAAGGAATTGTGTTTGATTAGTGGTAGATCAGTCTGCCATTGTCGTGTATTTTCATTAAAATAACTAGTTTCCTTTAATATTAGAAAAAAAGGGATTCAGTCTGGAAAATATAAAGCCCTCCTGAAGGAGGAACCAGCCATACCACTGCTTACCTATACTCTCCCCCCTTCTCAGTCGGTCGGATGAGCGAGAAGGAGAACGGGGACCGCAGCCTATCCACTGCCAGGTACGAGAGGGTGTACTGTAGGTGAGGTTACGGTAATCGCAGGTTAGTGTGCTATAACCGTATACGGTAATCACTGATAGCTGAAGGATCCAGTTTATTAAACTATTTTATTAAAATAAATTGATTCTGACTTGGGAGAAATGAGTAGTAGATCCTTGATTGCACATTAATGTTTCACTGACAGTTTGTATTTTTTTTTGTATGTTCAAGGCCCGCTCACTCTCCCGTTCTGCCCCATTTCGGACGCCCTTCACTCTTCAATCTTATTCTCTTCAAAAAATACGTCCTTGCTCTTCGTATTTGTCTGGTTTAATTTGATTATAGTTTAATCCACCACCTTCTGATCACAATTGTCTATTCAAATCGACTATCTCGATCGTCTCTCATTTCCTATACTCTCCCCCTTCTCAGTCGGTCGGATGAGCGAGAAGGAGAACGGGGACCGCAGCCTATCCACTGCCAGGTACGAGAGGGTGTACTGTAGGTGAGCTTACGGTAATCGCGGGTTACTGTGCTATAACCGTATACGGTAATCACTGATAGCTAAAGGATACAGTTTATTAAACTATTTTATTAAAATAAATTGATTATGACTTGGGAGAAATGATTAGTAGATCCTTGATTGCACATTAATATTTCACTGACAGTTTGTATTTTTTTTTTTGTATGTTCAAGGCCCGCTCACTCTCCCGTTCTGCCCCATTTCGGACGCCCTTCACTCTTCAATCTTATTCTCTTCTGATCAGGTTTGCAATTTTCTAATGAAGGTCGAATAGCAACCGGCCGTGTTGGGCTTGTAGCCGGTGACTATTTATTGCTTATTTAAATACGTAATTATCTAATTTAATCAAATCTAGTCAAATCAACTCCCTCTCTGTCTCCTCTCATTCTCCTCTCATTTCACACACCTTCCTCCTTCTCAGTCGGTCGGATGAGCGAAACGGAAGAGGATGAAGCCCGCAGTCCGCCCTCTTCCAGGTACGCAAAGGGGTACTGTAGACGAGGTTACGGTAACTGCGGGGATACTGTACTCTATCATGTCACGGTTATCACTAATGCCTAAAGGATACTGTTTATTTAACTTGTTTATTTTATAAAATAATTTGGTTCTGGCTCAGGAGCAGTGATTAGTTGGACTTTTGTTGCACATCAGTGTTGCACTGTCAGTTCATATTTATTTAATGATTTAATTTTTGAAGGACCGTTCACTCTTCGTTGCTGCTCTGCCTCGGATGCCATTCACTCGCCCTCCTTCTACTATGCTGATTAGGTTTGATACTTTCCTATGGCATTATCGCAAGTGGCAGCGTTGGGGCTTGTTTGAGACCTTACCAGGCATCCCCACTCCACTCTGCTCCGGCCCCTCTCTACTTCAACACAATGCGGATTCGGTGAAGTGTATTTTCTCTAATTTCTGTTTTTTCTTCTTCTTCTTTTTATCTGAGAAACTTGGAAACAATTTAAAGTAGCGAACAAGTAAAACAACAAAGAAAGGGACGCGTTTCAGCTACCGTAATCTTCGAGCGGGAGACAACGAGGGGAGAACAAGGATAACACGAGAACGATGAACAATGATAAGAGGACAAGGATAAACGAGGTCAGTTGGGATCACGAAACAAATAATAACTTCTGAATAAACAAATGTGAAACTTCTGATAATGATAGCAATAGGAAATGGTATTTACAATTTGAATCAAGGATGAAGTCTAATCGAATTCATCGTCCCAGATTGAACTATCATGCTCATATTCGGGATTATAGCGATTAGAAACCGATCCACAGGATACTCCTCTCTGATTGTCGATAGGCATGAAGTCGTCTTCTTCTTTCTCTTGATTGTATACCTCGTGATTGGAAATTCTAGGAGAGTAGGGACGGGGGCGAGAGAAAATGAAATTAATATTGGATCGAATGGGAGATCTATTACGGAAGGGTGAGTGAGAGATGTTGGAAATTCTAGGAGGGAATGGGCTGGGGCGAGAGGACGAGGGAACGAAATCATTAGTAGGTCGAATGAGTGATCTACTAGGAAAGGGTGAGTGAGAGACGAAGGGTGAAACAAATCTACCGTTCTGAGCACGAGGGTTACTAGGAGGATGGGGAACCTTCTTCTTCGGATTGTTGTGCGTCCACACATTGTTATTCAATCGTCTCCTCACATCCTTAAGTTGTCGCGTGCGCTCGGGAACCACTACCATCTTTCTTCTATGGCAGAGTAGCTGAAATGGAAAATGTCACTCTTCACGAGACAAAATTCCAACTCACATCATAAAACCATTTCACTTTTGCAGGGTCTCTCTCCTCCAGCTTCAGATGTCTCTCGTCAGGTAACATGTATTTCTCCATCGTCGTCGCGAATTCAAGTAAGTGAACTCCCATCGTATCATGAAGTCTCAATAGCACAGTAACCCGCGATTACCATAACCTCACCTACAGTACACCCTCTCGTACCTGGCAGTGGATAGGCTGCGGTCCCCGTTCTCCTTCTCGCTCATCCGACCGACTGAGAAGGGGGAGAGTATAGGAAATGAGAGACGATCGAGATAGTCGTTTTGAATTGTCGCACCGCGCATCTTGATTTTCCCTGTGCCCTGTAGAAACTTTGAGCGAGTGTATCTCGGCTCAAAGACAACGTAGCCACTTCAAACTTCGGATTCGTAACATGGTTCAAGATCCCCATCGGGCACATTCGCCAGTTTACTTATTTTAGTTTTCCCTTTACTCTTCCTTTAAAGGAAACTAGTTATTTTAATGAAAATACACGACAATGGCAGACTGATCTACCACTAATCAAACACAATTCCTTCGCCTCAATCGGGATAATTCTTATTACAACTGGTAATTAAAGCTTTTTCCGTAATGGGCAAAGAACTATTCCCATCTGTTGCAACTCAAACAACACAGAGAAATAAAGTTTCGCACGCTCAAATGAAACAATATGAAAAGTTGAGTGATTTCGGGTCACTAACCTGGTTACTTCAACTCGGGCGGCTCCCAATTCACCTCGATGGCTCACCAGAGCTAGTTCAGAGCTGAAATAGCCCAAACAAACCAAGCACAACTCCTATATTCAAAGAAAATAAAGAGAAAGTTAAACCTCTGAGGAAACAACCCTGGAAGAACACCGACGAGCCACACGAGGGGGGAAAGGCAGGGGGCAGAACAAAGCCTGGAAAATGTTACAAATAAATATACACAGGCAGTGAAGCATTGGTTTGCCCGATTCCTGATAAGTTCATCTATTTTTGCGCGTGAATTAACATATTTATATTAAATCCAACTAGTTACAGCTCATCAGCGATGAAATACAAGAGAGGAAGGATCTTTTTCTGAACACCGAAGGCAACATTTTATTTTTAAAATAAATATACGGCAATAAGACGTTCACTTATCACTTATCAGTGAAGGGAGAAGCACTGTTTTCGTCTTTACCCCCTCAAACAACATAGTAGCAGGCAGTTTCGCCCGCTCAAGTGAAGCAATAGTAGAAACCGAGTGATCTCACCTGGTTTGTTCCACTCCATCGTCTCCCAATTTGTCCCGGGACCTCAGGAGAGTGGGCACGGAGCTGAAACAGCTCAAACAAACACAATCCCACTCTTATTTTCTAAGAAAAAAAAGAGAAAGTTGGACCTTTGAGGAAAACCTCCATTCCTTCTCCAAGTAAGGCTCGTATTGTCGAGGAGAGGCGTCCGCCAGGTCGGCCTGGTACTCTGGATCATTATAATTACAACAAATAAACGGGCAGAACGTCTAAACAATACGGGGAAAGTAAAATACGCAGAGAATTTGAAAATGATGACGCGATTCGACCAGCTCGCTGCCTCGTGTGTGCTAAATGCGGGCTTACGGAATCAACCAATTTTTCAAATTACGGCTGTCATTTTTCTCCATGTTAGAGGAATATTTCACCAGGACATGCCCGGCCGATTCCCGTAAACAAGGGTGGACAAAAAATAAGGAATGAAAATTGGAATTTATTAGTGCGTATTCGCTGGAAGTCAAAAAAGTCAAAAATGGCCAAAAATGATCATCTGTCACGGTTTGTCCACCATGTACGACACTCGCCCAGGCAGAACAGGTTACCGCAACCTTGCTCACAGCCCCGTACCGTCAGACAGAACTCGGTTACACTCAACCACAGTGAGTCACTAGAGTCTCAAACCGGGTATGGTTTCTAGTGCGAACGCAACTAGAAACACGAGTATTCGAAGTCCTCAAGAGTGAAGCTTCCCAATCGGGAATTAGTTCGCCTACGCTACTACAAATAATCACTCAATACCTTTGCTAAGGGAATACTCCTAGTTGAACACACTAAACTCGGTCACTAACGCAGTTTCGCGCGTTGTGCCAGTGAACAACAACCACAAAATACAAGAAAATCGGTGGAAAAGTGGTGTAAACTAACCTTTTACCGAGTCCGGGGAATCCTAGAACGCCAAGTGTTATGTATTATTCCTTGTGGTGGAGTGGTGAGTGAACGCATCGACGTGTGAGACGAGGGGAGAGTAGTAATACAACTATCTTTATCAACAGGGAAAGGGGACTAGCCGCATGATGGGCCGGAGCAAGACTCGAATGACATGACGCCAACTTGGGACGGGGAAATCATCCTACCGTAGTATAGCGTGATTACGTAGGGTAAATCGTGGTGGGACCAACGAGTACACGCAACGGGCAACGGAGCCCTTATACGAATATACTTACAGTAGCCAGGGGGTGTTGTGCTGAGACAGACTTATTACTTGACGCGTAGTGCGTTTACTATTCTGTTGGTAATTACTTCATATTATAATTACTATACAACAGATATTTTGAAAATTATTTTTGAAAATTATGAAAAATGAACTAGACAGTCGTGTTCCCCATCCAATTCTGCCCAAGGAACAATTTTGACCTAAAATTAGCTCTCCCGAGATTCGAGAAAAACGACAAAATGTGATGTCGACGTGACGCCGTCTGGAGCCAACGAGGAGACTGACGGCAAAATGAATATGCCCATCGTCTTCAGCACCCTAGATAACCCCAAAATACACGGTTTCAGAAAAGTGACCTTTTCGAGCTGTGCAGATCTTCTCTGATTCGCTTGAAAATAAGGCAAACGGCCTCATATTCGATAGAGGCAGCTGAGAATTCGAGAGTTTTTTTCTAGAATCGAATACATCTGCACTAAGAGCATCAGTTAATGGAGCATTGTGATGTATTGAATACAATCATATTGCGAACCTATTATTTGACTCATATCGTTCAACTGTTCAGATATAATCCAAATCTTTCAGGATCCAAGATATTTGACGTGGATGCTGCATAGAGGATGCTACTTCTATCAAAAGACCGAGGTTCACCAGAAAATATTTTTCATTCTCGTTTGTTTGGTAAACGTTTACTCGCTTTCCGGTAACAACTCGATACTTTGTCAGATGATTATCACGTCAACAGCATGCTTCGTATTTATGTTGAGTCACATGAACTATGTCCTCAAAGTCGACGTAAGTCGTTAAGAGACCGTTTCGGTTATTTTGAACCACCCTCCGGAACCGGTGCGCTAGCAATGAGAACCAGGGGCTCACGCTTGAATGTCATGAGGGTCTTGGTCCCGTATTTCACAAACCGTCACTTTTTTTGTGGTTACTGCCTCTACGAGGGGAGAAATGATATTTTCAAAGAAAAATGGTCGAAAAAATTATTTTCTCAACCATTTGGGATAGACCCAATTTCTCTTTTTCGTTAATTTAGAGTTGCCCTGAGGCTCTGAAATATCCGTTCAGATTGATTACAACTCATTTAGAAAGTCACTTTTTTGCCTCCTTATTTCGGTTTTTTGGGCCAAGAGGCACATTTTTGGCGAAAGTTCCAGACCGCACTATATACATTTCGTGATCCTTACATCCATGCATCGATATGTTTTATCATCGCGCTCATTCATTCACTCCGAATCCACTCCGAACTAAATAAAGTCCGAAAAAGGTAGGTTTGGTACAATATAAATTGCTAACTTTTTTCTTTCTCTGTTTCATAAGCACTAATGCCGAAATTAAAATTCTACGCGCCAAACTACGTAAGAAAATACTATAGTCAGATTTTTCTGAGATGAACATTTTTCAACTTTTTTCATGACCCCAGGGTCATTGTCGTTTTCGGGTCAAAAAGTCGAAATCTCGGAACTATATGACTATAGGTGTTTCCAGCGTATTTTCGCCCGTAGAAATCGAATTTTTATACTAGAGCTCGCCAAATTGTCAAAGAAAAAAGGTATGCTCTAATAAATGATTTTTCTCTAGAATTCGAAAAAAACTATTTTCTTTGACAATTTGGCGAGCTCTAGTATGAAAATTCGATTTCTACGGGTGAAAATACAGCGGAAACACCTATATTCATATAGTTCTGAGATTTCGATTTTTTGACCCAAAAATGACCATGACCGGGTTGTCTTATTTTAGAACTAGCAAAGAAAATATGTTTAATTTAAAAAAATCATTGAGAGCATCCTGCAAAACATCACCTGCGGGCGGGAGTCGAACCTGCCTGCGTCGGCATGCCAGTCAGACACCATGCCCATTGTATTTTGAGGAAGTTTTCGAAAATATCCGATTCATTGCTCATTGCTGTTCACTGATCCCGAAACCCGAAACGGTCAATGCAAAACATCACCTGCGGGCGGGAGTCGAACCTGCCTGCGTCGGCATGCCAGTCAGACACCATGCCCATTTTCCAATTACAAATATGGCTAATAAGGCTCAACGAATATCAAGGCCAGGGCGGCCTACCGCAGGGAACGCTCGACGGAGTTGGGGCGCGCGCCTTTCTCTACCTCTTGCAAAACATCACCTGCGGGCGGGAGTCGAACCTGCCTGCGTCGGCATGCCAGTCAGACACCATGCCCATTAGCAGGAATGACAAATAAGTGGTATGTTGTCTACTACAGGTTTAAGACCCATCTACCACCCGAGCATGGGCTTCTGGTTCTCATTGCTAGCTCAACGTGTCCGGGGGGTGATCTCAAATTAGCGGGACGCCGTCTTAAATGAAAGGAAAAAAGGCCGATTTTTCCTTGCAAAACATCACCTGCGGGCGGGAGTCGAACCTGCCTGCGTCGGCATGCCAGTCACACACCATGCCCATTAAACGAAAAAGTTGAAAAATTTTCGTCTCAGAAAAATCTGACTATATTATTTTCTTACGTAGTTTTGCACGTAGAATTTGAATTTCGGCATTAGTGCTTGTGAAACAGAGAAAGAAAAAAGTTAACAATTTTTATTGTACCAAACCTACCCTTTTCGGACTTTATTTAGTTCGGAGTGGATTCGGAGTGAATGAATGAGCGCGATGATAAAACATATTGATGCATGGAAGTAAGGACTACGAAATGTATATAGTGCGGTCTGGAACTTTTGCCAAAAAAGTGCCACTTGACCCAAAAAACCGAAATAAGGAGGCGAAAAAGTGACTTTCGCAATAAGTTGTAATCAATCTGAACGAATATTTCAGAGCCTCAGGGCAGTGAGAGGCAGTAACCACAAATAAGTGACGGTTTGTGAAATACGGGACCAAGACCCTCCTAGCACCTGAATATGAGCCTGTGGTTCTCATTGCTAGCGCACCGGTTCCGGTCAGGGGCCAAAATGCTTCAAAATAACGGAGCCGGTCTCTTAAGAGCCCGTTCGCGTAAGAGTCGAACAATGCCTGGAACATCAAAAACATAGTACATGTTCAAAATTTGGTCCCAGGGGTAACTTTTGATTCTGAATCGAATGGCCTTTTCCGATTTTTGATCAGAAGCTTCTGAATCCCGGTACGTCACGACGTCAATTTGGTCAAATTCTTATTCTGCGATAAAAACTGCCACGGGAAAGTCCAAATTGGCAAAAATCCAGCGTTCCCGACCAAAATTCCAAGCTCTACAAAATGAAATTTTGGGCGATGCTCTATCTTTGTTAGGTTTAGAGTTATGGTCATTTTTTGCCTCAGGAAGTGGTGTGCGAGTTATCAACGCCATTTTGTAGAGAATTTTTTCCTGATCATTTTATTATATGGGATAATACAATTAACTGACCGGAACATGGTTAATTATCGTTTTTTTTTTAGAGTTTTTTGCGGTTTTTCGACTAAAACTTTCTTATTTCGTTATTTCATGAACTGTTATATAAAAATTCGGTTTCTACGTGCGAAAATACAACAGAAAATCCTATAGTCAGGGCATTTTCTTTTTTTTTTTTTTTTTTTGACTTTTTTGATTTTTTTTTTTTTTGAATATGACTTTTTTTCGACCCTTGCATGGATTTCGAATTTCATGTTTGGTCGAAAAAGTGATATTTTTATAATTACCTCTCCATAGGATTTTCAGGTGTATTTTCGCACGTAGAAACCGAATTTCTATGTGACAGTTCCTGAAATAACGAAATAAAAAAGTTATAGTCGAAAAACCGCAAAAAACTCTAAAAAATCGATAATTAACCATGTTCCGGTCAGTCCATTGTCTTATCCCATATACTAAAATGATCAGCAGGGAAGAATTCTCTACAAAATGGCGTTGCTAACTCGCACACCACTTCCTGAATAAAAAAATGACCATAACTCGAAAATTTAAAAAAGATAGAGCATCGCCCAAATTTCATTTTGTAGAGCTTGGAATTCTGGTCGGCAACGCTGGATTTTTGGCCAATTTGGACTTTCCCGGAGGCAGTTTTTTATCGTAGAATAAGAATTTGGCCACATTGACGTCGTTTCGTACCGGGATTCAGAAGCTTCTGATCAAAAATCGGAAAAGGCCATTCGATTCAGAATCAAAAGTTACCCTTGGGAACAAATTTTGAGCATGTATTAGGTTGATGCGAAAGTCTTGACCGATTTGAAAATATTTCTTATCTCTCCCGTCCTTCCTGTTTGCCCAATCAACTTCAACTTTTCACATTATGTGAGGACTTGGAAACCCTCTTTAGCGTACACTTTCTCAGACATAGCAGATCGATATAAACGAGTACATTGAAAAACAGTGTTTTTTCTTGGTTCATTTTCGAAGATCCATAATGTGCTTTCAAACAGATAGATCACCATTCTCACTTTAACATCAAAGAGTTCTATTATCGAGCTTCTCAATTAACCATGTGCAGTTTTATAGATACATTTCCCCATGAAATTTAACTGCTTTGAAAAATATGTCATTTTTTTGTAAAATTTCGCTCTCATTCAAATATGAATTAATCTCCTGCGCCACAAGCGGGATACGTTTCATAATAAATACTGTAATTGCTAGTTGTACCCTACAATTATGCTATGAAGATAGCTCGTGATGATTTGATCCGCGCGAGAAATGCGTGCTCAGACATCAGGTATCAAAATCGGTCAAGACTTTCGCATCAACCTGATACTATGTTTTAGATGTTCCAGACATTGTCGAACCTTTGCTGAGTCTTAGGCGAACGGGCTCTTAAGGGCGATCAATTTCAGAATCGTAAAAGGAGCTCAAAATACTTGCGAAATATTAGAGCCTCTGTGTCGAGATTATTCGTGAAGGTAACTTTTTCCAAAACGTGTAAGCGTTAATGTTAAATCATAAAGTTGGTCGCACCTTTTCTCCTGATGGTAATACCAGCGGCAATCATCTTCATTGGCTTTGCTGTTGACGATATCGTTTCATTCGGTAATCAGAGCGACTGTAAGTCTCATTCCATTCCAGAGCAATGTCTCGTGTTGTGGACTGTTTTTCTACTGCACCCCATTGTTCACAACCTCCTTCTAATTTCCCTTACACCATCATTTAGAGATATTATTTTGACGCTTTTTAAACTCAAACGTCCCACTGTGAAAACGAACGAAATTATTTTATTTCAAATGAACACAAATACAAATGTTCAAGTTTTTGGTAAGGGTACAGCATCATGTTGAATTTAGGTTGATAGTAAGGCTGGCATAATAAAATGTATTTATTAATATTTTTAAAAAATAAATAAATATAGACATCTTACATCATACAAAATTCCCTCAGGAAAACGACCATAACTCGCTTTAAAATTATGCTACAAATAATTCCAAAACAGATTTCGAATGAAGAGGGAGAGGGTAACATTTTATATGCCGATGATGTCATTCCTCGTCTATGCGCTGGTGCGGGGCAGTCAGTTTTGCAAAACAGTAGTGTAACTTTCCTAATCGGAATTACCGCAACAATCCCCGCTGAGTGATTTGAGAAAAAAAATAGTACCAAACACCACCTCTTGATTCAGATTAATCGGAGACAAGTTTTCAGGTTTATTTTGAGCAGCTGAGTCTAATGACGGGGGTTGAACATCGAATCAAAAACTTTCAGACCCGATCGGGCAGGAAATCAGCCTTTTTCACCCGTTGTTGACACTAAGTACCGACAACTCAGCCCAAAATGGTGGGTATCGGTTCATACGACGAAGTGAACATCTGAATGAGCCAGAAAGCTTAAGACGACATCTCGCTAATTTGAGAGCACCCCCCGGACACGTTTCTCTAGCAATGAGAACCGCGAGCCCGTACTCGAGTACTAGAAGGGTCTTGGTGCCCCTATGCACGAACCATGACTTATTTGTCATTCCTGCCTCTGCGCAGGATGAAAAGTGGTTTTCAAGAAAAAATGCTTGAAAAATCAAATTTTCTCAACCAACAGGGATAGATTTAATTTCTCTTTTGCGTTACTTTAGGGGTGTCCAGAGGATCTAAAAAAATGTGTTTGAATTGATTACCACTCATTGCCAACACGATTTTTTCAACATGTCATTTTGGTTTTTTGAAACAAATTGTCGATTTTCGCCAAAACTCATAGACACCACTATATACATTTTGTAGGCCGTGCAATTCTGCGTCGATATCTCCTATAGAGATACTCCACGATAGATAATAAATTTGCCTTTCATCCGACCAAATCTGAAAACCCTAGATTTCTACAGTTTTTCGAGCGTAACTTTTTTCATTCGCATTATTGTGAACTGGCATGCCGAAATTCGGAATCTACGCGTAAAAATACACCAGAAAATCCTATAGTCAGATTGTTCTGAGACAAAAAAATTCAACTTTTTCATGACCCCGGGGTCATGGTGATTTTTGGGTCAAAAGTTGAATTTTCAGAATCACGTACCTATAGGATTTTTTGGTGTATTTTTGCCCGTAGAAACCGATTTTCGATACTAGAGCTAACCAAAATGCGAAATAAAAAATGTATGCTCGAAAAACTAACTTTCCGAGTTTTCAAACATAACTGGTTTTATTTCGAATTTTGGTGAGCTCTAGTATCGAAAATCGGTTTCTACGGGCAAAATACACCAGAAAATCCTATAGGTACGTGATTCTGAAATTTCAACTTTTTGACCCAAAAATCACCATGAAAAAGTTGAATTTTTTTTGTCTCGGAACAATCTGACTATAGGATTTTCTGATGTATTTTTACGCGTAGATTCCGAATTTCGGCATGCCAGTTCACAATAATGCGAATTAAAAAAGTTACGCTCGAAAAACGGTAGAAATCTAGTGTTTTTCAGATTTGGTCGGATGAAAGGCAAATTTAGTATTTATCGTGGAGTATCTCTATAGGAGATATCGACGCAGAATTGCCCGGCCTACAAAATGTATATAGTGGTGTCTATGAGTTTTGGCGAAAATCGACAATTTGTTTCAAAAAACCAAAATGACATGTTGAAAAAATCGTGTTGGCAATGAGTGGTAATCAATTCAAACACATATTTTAGATCCTCTGGACACCCCTAAAGTAACGCAAAAGAGAAATTAAATCTATCCCTGTTGGTTGAGAAAATTTGATTTTTCAAGCATTTTTTCTTGAAAACCACTTTTCATCCTGCGCAGAGGCAGGAATGACAAATAAGTCATGGTTCGTGCATAGGGGCACCAAGACCCTTCTAGTACTCGAGTACGGACTTGCGGTTCTCATTGCTAGAGAAACGTGTCCGGGCATAGGCCAAAATGCTTTCAAATTACTGAGACGTCGTCTTAACTTCCAAAAACAAGGGACACTAAGTTTACCAAGTTAGATGAACCATTGCTTATTTAGAAGGTCGGTTGATCGATATTAAAAACATATACGAGGAGTTCAGAGCATTTTAATGAAAATAAATCAATTGATGCCGGCGTGTAGCTCTACGTAGCGTTGGATCTCGGTGGTTTACCTTGATCTTTGAAATTTCTCTCGCTGATATCAAGATGTCTTTAATATCGATCTAACGACCTTCAAAATAAGCAATTGTTTGCATTTTTGGAAAAACATAGATTATTTTATTATTAGGCAACATTTGACCAATAACACAATCCTCACCCACGTGGTTGTGTCATTAAATCCTATTACTTAATATTGTTTCTTGTTATTTCTAATAACTAAATCGAAAGAAGGCAACTGATATTCACTTCAATTGCGACGATGTCTTCTGAAATAAATTTTGGGCTCTCTTGTGATCGCGATTACTTCATGGGTATTGCGAGAACATTTATGTTATAACTTATGTTAAAAAGTTAACTATAGAACACTTATAAGCATGTCGGTTAGAGTGTAATATTTGGTTCGTAGTAAAAAAAATGAGGGAAAAATATATTCATGCGTTTTTAATATCTCACCCATGGAGTGGAGAGAAAGCGCATAATGGAGAGTTTGACTCCTCATTTTTTGTCAGCAGCTATTATTTTTTCAATACTATGCATACTAGCTAAAATATACATACTAGCTAAATGAAGAAGAGTACATGCAGCAAATATAAAAGGACGAACCAAGTACAGACTACCGTCAATCCGATCGCCTAAGATTCCGCTTTGTTGCAAGACGATTCATGATTTAACTTTTTTGATTTTAAATTAGAGCATTTTTTCAGAGACTTACTACAAACATCCAACTCAACTTCGATTCTGAGAACACGAATTCTTTTTCTGGTAATAGACTCGTGATACACATTCATGAGTACATTACGGGAAAACGTTTTGCACAATGTCTAACTTCTCGAAACTTGACAACAATTTCGCGCTATCCAATGCCATTTCTCCTTCTTCAGAAGTTCCATTATGGCACAATTCAAGACTTAAAATCTTCAAAACACCTTTTTCTTCAGCCTCGAAGCCACCGAAGACACGTAAGCGAACCAAGTCCACCTACACCCCAATTACCACATGCCTCCTCACTCACTCAGTTGTCTTGACTCTACCGATATTCTTGACTCTTGATGCTCAGCAATCCTTCTTCACTATCCTACGCATAATCTTCATTTGCTCAATACTTTTGCACATTGCCTCTGTAGTTTTTCTCACCAAATATACGCCATCGAATCAGGCGGCATGGCGAAATTATATGCTGTTCATCCAGGTTCGAAATTTGAGAATTACTTCAACGAGTGAAAAAACATTTCAAGAGTTGCCTCGTCGTGCTGGACATTCATCTGGAGATATTGATGTCGCCAGTGCCGATATTCCCAGCACCCGCTGGATACGCGACCGGCTTATTGTGCAAATTGGGTGTGCCTGTAAAGGTTGAAGCGGTATATGAACATATTTGCCTACAAATATTATTCTGTTTGTAGGGTTTGGGAATGCTGATAATAGCGAACATCGGCACATCAACCATACTGTGCGTATTCCATAAACATCAGACAGATCTTGTGGGCTCGAGCCGATTTCGGCTTTGTGAGGTTGGCAGACTGAGCTCGGCGACTTTTCAAAAAAGGCTTTTAAGAGAGCGAATCGGATCGCACATATTGGACTGATTATCGCATATTCATTTCCACCAGCGTCTTACACCACTGTCGTTCAGAGCCAGAAAATAACTGATGAATTATTGGAATTGGTTGGATAATCACTCGACGGTTATTCCATTTGTTTCTCTTAACAGGATCCTCGAAATCTCACATAGATATCCCAGCGTGGCTGTTATTTTTATCAAAAGAAAGAACCGTTTCATTATGCTTTTGTGATCGGGATGTTTATGGTGAGCAATTCATGAGGTCGATATGTTCAACAACAAAAAATTCAGATAATGATCACCGCCACTTTTTTCCTTGCTTTCATGTTCTTTCATATGAACCACATTATCAGAATAAATGTAAGTAAGGTCGTAAGAAGGACTAGGATAACAAAAAAAGGTAAACATCGAAATGACGAATTAAAAATGTTTATCAGAGCGGAAAAGGAAGTATTCGTAACCTGAAAAATATCAGGAAATCTGTTGCGAGACTCTTTATCCAGGTTGGGGCATGCAATTTGAATTTTTTTAATGATATTAAACAATTCAGCTTATGACTCCTATGCTTCTATTGGTCATTCCAGCATTAATAATTTTCACTGGACTAGCAGCTGATGGCCTCGTTTCATTTGGTGAGTTTTGAACGACTAAAGCTATTTTGAATTTTTTTCTCTCAGAACAATGTCTAACACTGTTGATAGTAATGATGCTGCATCCTATCGTTCACAATCTTCTACTTCTTTCCCTGACACCGACCTTCCGCAGAAAGATCCTATCTCTGATCAAATGTGGCTGCATATCAGTGAGATCGTTGAAACTGAGGCGAGAAAGTTAGATCATCTCATGTTTCAGAAAGTGTCAAACTTGAGCAATGGCCGCCGTCACGGCGGTTTCTTCAGCGTTGAGGACAAGACAGTTCTTTGAAATTGAAGTGAAATCTCTAATCATATTTTGGAATTGTTGGTCTCAAGCTATCAAAGCAAACGATAAATATGATTGATGGTATACAATACCTCGTGAAGCCGGGCAACGCACAAATATTTTCCGAAGACCAACAACTTCGTTGTTTCAAAGGCCAGTTTTACGAATCTAATGAAACTTGCACTGGCAAGTCGAGAAAGAAATTATCCGAATTAGCACCTGCACAACTACTTCAGCTGTGTTTTTTTTATTCATATTTTTGACAACACTACAGAAGGGACAGTGGGCGTCACAGTGGGCGTTGTTCATCTCCCGATCAACAATTATTTCTCAGATAATCATTACTTCTTGTAGATTCTACACTGATTGTTCACGAATTCGCAAATTACGTATCGCACTTGTACGTATTGTAAATTCTAATTTCGGATGTAGAAGTGTGCAGTAAGTGCACTAGTACTACCATTGAATAGTACAGAGACCTACATCGAGAAGACGGGGATTGAGATTGGATAATCCGAAGATCACCTGCGTAGAAATACGCTGTTTTGACAATCACAACTGGTTGACGTCATGCTACCATAATTGGGGCCTATCTATACGGTTTAAAAGCATTTCAATATCAGCTGCATAATTGAATTGGTTCCATCTTTCTAAAAAAAAAACATTCTGCCCATTCCAGCTTACGGTCAACAACTTATTGTTCCGCGATTAAACAATATCAGATGGTATGCATACTGCTGCAAACAAGTGATGTTTTTAACCCAGAGCATTTAAATAATATAGGAACAGAGAAAACCAATACTTTCGAGAATATAACAAATAACACTTGCCTGTGAACAGGCTTGGGCGAGATCTGCTCTTTGCAGAACAATCTCGAGACAAATCTGAACATTACCAATCGTGTAATAAATTGTCAAAAATATCAAACGAACTCTTTGTACGGTTTGATGAAATTTATTGTGATCATCGGAGCGATGGTTTTTTTATACGAAACTATCTGAGTGTGTTCAAGGATTTTAATTTCCTAATCTTGAGATTAGTGAGAGTTGAAAACCAAAAATTGTGGGGATCCACGAACCTCGATAATGAAATGCTCCTGTACAGGCGAGCACATCAGATCAACCTGGCAAGCTGAATAATAGTAGGCGGATCCAGTGAACAATGTGGTCAGAAGAGCTTGCACTGATAACATCTAAACACAGTTCAAAATAAATATTGAAAATGTTAATGATTTTTTGATAGGTATCAACTTTATAAGTTTTTATTTACATTGGCGAGTGATGCGTGCATTTCCCTTGTTTTCACACTCATCTGCATTGAATTCTCTACAATTAGACTTAGAACCTGCGAACATCTCCGTTTCTAAGCCGCTCCTGGCCGCACAAACCCTTCGACGGATGATGAAAATAGCTAACATGATCGGTCCGCTTGGCAATACTATGGAGAGAATTGTCATCAGTGGCATGAACCATAGAATGGAAATGTGGCCTGACGAATATAATGACGAATAAGTTTGATGGTTAAATTGTTTTTTTTAAAATGATTGTGAATCACCCTCGAAAACGTAGCTGTCCAGATCATAATCCGGCCTGATTTCATGCACTCTAGCCTTCACAATATGGGGAGGGTCAAGCGTGAAGTATCAGGTTGTCCGGAAAGTCTTTGTCCATTTTTCAAAACTTAATTTCTTTGTAGAAAAAATAGCATGAGATCAAGTATACTCGCCATCATTATTGATAACCTATGCCCAACGCTCCTTCAACTTATGGATTCCCTCCCCGTAGAACCCAGCTGCGCGCAATGCAAAGTATTGCTTGAGTGCAGACTCGAGATTTCCACGGGAAATAAAATGTATATATCGAAGGGCATGGGCCAGGTCGGCGAAAAGCCTATAATCTGACGGGCCATGTCCGTAGAATAAGGTGGGTGAGGGAGAACCATCCAACCTTATCCAGCCAGTTCCTGCTTGACTTTTTCTGAGATGGTGCAGTACATTAAAATTCTGATAATACACTTTTTTCTCCATTAAGCTCGTCTTGATCGACGGTCATCTTGAAATTCTATAGATGTGAGACGTACTTGACCACAGTGATTGTCGTGCCCTCGGGGAGCACCTCCCAGTAGATCAAGCCATCCACCACCCACCACACTGAGAGCATGATTTTCTCGGGGTGCTGGTCAGGTTTGGGGACATCAAGTGGGGTCTCTCCTTCTCCAACCCACTGGGCTCTCCTGTGGTTATTATTGTAGGAGACCCCTCTCTCATACCCCTTTATGAGCCGGTCCAGCCATCGATCCCCACCGTGGAGAGTGAGGAGGGAAGTGGAATCATTGTCTCGACGGTCAAGGTTGGCTTGGGTCAGATCATGGGGTATGAATCGACCGAAAATTTTCATTATTCCGAGGGATTTCAAACCATTCTCGACTGTGGTATTGGACACGCCAAGTGTAATGGACAGTTCACGTACACTTTAAAATGAGCCCGTTTCTACACGTTTCGTCAAAGTGTCGAAATCCAACTCACGGGATCTTCCAGGTCCTCGGAAAAAAGTATCCTTCTTTGAAGCGATGGATCCAAATTTTGATGGTTTTGTAGTGTGGGTCATACGTGGCAAAAACATTCGTCAAGGGAGTTTTCGAATCTTTCATCTTGATGTTGGATAGGAAGAGGTAAAGCAGAACATGTCGGATGTGGATGGCACTAAGAAAATATATCGTTGCTCTGCTAGAGCCTGAGTGAAGGAAAGGGAATGGGGAGTTGTTCTCTGCAAAGGCACATACCTGCTTGTTATAAACTAGGAACGAGGGACAACCAATGTTCATCTGCGTAGAGCAGTGTGTAAACAAACCCATGGACAAAGACTTTCCGGACAACCTAATAGAATGTCATCTGAGTGAATCGCTCTATATTACTCACTATCTTTGGAACCCGTTGATAGATTAGTAATCGAAATGAGAGTGCACACGATGACTATTGCACTGACCGGCGGGGCTTCTCTGAATTCAGTAGCTTTCCCAACATAACTGCATATTATTGTATAAAGGAAACTTATTTAGTTAGTATGACCTGATAAGCACGAAGTCTGTAGCTGAACGAGGCTAGCATCAGCATCATGGCCATGTTGAATGCGGTCAGCATGAGTGAGCATACTCCGTGGCAAAATGACCCTGTTCGGGAAATGACAATGTCAGAAAGAACACATTAGTAATATCAGAAACTAAAACACATGATCCGATGTATATGTAACCAAGGGCTGCTCCACCGGGAATTATTCTGCAAAAAAACGAGATAATCTCAATTTTTTTCATGCTTTCACACCTGATCATGGTCATAAAAGCGGTGAGTGTCGCAACGAAATCCACAATACTGACAGAGATGAGCAGTACTATATACGATCTGAGAGATACAATTCATTTCAAGCCGTCATTTGTCGAAAATTTACCTCCATGACTTTGGCGAACGAAGAATAATGCAAATGAACAAAACAATATTTGCACAAATTCCCACTGAATCGACGATAGAATGGTGCATGAGAGAAACAAAATCGTGTGTCGGGATAGGATCCGGAAGGTGAAAGAGCAACTGCATTGTGTAAAACGGGAGAAAATGTTCATGAATGAGTTTGCCAATCGTGCCTGAAATCTATTTTTTTTTTCGAGACGATACGGTCCCGAGGGAGCTAATAATTTGCGTTCATTTGAAATTGGTGATTATTTCTGGTAGAAATTGTGCAGTAGTTTACCATTGAACAGTGAACGCGTTGAATCCTTCGGAACTTGGACCGATTTTTTCGAAACAATGCGAACTTTAAAAAAAAATCATTCTGCAATGTTTGCTTCGAATCAAGAATTGGTCGGCATTTTGAAGTAAAGAAAAACATGCGTCTGCTCATACAAAGCGAACAGAAATTATTAGTAAGGTGTATTTATCGTTGATAAGCATACTTTATTGAGGTTCCGCTAAACGTTGGGAAGCGGCGTCTTCGGTTTTCGCCAATCAGAATGGGAAACCTGACTCTGGACATTTTCTGGATCTCGTTCATGCCCGTATACCAGCACTCAATCGGTTAATTCGATCAGCAATACACCACTGATTATCTGAGAACTAGAGTATTCATATTCTCTAGAAAATTTTGTATAATTATTCCCATGTTAATTATAATGTTAAATGACTAAGGCATAATCACAGTCCTGCTCACCGTAATCTCGGTTTACTTGATGTTCTTTAAAACTCCGGAAAATGGCCGCTCTCTAATACGGTATTTGATGCTCCTGCAGGCGAGTTGTACATGTCATTACAACTTTTCAGAAACAATTTTTGTCTGTCTGTATGAATATAATTTTTTCCTTTTAAGAATAAAATCTGTAATTTTCAGCTGAGCATTCTCATCGTCGATTTTTGCTGGGGAGTTCTCGTTTTCCCGATCTGGCTTCTTCCACACATAGCATTCATATACAATGGCCTTCTTTGCTGCACAGAAACAGGACGAAACGTCGGAATGGTGAGGTGGATTATGATGCATTTTGGGGGAGCATAAAGATGTTTGGCGGGCTGATCAAGGATATCTTGCAGGTGCTTATATATTAGTGCATGATCCAAGTAGCTCTGATGGTCACCTATGCTCTTCATTACAAATACACTACAATAGCGCGGATGACTAATCATCGGCAAATCAATGTATTTTAAAAGAAATGTCCTTCGAAAAAATAATTATTAAAATATTACAATAACTTTTTTTGCAAAGGAACTATCGTAATATAAATGGAGTCGTTCATAAACTGCTCGCAGGAAAGAGATAAACTCATAGTTCGACTTCTGTGCTGGGTGGTTCTCGAGTTACCGGTAGTCATGATAGCCTGCTTCGGCATTTATTCTCAGAATCTACATTATTATCTATTGGAAGTGGTAAGGCCATGAATATCATATCATTCGATAACAATATACGGAGTTTTAGAATGAGTTACAACTAGCAGCGCTTCTTGCACAATATGGAACAATGCACGGGATTGCGTACGCGATTCCTCGGGTTTTCGTACTTTCAATGGCTGTGATGATGGCAGTAGTACGTATGAAATATTTAATGAACCGGTAATTCTGACACTTTTCTTATCAACGGCGTTGTAGGCCTTGGCTGTTTGCGGTGGTGGCAGTGCCTATTTCGTCGTGGAAACACTCAGAATGCTATCGATCAAGGTGGGAGATTCGTACCACAATGCAATGCTCAAGCAGTAAATACGCATTCAGAATGCTGCGATGAGTGAGAAAACAAGAAAAATGCAGCAAGGACTCACCCGAACACTCATAACGCAGGTTATATCATTATCCAATTGAAACTGTTGTGAAAATTAGGTTTTGGTGATTTTAGTTATTTTGGTAAACTCGTAGCAATGAAACATATTGTTTCAGTTCTCGTTACCTATATTCACACAAATCGTGCCCCTCTCCTTATTCGTCTTGTCATTCGCCTTGTTTTGGTTCAACCCTGGTAAGAAATACACGTAATATTCATGATCCGGCCTTAAGGTACCATAAACATCCTGTTCTGCGTGTTGCTGTGCCATGCCAGTTTCCATACAGCACTTCTGATTCTGACGACGCCTAGTTATCGAGCGGTGATAAAGTACAGTCAATATAAAATAAAGTGAACCGTTTAATATAAGTTTGATTTGATTTTGATTTTAACACATTTATCAAGAGTAGGCTCTGATGTGCATGGCGGGCCATTCATGATTTCTTGCTTGTCTCAGGAACGTAGGTCCGATAGTTCGCATGAAGAGATCGTTCCATCTTGTGGGCGGTCTTCCGCGTCCTCGCTTAGGCCCTCGTGGTGTCCAATCGATCACAGTTCTGCTCCACTTCAAGTCATGATCATTAGCAACTTTATGCACCCAGAGCCACTTTCTTTTCAAGGCGGTACGAACAACGTCTCTGACCTGAGTGAGTCCACGCAGCCTTTCGTTCGAGACATGATCCAAGACAGTGCAACCGACCATCCAACGCTCCATGCGTCTTTGGGCCACCGATAATCTTTCACTTTGTGCTTTGGTCAAGGCCCATGTTTCACATGCGTATAGGAAGGCGGGAATGATACAACCATTGAAAAGACGGCGCTTATGAACCATTGGGACAGATCTTTATTATTATTATTATTTATTTGATACGCCCCAAAGGGTGTGACAGCATGTGAATTAACATATACAGTAATAAGAAGAGTTGAGGGAAGGAGGAAGGGACAGGGATCGATGTAGGTGAGGGGAGGGAGGGAGGAGGGAACTTCGTATATTGCACATTCCCAGAGTTGCTCTTGATTGACGAGGTGGACGAAGCCTCGGAACGGGAGGAGACCGTTCGATCCATGTATATCGTATGGATCAGAGCAAGGGAGGGAAGGGAGGAATGAAGCTACAGTTTTGGAATCTCTATCTGGAGAATGTGGGTAGTGTCGGGGTTAGACAACAGGCGAAGTTTGATAGTAGACAGAGATAACTTGGGATCAACAATTTTATGGATCTTACAAAGAAAGCGAATAGAACGGTGAGAAAAGGAAGATCGCAAATTCTCTCTTCGAGCAATGGGAATATGAAGAGAGAAAGCATTATTTCTAGAAGACACATTACGAAATGAATAGAAACTAGACATAGGAAGATTTACAATCCCATTAACAATCTTTAGAGAGAATACAATATCAGCTACTACACGGCGAAGGTACAAAGATTTTAAGTGTGACTGGGCTAGTCTCTGATCATAAGAAGGCGGGAATGAAATATGAGGAGATGTACGATAGTGCAACAGTCGCGTGAAGAGATGCTGGCATTTCTCTAATTGTCTAATGGGGCCTTTAGCGGAAGGGGACCAGACTGGTGAGGCGTATTCGAGAATGGGTACAATGAATGAACGATAAGCTCTAATGTAGGGATCACTGGACGTACATGATACAGATCGAAAAAGCAGATAAATTAGCTTTAGTGCTTTTTTACAAATGAGATCAGTGTGTGGAAGGAAAGAGAGAGTTGAGTCGATATAGACTCCAAGGTCCCGAATAGGTTCGGGGGGAGACACAATGGAAGGAAGAGAGAGGGGTATGGAGTTGAGAGAGTATTGGAAGAGGGGATTGTTTTTGCCTATGTAAAGGGCGGTGCACTTGATCTATTCACTAGGAATGATCTATGCTTATGGAAAGTCCCATATGCGGCCTGAATTCGCCGGCCAATCTCCCTCTCCTCCTTATATAATAACTTATAATAATTCTTATAAAACAACGATAATTAATTCTAAAATGGATAAATCGAGCTGAAATTTTCAGGGAATACGTTTTTCACATGCCGCTTCAAAGTGACATTCATGAAAATTCGAAATTTCAAAGTATATTTTTCTCGACCAAAAATGCGCATGCTCATTCTGGTCGTAACTTTTTTCTTTGCTGTTTTCTCGAGGTCTAGTACAGAAATTCGGTTTCTGCATGTGAAAATACGACTGGAAAATGTCTACTGAAGAGATTCTGAGATTTTTACTTTATTGAGCTGTCTTGCTCATTTTGAGGCTCATTCCAGAGCCGAAAATGTCATAATTTCAAAACTACCAGAACAGTGGGTTTTATTACGTATTTTTACATGCAAAGACCGAATTTCTGTACTAGACCTCGAGAAAATAAAAAAAAATAAAAAAGTTACGACCAGACTGAACATCATAACTTTTAGTCGAGAAAAATAAACTTAGAAATTTCGAATTTTCAAGAATGTCACTTTGAAGCGGCATGCGAAAAACGTATTCCCTGAAAATTTCAGCTTGATTCATCCATTTTCCGCTTAGTTATCGTTGTTTAATAAGAATTATAATAAGTTATTATAACTTATAATAAACGGTTCACTTTATTTTATATTGACTGTAGGTGTTCAGATTATAGATTGTCGATTGCATTAAAACTAACCATGACGTATCTTTTTTTTCAGCTGCTTCTCTTATCAACGCAATATCAAAGTCACTTCCACGAATAGCGAACAATCACCAAAATCGACTGGATGAACTCCGATTGAGCTGACTAATTGGCAGATATTCTGGCTCTTTTTACGTCACCATCATGATACAACAAAATATGTTGTCATATCGTGAACATATGACAGAATATCAATATGAATCCTCTTAGCCTCCTCATTTTTATGTCACTCTTCCCCCCATGTAATTGAAGTCTTGTTCATACGTTGAGTCGTGCAACAGTTGCATGAATTCTCAACGCAAGCCTATCATCGCCACATCCAAGCACAGCTAGAAAGCACCAGGAAAATGCGAATTCATATTTTTTTCTTATTATATCTGATAAATATTTCGCGTCAGTGAGCACAATCGTTTTCCCATTTGCGTGTTTTATTCATAAAATAAATGCTTGAAAATCTGGGCTTCTCCCTAATGTTAGAAATATGCTACGAAATTTGAATATATCATAGAATAAATTTCATTGATCTTCGGATCGCTTCTTTCTTTCCACAGCGACCGGGACAACAACGGACACAGAATGTATGGAAGCGACGATGTTTGTCAAGCTTTTCGCGGGTAGAAAGAGTACGATGGGACCTTTAATTATCTCATATGTTTCACCACGTGTTGTAATGCTCACCCCGTTTCCGAAAAGCCTTTCGATTTGCTGCACTTACGAAGAAGTAGACGTAGTGCGTCTGACTGTAGGTCACGATTGCGGGCAGAGTTTGGAAAGGATTATTGATTGTTTTATTCGAAAATTGATCAATAAACTAAAAATATACCGCTGCCATGATCACGTATGAGATGGGCACGCCAAGCGATTGACTTATTGGTGTAGCGAAGGAAACCAGAACACCCGTCATAAACCTGAATTTTGTTACATGGAACATTATTATTTTATCATATGTTGTATCATTGACATAGCAGTGTTCTCACGCGAGCTCAGTTTCGAAGTCGGTATGTACCTTTACCTTTACATTGTTGTAGAGTTGTATTCAAGTAAGTTATAAGCTCACCACGAACAAGTGAACACGATCATTAGCGATATCGATGATTGGATGATTTTGGCGTGATAGCTACTGTGCTCAGTTTTCTCTTAATTACGGATTTTGTTATTGCAAAAGCTGATGCCTCTCACTTCTCAGCAGAAGCGCTAGCATTACCACGTACTGCCCAAGAATGAACACACTGTTCGCCATCAACCACGAAAATTAAATTGTGAATGCACTTCAATTTGTATCTGCCTACAGTACTCCGGATGCTATTGACGTATTTGGACACTGCTGTGGGAGGAATGCATAACATTACAGGTCGCTCTTCATCAGAAATCCATGACTGATAAATGCACCAGCCAGAAAAGATGAATGATGAATATACAACTGCATGGAACCACCACACTTTGAGCTTGCGATATCTGAAGCTGTGTTGTGTTGAAGAGATCAGGAAACGCTAACAAATTCGCATTCGATATTAGAGTGAGCACTTCCAGACCGAGCAACGAGTATAGAACGGATTGGGCGAGTGAGAACGAAGAATATGATGTGCCCACGAAACGAAGGCAGGAGGAACGAGTGAGAGAAATCCCCAGAAGTACTCTGAAAAAAAATGAATTGATAAATTATTTCTTGTATTTTTGAATACCTTGCAATATCAATCATCTGTCCGATGCACAATACAATGTGAAGAGCTGTCATTAGCACCAACAATTGCTCTGAAAACGATTCAGCTGACGTAATTAAAATCATGCGCGCTGCGAATTTCGCAAACACTTTGCCTCAAAGCTCACTGTGAACGCTCTTCTCCTTAATGTTTCCGACAAAAAATCGAATGTTTCCTGCCAAACCGAGCATCGAAATCACCAGCACAATCGCCGTGAACGGAAGTGGAACGTCGCCCATGACTGAATCTATGAAAATACGCTGTGTTAGAGAAAAAGGAGGTAAGCAAGCGTGAGATCATTGAATTTCTCGGAAATCGTAAATTGTAGTGGAAATGAAGAAAACACACTCCCTACCGTACTTTATTTATTGTTCTTATCTTATTATCCATACTTATCTTTAACCCCACTATAAATAGTATGATGTACTTTACGGAGGAATATGTAGAAGATATTATGCTTGAACAAACAGAATTATTCAAGTTTGCAAATGATGAAATTGTTTTTTGAGGAAAAAATATATCTGTCTTATTTGAACAGGTTGGATCTGGCGAGATTCTTTGTGAAATGTTGCACGGGTTTTGTTCCGAAATTCAGCTCCCTTTCTTTGAGATATAACTGCTAGGACCTGCTTTAGAGCATTCATTCCAGTTGTCAATGACGTTATCTATTTCAATTAGCAGATTGGAACAGGTCAACGATATTACGTTATTTACAGCGATATTGGTGACTAGAAACGTTTCTCGCATATTACGGGCTCGATTATTCATTTTATATCGTTCGAGGCACAACTACGCAAATGCGTCCGCACTTAGTGCGAATAAACTCGAAAATCTTCGCAGAATCACCTCTTATCTTTCGAAGTATTCTCATCCTCGAAGTACGAGCTAACACGATTTATTTATTTTTCAATTTATTTTTTTTTCAATTTTTTTTTTTCAAAATATTACCTCAATACAGACCGTTTTATGTATCATTTTTATTGCTCTTGTCCCACTTATCACGGATCTTCTGTTAAGAGACCGGCTCCGTTATTTTGAAGCATTTTGGACCCTGCCCGGAACCGGTGCGCTAGCAATGAGAACCAGGGGCTCATGCTTGAGTGTCAAGAGGGTCTTGGTCCCGTATTTCACAAACCGTCACTTATCTGTGGTTACTGCCTCTACGAGGGGAGAAATGATAATTTCAATGAAAAATGGTCGAAAAAAATTATTTTCTCAACCATTCGGAATAGACCCAATTTCTCTTTTGCGTTGATTTAGAGGTGCCCTCAGGCTCTGAAATATCTGTTCAGATTGATTACAACTCATTGCGAAAGTCACTTTTTTGCCTCCTCATTTCGGATTTTTGGGTCAAGTGGCACATTTTTGGCGAAACTTCCAGACACTATATACATTTCGTGGTCCTTACATCCATGCATCGATATTTTTTATCGTCGCGCTCATTCATTCTCTCCGAATACACTCCGAGATAAATTAAGTCCGAAATGGTCGTTTTGGAACAATTAAAATTTCTAACTTTTTTCTTTCTCTGTTTCATAAGCTCTAATGCCAAAATTCAAATTCTGCGCGCCAAACTACGTAAGAAAATACTATAGTCAGATTTTTCTGAGATGAACATTTTTCAACTTTTTTCATGACCCCAGGGTCATTGTTTGTTGTGTTAGCGTATTTTCCCCCCTAGAAATCTAATTTTTATACTAGAGCTCGCCAAATTGTCAAAGAAAAAAGGTATGCTCTAATAAATGATTTTTCTCTAGAATTCGAAAATAACTATTTTCTTTGACAATTTGGCGAGCTCTAGTATGAAAATTCGATTTCTACGGGCGAAAATACGCTGGAAACACCTATAGTCATATAGTTCTGAGATTTCGACTTTTTGACCCAAAAACGACCATGACCCCTGGGGTCATGAAAAAAGTTGAAAAATGTTCATCTCAGAAAAATCTGAATGTAGTATTTTCTTACGTAGTTTGGCGCGTAGAATTTGAATTTCGGCATTAGAGCTTTTGAAACAGAGAAAGAAAAAAGTTAGAAATTTTAATTGTTCCAAAACGACCATTTCGGACTTAATTTATCTCGGAGTGTATTCGGAGAGAATGAATGAGCGCGACGATAGAAAATATCGATGCATGGATGTAAGGACTACGAAATGTATATAGTGCGGTCTGGAAGTTTCGCCAAAAATGTGCCACTAGACCCAAAAATCCGAAATGAAGAGGCGAAAAGTGACTTTCACAATGAGTTGTAATCAATCTGAACGGATATTACAGAGCCTCAGGGCACCTCTAAATTAACGCAAAAGATAAATTGGGTCTATTCCGAATGGTTGAAAAAATAATTTTTTTCGACCATTCGGCGCGCCAGGTAGGCGCCAAGTTTGAAAATCGGTTTTTCATATTTCCTCAACCGGACAAGTTGGAATCAAATTTTCTTTTGCATAATCATAGACATGTCGAGAGTGCATGGAAACACTATATAGATCTGATTCAGGTCGAATTTAAATTAATTTTCGTTATGTCAAAAATCGGTTTTTCGTTATATCGACTCACTTTTTGCGAGGGGGGCAACTAGACACCTATCACACAATGAAGCCCATGCAATTCTGCGTCGAACTTGGGGTCATGGTCTTTTTTCGGTAGAAAAATCAAATTCTGACATTATCTGAATATTCGCTTATAATATGTATTTGGGTGCATAGAATTCGAATGTGTAAACTAGAGCTCACGAAAACTCAAAAGAAACAAGTTATCTTCGAAAAACTGAAAAAAAAAAAACTTCTTTCGCGTTTTATGAGCTCTAGTTTACACATTCGAATTCTACGCACCCAAATATATATTATAAGCGTATATTCAGATAATGTCAAAATTTGATTTTTCTACCGAAAAAGTGACCATGACCCCGGGGTCATGGAAAAGTTGAAAAATTTTGAAATTCAGAAAAATTTGACTATAGATTTTTCTAGTGTAGCTGTGTGCGTAGAATTCGAATTTCGGTATTAGAGCTCATGAGAACGTGAAAGAAAAAAAGTTGTGCTCGAAAAACGGTCAAAATCAATGATTTTTTTGTTCCTGGGACAATTTTTGCGGGGTCTGCCAAAGTGGGTTGATTAGTGCTGTATAAAGTTCGACGCAGAATTGCATGGGCTTCATTGTGTGATAGGTGGCTAGTTGCCCCCCTCGCGAAAAGTGAGTCGATATGACGAAAAACCGATTTTTGACATCAAGAAAATTAATTTAAATTCGACCTGAATCAGATCTATATAGTGTTTCCATGCACTCTTGACATGTCTATGATTATGCAAGAGACAATTTGAAAAAAAAAAAAAAGCCGCTTAGTAGACGCGACGCCCCAATTTGGCCATTTTTGTAAACAAGTACATAACATGCCCCCATGGTATGCGTATGGAGGCCTGAATCGAAAATCCTCGCGGCATGTCCGGGCAGAGGCAAAAAATTTCAGAGTTGCTCTCTTAAGACGGTGTCTCGGTAATTTGCAAGCATTTCGGCCACTATCCGGACACATTGAGCTAGCAATGAGAACCAGAAGCCCATGCTCGGGTGGTAGATGGGTCTTGAACCTGTATAGTAGACAACAGACCACTTATTTGTCATTCCTGCTTCTGCGGATGGAGAAAGGTGGTATTCTATGAAAAATGGTCGAAAAATCATATTTTCACAATCGATCGGAATAATTCCAATTTCTCTTTTGCGTTACTTTAGGGGTGCCCAGAGGCTCTAAAACATGCATTCTGATTAATTTCTACTCAATGGGAAAATGACTTTTTTGACATCATTTTTTGGTTTTCTAGAGAAAATTGACGATTTTCGCCAAAACGACCAGACACCACTATATACGTTTTGTAGCCCCAGCATTTCTACATTGAAATCTTATGCTGAGAGGTTCTCAAATTTCTGATAAATTTGTCATTTATTCGATCGAATCAGAAAAATGCTCAATTTCAACCGATTTTAAATCATAATTATTTTGTTTCGTCGTTTCATAAGATCTAGTACCTATATTCGGATTCTACGCAACAATCTACGCTAGAAAAAATGTAGTCAGATTTGTCCGAGATTTAAAATTTTTAACTTTTCCGTGACCCCCATATAAATGACAAATAAGTGGTCTGACCAGTGAGAGAGAGGGCGAATTGAGGAAAGCTTGACGGAGACTAGTGGTTGGGGCGCGCGCGTTTCTCTACCTCTTGCAAAACATCACCTGCGGGCGGGAGTCGAACCTGCCTGCGTCGGCATGCCAGTCAGACACCATGCCCATTAGCAGGAATGACAAATAAGTGGTATGTTGTCTACTACAGGTTTAAGACCCATCTACCACCCGAGCATGGGCTTCTGGTTCTCATTGCTAGCTCAACGTGTCCGGGGGGTGATCTCAAATTAGCGGGACGCCGTCTTAAATGAAAGGAAAAAAGGCCGATTTTTCCACTAGGAAAAACTTTATGTAACTGATTTCGATGAAAGTTGGTTTATGTGCATCATTGAGGGTCTACGGAAGACTCATCCTATTGTTTTGGTGAAATTCGCTCATTATCGATTTTTCGTGACCTACCCTTAAAATGGTCATAACTCGATGAACATTCATCGCACAGCGAGCACAAAAAACTCAATGTGCTCGTCTTGTAGAGTTATACAAATTATTTGTCAGAACACACAACGGACGACGTCGTCTTCAAGGCGTTTTTCTCGAAAAATCAGTTTTGGACAATAAAGGTCCATTTTTCTCGAAAATTTCCTCTAAACACACAAGCTTTTATTTTACCGTTCAATTCCCCACGTATCCCCTAAAATGCCTACATACTTCATTTCCCGTATCTCTGTCCCCGGGATATCGATTTCCTAACAAGGGTCCTGGACATAGTCGTTTTTTGCAGAAAAGGTGAAGTTGATCGTATCTCGCTTCAAAGTGGTCGAATCATGCATTTCAAAAAATAAATCGATAGCTCTTGACAAGGAGAAAAATAAAGTTTATGATGACGGAAGCGATGCGAGTTATTCTTGTTGAGATATTCGACGAAATCTCCGAAATGGAAAAATATCGACTATAAAAAGTGACTAATTCACGAGAATTTCTCAGAAACACATTGGATTTTATTGCTTCGATGGACCGCTGAACATCCCTGAAGATGCTCTCATAGTACATCTTTTGTATCTCTGGATTCCTACTACCGCTTTACTAACAGAGTTGGACTTGGTCGTTTTTTCGGCGAAATTCGTTTTGTCGAATCTCTCAATAACGGTCAATCATATCGATTTGCACATCAGAAACATTCTTTTCCGGCTTTCTGAGAGCTATCGATCGCTTTTTTTTAAATGCATGATTCAAACTTCACCTTTTCTGCAAAAAACGACTATGTCCAGGACCCTTGTTAGTAAATCGATATCCCGGGGACAGAGATACGGGAAATGAATTATGTAGGCATTTTAGGGGATACGTGGGGAGCTGATCGGTAAAATAAAAGCTTGTGTGTTTAGAGGAAATTTTCGAGAAAAATGGACCTTTGTAGTCCGAAAATCGATTTTTCGAGAAAAATGCCTTCAAGACGACGTCGTCCGTTGTGTGTTCTGACAAATAATTTGTATAACTCCACAAGACGAGCACATTGAGTATTTTGTGCTCGCCGTACGATGAATATTCATCGAGTTATGACCATTTTAAGGGTAGATCACGAAAAATCGATAATGAGCGAATTTTACCAAAACAATAGGATGGGTCTTCCTTAGACCCTCAATGATGCACATAAAACAACTTTCATCGAAATCAGTGACATAAAATTTTTCCTAGTGGACGGCGTTCCTGCAGTATAACAGAAGATCCGTGTTATATGCATTTCCATATCCAGAATAGGTGCGTATTTCATCATTCAATATCAATACAAATGTTAAATGGATCCATGCACATAAATTTTCGCCTACAAGTCTGCACATCAGTATTATTTGTCTCTGTTGGAATTTGTGCAAGATTCATTTTGATATTTTATCAAGCAAACGACATTGAGCTGATTGGTTTGTCCGTTTTATTATGAATATTTGGCTACGACAAGGTCAGATAGTGTTTTTCATCGATATTGTAGATGATGACATTGTGCTGTTAACGGCTGAAGTACTTCGCGACTTTGTTATTTCTTACTATTGCTTGATGTGAGCGCTGTGAATAATTATCTCTCTTGAGATCTCGATTCATGCTTTGCATCCTTGCCACTTGATAATGTTTCATCTTTGAAAAGAATGAATACTTCCAGACAAGCATCATTCGAAATTCAAGCGCTTGTTGCCATGCGCTACTGGAATTGGTAATTTCCTTTTTACAATAATCTGTGACATGCATTTTGCAGGTATGAATCAGGTGTCCCCTCTACTAGGCTTGTGGTGATTTTAACTGAAATTCTAATTATTACTCTTGCCGGTACGAATGCCTACCTTTGGCTAGCAGGTGCGCTTCCTGCATGAAAACAAATTAATGCAACCCGTATCCTAGGCCATGTAGATTTTCTCTACAACCAAATTTTCTTGAGCTCTGCGTTGACTCTAAATATCTCGGTAAGAAGTCTTGCAAATTTTAAACGTTTCTGTTTTGATGTTACTTTTTCATCCACCTCTTCTCCAATCGATTCTACTTGAGTAAAATTCCATTGCAGGGTTTTGTCTTGACATACGAGGCAAACAAGAAACAGCTAAACCGAATTAACGAGGGCAGAATGACTTTCTCCAACTACACTATTGGACGATCATTTCAAATACGGGAAAATTTACTGGTCATGGAGGTAGTGATTTGCGTTTTTTTTTCAATTTATAATTCAGTATTGTGTGCGAGTTATGCTTCCCTCTGCAATGATGGCCACTCCTTGCTTTGCGTTTTTCAATTTCAATGTGTTTGAGTCGATTTTCTCAAATCAAAAATCGATATTGTTTTGTTGAGGTATGGAAGCTCGCTCGCTCAATCTCGTTCGCTCTATTCGACGTACAATTTGCACTGGGCGATTATTTTCTGAGCATTCACTAGTTCGCTTGTAATTGGGCTGTGCTCTGAATGGAAATGATCTTTCAACAAGGGTGTGATGCATATTTTCAGTCTGCATGTTGTGATGGCCGTGCTAATGATTCGCAGTCACCCGGCAGTGTGGCGCGAATTCCGCAAGCTGCCAGTGATTCGACGATTGTTCTGGAGTGATGTACGCATTCGAAAATACGAAATGTACTTTAAGATTAATTTCAGGGCGATGGGAGAGACGACAACAATCACCGCTTTCGACGAGGCTCAGTCCTATTTTGACCAGTTAAGGAACACTTGGTCATAGATCTTGTCTTCGCCTCATAAGTGCGAATTTTGCGAAAACAATTGAAATTGTATGAGGTATAATTCATCTGAACATGAGTATCTCGATGAACTCAAATATCAAGCTCGTAGTTGTTTACTTCGTAAAAGACTGCGACAGTATGGAACCATGATATTCATGTGTATCATGTATAAAGATCACACATTCTTTTATTTCCGGAGAACGCTGCAATAGTCATTGCCCATTTCTTGGGTCTCCTGAACTAACAATTATTACCGATATACGTGTTTTGCGGATTACTTGAATAACTTGAATATCTCATTTCGTACAGATCCGCTGAACACGACTAGAATATACTTCGGAAGAACAGAATACGTCTCAATGATGAGGAAATTCTTTGCCATGAACACGCGGTAATCTGGATGAAATATTTTGGTTAGAATCTCGATTCCAAATATATGAGATGCTTCGTGTCAGAAAGACAATGATGTAAAAGCAGACGGTGTCGAATTATTGAACATTAATTTATTTTCAAATAAGCAACACACTCGAATTAGTAATATACGACATGTAAGATCTGCAATGACAATACATTCTTTGATATTTCCGAGAAATTTTGCTATTTTCTGGAGTTTTTCGTATCATCCACTGTTTCAGTATTCAGGAACAAAATACATTTGTTCAGACATCAATATTTTTTCTTCGATCATTTGATTTTTTGGGAGAAGAAATCTCAAATTGTCCGATATGTTGGTTATGATATCGAAACTCACTCGTCCTGTTATTCGCAACCGTTTTAGAATGATGGAGTAGAGAAATACAGTAAAGTAAATTTTTTGAAGCGAGCGAGCACCTTGAAGTGGATCAGCGGAAAGATCATGGCAGTAGTGCGATTGAAGCAGATGTACGTGTTGGTGAAGGTTCATTTGATCATAATTATGAAATAGTTACTGTTTTCGGTGCGTAGGACATGAGTATGCAAATGTAAACCGACCAGCCGAGAGAAGGCGCGATGCCAAGTGCAACGAGGATTGCCAATATGACGGGCACAGTGCAGAAACAGATCACTGCGATGAGGTACGTTGCTGCAGCTGAGATGAAATCGGTCGTCCATGGGCAATGAGCAAAAGAATAATTGTGACTGAAATTTTTGAACTACAAGAGAACGATCGAAGGCTAAAAATAAATGGTGTTCGATGTGTTGTTGTCTACATGGATTCTCGAATATACTAGTATCTTTGGGCATAGCTTTCTTTGTGCAGTTGCATGCATGTTTTGTGGAGAACAATGTATCCTCGCAGAGAAGCGGTTTATTCATTGAATCTGGGAAAACTGGGATAAAACATTGAGAACGTGATCAGGCCACGGTGAGCGAGGGTTACGGTAGGAGAGGAGTTGCGGTCCTCCTCACTCGCGGTCCTCCTCGGTGGAAGCAGACGCCTGGCGTCTGCCGGTCTTGGCGTGCTTCTCGATGGAAGCGGCGAAGGAGCCATCGAGGTCAGGATAACACCAGCCTGCAATCAGATTAATTTGTAAAAGCACTCTCATCCACCCGAACTGCAAACGTAATCGCCAACTCACCTCCCTTATGGGGGCAGGACTCATCCAGGACGCAACGCCAGTCGTCACTGCAATTCGGATGCATTTGATTCGTACGACACTCTAGGAATGATCGGAACTTAAATATTGCAAAAATTCTGAGAAATTCAAGAACAAGTAAAATAACAAATTTCGAAAACCGGCAAATGATCTTTTGTTCCGGTCAATCGCGTGTGAGATTGACCAAGTATGCTCAGTCACAGCATTAGAATTCGGTGAGTTGAATGGAAGCTCAGCTCACCGGAGGCAGTAGTGGCCAACGGGGCAGGGCATAGCATCGTCCCACGCGCAGCGGACCATGTATTCTGCAAAAGGGGTTAGAATTTGAGAGATTGCACAATCAAAATTAGATCAAAAAGGCATTAGAGAGCTATGAAAAAATGCATTTCCTTTCACGAACTCACTCTGCCCTCTGATGAGATGCAGTGTCCTCTACTCATGTGGTGGATATGATCTTTGCTTTTGATGTGACACGTTGGCAAGATAAATCTAACACTTTTGAAATCGATTTGACGTGAATAAAGAGTGCAATCGATAACCACGTCACCATACCTTTGTCGTTCTCGCGGGGGCGGCCCTCCTGCGTGCGTGCGTGCTTGTTGGCACGGTGGGACTCTGCAATACGATAATTCTAGAGAGGCTACCAAACTGAAAATGATCACATCCGATCATTCGAGTCCAAAAGTCTCGATAATGCATTGTTTTGTGGCCGATGCAGTCACTGATTTTCGATCGATCTAACATTATCGATCGGAGAAAGTAAATAAGAGAGATCAAGCATCAAAAGAGGAACAGGAAACATCACCACCAGGTGTGTGCAAAAAGATATTTCCCGCACTCCTCGAATATCTCTCGCTTCTCTGACAGGCGAGAGAGCATGTGGAATGAGGAGTGAGGGAAATATTTTGCACACCCCTGATCGCTACTCACCTCTGTCCTCGCGATCGGCACGGGCGAAGGCAACGGGGACGAGAGAGAGAATGAAGAGAAGAGAGAAGAGCAGCTTCATCCTTGAATGAACTGAGGGAAAGATGCCGATCGCTTGCTCTGATCACGCGTTAAGTAGTGCGCTACGAGATCTGATTGACAGCCTCTAGCCGGATGGAAAGCGGACGGTTTGTTGATTATTGATGCCAAACGCTTTCGGTTGGCAGTTCAATCTGCGTTTTGATCGGTTTAGATAGTTCCAACAGATGACGAACAAAGATTACGATGATGATGAACGACGCTGTGTTAAATGAGACGTTTGATTTCAGAAGGTAATACGCGCGTACCTTGATCTTTTGTCTCTTTGATGATTCATCTGCAAGTACCTGTCACAGTGATTTCGAGAATGGTACAGCGTTATTGTAAAGAGTCGCGTGTTTCTTATCTCCCATCCCACGCAAGTGATGGGTTTGGTATTCGATTTGATAGATTAGGGATATAAAAAAGTGAATTTCAGATGCATCTTGTTCTCACCAGTTGTAAGTATTCGACAGTAGAAGAATGATAATTTCACTACCTGTAAATCACAAATTACCAGTATTTCGAAACAAACTACTAAGTTCCGATGATTGTTGGATAAAAACATCACCCGGCTCAGTTTTCGAAAGATTATTGCACATGACACGAGTGATTGAAGGTCAGCGTCAATTTGTGCAAAAAATTTCGAAATTGTTCTGCTGTTTTCTGTTCCCTTTCAACTTGATCCTCAGCCTCGAGTCGGGGCACACAAGCACCACACAATTTCCATATTATTTATGGAACGTTTATGTGTAGTAAGGAAATGGGTACGCCCTTTGACAGCAACCTTCACCTTTATCTCTCTCTAATAACGCAAAGGGATATTCATGTCTCAGAAAATACCATCACTCAAAATCCAAATACAATTCGCAAGATAAATCATTTTCGTCAAAAGTAGGTGATTGAGGGAATAGCATAGTTGTGATACTTCCGATACGAGTTTGAACAAGTTTTGTACGTTTATCTGATCTTCTCATTTTCTGCATACAGAACATAAATAACATGCGAAAACTAAAAACATGACCAATTCGTGATAAGTGTAATCTAATGTCACGAAGTATTTATTCCTCATTTATTGAAGTATATTATTATCAACTATACTTTGAAAGACTGATCCGCAACGCTAATCTTATTGCTTCTGAAAATGATATCTTGAAGTGTTTGTAGCTCAATTTTCGATACGCGAAGGTTTTCAACAACTCCAATCTGACTGGGCTGCTGAAAATGAGTAGTGTGTAAGTGAGAGTGAGTGAGTACGCATCAGTGATCACGAAATACTTGGTGAAGTAAATACGGTTGTCGTCCTAAAGAAGTGATTGTTGACTGATAAAGTATAATGACATACAAGAAAAATCCTGAGTAACACGTACGAACGGTAGAAGAAAATGCAATAGACAAACTGAATTAGACTAAGCGACGTTAATTTGATTCATTCACTTCAAGCGTCAAAACAACGCCGGCAATGGCCAGTAACGAGCTAGCCTGACTGTTTTCAACCGTCCTCGGAGAATGTTTTGGAGAATTAGCATTTCTAAGCTGCGTAATTGTATCAATTAATATCATGATTAAATTATCGAATTGATAACGTAATAAAATGTCTGAGTGTCTAGTCACAAAGCGCACGTACACAACACAATTGTCGATCTAGTTTGTAGTAATTCAACTATATCATAGCATGTACCCTACTTGTTTCCGCACGTTTCATATTTGTTTGACAGTGTTTTCAGTGCGAGAAAAAATACAGAAATTAACGAGAGAAAAAATTCATAATTTCGATCAGTCCCTTTGCGTTATTAGAGAGAGATCAAGGTGAAGGTTGCTGTCAAAGGGCGTACCCATTTCCTTACTGCACATAAACGTTCCATAAATAATATGAAAATTGTGTAGTGCTTGTGTGCCCCGACTCGGGCTGAGGATGTCAGAACAAATACAGTACCGCGCAAAAGTACTCGGTCGTTTTTAAAATCGTTATAACTTCTTTCGAAATTGAGATAGGGGCCCACGGTTTGAAGCATTAGGTAGCACATCTCTAGGAAAATAACCACCCAGTATTGAGTCGTATCCTGCTATAGGTCTGATTTTCAGGCTAATTTTATCCGTACAAGCGCTTTTCAAAAAATGGCAATTCTCACATGGAATTTTTGTACAAGTTCAAATGTCTCGTGCAGTTAGTACTACCTCAGGTGTGCACAATCCACGTTGGGACACATTGATGGCATTTTAAAAAAGTCAGCAGAATCATTTTCCAAAACATAAGAAAATTATGAAAAATTGTGCCATTTTGGTTCTAGTTGAGCTACAGCCTCCATATTTCGTAGGGTATGTTAGTACGTACTAATACAACATCGGCTGAAATTTGAGCCCGATCTGGCACTTGCGGCGAAAAATCATTTTCGATAAAATTCAATTTTGGGTCCCTTGATACTCCTCAGCCACTGTCGGTAAAAATCAACTAAAATAACCTTTGTTATCCTCGTTCATCAGGGAACACCCTCTCCAAATTTCATGCTGATTGAGCACCTTTGAGGAAAGTAATAGATCGAGAACTTGGGTAGAAAACCTTGAAGAAAAGCTTGCTTCAAAAACGAAATTTCGTAGAATGCCTACTAGAGTGCTCTAATTGTAAGCAGGTTTGCGCCACCATTTCCTGACACTCCCTGCAAATGTTGAGCGCAGTAGTTTAACTAGACCAATAATTACGCAGCTTTTCATATCGAAGCGAGGTTTTCCTACAAGGTTTTCTACCCAAGTTCTCGATCAATTACTTTCCTCAAAGGTGCTCAATCAGCATGAACTTTTGAGAGGTTCTTCCCAGATGAACCCGGAGAAGAAATGTTCAATTGGCTAATTTTTATCGACAGTGGCTGTGGAGTATCAAGGGACCCAAAATTGAATCTTATCGAAAATGATTTTTCGACGCAAGTGCCAGATCGGGGTTAAATTTCAGCAGATGTTGTCTTAATACGTACTTATATACCCTACGACATATGACGCCGTTCGCCTTATTTTCGAGCAAATCTGGACGGATCTGGCACAGCTAAAAAAGTCCAATTTTGTGAAACTGTGTGATTTGGGGTTATCGAGGATGGTGAAGGCGATGGGCATATTCATTTTGTCCACAGACCTCTCGTTGGCTCCAGATGGCGTCACGTCGAAATCACGTTTTTTCGTGCTACTCGGCTTCCGAGAGACCTAATTTTTGAAAAAAAATTGTTTCTGGGGTAGAATTGCATGGCGAACACGCCTGTCTAGTTCATTTTTCATGATTTTCAAAAATAATTTTATAAAAGTGAACTTTTCGCATAGGTCTATGGGAGTGATCCCATGTGGACAGCTCGATCGGGCATGACGAGAGGATTCTAAATATATTTTCTCATGCAATATAAGAGTGCGGTTTTCGAGTTATGCGACTTATAGTGTTGAGAAAGTGCAAGGAAATGAATCTTTCCTCTCCTCCCTCTCCCTTCTCTATCGTGCGCTCTCTCCATTCCCCATGCTCTCTCGTCACGCGGGGTCAGGGAAGCGATCGAGGAGAGAGAGGAAGAGGCGATTGAGCCCTTTTCCTTGCACTTTCACAACACTGTAAGTCGCATAACTCGAAAACCGCACGCTTATATTGCATGAAAAAATATATTTAGAATCCTCTCGTCATGCCCGATCGAGCTATCCACATGGGATCACTCCCATAGACATATGCGAAAAGTTCACTTTTATAAAATTATTTTTGAAAATCTTGAAAAATGAACTAGACAGACGAGTTCGCCATGCAATTCTACCCCAGAAACAATTTTCTACAAAAATTAGGTCTCTCGGAAGCCGAGTAGCACGCAAAAACGTGATTTAGGCATTCGCACTTTTCAGTCTGCGAGAAGTTCGCATTTTAAAAATTATTTTTGAAAATCATGAAAAATGAACTAGACAGGCGTGTTCGTCATATAATTCTACCCCGGGAAACATTTTCACTTAAAATTAGCACCTTCGATCGTCGAGTAAAACGCTAAAATGTAATTTCGACGTGACGCCATCTGGAGCCATCTGGAGTCTGTGGACAAAATGAATATGCCCATCGCCTTCACCATCCGCGATAACCCCAATTCACACAGTTTCACAAAATTGGACTTTTTGAGCTGTGCCAACCCTTGCTCGAAAATAAGGCGAACGGCGTCATATGGAGGCTGTATCTCAACTATAACAAAAATGGCACAATTTTTCATAATTTTCTTATGTTTTGGAAAATGATTCTGCTGACTTTTTTAAAATGCCATCAATGTGTCCCAACGTGGATTGTGCACACCTGAGGTAGTACTAACTGCACGAAATATTTGAACTTGTACAAAAATTCCATGTGAGAATTCCCATTTTTTGAAAAGAGCTTTTGCAGATAAAATTAGCCTAAAAATCAGACCTATCGCAGGATACGATTCAATAATAGGTGGTTATTTTCCTAGAGATGGGCTACCTAATGCTTCAAACCGTGGGTCCCTACCTCAATTTCGAGAGTAGTTACAACGATTTGAAAAACGACCGAGTACTTTTGCGCGGTACTGTACATCCCAGCGATGACACTGTTCTTTGCTCATCATTGTTCTCGTTGTTGTTATGCCTAATAAAGTTGTATTATTAAAAATTCTCGTCTTTGAAATGGTTCACACACTGGTCATTCTGCCAAACTTTTGCTATCTGATCTCTGATCTCGTCTGTCGACAATGGCGACGTCCATCAGCATGCTGTTGTTGCAATCAAGGTAATTCATTCCATTCAATGAAATAGTGTGCAATCTCGTTATTGTGAAAACCAGCTCATCTTTTTGTAGACCGTTAGGCTAGGTAGAGTTCCCGCATCCTGAAATCAAGAAATAATCGTTGCAGGAGTCATCAATGGGCATCTACCGTACCCGAGGCAACGACCCAATCGATACCTGCAGAAGTCGTCAATTCTACTCTATTCGGCAACAGTATGGTCGGGAAAACACTTCCCATACACCCCATAGCACCCCCCATTTGCATAGGAACCGAAATTAGCAACTTTGGAAAAACTTGAAATTTTTGCGAAAAAATTACAACAAAAAAATGACGAAAGTGACCAACCACGATCAAACTGTCAATTTCACGTACTTGAAACTGACAGTGTCAATTTCTCGTCTTAATTGTATACGTTTATCTGACACTGTCGGTTTCTCGGCCTTATTTCAAGCCGAGGATCAGACAGTGTCAAACCACCATTCCATTGTAACGTGAATCAGACAGTGTCTGTTTCACAGCTTAAATTTTGTACGACAAATAAACACTGTCAATTCCTCACTTTTTTCGAACGGGTAACCAACACAGTCAATTTCTCGGTTTCAAGACCGACGTGAATCCGATACAATATGTTTTACTTACGTGAACTAGACAGTCTATTGGGGTGTCCCAAAAGTCCTGTCGTTTTTTTTGAAAAAATTTTTTTCAACTGTAAAGAGCCTTATCGAATCCTGCTAAGCGGCGATTGATGAAGTAATTATTGACCTTCTGTTTCAATACTTGAGCCAGTGAAATCATGTGAAAAATTGTGAAAAAAAAAGCCAGTGAAAAATTCCGAGGAGCTACGGTATGTAGAACTGACCACACTAAAAACACCCACGTTCAGTTTTCGTTCAAAAAATCCGTTCTCCTTTTTTTGAATACATAAAAATCAGTTTAATGTTTGCCACAAATAGGAAGTGATCCATACTCAATATGCGCACCATTCCGACTTCCCTTCTCGAATTGCATCATCACTATGAAACTTTCCATTTCCCACACATTATTCTAAAAATTTTCGAATTTGATTCCGGAAATCGATCAAAATATTTACAAATAAATCAAAACGTTGAAAAATTAACATTAGAGCGCAATCGAAGGGGGTAAAAATAGATAACTCAAAAATCGACCTGAAAAATGGTCACGAATTAACTATTGACCTTCTGTTTCAATACTTGAGCCAGTGAAATCATTACAATTCCGAGGAGCTACGGTATGTAGAACTGACCACACTAAAAACACCCACGTTCAGTTTTCGTTCAAAAAATCCATTCTCCTTTTTTTGAATAGATAAAAATCAGTTTAATGTTTGCCACAAATAGGAAGTGATCCATACTCAATATGCGCACCATTCCGACTTCCCTTCTCGAATTGCATCATCACTATGAAACTTGCCATTTCCCACACATTATTCTAAAAAATTTCGAATTTGATTCCGGAAATCGATCAAAATATTTACAAATAAATCAAAACGTTGAAAAATTAACATTAGAGCGCAATCGAAGGGGGTAAAAATAGATAACTCAAAAATCGACCTCAAAAATGGTCATGATTTTCACATATTCTTGATTATTTCTGAGTTCTCAAGCGATATTTTTAGTTCGAAAATTTTATTTAAAAGTCTGATTCCTACTACTACTATGGTATTTGTTTGTGCTTCGGAATGCCAACCGCCTCTGTTTTATGAATATTTTAAAACAAGGTCGAAAAACATACATTTTCTATTATTGCTTCACCATTAGGCAATCTCATGATCTAATCGAAGTCGAATAAATTAGTGCAGGAGCATTTGCACTTATTAACAACGAGTGAGAGATATTGCGACCTACGGTTCTCTTTGAATAATAAAAAGAAAAACGGCGACAAGACTTTTGGGACACCCAAATATTTCTCGGAAAAAATCCGAAAATTTTCGAAAAATTGCAATTTTTTTTCAAAATTTGCAAAGTTCATCAGCGCCGCTTCATATGTGCAGGAAAACAATGAAATACGTTTAAAAAAAAAGATCGATAACTGCTAACCACAGCGAAGGCTCTGCCCGACGAGAAAATGAGCCACACGGCATCGAATCGAGTGTTTTCTAATCCAGAAATGGCGCCGCTGATCACAACTTGCGCTGCGATAAGCACCCGGATTATTGTACTAGTCCACAGCTATAAATCGGAAATTATCATCTTTTTGTTTGTATATTTCACTCACTTTCAAGTGCAGGAAGGGGAGCAACACTGCGGTCGCTCTGTTGACGCAGATGAAAGTGTTGGTGAATCCCTGCATTGTGCGCAGCGACCAGTTTAAGAAGTAGAAAGACTGAAACAACTTATTTTGTTAAATATCAGTGGATCTGTCGTTACCCTCTTAACCACATCTCCGGTAGTATACAGCTCTATGAACCATCCAAGCGCGGGAACAGTTACGAGTAATTTCATGACTAATATCACTAGGATGCCTGTGACAAGACCGAACTGGACAAAGTTTTACTTTCCGCAGTCAATGGTGGAGAAAATTACCTTGCAAAATGTGAAGAAGGCATTTTGAAATACTGCTGGGGAACTTGCATGAGAAAGCACGAATAAAATATCGATCGTGATTGGCAGCGAAAGTAGGCTAATCACAGTACTCCCGTAGGTCAGAGCGACAGTTCCGAACTCGATGGAGTCATCGCCCATTGAGCTCTGAAGATTGGTCGAATACAATTTTAGAAAAAAAATTGGAACGGCGAAGACATTTGTATCGTGATTCTGTCGAAATTAACACGTGTGACAGGAAGGGGGAGTGTAACACACTCATAATGCCATTTAGAAGAAAGGCGGGCATTACTATGGACTAGAAAACATGCACAGAACATTACACAAGCAGTGATTAGTGTATTATTTACTACAAAACAATTCGATCAGATTTTACAAGGGCGAAATAAATTTCGTTTATGTTATCGTTCAATTGTTTTCTTATCCAATGTGCAAAATGAGGTGTACTAGGACAAACCGGATTGTTTTGTTTCAATGTGGCAATCAAAAATGTATCACACCGGCAATGGCACGTTTCGGAATGTCGCATTATGGTATCTTACCATGAAAATAACGTCAATCGGATAGTTCTCGACGATACACTTCATCTCTAAATCCATTCGTAACATCAGAATCCGCTCGACAAATCTTATTACAGCTTCTGAGAGCTCAGGCGCACGAGGAATCAGCAGTTACCTCAAAAGTCCAGAAAAATCAGTGAATGGTTTAGCGCGGGCGTTTGAATGGAAAGATAATTGCCCATGCGTCTGTGATCTTTCATGTTGTCAGAATATCTGTGTAGTATGCTTTTTAGACCTTTTCGCACTCTTCTGTTGTCTCTGAGAGGCATTCGGTTTAATCATTATGTTCCGATAGAACTGGGGCCAAAGCGTGACTTCGCGATCTGTTCAAAACACGCGTAATGACCGTGTCTTCGGACGCATTGCTCTCATAATGTTTTTCGTAAGGCATGCACTACACGGTGCTCTTCATCATCTTTCGTTTACACTGATTGTCGGGTTTCCTGAAGAAGAAAAACTGTGAAAATTGTAGCTTTCTATGGCAACTTTCCCTTTGCGTTCAGTTCAATCTCTAACGTATCAGTCCTCGTCAAACATTTATATCTTAGACGAGACATTCTTACAAGACGACAATGACAATTGTGTTGGCTATATTGGTACTATTATCCTATGCAATGATATTCATCACATTGCCTCTGCATGTTAGGTAAGCGCAATCCGAGTGACAGCTTTGTGGAATCCCTTATTGACTCAATTTGTTTAATGTTTGCGAAGAAAATAATTCCAGATTATTTTACGTTCTTATTCGACAGAAAAATTACATCCCGCTCGACAACTCATTCCAAACGCTCATGACACATACAAGTAACGTGTATTTAATATTATGATTCATTCAACTTCAGCTATTTGCAATATTCTTTTCGCTCTTGTTTTCTGTGTTATTCAAGCTCCTGCAGGCGCTGGGCTCTTCTTCGACTTCTACGCTGTGAGTCTTCTCCATAGATTCGTAGCAAAAGCAACAATTTCAGTCAATCGGTCCAATCATCGCGCACATTGAATTAATAAAGGTTACTGTTAGGCTGTGCGATTTATATTAGCAAAATACTGTTCATAGGCGGAAGCCTTGCCAATTCTTGGCG
Organism: Pristionchus entomophagus; assembly: GCA_036245825.1. Classification (NCBI taxonomy): domain Eukaryota; kingdom Metazoa; phylum Nematoda; class Chromadorea; order Rhabditida; family Neodiplogasteridae; genus Pristionchus; species Pristionchus entomophagus. The sequence continues at coordinate 17,150,331 of BTSX01000004.1, read as the reverse complement.
GTTGTTTGCGGCTTCTCGTTACACAGCGATTGCTTTTCCCGCGAGACAATCGATTGTGGGATTTCATCAATCTCAACCTATCATAAACGAGGTTATGTGTTAATTGCTGAAAAATAATTTTTTAATATAACAAATGATTGCATGTGAAAGTTTGACCATCGTTCTCTACATATCTATTATTACGAAAATTAACGAATTAAGAATGGTTAGAGAGTATGCAGTTAATATCACTCAATAACTGTGTAGAAAACACACTCGCTGAGCAGCGTTACTGAAGAGCGGAAGATAAGGGTCGAAGTGGTGAGAACTACAGTGGCGGCTATTCTGACGAGCATAGGTATGATTTATTTGTTTTGAATTCATGCGATGAAAGGCGAAACATAATTACACCCGGTGTAAAAAAAAGACTGATACTCGTATTTGTCCCTTCCTGTATTTGGTAGTAGAGGTTTTGAGGTTTAAATAAATGGACTAAATTTCACTAAATATTTTACTCTATTCCAGGTCTTTGGATGATGGTTATATTCTGCTTTGTCCTTTCTATATATCAATATGTGACGGGCTCTAGGATGCTAAACCAGTTACAATACTCTTCTATTTTCATGTGAGATTGCATATTTGATATTGATTAATGATTTTTTTCAATTTTTTCTCCAGATTGCTCAATTCTATCAATAACGTTATCTTGCCGTGGGTGTTGCTGGGAACATTTCCTAAAGTAAGAATGAAACTTCTAAAGTATTTTATCCAACAACGTTTTTAGGTTCGCCATCTCATGAAGTTGAAAATGACTGAATTTTATCATTCTTAGTCCTATTTTCGCTTGCGTTATTTTCACTGGCCTTTATTCATCCATAGATCTCATTATTTGTGCAATATAATACACCAAAATAGACAAATAATTGTACTTGCTTTTGAATAACAAATATTTTCGAATAAAGATTTGACTTTGTATTGCTGATGTCTTGTAATCTACAATGAAAGATCACCATGCCGGTAAATTTGTATTCACTTTTGTCTATATAATATGCATTTATTAGACCTTAATCCACTCGCACGGAAACTTTCGAGACGCCGTTTTCGAAGTAGCAAGTTTTTTCGAAGTAAATCAAAACATTTCTTGTTTTCACCTTATTCTTATAGAATACTATTTTGCTTGTTTTATATTTCTTTGTGTTTTAGAATGCATGAATAATTCAATCGAATATTTCTGAACAAATCCGATCATTCTTTTGGCGGCCGCCCACATACACTCGCGCGATTATCATTACTCATAGACTAGACAGACTCATTCTTGAAATAACATCCATCCAATTTGTCTGTTCGCTGTTAGATAAATGACATTTATGTTTTATTTTCAACTGAATCAGCCTGAAGATGCTTCTCGTGATCATTCGGACCATTCACGATGCATCGTGCTCTGTTTCACTTCTCCTCAACAGCTTTCTCATCTTTGTCATTGTTGCAAAAACGCCAGAGAAAATGCGGTCAGTTGATTGCAGCTAACTATAATATTTTCTCAAGTTTTATCGAAGGTATTTTGCAGAACCTATTCAGTCGTGTTGTTCAATTTCGCACTACTTGAATCGATCACTGCAATCGCCACGCTACTCACATTCATCAGGTGAGAGACGGATGGATTTCGTGTTCATAGCATTCAGTGATGTCCTTTCGTTTTTCGACTCTCTCCAATCCGCACACTCTCTCGTATCTCTGACCGGCGAGAAAGTGTGTGAAATGGAGAGAGCCAAACGGAAACGGCATCACTAATATCAATGACTGGGAGACGGGAGTCGGCAGCGAAAAATGATCATGTCTCAAATAAGAGAGATTCACTCGCTAAACAACAAACAAATATTAAAAAATAAAAATAATTAATTAAAGAGAAAAATGAAAAACAAATAGGCCGGGAATACGGTATCTGCATCTGGTGTGAAGAGCGCGTGTACCTGGTGTGCCTTGCCAGGCGCGAATCACCATCACCGCGAATTACGGTTTAAATTACGGTAGTCTACTTGTTTTGATTTTTTTCGCTCGCCTCAAGCATTTTTCGGTCGGTTTTCCATCATTCTATTTATTTTATCGGTGACTAATTTCACGCTCTGCATGAATACTCGGTCATTCTCTCCTTGGTGATCATTTTTGTTAGTGTTGGCACTCGTTAACGGTCAAATCAGTACATTTCGGGCGTTTTCTTCGCGTTGTGTACGATGCTCCTTGGAGTTTTTCGCCTTTCATGCTCAATAGTTACCTATTCGATGACTTCAGATGTGTTTTATTTGATTCTATGCGGATAAGTAATTATTATAGAGAATGGTAGTTCTGGTACTGCTTACAAAAATGCGCTCTTTCCCCGCCAACTCTCGCGCCGAGCATCAGTCTTGGTGGGTTTCCCTCATGAACCTGACGGCGGAAGGGACAGCGCGCATGTTGGACGTGATGCAGGAAGAGTTGGCGAGCAGGAGAGTGAGATAATTCTAGGATAGTTTACTTGGTTCGAGCTGATAGATGGTTGTCTTTTCTCTTCTTTCCAGCATCGTGGCAGAACGCCCCGTGCGCTCTCTATCTTGTTCCCCATTATAGAGACTCAGTCAAGTATATACTCTTTCGCTTACCTGTTTGAATGGGAAAGATGCCGAGGCAAAATCCTATCGAAGGGATTAAGCACAATACAATAGAGTGTAAACAACAGTGGTACGATACTAATGATAGACATTTATCCATCACTGCACGATGGCGTGCCAGACGGAACACCACCTCCAATGTCTCGAATGGTGCCACTCACGTCTCTCCCTGATCCATCACGTTTCTAATCAACGGTAGATCATTGTAGGCAATTATTGGATCAATAATAATAATATGTTTATGCAATCAACGATCATCGTGGATCGACAAAATTAGGGCAAATCAGACCCTACATTGGTCAGTAACAAATTTACAATTGGGATCTGGTTTAGCGGTCTCCATTCCTTGTCTGACCAGCTATATATTGTGAGGAATATATAGTTACAACCGAAACGACATCATTGGGAAACAATAATGACAATCTATATAGGCGAGCAATGGGCATGCGTCACAAGATATAATACAATCAATCGATAGCTACCGTAATCCCATCCTCCCCGATTACTTGCTTGTTTCTTCTTCTTCCCTCCTCGATCTATTCAGTGGATGTCCCTCTTGTGGCACTGAATCGATTCTGTCGATGAAGTCGCATCTGAATGGATCGGCTCTCACTCTCAAATGGGAATGTGAAATGTGCCAGGAGCGACCCTTTTTGAGACGGAGATACAGGGAGGGAAACGTGGTTCGCAAGCGCCGCTCACATGACTGGACTGCCCTTCCCGATTTGTGACTCTATTTCTTCAAGTGATCGGAGGGGACGAAAATAGTTTCACTACGATAAGGAAGCATCAGTGGATACTGTAATGATAAGTGGACGACCCCGACCGCGATTTCGACCCCACTCCAGCCAAGAAAGGGGAAGGGACATGCATAGTTGCGTAACACAATATTAGTAATCAGTGAAGCCTTGACTCACAGTTTATGTAGTTGATCCATCCTTGTCCTTCTCTCGTTGAACAACATCTGTAATGTAATGGTGTTACCCGAAAGTTGATAAAAAAAACTCCTTTATTAAAATATATGGTTCCTCTGACACATTATACAGAGCGTGCTCTATCAATTCAACAGGAAGATAACACTATTAAAAATTGAAACACAAATGTTACTCAATTGCACTACTATACCTCCTATCAATATCGAATATGATCAGCTGTTGATGCATAAATATAACATGTACAAATGAAGTTTTAAAAATGATCAACTCACGTGTGGCACACTCTCCGTTCGCTCCCGGCTCGTAGTTCTTGCACATCTTCGTCTTGTACTTGGAGTTGTTGATGGCGCGTAAGGGCTGCAAGCAATCAATAATTGATAATACAGTACGTCACTACTTTGGATCAGCACTCTCTCCATACTACCCTACCGATCAGATAGAGGAAAGTGGGCCTAATAGAGAACGCCAGTCGATCCTGCACCACTACCTGCATCATCTGGCCGGTCGTCGGGTCCTGGTACACCATGAGCATCATCTGCGCGCCGCCCTCGTAGCCGGAGCCGGGAATCGGGTAGTACAGCGGCATCTGCAACGAGGGTGTGTGTGGCCACTAATTACAGCTGCCTATTCGAAAATTCGACAGGGAGACGTTTACCAACCTGCGTGTACATTATATGCATCTTGATCATCGTGGGATTGCAGTTGGGTAGAGCGCCGAGTCCGGTCGGCTCCTCGTTCGGAATGAGGCGCGAGGCTGAAAAGGCGCACAATGTTCAGTTATCGACTAATAGTTTCAGTAATGTAACCCCGACAAGCGAATAAGTTAGAAACACCACTGTAACGGGATTACGGCAAGCACAGTACTAGTGAAGTGTGTCCTACTCATCGATTGACCATATCGGAAACAATATTCTCGAAGCGGAAGGAAACGATACCCGCACAACACAATAATTGTTTGAGGGCGACGTTTCCCACTAAAGCACACCATTACCTGGCTGCCGTTGATGGTCATGCTGGAAGCACCGTCTGGCCGGAGAGCGTCATCGCAGCGAACGCCGCGTCGGGCTGCAAAAATCAGAACGACGTTTACAATTTCGACAATCTAGTCAATTACTAGTAGTAATTTACTACACAGGGTGAAGATATACCTTTCTCACCACACCACAAAGGGAATTAGTGTAGGTGCAACAAACGCGTGATATATAGGGCAGTTGCATAAAAATTTACGACATTTCCAAAGCGAGGGAGCCGTTTGTCACATCACACCGATACTGACCGGCTGGTATTACCTGGGCACGGCGTAGGCGGAGCGGGCGCCGAGTGGTTCGGGCTGAAATATCAGATCGACGTTTATCACTTTCGGGTTTCAGTCAAATTTTGCATAGAGTGAGGATAGGTGACGTCTCTCACTACACCACCCTCACTCACCGCGCAGCAAATCGTCTGCTGCGGCTGCGACATCGGCAGTACGTAGCCGGAGGAGGCGGAGTCTTCGGCGCCCGTCGAGTAGTAGCCGCGTGGCTTTGCTAAGCCACCGGCGGGCACGCCAAGCGTGTAATAATACTGTAAGGAGGTCGACGGTTTAACTAATCACTCGAAAATTTCGTCATCTTGCACTGCGTGCGCCAAGGCGACGTTTACCAACCTGTGATTGCTGCTGCATGCTGGGGTCCATGGTGCGATGTGGTGTGGTGTTGAGCTCGGCCGACGCGTGACGGATGACGCCATTTCGCTCTGGAATGCAAGGAACAGGGTTACGGTAGGCACACCACGCGAATGTTTGGTAAATATTTTACTGCGTGAGGATGAGCGTCGTTACTAGTACTAGCAATACACATATTGGTACTTCAAGCGCGTGATATTTATTTATTTAAAAAAAAATAAAGCTTGTAGAGAACCAAAAGAAGCGCGTTGCTTATTGTTAGTTCAACATGATTGCGCGCCACTTTGGCGAAGCTGATCACGCAGCCGCGCGAAAGCTTTGCGAGTGGCGCGCACCGCGGAGAAGCGGATTATACTATTAATATCGGGTTGAGGAATAAGTAACGCTCGTTTTTCCAATTTCAGATTATGACCTCTCCCGTCTTTCTAAATTGTGCAATTATATTCCGGTTTTTGATGATCGATAAGGGCTTGGATACTCTCTTTAGCGCACACTATATCATATATCTCCGATCATTTAGGCGATCACAATGGCTGGCTCAATTCAAAATTGTCGCACCTCACCCTGAGATTTTGACAGGTCAGCACTGAGGGAAGAAGAATTATTGAGCCACAATTAAGCTGCAGTAGTAAAGTATCATGGTTATACATTACACTGATGATATTCAGAGGAATATCCTAGTAAAGGCCTGTGTGAGATATGCGCCTAACGAGAGTGTAGGATTTTCAGTTACTGACCGAAAGAAGTTTTGCTAGCCGCGTTTTCTTAGCAATAGATCTAAAGACCTCAATTATGCTTGAATGTGGAGTACTTTTCCTGTTGAAAATATGGACGAATTTTGCTAAGTGTGGAGCATTCTCTTTATGAGTTAAATTGCTCGTAAGTCCGATATAGAAAAACAAGCCTCGAAATCGACATTTATTGCTATTTCCTGTAAACCGTACTAATTGAATGTAAGGCCTTAGATGGTTAAATGGACGAGCAACTTTTGCACTATCATCCACCAAGTGGCCACAATTATAGAATGGCTACTATGTCTTGGGTATGGTTTAATCCAAAGTCCTCAAAACACGCATTTCTTTTGATTCCGTCACAAAATAATATTTTTGGAAAACTGTTATTTTTCAAATAGGAGCATAAGTAGCACCAAATGTTTATAGTGATAATATAGCTCCATAGTGAGTGACTGGAGCGCACTAGTGTATAGGCCAGCACCTTCGATCCTCAAGGTAGACAAATAAGTTAAGTGAACTGCAATTTATCACGAACGTTTCCCTTGAAACGTCTATAAAAATACAACAATGAATCGAGCACCATTCTCACTTCACCATGAAAGAGGTGTAGTATCGGGCTGCTCACCTGAGAATGTGTGAATTTACCGATCAGTTTCCACGTTAAATTACACAATTTCGAAAAAAATCTAAAATTTTCGAAAATTATCAGGTACATTGAAATCTAAATTTCTCTCCTACACAGGAAGCGTGATATTTCTAATAATAACGGCTATGATACTCGAGCATACCCTGAAAAAATGCTATAAAGTCAGCTCGTTTAGATTTGATTGGCGGGAGATATATGAGCCCAAACACGATGCTCAAAAACGAGCGTTACTTATTCCTCAACCCAATAATATTCAAAATAAATCCATTTAATAATTGGGAGCGGTAATATTACCTGGAGTGGCTGAATGAAGGTGCTGGGGAAGGGCACCGGCTTCGTGGGCGAGGGGACGCCAGTCCAATCTGAAAGATCGTGAAAGTGAATACAAACAAATCGCACGTTTTTCAAACTAATAACGGATTGTCACATCGCTGTTTCATGTTTCAGTGGGGAATAGTCTAATACAAAAAGTAAAGTATCCTGTTGAGGTCGAGTAGACCTCGAATGTTCCCAGCTTCTTACCTCGATACGTCCAGTCAGCCCACAGTTTGCCCCTGCTCAACCAGCGGTCCTCTATGCGCTTTCCTGGAAGTAATCAGATATACATACGATAAGGAAAGTCAAAGAAGGTGAATGGAGTACGTAAAGTGAGTTAACAGTAACAGTTGAGTAAAACGAGAACGAGTGACGACAGCGAAAATTACAGTGTAAAATGGATTTTTCTAGCGCAAAATAGGTCCGTTGATGTGAATATCCTACGCGCCTTGCTACAGAGTGGTATTCTGACGGAACAAGCATTCCAATAATTATAAAATTGGGCTGAAACTCCACAATAGAAGCTCGAAACAAAGGAAATTGAACGAGAAGCGGGGAGTGGGCGGAGTCAAGGCGAACGCGCCCGTGCGCGGCCACTTGTCGCAGCGCATAAACGACGCAAGTCTTTCCGCAGCCGAAGGGAAGCGGATGCAGTATACCGCTAACACCAGCTTCTACACCACCTTTTTACTAGCTGCTTCAAACATTTTTATAATTTATAATTATTTTTTATTTTAATTTCAAGAGTGCATCAGTAAACTCGAGAATTAAAAATAATATAAATTTAAAAATATAAATTGTCGACCGCCAACTCCCTTTAAGGATAATGAACTGTGAGGAGTACGCGTTGAACGCAGTCACCGGGCCGTGCCGATTCACAGGTAAATCTTTCACTCAGAGAAGTGGGAGAATATTATTTTTTTGTGAAATGGATAGTTCAATATGGACTACTTTATTTCAGAATCGCGAACACTTTGTTTCCCTGTGTATGCATGCATGATGCACGGTCATTCTCATTATTCGGTTCTTCTAGCTTTCAGCTTCAGCTATCGGTTTGTTCAATTCTCGATGATTTTAAATCATAAAAGAATCATCATAGAATATTCATATACCAAGGTTTATAGTATTGATATTTGCGTGAAAATGGAGAAAAATAATTCATCAGATACTACGTTATCAAGTATCCTACACTGAGTAAATGTCGACTCGTCGCAGCGCTACTATTCATCTACGCTCCCACCGCAATTGTTTATGTAAACGGCTTGCCACTTCCATTATTAAGCAATATTTTCTGTAGATATTGTACGCTTGCGCGCCGCACCTCGATGTTGCTGGCCTACAATCGGCAATGGCTGATATTTACCCAGAATACGACTTCGAATCTCGTGCAAAGGAGGAAATGATAATAGGTAATCTGAGGAAATATCTTTTTTGAGAACAGGAAAACACTTCAAACTCCGTTTGTTGACCTACTCAAATTTTTAGGTGCGCCAAGAAACCTTCCGACACATGTAGCCCTGCTGTGGATTGAGCGTCTAACCATACCCGCATACGTTGTCATTATCGTCGTTTCCATAAACGTCAACAAACTGCTCGGATCCTCGCTCAAAATGAGCGAACAGAGCAGGAAGTGCCATCGAGATTTCATGAAGGCGAGAATAATTTCTGATTTATAATGTTTGCTTTAATGATTATGGATACAATGTTATCGGATATGAATCGTGATATGTTTCCTTAGAAAGAGTCATATCACGATACATATCCTAGAAACATTGTATTCCATCACAGCTTACTAAAGAGATGAATTTGGTACTATTGAATACCTGTGGTTTAATTTTTGAAACTTTCAATATGCGTTCTGTCAGGGTCTAATCTGTCAATCCCTGCTGCCCACTCTCTACTTTGGCGCAGCAGGATTTCAGTATGCACGACAGAATGGTCATGCGCCCGATCTCGAAGGGGCAGGCCATATCACTATAATGGTCTGTATATCATTTTATCATGCACAGAACAGTATCGCGATTACCAATATCGATAGGTTTTTTCACAGATAGGGGCCATCACACTCGCAGCCAGCCCACTTAGCTCCTTCGTGTTCATTCAACCGTATCGAAAGTGAGTTTAATGAGAGTCATGAAAGAGTGTACTAACAGAATTAAAGTATCCTGATGTGTCTGCCCGAAAAGTAAGCATCCAAATATTGCATTAGATCACCTTTTTTAGAATCATTTCGTCGCTATTCCATTGTTGTTATGGTAGCCCGAAGATCTTCATAAAGACGAGCACTAGCAGCGGAGTCAATTCAGTTCAAAAATGTCTGTTCAAAGAAAATTAAAAAGTATTCCATAGAAAAATATAGGGTACATCGTGTTTGTTATGGTGATACCGTATTCGTGAGAGAATATATGATAATGTTCTATGCATGATACAATCTCACATTCACTCCATTGTGTTGTTTGTCCCATCTGCAAGATAAAGATCCAGATCAACCACAGATCAGCTGGAGGAATGTATGACAAATCCTATTAAACTTTTTAGAAAATATGAAACGCCGGAAACATTGCGTGACTCATTTAATCGACCGTTAAACAATAGAAGTTTTTCATCGCAAATAATAATCCAACCAACAAAAGAAACAATTGACATACAATTGACATATTCTTCACATTTCCGCCGCGCCGCACAGCTTCCGCAAATCATGCACAGTTTGGGCACGATGATGTCGGCATGCAGTACACTGAAAAAATAAATTTCGATTTAACTTGTCCTGTATGTTGACAAGGCTTTAGTCACTCGTTAATGCGTGTTCTGGATAACATGAATGCACGCGCCTTTCGATCCTGGCGGGAATGAGTCGCCGTTCGGGCGTTTCCACGTTTCGTCATCAGCGCAAGTCAAGTTGCCGATCACCTGGGAGATACTCAGCATTTCACCGAGTCAATGAGTGAGCATTTTCAATGAGCATTCACAGTTTTTTTCGCTCAGGGCGTTCTCGCTTTTTTAAGTCGAGATGGAAAGCCTTTGCACGAAGCGAAAATTCTAAAAGATACGATCTTGCCTTTCCGTCGGAGAGCAGGTCATAATTGGATCGGCAAGTAGTGCCGGACCGCCCGAGGAAGGGCGAGTCGCAGGTATCAGGGCATGACTGTTCGTATAGCATGGGTTGACAATTGGCCTTCACCGGAGCGCAGTACACTGAAATTTCGGTGTCCATTCCATTGCCTTGTATTATAAAGAAAATATTGTTTAAAATGCAACAGTTAGGGACACTGCCCATAAAACTGAGACTTGATAAATATCATCTCTCTCGACCAAGTCTTGGGTGAAGGCACTGAAAGGGAAGTGCGGCAGTTAGAGGTTTAAATAAGGTACACATCGTCATCTCAATATGACGCCGTTTGCCTCCTTTTCGAGCAAATCTGATCGGATCTGGCACAGCTCGAAAAGGTCGATTTTCGAAAACTTCGTGTATTGGGGTTATCGAGGGTGCTGAAGACGATGGGCGCATCCATTTTGTCCCTAGATGCCTCGTTGGCTCCAGACGGCGTCACGTCGAAATCACATTTTAGCGTTTTACTCGGCAATCGAAGGTGCTAATTTTAAATGAAAATGTTTCCCAGTGTAGAATTGAATGAAGAACACGCCTGTCTAGTTCATTTTTCATGATTTTCAAAAATAATTTTTTAAATATCAACTTCTCGCAGACTGAAAAGCGCAAATGCCTATGCGCACCACGCGATCGGGCGTAACGAGAGGATTCTAAATCTATAATTTTAGGAAATGTTGTAATTAGAAACTCGAGATAGCCGATTTATAGTGTCTCGATGTTGTAGGTTAAAGGGGCTCCCTTGCCCTTTTCACTTCCTCATCAATCGTTTGACCCCGCGCGACGAGAGAGCGTGGGGATTGGAGAGAGCGCACGAGAGAAGAGGGGAGGGAAGGGAGGAAAGCCTCTTTTACTTACAACATCAAGAGACTATAAATCGTCTATCTCGAGTTTCTAATGACAAAATTTTCTAAAATTATAGATTTAGAATCCTCTCGTTACGCCCGATCGCGTAGTGCGCATAGGCATTCGCGCTTTTCAGTCTGCGAGAAGTTGGCTTTTAAAAATTATTTTTGAAAATCATGAAAAATGAACTAGACAGCCGTGTTCGTCATATAATTCTACCCCGGGAAACATTTTCACTTAAAATTAGCACCTTCGATTGCCGAGTAAAACGCTAAAATGTAATTTCGACGTGACGCCGTCTGGAGCCAACGAGGCATCTAGGGACAAAATGGATGCGCCCACCATCCTGGATAACCCCAATACACGAAGTTCCGGAAAATCGACCTTTTCGAGCTGTGCCAACCTTTACTCGAAAATAACGCGAACGGCGTCATATCCTCTCTCATCACTCGAAAGGCCTGGTAGAAAATAAATTCGGACGTTGATCCGTATCTCGTACTACCCGAATATTTCATCATCAAACTCAAGGACAGATACATCTAAATCCGCCGGCGAAGAGGCGGCCAATAGAATTCTTTCACTTCCCACTTTCCGCCACGCACGTCATGTTGCCGCCAACAGTCTCCGGCTTGAATTTTAAAAAATATTATAAATTAAAACAATATCATTATCTGTCAAATTAGTCTCTCTGAAAGATACGACCTATAGAAAAAGAGGCGTGTCACAAGACGGATTTAAGATTTTTTTTAGGCAAGGCGGATTTCGACAGCAGAGGAATAATTCTCCCGGAATAGTCACAAACCTCCCATCTGGTGTAGAACGAGAACCCCTCGGGGCAATCGGCAGTTGTCTCAGTGGATATGGGTGAGGCGCAACCATTGCATGGAGAGGCCGTGTCGCCGTAAATGATGGGTTTGCAGACGGGGGCGGCTGAGAAATGATAGATATAATAGTTATTTACGCATTAAGACGACTTCTCGCTAATTTGAGACCACTCCCCGGACACGTTTCTCTAGCAATGAGAATCAGAAGCCCATGCTAGGCTACTGGAAGGGTCTTGGTACCATAGTGCACAAACCATGACTTATTTCTTTTTACAGCCGTGGCACAGGGAGAAATGTGATTTTCAAGGTAAAATGGTCGAAAAATCAAATTTTCACAACCGATAGAGATAGACCCAATTTCTTTTTTGTATTGATTTAGGGGTGCCCTGGAGGTGTGAAATAACTGTTCTGATCGATTACTGCTCATTGCGAAATTCACTTTTTTGACATCATGTTTCGATTTTTTCGACCAAGTTGCCGATTTTCGCCAAAACTCCCAGTGACCACTATATACGTTTTGTAGCCCGTGCCATTCTGCATCGAAAAATCCTAAAGAGGGATTCAGCGATCGATGATAAATTTGTCATTTATTCGATTAACTACAAAAAATGCTCGATTTTGACCGTTTTTCATGCATAACTTTTTTCTTTCATGATCTGATGAGCTCTAATTTCCAAATTCGAATTCTACACAAAAAGTTACGTCAGAATAAAATCTGATCAGATTTTTCCGAGATGCAATTTTTTCCACCATTTCATGATCCCGGGGCCATGGTGATTTATTGGTCAAACAGTCAAAATCTCAGAACTATCTGACTATAAGTGTTTCCGACGTATTTTTACCAGTAGATGTCGCATTTTCATACTAGAGCTAACCAAAATGCAAAAGAAAAAAGTTACACTCGAAAAACTTGACAAACTCGAAAACTTTTGAGTTTTAGAACAAAACTTTTTCTTTTGCATTTTGGTGAAATCTAGTTTGAAAATGCGACATCTACGTGTAAAAATACGTCGGAAACACTTATAGTCAGATAGTTCTGAAATTTTGACTTTTTGACCTATAAATGAACATGACCCCGTGGTCATGAAAAAAGTGGAAAAAATTACATCTCGTAAAAATTTGATCATATTCGTAAAAATTTGATCGTTATGATTGAAAAACTATTGAAATCGAGCATTTTTTGGAGTTAATCGAATAAATGACAAATTTGTCATCGATCGCTGAATCCCTCTTTACGATTTTCCGATGCAGAATTGCACGGGCTACAAAGCGTATATAGTGGTCACTGGGAGTTTTGGCGAAAATCGGCAACTTGATCTCAAAAAAGTGAATTTCGCAATGAGCAGTAATCGATCAGAACCGTTATTCAAACCCCCAGGGCACCCCTAAATTAACACAAAAAAGAAATTGGGTCTATCTCGATCGGTTGTGAAAATTTGATTTTTCGACCATTTTACCTTGAAAATCATGGTTTTCCCTGTGCCACGGCTGTAACAACAAATAAGTCATGGTTTGTGCACTATGGTGCCAAGACCCTTCCAGTAGCCTAGCATGGGCTTCTGATTCTCATTGCTAGAGAAACGTGTCCGGGCAGGGGCCAAAATGCTTGCAAATTAGCGAGATGCCGTCTTAATTAATTAAATTTAAAAAAAAAAATGTTCGTACTGGGCGGGTGAGCTAGAATTGGGCGTATGCTGTAGGGATGTCAAATCAGTGCTTTTTCAATGCCTCTCTAGACTCTTTGGCATTGTGCAGTGACATTATTCCCAAGGTATTGAGTTGTAAGAGGAGAATCTACGATGAGAGCGTCGAGAGATTGTACAAAATGTGGAGGAATTCTGTTCAATCCGGCACAAGTTGAAAATTTTTAAAAAATTAAATGGCGGTTTACTGGTAGTGGAAATGATCGTCGTCGTCTGAACAGCAATTTTCTTACAGTACACTGGAATGATAGAATGTAAAGGATGCAATTAAACAGTTATAACCATTCGTTCCAGGCTGGATCGTTTTTTCTTTTGAGCCTGTCCAATATGTTCCGCGGCAGTACAAGTTACTATGAGCCTGGAAGTTTTCAATCGGATCCATCATTCCAATTTTTTTCTTTAAAATGTCATCGATTTCGTAATACATACAGTATACTCCATAAGTCACCGGGCACTTTTTCTTTCTTTCATAACTTTTGACTCATGATAGATTTCTGGTTGAAACTTGGTCATGTCCTAGCATATCCATCGTGTGTTAGGGAGATGCAATTGGGATATCACACAACTTCCTGGTTGTTGAGTAATGATTTTCCAGTCGATAATTACTTTTTCAAACAATCGAAATTCTTACATGGAATTTTTCCTGCTTACCACACTTTCTGATATTTTAGACTTGTCCGTGGGCTACCCAGAAAAAAAATTTCAGGATGCTACTCTATCGCACTTTCGCTACAGAATTTCTCAAAAATGGGTCCTGAAGAAATGGATTTTCGTTCATAGGCGTGCTAGAGACTCGTTCAAAGGCTCAAAATGATCCTTATGATAATTCCGGATTACCGCTGAAATTACATAACGAGTACTCGAAATTTGCCTTCAGGACACGAATTTTCAATTTTTCACATTACACATTTTTGGATGTTTACAGTGTTGAGGGTGATTTTTGTAAAAATGTGGTTCCAGGGTACGATGGTAGCATATCTAGGGAATATACGATTCCCAATTTTGTAGAACATTTGAATATCTTTCCCGCCTCAGGCAACCGAAAATCCGAGGTCAATCAATTTTCGAGTCGAAACATGACCATGTTACCCCCATCATGGTTGAAATTTTTCATTGTCGAAAAACTTTTCATTTCAGAACTTCCTGACTATATTTTTTGCATGTGTATATGTATGCGTAGGATGCGAATTTAGATATGAGAGCCCATGATATCATGAATAGAAAATGATAAAATTCAGAAACTGCCGAAATCGGCACTTTTCCAGGCATTATGAATTTTATCATTTTTGATTCATGATATCATGGGCTCTCATATCTAAATTCGTATCCTACGCATACATATACACATGCAAAAAATATAGTCAGGAAGTTCTGAGATGAAAAGTTTTTCGACCATGAAAAATTTCAACCATGATGGGGGTAACATGGTCATGTTTTGACTCGAAAATTGATTGACCTCAGATTTTCGGTTGCCTGAGGCGGGAAAGATATTTAAATGTTCTACAGAATTGGGAATCGTATATTCCCTAGATATGCTACCATCGTACCCTGGAACCACATTTTTACAAAAATCACCCTCAACACTGTAAACATCCAAAAATGTGTAATGTGAAAAATTTAAAATTCGTGTCCTGAAGGCAAATTTCGAGATCTCGTTATGTAATTTCAGCGGTAATCCGGAATTATCATAAGGATCATTTTGAGCCTTTGAACGAGTCTCTAGCACGCCTATGAACGAAAATCCATTTTTTCAGGACCCATTTTTGAGAAATTCTGTAGCGAAAGTGCGATAGAGTAGCATCCTGAAATTGTTTTTCTGGGTAGCCCACGGACAAGTCTAAAATATCAGAAAGTGTGGTAAGCAGGAAAAATTCCATGTAAGAATTTCGATTGTTTGAAAAAGTAATGCTCGACTGGAAAATCATTACTCAACAACCAGGGAGTTGTGTGATATCCCAATTGCATCTCCCTAACACACGATGGATGTGCTAGGACATGACCAAGTTTCAACCAGAAATCTATCATGAGTCAAAAGTTATGAAAGAAAGAAAAAGTGCCCGGTGACTTATGGAGGATACTGTAGTTATTTTTCAAAGTACAGTCGAATAGCTTACAGTATTTCCGATTGAAAGCACATAATCGGAGAGGCAGTTCGTGTAGGTGCGGGTGAAGATGGGGGATATGCAGTCTGCATCCCGGAGGATAGGCAGGGTCGTACGTCAGGAGGTCGCAGCCCTCTTCGGCTGCTAGAGGTTTACGTTGTTCTCAAATCAATGATTTTTTCATTGCCTCTCAAGACTCTTTGGGATTGAGCAGTGGTCTTGTATGATATCCAAGGTATTGACTTTGAGAGGAAAATCTAAGATGAGAGTGACGAAAGAATGTGGTGGGAATCTGTTCAATCCGGAACAAGATGTAAATAAAAAATTCGGCTTACTTGTAGTGGAAATTATCGTCGTCGTTTCAACAGCAATTTTCTTACAGTATACTGAAGTGATAGAATGATAACAATTTAAATGAACAGTTATAACGATTCGTTCCTGGCTGGATCGTTTCTTCTTTTGTGCCTGTCCAGTACGTTCCGCGGCAGTACAAGTTACTATGCGCCTGCAAAGTTTTCATTCTTATCCAATACTCCAATCAAGACTTTGAAATGCAATCTATTTTGAAACAGCTAAGTAACTGGTGCGCTATCGATTGCTTCTTTAATTTTAAAGTCTAATCTAATAGCTCACCGTATTTCCGAGTGTGAGTGCATAGTCGGCGAGGCAGTTCGTGTTGATGCGGGTGAAGATGGGCGACATGCAGTCTGCACCACATCCCGGAGGATAGGTAGGGTCGTACGTCAGTAGATCGCAGCCCTCTTCTCCTGCGAGAGAATTGTATTGCTCGCCCCATTATGTACGCTATCTCGCCTGTTAGAGCGCGACGAGAGGGCTACGATACGATCCTAGTTTGTTCCAGAAATCCGGATCTGTGGCTTACTGGTAGTCGAAGGGAGTATCGTAGTTTCAACTGGAGCTTTCCGACAGTACACTGTAATAAGCGAATTTAAAGTAGTAATGATCTTTCGGCCATTACCAATTCCGCAAGGTAGGCAAGGGATAGTACAGAATGAGGGAGCTTAGAATCTAACCTAACGCATTTTTATTCTACTAACCTTTCTGTCGAGCCGGTACTGCCGCTCCATTTGAGCCTGACCACGATAATCCATCAACGCAAGTCAAGTTACCAACAACCTGCGAATCGTTCATGCTTTTCTTTGCTAAAGACCACTTTCTCATCGCCAGACCACAAGCGAGTATTACCATACAGCGAGACGAATCCGCATCTTAGATACCTAATCCATTTGACTTTCAGTAAAACAACGATCCATGTTTCATGAGCATTATATTGTATGACTACATAGATTTCCATTTAGACACTATTCAGTCAATCAATCCTAAGTTGTTATCACGTCGTCTCCATAAAACAGATTGAAAGTTGCGGCACAGAAGGTGTCGGTGTTGGTGAATGTGGGCCACCGGCAGTCATTGCATCCGTATGGAAACGAGAGCAGATCACACACTTTGGCAGCTGCAAGCGGAGATAATCGTACCGAATCAGACTCACAAGTCAACTGTTGCTGTATTTTTGTTGTAGAAGCACGCACGGACGACAAACAATACTAATTTAGCATAGTGTTAAGAACGAATTGGACTTACTGGTCGTCGGAGATGATGTTGTCGTTGGTGCCATTGATTGACTGTATGCGGTACCTTTAACCGGTGATGCGTGAGAGTGGTGTTTTTATTGATGACTTCTGCATTAACATCGCTTGCAAACGAACCATTATCGCACGCTGATTGTGGACTGAGCACATGGCACATGGCACATGGCACGTGGCAATGTCGCTCACGCACTTGGGAGTTCGTCCTGTATCGATTGTTTATTAATAAAATATCATGTTCGATTGTAACAGCTACATAATTTACGGTAAACCGACCAAATGGTTCACTGAGAATTGAATACTAAATTGGTGCGAGTATGATTGACCTGTATCTGCATCAAGCAGGGCGCACCGTGCATTGACGAAGGCGTCACACTGCAAATGATGAAAGTGCTCCCAGCAGACTTTGAAAAGGGTCTGATGAACTATTTGTATACCATGCAAACGGAGCGTCCGGATTTCTTCATCATTGTGTAATGATGCGCATGAGAAAAATTTTCACAAATTTACTTCCGTGTTTACGCCTCATCAGCATTTACTCACTCCGGGACCATATGTTTGGCAGGCGAGCATGCATTCGGCCTTATCCGTCGAGGGATCGATGAGCTTCAGCACCGGCCGGACGGTTTTTGCACTTTTTTCACAATGTTCCCTTTTACAGACAGAAAGGAGTTCAGATTCGAAGTAGGGACGCACGTTAACCTCCATTGTACGAAAACGCCATCTTACCTGACGTAGCATGACGGCGTCGTCTGGCATCCGATAGGTGAAAGACAGCAGCAAATTAAGATGAAGAGTAATCGGAGCATCCCGAGCAATCACTATCGCTACGCTGGGATGAAGCCCCCACTTTGATTCAAACAGGAACGACTTTCCTAACCTCTCGGCTTTTAGCTTTAAATAGAAATTTGAGGGTTGTATTTCTGGTTTCAAGGACTGTCGTTTGTCACGTTTCTTCCACTTCTCTTCCTTTCTGTGCAAGTCTTCTGTACTTGAGGAAGTCTTTGCAAGGCCAAACCAGAGTGCACATTTTATAGTTTCAGATCACTTGTTGCTAAGGGCAATCACGATGATTTCTTCTTCAAAAAACTAAATGGAAGATGTCCTTAAAAACAAAGGAAGATAACATCAGGGAGATGTTGGAAGAAAACTCCCTAACCAAACCACTCTGAGCATCGAATGATGTGAGGAATGATGAGTGACTGTTCTGTGGGGATCTGAAGAAAAGTAGAGGAAATCTTGGGAGTAAGCCACTAGCAACAAGAAATCTGAAACTATAATATGGGCACTCTGTGTCAACCCTCAAATGATTTGTTTTCTCGATCGTTGGTGACCGTCATGGCCCTTCGACGATGGCTAGGCCGAATTTGCAGGAAAAGGAAGCATTGAGTGGGGGGGGGAGGAGAGTCCGAAGCAACAAGGAATCACAAACTGCGCATACCGGAGAGGGTCTGGAAAGGTTCAGTCAGAGTGAGGATATTAGTCAGCTAGAAAGGAGTAGGAGGAAAACGTGAAAAAGAAGATTCCCAAGAAACAAGGGCTAATGGAAACTAGCAATCAAAACGCCATCGATATCACATGGATCATCTGATTCGCCGCTCACCGACTTATAAGGTATTGGGTTTTTGAGGGCTTTGAGAGACTGAAAGGTGCGTGACATGATAATTTACTACAACAAATTGGCATGTCACGCGCCATTCAGATTTATGGAAAAAATTACGCACTCAGAAAGCGCATGTCTTCGGAATAGGACATTCCTCGACGACTGCAAATATCACAGAAGCAAGTTCGGACAGTTCTATTTAGTGTGTCTTCACTGTTTTTTTTGTCGGCCATCGTGTTTTTTCAGGCATCGTCACGTCTCATGATTCTGCGAAATCACATTTCGTCTTGGTTGCGTTATCTCGAATGCTCGAATAATCCAATTGGTAACATAGACCTGCAGCATCCCGAATGACTATCCGTAAAATATCTTTTCATGTCATAATTACGTCGTAAAGCATGATCACGCTATGAACTGCGGTAATTATGAATTTATGATTCTCCGTTTAACCTTCGGAATGTTTGTCATGGCGGAATAACGATCGGAACCAACTTCTGAAAACGCAAATAATGCAATTCCCAGCGTCGCGTCTGTTGACAAAAACACTGTGAAGAATTGCGAATGGACGTGAGTGGATTCAGAGAATCCTAAGAATGTGAATATTTGCATATGTTCATGGAGATTCTTATTTATTTATTTATTTGATACACCCCAAAGGGTGTGACAACATGTGAATAACATATACAGATTGGAAGGTTTAAAGAGAGAGGGGGAGTGGGTAAGGGGGAGGGGGGGGGTAGAGACGGAAGAAGGGACAGTTGTACAGAAATTCAATAACCTCACAATCAAAGGAGTTCTTGAGTATAAAAATCAGCGAAAGCGATGAAAGAGCCAGAATAAGTGACACCTTTAACACCTGTACTGTTTTGGAGAACGCACTCTACAATACCACAAAAAGGGGTCGAGCAAGTGCCAGTACTCCCGCTGGTAGAGGATAAAGAATTGCGGCTGCCATGAGACCCAACGGGCCGTTGTAAAAGAGGAATACAGAGACAAGCTGAAATTGCATAGCGATCACGATATCTCACGCGTTCGCACCTGTATCAGAAGGACTTTCATAAGGCGTAGTTGTAAAACGACCGTTCGCGTGGAAGTGTGTTCATGTGTTTTGATATCATTGATATCAACCTGTTTCAGATATTTCACATTTCGCCAAAAAAGGTAGATACCTTGCTAAGATGTATGATGTACGTAGAGTGAATGGAGAGTAATATTACTCCGGAGTGATTTATCAACATGCATAAAGCTATGAAATAACATTCTGAAAATTCTAACACGTGTCCTCCTCTTTCGGTCAGCCACGCAAGTTCGAGACGCTAAAATTCCTTTAATTGGAAGTGTGCTTTGTATGAACGTACATTTCGAATATCCCTGTTCATAGCACTGGGCGCACCGAAAACACCGAATCCGTATAGATTGAGCAGTAACGGTGCTATCATTACGAAGATGATCGCTCGTTGAATCCTGGATTATGTTTACGACATTATTCCAATCATAAGATTTGCCTCGGCGAAAAATGTGCTCGTGATCTCGTGTTTGCGGCCATCGTTTGGTGTACGTTGAGCAGAAGAAAGCAGAAGGGCGCAATAGGGAGTATGACAGCGAGAGCCAAGATGGTCTGAACGATAATTTTTCTCTGGCTGAAAAGTTCATGCATCAGATATACCATAACTGCTTGCTGCGGGAAGCCCAATAGACAGAGCCAGCCATCACAATAACAGACGGGGTACGGCAATAGGGGGTACAAGCGGCACAGCCAACTTAGTGTCCACTCCAAAAACATTATGCTGAGCTGTAGCAAGCCTTTTCAATCGTCCTTTCTTTTTTTCCAATTATTGGTGCGAACCTGGAGTGCCAAGTAGCCTGCCCGATTCTCCTTGCTCAGCAAGCCTGGATGACGAACAATAACGTAGATAACGGTGGGATGTACAGTAAGAATAGACAGGAGTGGGTAGACGATTTGAAATCTGAGAAATCCCGTAATTTTAATGACCAGAAAATGAAAGTGACATTTGGATGATGTCGAGTGAGAAGTCTCGATCCCAATCGAAGGCGAAGGGCAACTGAACACAGCCAACAATTCTCGTCAAAATCATTGAAATTGAGGTACTAAACACGATTCCGAACCTGTGTCCCATTGAAGTGTGAAGTCGGTTTGTCCATTCTCGGAAGGACGTTAATACAGCAATAAATATGTATGCGTTGAGTTATTTGAAGATCTTGAGAAGACGAGTATATTGAAATAAAACGGTCGCTTTTGGTCAAAGAGTGAGAACGAGACTTCGGAATTGGTTGGTCTCAGATCGGCTCAAAATACATATTTGGCCAAATGAAATGGATAGGCGTTCTCCCCGTCCGTACACACGTCCTTATTTTTTCAGTCAATAACACCGTAATCATACAACTCCGAAAGACAATTTTTTTCTGTTGTCGGTCTTCCTACAAAAGTAGAGCAAAACAAATTCGAGATGTAATGGTGTGATGTACATTTTTCTACGATAGCATTTCATTTTTAAGCGAGACAAAAAATACAGAAAGATGATCCAAAATATAAGAAATGAATATCGCACTATATCGCACGCGACCTTTCCGGCAGGCTATCAGTCATATCAGTCGGTAAATATGTGAAAAGGTATGATAATTAGAACAGATGTCATGCATAAACAAGTAATGAGTATTGCAATCGGTGGTACTTATCGATTGATGGTGAAATATTTGACAGTAATAAGATGCAGTTCATAATGCAGTCCTCGTTCTAAATTCGGAATATTCTTTGAGGTGCTTTATAAGCTGTGTATGTTCAATCCGCAGGATAAACTTTTCTGTGCAACCGAAGAACGGCTAAATAATTTGTTTACATCCCTTCAGTAGTGGAAAACAATATGGTTGAACAAATACTTCTGTTAATTCTTTGCAATTAAAATATTGGGTTGAGGAATAAGTAACGCTCGTTTTTGAGCATCGTGTTTGGGCTCATATATCTCCCGCCAATCAAATCTAAACGAGCTGACTTTATAGCATTTTTTCAGGGTATGCTCGAGTATCATAGCCGTTATTATTAGAAATATCACGCTTCCTGTGTAGGAGAGAAATTTAGATTTCAATGTACCTGATATTTTTCGAAAATTTTAAATTTTTTTTCGAAATTGTGTAATTTAACGTGGAAACTGTTCGGTAAATTCACACATTCTCAGGTGAGCAGCCCGATACTACACCTCTTTCATGGTGAAGTGAGAATGGTGCTCGATTCATTGTTGTATTTTTATAGACGTTTCAAGGGGAACGTTCGTGAAAAATTGCAGCTCACTTAACTTATTTGTCTACCTTGAGGATCGAAGGTGCTGGCCTATACACTAGTGCGCTCCAGTCACTCACTATGGAGCTATATTATCACTATAAACATTTGGTGCTACTTATGCTCCTATTTGAAAAATAACAGTTTTCCAAAAATATTATTTTGTGACGGAATCAAAAGAAATGCGTGTTTTGATGACTTTGGATTAAACCATACCCAAGACATAGTAGCCATTCTATAATTGTGGCCACTTGGTGGATGATAGTGCAAAAGTTGCTCGTCCATTTAACCATCTAAGGCCTTACATTCAATTAGTACGGTTTACAGGAAATAGCAATAAATGTCGATTTCGAGGCTTGTTTTTCTATATCGGACTTACGAGCAATTTAACTCATAAAGAGAATGATCCACACTTAGCAAAATTCGTCCATATTTTCAACAGGAAAGGTACTCCACATTCAAGCATAATTGAGGTCTTTAGATCTATTGCTAAGAAAACGCGGCTAGCAAAACTTCTTTCGGTCAGTAACTGAAAATCCTACACTCTCGTTAGGCGCATATCTCACACAGGCCTTTACTTGGATATTCCTCTGAATATCATCAGTGTAATGTATAACCATGATACTTTACTACTGCAGCTTAATTGTGGCTCAATAATTCTTCTTCCCTCAGTGCTGACCTGTCAAAATCTCAGGGTGAGGTGCGACAACTTTGAATTGAGCCAGCCATTGTGATCGCCTAAATGATCGGAGATATATGATATAGTGTGCGCTAAAGAGAGTATGCAAGCCCTTATCGATCATCAAAAACCGGAATATAATTGCACAATTTAGAAAGACGGGAGAGGTCATAATCTGAAATTGGAAAAACGAGCGTTACTTATTCCTCAACCCGATAGAATAAAATTCATTGAGCAATAATCAACTGTTGTTTGAATTATCGCATAGGCTCGTTCATCCCAGAGGTATTGGTTGATCATTCAGTCCGGAAAAATTATACCATTCAATTAAATTTGATTAAAAACTTGCAGTCCCCGGAGCAACGCGCTTGAAATATCGATCATGACGGAATGATACAATGGAGATAAAGAAATTCCGATACGAGCTCTGTAAATAAATAATTGCATCTCAAGAGATTCAGTTTTGCCCGCAGCGAAGTATGATTTACCTGGAAATATATCGTAATAAAAGATGAAAAGATGGACTGGAGTGCAGGCATTGCCGTTATTATCACATAGCATACTGTAATCGTTCATATTTACCAGAACATTTTCTTAACTGGGACCCCATGGCAGTTTCGGTAGTAGGGAGTTAGATAGCATGATGAGGTTGAAAGGTAGTGTGACATTGATCAGTGGAACCACGGACTGAATTGTTTGAAATCAATGGCTCATCTTCGAAGTCCGCGATATCTCTGGCATTTTCTCGCTAATTGTGTAATCGTTAATGACTATGAATTTTTTTTATCCTGTAGTTAACGTGACTTCCTTGAAAACAAAACAGAATGTAGTATTCATCTTAGTAGCGATCCATAGAGCAGAGTCCGATTCACATTTCGAATAGGGTTAGCAATTCGTTGTCGTGTACCCCTCGTCTATTGCAAAGTTTGATGATTGGGCTTGCGATACCGCAATGCGGTATACCCAATATCCAACTCTTATTTCGAAGTTGTGTAAATAATCACGTGATTACCTGCATCTTCAGTGCAGCAATGGCTCTCTTGTGCTGTCGCATCAAGCGCTTGCACAGTCGACTTCGACTATCTTGCAGAGCGATGATAGCTGAAATATGTTCCTGCGAAATTCGTTAGAATATCCCGTCCCACAATTAGTTGAATGCTGATGTAACAACCATCGACGTGACTTACTCAATTTCGACGTGAGCAGAAATAAAAGAGCCGATGTGGCTGAGGCGATAACCGACAGAAATGCAAAAATAGAAAATGCCTGAAATGCAAAAGTCCGATGATGAATCGTCGAATTTCCTTGCCGCATTATCTAATTGAGGAATGACGAGTACGCTGGGAAGGTTGAGCAACCACGCACCACCCGGGAGCATATTCTATACAAGAATGAGATGGGTTATTTCAAGGGGGGGGGGCGAAAACAGGACCCACAATTGAGATGGGTTATTTCAAGTTGTGCCAAAATAACAGTAAAATACCAAATAATTTGTCAGTATTATGAGAGTACCTTGAAGGTAGTACCTTCTCGATAACTTCATTTGCCGCATTCTGCTGAGTGGCGATCGCAGAGAGCGGAACGAGCACCGTGCAGAGAAGAGCATTGTAGCTTACACTGATCGCGAAGCACCACAAGGGTGAGAGGCGCCTCAAATATCGCCCATCCGTATTATTCCAGTGCTTTACTCGCGTAATTTGGATTAATTCGATCGGAAATTTGATGTAGTTGTCAACGCTACCGGTATTGTCTTTCACATTAATTGCAGAACATGCCCGCGAACCTGTTTGGTTCGGTCTGCTGGAAGCGTTGGAAACGATAGAAAAGCTGAGAGAAGTTGCAGCATCCACATTGGAGTCGAATGAACAGAGCGAGCACCTAGAATGCGACTTTTAGCTCTGAATAGAATAACGGTGTAGATCACCAATTGCCAAGTGAATGAGATATGCACATTGGTAAGAAGACCTCCCGCTGAGTACATCACAATGTAATTCTGTAGAATATTCAATATTTATCATATTTTGATTGAGAACTACCTCATCTAATATCGGCGCGAGAGAGAAATTGTACACGAAGTCGTGCAAGATGTTCAGAATCTAGAAATTTAAGATATCTCGTATGAATTTGCAGTGAATCTTACCTGAGCCGCTATGACAAATCTCAGATAACTGCGATTGGTCTTTCCGCTGTGGTTGAGAATGGCATACATGAGAGCCACAGAAATAGAGCACGATAAGACTCCTGCATTTTCAATGAAACCATGTCTGAAGCGTGGCATACCGATTACTCTGTAATAAACTGCACTGTTTCGCTCCAGTAGTGCGTTGGGTCTTGAGCAGTTCATGGTCTGAATATACGTAGACAAATCTTTGCACGAATATTTCAAAACGCAAAACAGAGTTACGGGAGATTGAGAGCATAGATGGTTTATTTTTGAACATCAATATGATCACCAATGTTTTGAGCTTCAAATGAGTGTTTTCATAAGTGTAGCCGCTAGAAATCGTTGATAACAATTCAGCGATTTCACAACAACCAGTTTATAATATAAAGGCGTAGGCGATAAAATACGAGTTGTGCTGGATCATTCAGTCAGTGGAAAAATAACAGAGTAGAAAAATACTATAATACAATAATCATGACGTACGCTAGAGATCGCGATACTAAATTCCTTTACCAAAGTGATTACAGAGTGTGAATTCACTGAGGAAAACCTGAACAATATCTGTGATGATGTTCGAAAACAAGAGGAATATGCCTTCGAAGGAAATAATTGGTTTCGTTAAAAAATGAGTGCATCGCGAATGTGTTCGAGTGAACCTCCTTCCAATCTTATCCTATTCCGTCCCTCGTAAATAATTCCTTTCCATTACTTGTCATTGCAACGACGGCATTGCCAACATCATACACATCTTTCCTATTTTGTATTTATTATTCGCACGAGACGAAAAATATGATTTTTTCACTCGAATATGATGTTCTACTCGAAATTATATCGTTATTTGCCGCATGTGAGGATAAATAAGGAATCCTGCGAAATATAGTATGCGCACTGACGAAAAATTTCATCACTTTTTTTAGAGGTTGTCCTTCTCGTATGCGAAAGAACTATTGCGATAGTCGTTTATTTTCTCGCTGGAATCGAGATAGCGCTTTACCCGGGCAGAATTGCATACCGATCACGTGATTATTAATAAACGATTGATATTAAAAATTAATGCAGATATTCTAATCGGGGAGTTTGTTTTTTCAAGCCTTGTTGAAGTGAAAATTCTGAATTTACTTAATGTATTTCCGAATAATGCAGGTTGTTCGAAAGCGAATAGTGAAAGGGCATCTATGTATAAGAGGGATGATGTACGTGTTTGCCCGTTCGTTAAATATTTCAGTTCGTGAGGCAGCAAACAGCCTAGTAAAAGCAAAACAAATAAGCAGGAGTAGAGGAGAGAGGAAGGTTTAGACTTCAAGTGGCCTTTTATACAAATTAAACTGGCTTCAAATTAGACGTCACAATTCGAACGCAACAAATTTACTGCAAACGGAAAGTGAAAACGTATTGAGAGCGTATGAAGTAATGTGCCAAAATACGGGTTTTGCAGCGTTTTCAATAGAACTCTGGTAGTCCATTATATAACCAAACGCGAAACTTCAACCCAGAGATCCCAATCACTTCTCTATTCATACTTGGGCTATTCCAACCAACAAACAAAATCTCGTACTCAACGGGTAGTCGCCTGTGCGATTAGTATGCATACGAAAAATGGAAGCTGTTTACATGCATCCGGACATTTACCGTCAGAGCAACAGAACTATTCTTGAACAACGATTTCCAAAGTGCAGAAGAACAGGAGCAAATAGATGAAGCATCATTAAATATTTTGAGTGGAAGATGGGAGTGCACGCGCGACAGAATACAAATACAACCGGTAAACACAGCGATGTGTGAAATGCAAAGTTTAATTACACATTCACTCGAAATACGATGATCCCAAACGCTATATAAACACGCTGTTATTTTGGTAACGGGACTAAATGAGACGAAAGAATTGAGCTAATTCAATGAGGAAGGATACACTTTTTTCCTTCTCTTAAAAACTGGTCGCCTAATGTTCCTGCAAACAATTTTAATTATTAAAATAATGACCTCGGATGGACTATTTTCCTTCGCTGAAAACCTGGTCGCCGAATGTCCCCGCAAACAAATAATAATGACCTTATTTTGGTAACGAGACTAAATGAGACAATATAATTGAGCCAATTCAACGAGGCACGGATGAACATTTTCCTTTCTTTCTTTCCTTTTACTATCTCTTAAAAAAAGTGTCGCTGAATTTTCCGCAAAAAAATTATAATCTCCTCAATAATTAAGCCGCTGACACCACTCGACGTCTCGCAAAATCTCAAGTGGTTTGGTTTCACCGGTGGCCGAGATACGTATGTAAATACGGTTCTAGCAAGGCTTTCAGCAAAACGTAACAGGCATTTTTATAAAATTAACGGATTTACTCATTCATTTGGTGACGAGTAGAGTATGGATATCACGCGTGTCACCTAAGATTCGAATACAATCTGGGGTTATTGAGCACATTTTTTGACCCATATGTTTCTATACGTTTTTCGGTAGTCCTCATGGTCCCTCACAAGAAAGGATTGTAACTTTGAAAATACCGATTTATCCCATAAGCGCCGAAAATGAATGGAGAACTTCCTCTCACCTACCTACAATCCAAAAATCAGAGGAATCGGAGGATTGGGAAAAAAATGGGCGCGGCCTTTTGTCCGAAAAACCTGCGATTTTTGCAGGTTTTCGATGTTTTTCAAGCATAACTTTCCTCATTCATGTTTTCGTGAGCTCTCATATAGAAATTCGGAATCAGCGCGCTAAAATACACCAGAAAATCCTATAGGCATATTTTTTTTTTTTTTTTTCCCCTTTGGTCCGATTTTGGCCGAAAATTTTTTGTCTCAGAATCATGTCCCTATAGGATTTTCTGGCTTGTTTTTGACCGTAGAAAACGAATTTGCTAACTTGAGCTCATGAAAACTCGAAATAAAAAAGTTATGACGAAAATCCAGAAGAAAATTTTTGTTGGATCTTTTTTGGAGCATGGTGAAAAAGTGGTCAGTCGAAAAAAATTTTGCCTTAAAAAAATATGCCTATAGGATTTTCTGGTGTATTTTAGTTTTTTTTTTAGTTTGCTGATTCCGAATTTCTATATGAGAGCTCTCTAAAACATGAATGAAAAAAATTGTGCTAGAAAAAACATCGAAAAACTGCAAAAATCGCAGGTTTTTCGGACAAAAGGCAGCGCCCATTTTTTTCCCATCCTCCGATTCCTCTGATTATTTGGATTGTAGGTAGGTGAGAGGAAGTTCTCCAATCACTTTTCGGCGCTTATGGGAGAAATCGGTATTTTCAAAGTTACATTACTTTTTAATATACCGACCACCCCGCACCCGCACATGTACATGGAATGATTTCTCCAACGAATGAAATGTTACACTCTGCCTCCTTATCCGAACCCTTTTTTGGAATTGTCTCTAGCACAATTTTAAAGCGAGTTATGCCTGTTTTCCTGAACCAAATTTGGTAGATAATTTCATAGTGTCCTTTGATGAAACAATACTCGAAGAGGAGACCTGATATCAAAAATCGGCAAACGAAGTTTGAAAGAGCGTCATTCAAAGTACTTAAGTCTCACTTTTTATCGGAAACGGTGAAACTATTTCCTAAGTCCGCTAATACCCCAAAACTCTCGAATCTCTCGCGATTCCTCTCTTATGTACCTGCCGAACGGTAGACGATTTATCTTACCGTAGTAGTCACATCACGACAGTTCGATAGTAACTTTGTTTCTCCTACGAATTCTGTGTTTAGCGGTTATCGCTGCGTGTTCTAGAACTTTCCTTCGCTTTCCGCAGCGCTGCCTTTCCCTTTTCGTCACTTCTTGTGTTATTCGATGGCGTCGCTGGTTGTTTGACTTATAAAGCTTATTTATTTATCTTTATTTGTTGTGTTCACATACTACGCGTGTTTTGGTTTCACAAGGGTAGTGAATGAGTCGCGTCTGCCGTCGTTTTGCCAAGGAGTCCAACCGACAAGAGCACGATCGTCATCAATCTCCGGAGCCGTTTCAACTGATCGTTTATTTTTTATTTATTGATACACCCCAACGGGTGTGACAGCATGTGAAATAACATATACAGATTGAAAGAATAAGAGGGGGTGAGAGAGGGAGGAGAGGGAAAGGAAGAGGGAAAGGAATGGAGAGACGGGAGATCAGAGTTGGTCACTCTCACAGATGCTCTTGAATGGTGAGGTGGACGAGGCATCAGAACGGAAAGGGGACCGTTCAATCCATTTATATCTTATGGATTTAGAGCAAAAGTGGGACCTACAGATTGGGTATATCTAATTGGAGAATACGGGCGGTGTGGGGATTATATAGCAAGCGGAGCTTAATTGTGGGTAACGACAACTTAGGGTCAACTATGCGGTGAATCTTACAAAGGAAGCGGATAGATCGATGCGAAAAGGAGGATCTCAAATTCTCTCTACGAGCAATGGGGATGTGAAGGGAAAATGCGTTGTGTCTAGAGGATACATTACGAAAAGAATAAAAAAGAATAAAAATAGGTAGATCAACAATACCATTAATAATCTTGAGTTCCGTTGAGAACCAATCTCTCAGAAGAGAAAGAGGTGCCAACTTTCACTAATAAGCGACGATCGAGCAGGAAATCGGAAATCCAATTAAATAAACAACCGCGAATACCTAGGCAATTTAATTTATGGAGGAGTTTAGAGTGAGAAACCGTATCAAATGCCTTAGCTAGATCAACATAAACGACGTCAACACAATGATTTCTATCAAGAGATTCACGCCAAGAATGAGTGCAATCAAGAAGTTGAGAAACAGTGGACTTACCACGGACGAATCCGTGTCGCTCAGAAGGAATAATAGAATGGATTTCATCGTCGCCTGACTTTGTTGTGACTGAGAGAGCAAGTTGTTGCTTTAGGTCGGTTGTTCTCGTAATGTCAAGCTATTGACAACGGGTGTGTGTTAGTCACTTTCGGGTGCCCTTTACTATATGTGGCGGAGCTAGAGGCCACGTTCGTGTGCCCTAGCAAAAGAACTGTCTTGTTTGGAATACTGTTTTGCGAGGTCGCGCGGGAGCCTATCGCCGATTTTGCGGGAACAGTAAACCACGCCGGAAGGTTCTTTGAAGGAGTTACACCTGTTTCTCCCCAATATTCTCGTATCTCGCTATGTACCAGCTATGAGTACGGGTGGATTCGGGAATGTAATCTCTTTATGGCGGTTGGCGCCGTTTGGTCCCGAAATTGTGGCGAAAGTTATTCAACAAAATCGATTCATGAAAATGCAAGACTCAATATCGATGGGCCAATTATGCATGCGTATTCTTCTCGTCATTTAGCACATTTTATCTGTTGATCTTATCTTTCTAACATTACTCCAAAAGAAACTACAGGTTTCTGAAAAAGGCACGTTTCAGAATTTTCAAAAGTTGACGGCGTCTGTCGTCGTTGAAATCGAGAATTTGGAACAAAGCTCAACACTATCTTGTGAGGGACCATGAGAACTACCTAAAAATATATTTAACTCATTTTCGAATTTTCCAATGTGCTTAGGTTTATTAGAATCTTAGGCGACACGCGTGATATGATAGAAGTAAGAACCCGCGAATACGGTTGAACAATTGAGAAAAAGAGATTGTAGATAGGACAATGCCTATTTTCTCTTCTTAGGGCTTGTTTCTATCGGCAGAAGAATAGATACAACAGCCCCGACGGCGCCTCCAGCAACATACACAATGGCTGGGAAGATCAGATTGTGGGAGAATAGTAACTGAAAATTGAATTTGTACATGAATATTTGAGTAATCGATATACCCGAGTAATGAATGGCGTGGTCATGCTTCCGAATCTTCCCCATCCACTCGCCACTCCAAGTCCTTGTGCTCTGAAATTGAAGTATACTTTTGTAAATTTGAGTGGTAAAATAGGCGTTATTATGATCGTTGACAGCAGTATGTTTAAGATAACGTTCTACAGTTGCACCTGAGCGAGGTTGGGTAGACTTCGGCCGTGTAGATGTATCCGACCTGAAACACAGCCGCGATCGCTGATCGACCGGTGAATAGGGCAGCTACGGTGAGCAATCTGTGAAAATTATAGTAATTTTTTTTTAAAATATATAAGTTTCGTCTCAGGTGGAAGATGTAATCCGAGGGCTCACATCGGGAGGCACACTGTCAGAAGCGCAGAGCACACGGAGAAAAGTGCGAAGCCGACTGCGAACGTTGCTCTACGACCCATACAATCAACAGCATACATGGCGAGGATGTAGCCTGGGATACGTGTGAGCAATTATTCCTTATTTCTATCAAAATATTTATGGATCTTGTGGGCAAAGTTGGAAATGCGAGTCGCCGTATCTTCATTCCGCACACTCTCAACCGTCGATAGTTCATGGAATGAAGAGACGGTGACTGTTATTTCATAATTAAATATCTTTCATAAATTGGACGTTCGACGCACCGGGAACCTCGCTCATCGTGGTGACAATAATGTCGAGGTAGTTGTCCGTCGTTAGCTGTCGGCATCCCTCTGTCTTCGCTCTAGACGAGTGACCGGGACGAACTCCGCACTGATCCATCGGCGAGTGAAGAAGGAGAGAAGTGTAGATGGTCACTCCGTAGTAGAGCAGGCCGAATAGAGTCCTAACGCAATAAAGGTTCATTCCAACTTCAAGTCTTTCCATTACAGAGACTCTTGATTACACACATGTTATTCATTTCTGAATGGCGAATAATTGTATTACATTTTTTTTCTCTCAATCTGCGAAGCACCTAGTTATTGGTAATTAGAATCACCAAATGATCCATAGTTGGAGGGTGGTTCTACGATGAGATGATTTCAGCAGATCGGCCATGGAGCTGCTCGATTCCTCTTTTTCAACTGCAAGCTCTCCTGGTGGTAACGGTTTTCCGTTGAGACGCGCAACTCGATTCAACGTTGCTCGTACCTCAAAATCACTTATAAGTTATAATTGACGACAATATAAATATTGTAGTCAAAATGAGCGGTTCTAACCTCCACGATCTTTCCCTGTGCGACGTCGTAACGAGCAGATTCAGGGAGCCACTAAATGATTGGAATCGCAAAGATTTTCAAAACAAGTGGCACCATATTACGAGTTCCTCGTCGAAATAGGATTAGTAAGATTGTAACATGATTGTGAGTATTAGAACAAATGATCTTACCCAGCAGCATAGCCCGAATAGTCCGAAAGGAATCGCGGAAACGGCGACGAGCCATCGCCAACCTGCCAAACACTCATTTGATCACCGTTTTATCGTAATATTTCTCTCAAAAGAATATTCAGATACTCGTTACCGAGACTTGGCAGGATCACAATCGCAAGTGCGGCTTCAATCGCTGCTCCGACTGCCCAGAAAGACTGGAAATGTGTTATCACGGATTTCCCCTAATTTTGTAGGAAATCGAGACTTTAGTGCCTCCGATTTCTATGAAACTTTTGTTATTGACTAAAGTGAGGACGGGGAGAACGGCTGTCTACATCATTTGGCCAAATTTGCATATTGAGCAGATCTGTGACCTACCAATTCAAAACGCTCTAACTCGGTCAGTTTTTGACCTACAGAGTCCGATTTTTTTCAAAAGATTCACCTTTCCGAGATCTACAAATAACTCAACAGTGATCTCATGCGTACATGTCGTCTGTCATGTGTTCCGAGCAAAAACGTGTTTTTTGACTTGTATATTAGTCAGTGATCTCGATTTATATTTTAGATTCTGATTCCCCACTATGGAATTGAGGTATTAGCATATTCCATTAGCCATAACTCCCTGAACTTTTTGGCATTTACACATTTACATTTACATTTATCATGTCAGGCAGTTGACGCCAGATGGGGATGGATGGTTTCAGATAGGTTTCGGGTCGGTTCTTCATTCGAGAGAGAATCATTTCGTCTGGGTGGGGGTCAAGGGATCGGTCTTCTTTCCATTCACAGACCCAAGAGATTGGCTGGAGAAAGGGTTGCGATCATCCAGGACGATAGGACTTGATGTAGAGTGTTCATTGTTGATGATGGAAGAAGGCTCCCGTCATTTTAGAACTGAGTCCACCAAACTCGAGTCATCAATCGCGAAACGAGACTCGACGAGAATGGTATCTGAGGGACCAAACATCAGAGGTTGCAAAAAAGACCTATTGGCATAGGTTGCAAAAAAGTCATCCGTCGACCCCTCCCAATAGCTTCACTAAACCCTGGAACGGCTCTTAAATGCCCGAAAAGATGATTTTGAAGCGAGATACGACCAGAAACATATTGAGTGAGAGAAAAGGTTCGAAAATCGACTAAGTCTGGAACTCCACTCTGAGGATCGGTATCGGGGGCACAGAGTTATGGCTAATGGAATATGCTAATACCTCAATTCCATAGTGGGGAATCAGAATCTAAAATAAAAATAGAGATCACTAACTAATTTTTTCGAGAAAAATAGCATAATACAAGTCAAAAAACACGTTTTTGCTCGGAACACATGACAGACGACATTTACGCATGAGATCACTGTTGAGTTTTTTTGTAGATCTCGGAAAGGTGAATCTTTTGAAAAAAAATCGGACTCTGTAGGTCAAAAACTGACCGAGTTAGAGCGTTTTGAATTGGTAGGTCACAGATCGGCTCAATATGCAAATTTGGCCAAATGAAGTAGACAGCCGTTCTCCCCGTCCTCACTTTAGTCAATAACAAAAGTTTCATAGTAATCGGAGGCACAAATTTTTTTCTGTAGTCAGCGTTCCTACAATATTACAGAAAATCCGTGTTATTATTTTGTTATATTTGCGGAGAGCAAGTAATTACCTTGAGAAAAATGATCCATCTCGCGCGGTTCGCGACTGGCAGAAATTCTCCCGTCAACGTCACCCTAAGAATATGTTAGACTGTTCATTATATTTGCGATAAATCGTACAAATGCTTTTGGAATAAAGTGATGATGCGGAAAAAAGGCAGTACGATTGAGCCATTCCGCCATTTGCGAAGCCGAGGCCGAATCGAGCGGCGAGAAACGTGTAGAAAGAGGGAGCGAATGCGGTTGCTATTCCAAATATAAAGCCGACCAGCGAAGTAGCCATGAGTCCCTGTAGTACGATTTCAATTTGAGTCATCTTATCATCGTTTGCTCATTGAGACCAGCTGAGAGAGATTTTGTTACGTTTTAAAAACGTCTTACCCCATGGATACGTTCTGAGAAATGATGCCATAATTGATGTCTAACGAATCACCCAACACCCGGCATCCCTCTCTAAAGGTTGTGCAATAGTGCGTCGATTTTCTTCGATGACACATTTTCTCGCTCGTCTTTTACTTCCAAACAGCGAACCTTCCTCCTTCCATGCACACCGCAAACTCTGCCCCACACGGGAGAGGCAATCATCCAACCCGCGAAGACCGATGTGGTGCATAGGGCCTGGTGTAAGAGAGATATTGAGGGTAAGAATGTTCCATGAAAATAAAGGGTAAACCTGCTGGAGTGTGGTCAGTTGCCATTCACACTGT
The DNA here is from genome assembly GCA_036245825.1 of Pristionchus entomophagus. NCBI lineage: Eukaryota > Metazoa > Nematoda > Chromadorea > Rhabditida > Neodiplogasteridae > Pristionchus > Pristionchus entomophagus. The sequence continues at coordinate 17,116,033 of BTSX01000004.1, read as the reverse complement.
AGCGACGGCGAGAGAATTGCCAACAGCATGATCTCCATTGAGGAGGCGAGCTAAATACAACGCATTCATCTTTGGATTTCGTGATCTGACGAACCCATGAAAAGCCTCCGATGGCGCATAGAATGTACTGGAACTTGTTGAAACCTGCGGATTCTATCGCATCCGATACGGTGAATGAGGGAGCCTGAGCAGAAGTCTTTTCAAATATTTTTGCGATACTGATTGTGTTACCTGATCGGAGATCAAGGTCTGATGAGCTTCATCGTCTCGGTGGCTGGCTATGGAGATTTCCTGAGAAAACAAATAAATTAGTGAGATAAAATGCAATCTTACCTGCACCATTGCTGGCATCGATCGGCGAAATATGACGCACTATCCCTGCAAGTTCCCGTTGCTACTAGATCAAACCTTTCTCTCTCGCTCTCACTTTCTAAAGATTTTTCTGCACAAACTGGATAGGAATGGGCTACAGCAATGATCACTTGTCAATTGATCTAAGATTTTAGAAATGATATCTAGAAGCCTCAAAGGTGTCGAAACATCGGTGTGTGGTCCAATCGTCCCAACAACTTGCTATTCGGACACATTTTGCATCTATTTGAACATAAATATTTCTTCTCTGGGCTCATTCAACCAACTTCAGACCACAACACTCATGACATATGTTCGAAATTATCTCAGCTCATATCCATTCATGATTTCCTGCATCCCTAACAACCTCATTCAATTTTCCCCCAAATATTTATCCATATCTCTAATTAATTATTTATATATTTGCATACACTTTGATTGTGCATTACTGGAATTGTTTTATAATTTACTTTATTCATGAATGGTATGACGTGGTGAGATTATGACGTGTACGGGGAAATGTATCTACATTAGCGACTGGAATTCGCCACGGAACGCGACGCATCTGAAATTTGTTGAATTTATTCCAAACTGGGAAATTGCCGCCGGAAACTTACTCGTTGACGAGATATTCGTTCATGAACTTGCCCGCCTTCTCAGGATGTTCCCCCATGAACTTCTTTCCCAGAGCCATCACTTCGTCCCTCTTTCCCGACTGTAAAATAATTCAAATGCGTTGAAACGAAGGTGAATTCCTACATTCAGCAGCTTGAAGCACTTCATGATGAACTTCTTGAGATCGGAGTCTTCTTCTTTCGAGAGTTTTTTCAAGAGAGGAGCGGCGCAAGCCTCTGAAATAGTTTGTTGTCAAGTGTAACAAAATGGCTCTGTAGGTGAATGCGGGATACGGTAGCTCGATCGATAGTCTTGGGACGACTGTAGCCGACCATAAGTGGCGGCATATGGCTAACCTTCCTCGGGTGTCATCGCAATCACCGCGACGAGGAAAGTAGCGAAGATGATGATGAGTCTCATTTCTAGAGGATGGATGTGGCAGTGAAAAGCGAGGAGCAAACCGGATTGATGCACCGCATCGTTTTCCGTATCTTTTATACTGCAAATCGTGGGCGTCATTACTCACGCCAACATAAGCAAATGAGCAACTAACAAGCTCCCTAATGGCAAGAAAATGTTACAGAGCGATGCTTTGCGTGTTGGACAGTGATCAGTTACGTGATTTTCTCCCAGTTGCTCGGCATCTTTATTATTCATGAATTTGCTCTCGAAGATCACGATAACGAACACAATACCTCTATTCGCTGATACGGAAAATAGGAGATCATGAATTTTAGAATTCTGAGAAAACATGTGGAATTTATTAACCTATTCCCTATGAATAATGGATATTCTGCATCTTCACGATCTTTCACCATTTTGATATTAGCCCTTGGAATAACGATTACGTCACTGTCGCATGATCAGGTACGAAAGCATTCTTATCAGTACAGTTTACGCGCCGTGACCAACATTTGAGAGTGGTCGCTGCATCGGGATATTTGCGCAGAGCCTTATCTTTTAGGCCACATATCGCTCACATATCTACCATAAACGGACTCTTGACCTTTGAGACCAGATGGTGATGGAATTTACAATCTTCGGCGTTTTGAAGAGCATTGTGTTGAAAACGCTGGCGTTGACTGGGCGTAACGATCAAAGAGGAGACCTGAGAGGATTGGAGACCGGAGACCTAATTGTCCACAGTAACAAAATGCTACTTTGTAAAATAATATATATTCTCAACAATATTTTCAGTATTTTAACTATCCGGTTCATTACTGACAATTCTCCGTTCCGAAACTCGCACAGGGCGTTCCGTACACTAACATCATTCCGACCCAGTTTGAAGAATCATCACTGGTCATACTAGGCAACCCATAGAGAATCGCAAGATGAGTTCCATTAAGAGAATACCACGTATGGATCGTAACCAACTAAAGTAATAAACTGCCTTGAAAGTCGTCGCTCGTCATGTCTGTCTCACGAGACCACTAATTTGCTACGTCAGCATTCACTTGATCTACAATACATTAGACATGTTCATCTAGTTTAATGATCCTTCGAGATTGATCGATAGTGTCGACTGTGCCTGTCGTCATTGCAATAGCAGCGATGAAATGCGTGCTGACCACGATTATGAGCCTCACTCCAAGTGGTGGTTTAGTGAAGGAGAAAGTCGAATAGATGTTAGAATCATTAATCACAGCTTTTATATTGCTTGCCGTGTGGATTGATATTCTCGCCACCGTACACAAACGAGCTACTAATGAGCTCTCTAATGGTAAGCAAATGTTACAGAACGATGAGACTAGTGATCAGATGATGTAGAGAAGTGATCAGATGAGTGTTTTTTTCTCTAAATTGCTCATCTTTTTCGTTGTTCTTTATTTTCTTGATGATTACCACAGCAATTTGTTCTGAATCCCGACTGAACAAATCTCATAATTCTTCGAGCACGGCACGAGAACAACAAACAACACCAGTTTCCAAAATGAAAATAAATACTCTTCGTATTTTCCATCTTCCATTCTCTCGATAAGATCTCTGGAATTAACGATTGGAATTACTGGAATCACTGTCGCATGATGTGGTTCGAAAAATATGTTATCAATCTAGTTTTGGGCGCCGTGAACATGAATTCCGTGTGATCAGTGCCTCGAAATATTTGCTCAGCCTCTACAGTACCGCAGAGTCTCCCCGGGAACATGCGGGTCGCGGCGGGTCGCCCAAGGTCGCCCCGACTTTGATGCGTCCTTAGACACCTTTAAAGTGTGTATTTTTTCGACTATTTTTGGCAATGGGCTTGTCTCATGAAGACCAACAGATATGTGTAAGCAGATTTCCGAAAATTGCACATTGAGATACTTTCTGAGACCTCGTCTTTGGTTCGTCTTTACTCCCCTCCAATCCCCTCTCCCATTCCTCACTCTCATCTTTCGAGGGAGCTGTCGTTTATGAAAATGAGGGGAGGGGCGGAGAGGAAGACTAAACGATGACGTCTCAGAAAGTAGCTAAAAATGCAAATTTCGGAAATCTGCTTTCACATATCTATTGGTCTTCACGAGTGAAGCCCATAGCCAAAAATAGTCGAAAGAATACACACATTAAAGGGGTCTAAGGCCGCATCAAAGTCGGGGCGAGCTTGGGCGTCCCGCCGCGTCCCGCCGCGACCCTCCGCGACCCGCATGTTCCTGGGGAGACTCTGCGGTACTGTAATCAGATCGGACCCGGTTGGCTTATCTTAAAACTAACTCTTCAGCTTTCTTATATAAATATTCGCATAAATAATGTTTCGTAATTTGAAATTCAAAGTCCAATTCGCGAAAATCGAATTGCATTTTTCTATTCGAACAACTATTTATTGTTTAAAAAATAAAATGTGGAAACAGAAGTGTGTGAAGTGAGTATGCATTATATCTCTGAAGAAAAAATATTGTATGCACTTCGATTCGACAGTATGTCAACTTTATACAGGAATAGTTGTGATGTGTTGTGATAGAAGACAGATAGATACTGTATCTACATCAGTTCATCGAACTCTTTGCGGAACATGGCGCATCTGCAATTTATTGAGTTTATTTGGATTTTTTTCCCGAAACGTACTCGTCGACAAGATAAGTGTTCATGAAGTGATCTATTTTATCTTTGTGGTCCACGGCGTATTTCTTTCCGAGTGTAATCACTTCGTCCCTCTTTCCTGCCTGTAAAATACTCAAGACGTGTTGAATTGGAATGGTCTGCATACATTCATCAACTTGAAGCATTTCATGATGAACTTCTTCAGGTCAGCATCTTGTTCTTTCGAAAGTTTCTTCATTAGAGGAGCCGCGCATGCTTCTGCAATAGTGTTGTTATGTTGTTGTAACAACGCATCGAAATTCATCAAATGTTAGGGGATTGATGGTAATGCGGGTTACTGTCGTACGAAAGGCACTAATGTAGCTAAATAAAGGGATTTGTTTTGCCATAAGGATCACCTTCCTCTGGCGTCATTGCAATAGCGGCGATGAAAAGCGTGGTGGCTACGATTATGAGCCTCATTCCGAGTGATGGGGCAATGAAGGAACGAGCCAGATATATGCTTACATCATTAGCCGCGGCTTTTATATGTATCGCTTGCCGTGGGCGTTGATATTCTCGCCACTGTACACAAACGAGCGACTAATGAGCTCCCTAATGGTAATCAAATGTTACAGAACGAGGCGTAACGTGTAGACCAGTGATCAGATACCTTTTTTTCTTAATTGCTCGTCTTGTTCGGAATTCTTTATTTTCTTGATGATTACCACACAATTTGATCAGAATGATTCAAAAAGTAGCGGCCGAAAAAATCGCATAATTCTTTGAACACGCGCCCCACACAACGAGGAAAAATATGACTCTTTGCCTTTTTCATTTTCCATACTTTAGATATGATCTCTGGGATTAAGGATAGGTGAGGTTGGAAAGTGATGTTATCAGTCTAGTTTTAGGCGCCGTGAACAATGATACCGCGTGATCAGTGACTAGAAATATTTGCTCAGTCGTTTATCTGATTGGACCCGGTTGGACCACTGGTTTATCATAAAACTAACTCTTGAGCTTTGTAACCAGATGCTTGTGGAATCTTTCCGAGAATAGATATGTGTATGTGAGGACTTGATTTAACTTATCGGTAGTGATCACTTCTGGAGAGCTCTGGAAAAACCATTTCACAAGTTCTGATTTATCCCACTTCTGCAGTTTGCGGGAAATTCACTTCACACGTTTACACTAGAAAAATTACTTCCAGCGAACTCCAGAAGTACTGAACTATGAATAAAAAATACCGACAGAATCATGTGCTTTCGTGGCTCAGAAATGATTATTTTCAGTCTCGCGTTTTTTGTTGCATTTTTATTTTATATACCAATGTGTTCAATGAGTTGCCTATTCAATTCAAGATTGATTATTCAGTATCATACTGAGAATCCGTAGTTGCAGAAAACACTGCATTGGTGATAATGAGAATTTATCATACAATACGGACAGTAAAGTACAGTATTCACGAGCATCCGCAGCAAGACTTGATGGAGTTCCAGTATCCCTGGGTACCGGAGACATTGCAGCCGTTCGGTCCTGCAACGTGAATCACTCATATCTAGCTTACTGTATTGGAGAAAAACATTCATGATCTTTGTTCGTCACACTACTCATCGCTCTGTGACATTTTCTTGTTTCTATGGAGCTCGTTAGTCGCTTGATTTGCTCGACGTATCAATGTCGACGATTTCTCCTATCGATCTCTAGAATCTCGCGGAGAGAAACAAGGCGATTACCTCCATTGTGCAGTCTGCTCATCTGTTCGCAAGATCCCTGAATGGAAAAAAATTGAAGAGGTGCCAAGGTGATGCGAGAACTACTACGTCAATAACTATCAAAACTCTAGTCGTACGATCACCCAACCTTGTTGGGGCACTTGCTCTTGTAGCGGTTGACGTAAGCCTGGACGCATCCAGTGGAGCAGTTGTAGTCGTCGGCGCATCTCTTCCAGGCAGTGTCGAGAGAATCTCCTGCCTGTAATCGATCAGATTGACTCAATAACGAACTCCAAATTAATAATTTCCGGTGATAGCCATTCGCATTGACGTCATCACCAGATGTGCATGTTTTCTCGCTGTTTTCGTCAGCGATTAAATGTCAGTAACAGATGTCAGTGATGTCAGTGGTATAATGTCAGTGATTGGTGCAATGTTTCACGAAAATGGTTACCAAGTTGGTGTCAACACTATCCGCGCGCACCTTCTTTCCGGGCTCTCCGCAGTCCTGGTAGTAGGGCGACTTGATCTGATAGTATCCACAGGAGAGCGAGCCGACGTCCATGTTGCAGCCGATGGGCTTGCAGCCCGACTCCTTGTTGCAGATGCACTTGAGGCAGTCGGTGGCCAGCGAGGCTCCTGAGTGGAACAGGGGGTTACGGTAGCTGGTTACGGTATTCGGTAGGTCAGGAAAGCGGCTTACCGACGAGCGCAGCAAGAACGATGAGAACCTTCATGATTGGAGGTGAAGTGAGGGTGGTGAGGCCGGTTTATATAGTGATGAGAAGCACACGGAGAGAAGTGGGGGGGAGGTTGCATCTCGAAAGAACCGAAGTTCAGTCGGAGCTGATAAGCAGGGAAGGATCGGGTGAGAGTGGAGCCAAACTAGCGTCAACAACCTACAGACGCGTGATTTTCTCGATGACATGCCACGCACATTTCTCCTCGATATTTCTCGGGAGTAGCGTCTATCATAAAATGGGGTGCATAATTGTGTATCATGCATATTCTCCCGCGACTTGTTTCTACAGAATTCACTGGAGTTTCGTGAACGGGATGCACTGCAAACTGCAAATGATCAAACCCGCTCTGATGAGCTATTGAGATGACAATACGCCGATCGTTTGTCAGTCTAACAGATGACGAATACCTAAGAGATATCTTCGTCACACATATCTTCCGAATGACACACTTTTGACACACCATGGCCACATCACTGAACCGGAATGGAATGTTTCTTGACACTGCATTGGATTGCAAAGCATGAGAAGTTGAACCAATTGTCTCGCTTAGTCGACATTATGTTATTCCACAAAAGTAAGACATTGATGCGTTATGAAACAGTGACCTTCTCTATCGAGACCGCAAATCCGTCGCTTTGCATTGTAATCTTTTTCCGACCAGGTTAATTATAATTCTACACGAATAGGATTAACTGAGTTTGTGGCATAGGGTAACATTCATGCAGCAGAAGTTACTAATGTACACATTTTATGATATATGTATTGTGTTTGACTGCGTAATTTATGTTATCGCGGGAGTAATTCCACATTCGCTTTAGATGGCTCGTTCTACATTGACGACTGACAAGCAAATGAATACGCAGGAAGACGAGAAGAACTGGTTATTCAGTACCCAATTTTCGATTAACAACAAGGTTTACGTAGTAAATTTATTTATTTGAAATTACAGTATCGGACATAAGTCACCGTCCAAAATTTCAAAGTGTTGTAACTTTTGAACCAGATAAGCAATCGGTTTGATGTTTTGGCAGGATACATTAGACCTATTGATGCATTGCCACCGATAGTGACGTCATGCTACGATTTCGCAATATTGCATAGTGATGATGCAATCATATATATGTTCTTCACTTGTGATTTTAAGGTCATTGGGATTTTTCTTTAAGTCTTCTCTCTTTTTGTGATGATAGAAGGCCTCAGCATCTACCGATTAAAAAATAGTACTCATGGGGCGTTGTCGTACAGAAGCAGAACACAGGTTCAAAATAGGGTCCCGAAAAAAATAATTTCCATTCATTGACGTGCTAGAGACTCGTTCAGTGCATCAATAGGTCTAATGTATCCTGCCAAAACATCAAACCGATTGCTTATCTGGTGCAAAAGTTACAACACTTTGAAATTTTGGACGGTGACTTATGTCCGATACTGTATGTTAACAATGAACAGTCTTTTCTCACTTACTTCCTCTTTAGGAATCAGCTAAACGCATTTACAGGAGTATATTATATTCAGTCAATTGGTGCACTCTCAGAAACCAATCACTATGTGAATATTTACTCCGCAAATATGTTCCGCATTGATACAAATATATTTGTATCGCGTATGGTACGATATATAGATCCGCATGCCTGTGTAACATAACAGTGTTCTGCCAACAATTAAAAGTATTATTATGAACAATTCACTTATTTCCTTCAGATAATGAACTCATCGCAAACGTCGAACGCCTTGCTCGATTTACAATTAACTATATTCTATCGCGTTTCTGGTGGGAGAGAGTGGATTCTGCCAACAATCTCAATTTAATTTGAGATAAATCATTTTAAGGAATCGTCTCAATTTGTATTTCAACCCCACTTCTCTATACGATATGGGTTCATAGCGGAAAGACAAGCCGTGAATACAAGAGTTTTCTAATCGCAGCTCAAGTTTATCACGAATATCGGTGTATTGCATCTATGTTAATTGCAGATACTGAACATCTCGCACGATCTCACGTACAACTTTTCATTCGCTCCCGTTGTGAACGAGATTTATTACTAACTGATTCTTGAAATTGTTTTGACAAATCAGCACCTTGATCAGGAATATCACGTGATCTACTCATCGTGGAGTGGCTTATTGACGGCACTTGGCTTATCCATGTCTTGGCAGTTTGTGAGCATTTCCTTCAATGATTTGTCTTTTCAAATCAATTAAAGGCCATAGTGATATTCATGCGATTGCAATGCGCAGTCTGCAATTTCGGAGCCCTACTCTATCGGCATCAAAAAGTGCAATTTTCCGGTTCCCCGAGGCAAGAATTAGAACAGTTATTATTTGTGCTCGTTCCAAATTGCTGATGAAGCAACATTCGATAAGAAAAGACAATCGTAAATTTCAGGAAATTCTCAACATTTGAATCTTAGCCTGCAAACGGTAGCAAATAATCGAAGACAACAATAATAGATACCTGATGAGCTCGAAAACGAAGATATTTGCGAAAACAATAGCTTGAAATAAGTTCAAGGCATAGTAAAATGTGAAAACCACTTTAGTGTTGTCGTGGACAAGAAAGTCCACACCCTGAAAAAAACGAAAAGTGCTTTTAAAAAAATCAGGCGCATCGAGCCGAATGTATTGCTAACCAGCCAAACGTACATGCTTGCGCCATTGATAGATGATTGCGATGGCTCCGAATATGCAGATGGTGCATTTTACAGACATTAGCGCTTGGTATTCGAAATTAGCAGATAAATCGCGAATTAATTGGCACTGCTCGATTGACATCAGAATGGCCAGTTGCCTGCAGATAAACCGGTGATCAGAATGAGATTGACTTATTGTTTTCCATCGGCAACGGGTCTCCATGTTCTACGATTTGAAATAAAAAGTTACAACGGTTCGCGAAGTGTGGGCTATAAAAGTGCAAAGCATTGCTGGAAAACATTAATTCTATCTATTCTGTTCGTTTGTACATGAGGATCGGTGCGCGTACGCTTGAGCTGGGATAATGGAAGAAGAACGAAAATCGAGCCAATTCGAAGATTACGAAAATAAGCGCAAATGATTTTGATCAGGATTGTTCATTTTTTGGTCAAAAGTCATATTCTCAAAATCAAGAAACCTATCGTTATGAGGATATTGTATCCTCTATTATTGGTTCCGTATGATACAGATACATTTGTAAGGCATCAAACATAGACCCAAATTAAATAATAGCATTCTGCCAAAAAATCCTACTATTCGCTGGAAATGGCAGCTAATTGGAACTCAGATGACTCGTTTCATATCGTGAACAATTCTATGGCCAAGTTTTATCGGCAGTGATACCTAATAGATCCTCTGAAATTATGTTATCATTACAGTTTCTTTCCTAATTTGCACCTTCTCTATAATATAGCCAATGAATTTTCCTTGAGTTTTAGCATATCGATCGAAGTGGTCAGCTGTCAAGAAATCTTTCGTTATGCGTTTATTGTATCGTTTATTATTGCTCGGTTCCTTATGAAACAGATACATTTGTAAGGCATCAAACATAGATCCAAATGAAATAATAGCATTCTGCCAAAAAGTTCCGCAATTCTGACCATTTCTCTCATTTCTTTCAGATGATGAATTCAATGCAATCACTGAACGCCCTTATCGATTTATAAGGAAAGGGTCAAGGAGGGGGTCAATCGATAAAAAATTGATGATAAATATGATAATTAAATATGCTCAGTCGTGCATTATTATATCATATTTTCAGGCAGCAGCACCTCTCTTTTTTGTAACCATAGTGATTAAACATAGTGATGTTCAGCAATTCTCTTATCTCGCAACTGCCTTGGGGTATGTAGTTATTTTCCTATCATTGGTGACATCCGCTTTACAGTTACATATGTAATCTTTCTTATTCTTCCTCCGTTCTAATCCATAGCAACAGCTTCGATTATAATATATTTTCACGTTTTTATTTGAACACATGTTCATATGGTGAGTCATGCACCGACATTGTCCTCGTTGTTACAGTCGCAAAATTGGCGATTTCCATTGTAATCTTGCCGACAAGTTTAATTCGAATTCAATTAACTGACAGAAAAGTACAGATTATGAACAACATGTTGTTTCTTTGTGATAGGGACTGCTGAATCAAGGAGTTCTTAGTTCGGAATTTTCACGTACTATGAACGTGACTAGAATTAAATACTCAGGTTGAGTTATTGTTCGTAATTTTTGTTATCGTTGGAGTATTTTTCGATCAGCTCGAAATTACTTGTTCCACCTTGTGTACATTATCTCTTTCTTATTTTTCTCGACACTTATTGTATAAGTCTGTAGAACATTTTTTAAATTCTTTAATTAACCTGTGTTGTATTGCTTTTTTATTATCTCAATCCAATGCACCCCAATCTTTCAATTCCCATTATTTTTTATATAATAATCATGCCTATGCAAATTACTATTTCATGTCTTCAAAATATTGTGCGCACGATTATTTCCTGGTTGGAATCTCCATCTTGAAGTTGACTATGACGAATTCAACCAACTCACAAGAAATTCAAAATGCGCTTCTCGAATTTAATGCATGGATATTTTATCGGATTACCGGTTAGTTTTTGAAAGAAAAAAATCCTGCGAAGAAATATTGTGCAGGATCCGTTTCTCTATTCATTTCTATTCCTCTTCTCTATGCGATATTCTTTCATAGCGGAAACACCAGTCGCCCCTACAAGAGTTTCCTTATTGCCGCTCAAGTTTGTCTATCTAACACAGGATTTTCGATAATTTGGAGAAAGGTCCATACAACGATTTTGCAACCTATACTCAAAATTTAAACTTAGAGTAACCTTGAGGCGTAGAGTTCGAAAATCGACCTTAGAAAGCAGTATCTTCAAAACCCCATTCCCTGTGGCACACTTTACCCTGTGCTGTCGGTTTTCATATCCATTGAACGGTACCACAGGGAATGGGGTTGTGAAGATACGGCTTTCTACGGTCGATTTTCGAACCCTACGCCCCAAGGTTACTCTAAAGATAAATTTGGAGCATAGGTTGCAAAATCGTTGTACGGTCCCTGTTAGCAGAATTTCAATTATCAGGTTGGTCAGAAAGTTCCTTAGGTTTTTTTTGTGTATTAAGAATTCGACCACTCCTGTCTTTCGCAATTGTTCTTTCAGCACACCGATTTTTGTATTCAATGAGGGCTTGTATATTCTTCATAGCGCACATTAATTCAGGGCAGACCAATCAGTAAGACAGAAATAATATACATCGAAAGCTACCGTGATCAACAATAAAATATGATCATTGTTCAGTCTAGTCTGCGGTGGCCAACAGTTATAGACCCCAACTGGCGGCATATTTGTAAAGTACGATGCATGAAGAACGCAGTATAGCACGCGTCTCACCTAAGTTTTTCAGTTTTAACACCTTTATCAAGAGGTCAATAGAGTCTTCGCCCTTCTGAGAGGGTTAGGGAAGGTCAGATGAGGGCTCTGGTGTGCATGGCATTCCACGTGACATTGCTTGCTTCGTTGAGAAAGTGGGCGCCGATTGTCTTTCGGAAGATATCGCTCCATCGTGATGGTGGACGGCCTGCCTCTTCCTCTGCGCTTTCGTGGGTATCAGTCGATCACAGTTCGGCTCCACTTTAAGCTATCATCGTTCGCAATTTTGTGCAACCAAAACCATTTTCTTTTCTGTGCGGTGCGGACGAAATCCTGAATTCTAGTGGAGTCTCGCAGCCGCTCATTAGAAACATGATCGAGCACAGTACAACCAACCATCCATCGTTCCATTCTGCGTTGAGTCACCGATAATCGATTCATTTGTGCTTTTGGTCAGAGCCCAACTCTCACATCCATACAGTACCGCCGGAATTATGCAACCATTGAATAGTCGGCGTTTATGAGCCATTGGAATACCCCGATTGATTAGAAAAGCCCGGTGTTTATGGAATGCCCCAAATCCCGCCTGGATTCGTCGAGTTATTTCGCAGTCATCCTTTCCAGTGACTGAAATTGCACTTCCCAAATACACCACCTTCTCCTGTAATTTTACCACTTTCCCGCCGACTTTGACTACTTTTGGACTGGGCTTAGAAGTCATCCCAATGGTTTTATCCCCGTTAAGCTGAAGTCCCACACAAGCCAATTCCCGTTCTAGATCCCTTGCCATTGCTTGAATTTGCCGTTCATCATGAGAGATGAGAACAGCGAATAGGATATGAGAAAGAAATCTTCCATTTATACTAATTCCCTTCCTAGACCAGTCGAACTTACGGAATGCCATATCCAGAACTGATGTAAACAGTCTAGGAGACAGGCAATCACCTTGTCTAACACCTCTTCCCACCTTAATTTCAACCTCATTTCCATTCACCACCACCACATTCCTACTGCTCTGAGAGAGACCCGCGAGAAAAGAAACCACCTCAGAAGGAATGCCCTCCAACTCCACTGCTCTGAACACAGCTTCCGTGTATACGCTGTCAAAAGCTTTCGAGATATCCACAAAAAGCAGATAAATCGGCAGCTTGAAATCGACACAGTGAGCGATCACAGATTTGAGAGTATGGATAGTATCTACTGTTGAATGACCCGCCCTAAATCCCATTTGTTCCCAGCTTTTGTTTCTATCCAATACTGGCGCATACCTCTTATTGAGCAGTCCGGTAAGAGCTTTCTGAAAGACAGGAAGCAAGCTAATCGGTCTGTAGTTTTTAGTGAGAGTTGCATCTCCAGATTTTGGTAGAAGAATTGTGCGTGAATCCCCAAAACCCTGCGGAATAGTCCCTAACATGATACTATTGAAGATATGAGTGAGAGCGGGGACTAGTTGATCTATTCCAACCCGCAGCATTTCCCCCGTGATCCCGTCTTTCCCAGGAGCTTTGCCAGATTTGAAATGCCGAAGCACTTGATCTACCTCTGACTCGCAAATGGGAATGAACGGATCCCGTTCTAACTCCTCCCGATATCCCACTCCACCATCACCCTCATATACAGTACTGGCTAATCGCCTTGCATAGGCGCGGCCGCGGCGGGATGCCGCGGACCGCGGCTTGCGCGGATTGATTTTGCTCAAAGCGGAGACATTTCCAGACTTCGAGGTGTTGATTTTCGTATTCACCAGTCGATTCCCTATCGAAAATACTATAAGATCTTTTTTTAGTCTTCGATCTATGAGTTTTGAGATTTTGTCTGACCCATCGAACAATTCTTGACCCACTTAAACAAGTCTTCTCAGAAGCCCAATTCTTGTTCAATCTTACTATAATTGATACCATCAATTATTCTATTGAAGAGAAACATCATGGCATGTCTAGTTCATTGTGTCAACTATTGTTCGCTGGGTCAGGCTTTTTCAGAGAATTATTCCAAATCTCGTATATCAAAGTGTAAAATATGATCTTATAGTATTTTCGATAGGAAATCCAATGGCGAACACGAAAATCAACACCTCGAAGTCTGGAAATGTCTCCGCTTTGTGCAAAATCAATCCGCGCAAGCCGCGGTCCGCTGCATCCCGCCGCGGCCGCGCTTATGCAAGGCGATTAGCCAGTACTGTAGACCATTGTAGAAGTGTTGAAATGCCCCCTCAATTCCCGCTTGTGTAGTTTCCATCCCCCCTTGCCCATTCCTAACCCGCATGATCCTATCCTTCCCAATAGCTAACTTTGCAATTGCTTTTTTGTAACTTTTCCCCATTGCAATGGCCTCGTTGACGTAATTAAGATAGGCCTGATCCCTGTCGCGTTTATACGACTGCCGAATTGATCTATTGACGAGTAGCCATTCCACCCTAGAAACCCCAACGGCATCCATTTTGAGTTCCCTGCGCCTTTCAAACAAATCCCTGGTCTTATGGGAAATCCGTCTATCTCGTGGTGTGTAAATGGTAGCAATTTTCCCCGACTTCTGCACTGCTGAGACCACATTACCGTAATCCGGACTCGCACCACTACGTGCCATTTCTATGCCTAGACTGAGCCTGAACAAGTCATTCTGAAGGTGCGAGTCTCCCCGAGCCGGTCTGTTGTTACCCCGACGGAATCGGAAAGGGAAGGAGATGGTTGATCTAACCAACCGGTGATCAGTCGTAAAGTCAAACCGATTGACCACCCCCACGTCTAGAACCCGAATATCCCTTGGGAACAAGATGAAGTCTATCTCGTTCCTGGTGCGCCCGTTTGGTGAAACCCAGGTGTATTTTCGTTTCTCCTTTTTCTGGAAGAGACTATTTCCCACCCGAAGATGCAATCTTTCACATAAGTCCACCACCATTTGCCCCTTCTGGTTCCGTTCCCCGTACCCAAATTTTCCAACCGACATTTCCCCTGGTTCAGAATGCCCGACTTTCCCATTGAAATCCCCTAGGATGACCTTATGCACGAATCGATACCGGTGACTGCCAGCGATTGGTCCGTGGTACTCTCTTTCGAATTCGTGAATGAAGTTGCTGTACTCGATCATGTCAATTGAAGCTGGCGCGTAGATCTGGAATAATCTTATCAGGACCTTATCCGACACCGCAACATCAAGAAAACAGATCCCGGGAGTTAAAGCGCGAAACCCGACAACCTTCCGTTTCACCTCCCCACTCACGACAAAACCCACTCCGGCTGTACGATTGGGAAGTCTTGTTGAGTGATAGAGGCGTCCATTACTCCATGTAAGGTCCTTCTCCTCCTCACTTGATCTTCTGACTTCGGACAGACCGAGAATGTTCACCTTGATCTTGCTGAGGGCGTCTTCGAGCTCGACAATCCGCGAATCATTGCACAGCGTTAGGCAGTTGAGTGTAGCCAGCGATAGAAAAGCCATGAGCATGGTCTACGCCTCCCACGGTGACCAGCCGGCTTGGGAGGGGAAACGAGAGCGGAGCGTTTAAGCGAACGACCGACTTTTGAGCGAGCGTCGCACTCGAATCACCTAA
The DNA here is from genome assembly GCA_036245825.1 of Pristionchus entomophagus. Lineage (NCBI taxonomy): Eukaryota > Metazoa > Nematoda > Chromadorea > Rhabditida > Neodiplogasteridae > Pristionchus > Pristionchus entomophagus. The sequence goes on along the minus strand of BTSX01000004.1, from coordinate 17,100,705 downwards.
GATTCCAATAAAATCGGGGGGTATTTGGCACATTTTTTGACCCATATGTTTCAATACGTTTTTCGGTAGTACCCGTTGTCCCTCACAAGATAGCGTTGAGCTTTGTTCCAAATTCTCGATTTCAACGACTACAGACGTCGTCAACTTTTTAAAATTCTGAAACATCCCTTTTTGAGAGTCCTATAGTTTCTTTCGGAGTAGTGATAGATAAATAAGTCCAACATATAAAATGTGCTACATGACAAGGAGAATACGCCTGGGCCCATCGATATTGCGTCTTGCATTTTCATGAATCGATTTTTTCGAATAACTTTTGCCACGATTTCGGGCCCAAGCGTCGCCAACCTTCAATCGGTCAGGCTCGACGAGACGAATCGAATGATATGCTGTTCATATGGTTTATTTGTCCGTGGGATAACGCGCTACTCATTTTTAGGTTTTTTGGCGCGACCTCTATACAGGGAAGCACCCGTTGGAAAGCGCGAAAAAATTTTGGCCAGTCTCCAAAAAAAAAACTCCAAACGAAAAAAAGTGCGATTTTTACAGAGGTTGTGTCAGAATGGCCTAGTTTTTCGAAAGTGCAATGATTTCAATGGCTCAAGTACAGAAGTTGAAAAGCAATGGTCACTCTATCCAACACCGCTTAGCTGAAGTCGATAAGTATCATATCAAGTGAAAAACAGAATTTTGAGAAAAATTCTAAAAAAAATATGGGACATTCTAATATTGGGGTGATCCGAAAGTATCTTCCGCGTTTTTGTAAAAATATTTTTCACAGGTTCTAGGAAACGTATCAAAACATACTAAAGTGCGCTGGCTCTAGTAACCATTTCTCTAATATTTTAGCACTTGAGCACTGTATGTCCTCTTGTTGTTGACAAACTGCGCTAATTAGAACAAGCCTCATAAAAATGCTCTAGTCTCAAATTTCATGTAAAAAATTCGTTCTCTGTTTTGCGTATAGATAAAAATCATGTTATCGTCTCAAGTGAGTTTGGAGATCACAACGCTCAAATTGCGCGCTACCTAATATTTTAATTTTCGATTGCATCATCACTACGAAGCTCGCAATTTCCCACACATTTTTCTTAATTTGTTCGAATTTCTCACAAACAACATTTTGAACTGTGAACATCCAAAATAGGGAGAAAATAATTCACGTTTAAAAGTGAAAAATTCGTGCCCTGAAGGCAAATTTAGAGCTATCGTTACCAAACTTTGGGGGATCATCAGGAATTGTGGTAAGGATCATTTCGAGCTTTTGAACGAGTCTCTAGCATGTCTATGAACGAAAATCCATTTTTTCGGGACCCTAGTTTCAAACATTCTAAAGCCACTGTACGTCATCCTCCCATGAGTACATATTTTCATCGAAAAGGTATTGAGGCCTTCTATTATCGCACCGAGTAGGAAGGCTGAGGAAAAATTTATCGAGCAAATAATCTACCATGAAAAACCATGTCATGTTTGCATCATCACTATGCAACATTACGAAATCGTACCATGGTCCAGCCTGGTGAGCATATGCTAGAGTACGTACAGTACCACCTGCCAAAATATGAAAAAGAAATCTCATCTGGTTCAAAAGTTACAGAGCTTTGAAATTTCGGATGTAAACTTATTGTCGATACTGTAGTTCAACCATAGTTTAAGGTATTTTATATTTACATTTTTAATTTGATAATACACTCCTCAGAACACATCTTAGGATAATGAGGATAGATCAATTTAATATAAATTTTTGTACATAATAACTCTCGCTACAATTTGAGCATAAATACAGTGTCACAATTACATCAGCACTCTTAAATATTCAGAAAAAAACAATCTCAGAAAGTTCTCATATAGTAGTTGGATGATATTTTACAAAAATAAGGAATAGGGAAAACACGCAAATCATGTAAAAATGCAGCAAAAGATGTCTGCACCGGCGGGGCATTGAACCAGCGGTGTATGGGTGCTGGCCAAAATTTTTTCGCGTTTTCCCACGGGTGCGTCCCTGTATAGAGGTCGCGCCGAAAAAATTAAAAATGAGTAGCGGGTTATCCCACGGACAAATAAACCATATGAACAGCACATCATTCGATTCGTCTCGTCGAGCCTGACCGATTGAAGATTGGCGACGCTTGGGCCGGAAATCGTGGCGAAAGTTATTCAAAAAAATCGATTCATGAAAATGCAAGACGCAATATCGATGGGCCCATTGTGCAGGCGTATTCTCCTCGTCATTTGGCACATTTTATATGTTGGACTTATTTTTCTATCACTACTACGAAAGAAACTATAGGACTCTCAAAAAGGGATGTCTCAGAATTTAAAAAAAGTTAACGACGTCTGTAGTCGCTGAAATCGAGAATTTGGAACAAAGCTCAACGCTATCTTGTAAACGCTCTCTCTATCTCGGAAAATTCTATGCTAATCCATCAAGCAACTCTTACCCAACAACTTCCATATTGGATGGAATTTAGTGATGTATATATTTCATTGAGGCTGACAATTATTCTTTTAAGTTAAAACACCGAAATTTTCGAAATTCGCCAAAATCGTGTTTCTTGCATTTACAAATTAATTTTTTCTTCTTATTAGCAAGTGAGGTAAAATTAAAGCATGCGTTAATTAGGGCCCGAGAACACCCCTAATCTATGCAATATTATGGATTCATTCAGCAAAATAGACGGGAGCAAATTAAAAATAAAGAAACCTCAGGAAATTTCTGACCAACCTAATATATCAAAAATCCTGTGCTAATGCCGACAATACAAAAATCATAATCACAGATTCTGAACATTTTTCACGACTTGATGTACAATTTCTCTTTAGCTCCGGTAACGGAAGAGGTAAAATGAAGACTGATTCAGGCAAATAACAACCTTTCAGAATTACCACGTTATATATTCGTCTGGTGGACTGTTGACTGCACTTGATATCTCAGTGTCTTGGCAATTCGTGAGCATGCTTTAAATCATTATCAATCAGAAAAAAATGCAGGCAGTTGCACTGTTTGTTCGATTACAATGTGCGTTCTGCAATTTCGGCGCCCTACTATATCGGCATCAAATCGTGCAAATTTTCGATTCTAAATGGCAAGATTTTTTAAATGTTTATCTCAGATATTACCTTGTTTTAAAACGACGAACTATGTGAACAAATTCAGGAAATTCTCCACATGGAAGTGCGTCATACTAGCTCTCAGCTACAACGCCTTTATCTGTCTCGTTTTCGTCCCTATGAGAGCCATGTCGGTTAATCAACGAAGCTGGCGATATTTGGTTCAGGAGGTGAAACTTTTTCATTTTTTATCGTGTCTTTACAAATTTTGTTTCTTCGTTTGGGCGGTTCCTAAAATTCGAAAATGAGAATCGTATTATATTTGGCAAAAAGAAAGTATCTGAGTAGTTGAAGTCGGGAGCTTAGAACGAATTTGAACACAAATCAATGCACAACTGAACGATTTAGGAGTTCATGCCAGAAGGGATGTGGTTATTGGATAAACTCTCACTTTTGCGCGTACCACGACTATCAGATCGGTTCTTTCCTATCTTCGGTGGATTTTCGCTTGTCGCCGCTGGGATATCAGCCGTGTTCTTCACCATGATAGCCAAGTTGAGTGAGTGATTACTAGAAAGTTGACAATTAGAAAATATCACAAAAATATGAATTTATTATATTATTTTGCGAATTTCGGTCATTCTATTACCTAACTGGAATTTCGTACTTTAAAGCAACCAATTCTCTAAATGATTCTCGATCAATGATAAGCGATTCGACAAGGGCTCGGCATGAAAGGGCCGTGGCAGCTATAAGATCTCAGGTAAGAATCATATTGCATAACTTTTTCAAACAACTTTATTTGATTTGCATTCATAATTTCATATTTTTGCAGGCCGCTGCCCCTCTAATCTTTGTGACTTTTCCCATGATGCTCACAATTTTCAGCAATTCAGTCATTCCGCAAATGCCTTGGGGTACATGGTCTTTTTCCGTAAATGAGTTAATTTTCTTTCATAGTTGTGTACGCAATACTACTTGGCCTACCGTCCTTTCAGTCGATAGTTTCGACCTCAATCACTATAAACTTCCAGGTATCGCTTTAAACGCTCTGGTGAAATTATTCGTGTAACCAAAAAAATAACAAAGAACCCGACTTTGGTTGGAAAATATTGGTTTTCTCTCTGTATATTGATCATGAAAATATATTTGTTTGCAGTCATCATACCGTCAATTCTTCTGTCGCTTTTCCATTCAAACCGCGTGTCGTCGAAATTAACAATAGTTTCCTCTCATATTGAAAATTTAACGAAGTTACAAATTATTCGAAGAGATAATGCTGAGATTCTAAGTTTGTTATTGATCAGCGTATACTGGACCGAAACCGTTTTCAGTAGCACTTGATTTGTGGTCAAATACTGAACTTGTACATCATTTTCCGGAGCAATGCGAATAGTCACGAGCTATTTTATGGTGAAGTGTGCGCCTTACCGACGTGCACACTATACGAACTATACGCGGAGCGAGCCCTGAGTCGCCTACGATGCGTACAACCCATGAGAAAAGTGCCAAGTCAATTGCTTTGACTTAAAAATTTCCAAATGCCCCATTTTACATCTGAAACGTCCTGCCATCAATCTTCAATGACGAATGTTTTGATATTTGCCACAAAGAGATTGTTATTTATTCTCTACAATCCAAGGATTTCCGGAGTTCACGCATGGTCTCTCCATTCACAATTGTCTCCGCACGTGTAGTTCGCGAGAGATAGAGGATTTGGAAATCGGAACTTTCAGTAGTGATGATCACCCAACAACATCCTCATTCCGGTACATGCGGTCAGATGCCCGACTTCTTCCGATTTGTCCATTCCGCGTGGCTCGTCATCTTCGTGCTGTTCATGGGCTTCAACTACGTAAAGAATTTTTTGATATGAGCCAGTGACAGATGAGCAATTTCCACAGATACTATAGATAGCCACGGATATGCAAATGCTCGCAAAAATATTCAAATACAAAAACAATCTGATTTGTTTCCTCATTCGGCTCATGCTACATCATTCTAGATTGCTTGCTACTCTCCCGAAGGTTTCCAGCCACTTCCTACAATCGGCGAGCATATTGCTGATTTTTCGATTATGAATCCTGAGGTATCAAATAGGCGACGATAGAGTGCTGAATGAATACACCATGAGGTCAGTACAATAACTTCCAGACCATCCGTAAGAGTATCCTCTGCGTGGTGGCTGCCCACGTGACGGGTGCCTTCGTCGCCTTCGTCGCCTTCGGAATCTCGCGATACGTGTGATTGTGATTTACGGATTCCATTTCGATTTTCTCTTTCTCCATTCTACACACTATCTCGCCGGCCAGAAAAACGAGAGAGTAGGCAAATTGATGAGAGACGAAAACCGAAACGACACCACTAATGTGAATTGTTTTCCCCTGTCTTCACAATTGCCGTTTGAAGCTGTGGGTGTTGGTTCATACACGTCGATCCTTTGTCCTCTATCACAAAAATCGATCACAATCAGATCGGCAACTCGGTGTTCTCGTCCGTGAAGTGGTACCTTCAGACGCTGATACTCGCCTTGCCGGCTCTCGTGCTTCTCTACAAATACGTGATGGCCAGCGATCAAAAGAGAAAGACTAAATACCACAACCACGATGTACCTGTTCACTTTTGCTGTTGATTTTCTGTTGATCATCAATTCATCTTCAATGCCACTGGACCGCTCCTATAAAAGCTCTCGTTTCTCGTTGAGTTATGGGAATATCTACACTTATTTAATAATCTAAGAGGCGAGATTGCCGAGTTGTGTGAGGCGCCACTGGTCTACAGTATGTTACGAGATCGGATGGGTGACAATTCCGCATCTTTTATTTTAACTTCATTTCCGCAACTCGACATATTTCGATTTCTAGCCAACCTAGGATCCTGGCTGAGGTGTCATTCTGATCAGCATAACTTCCTCTTTATTTTGAGAAATCGAATTATGTCGAGTAGAATTATGGCAAAAATTCAAGTTGCGGAATTGTCACCCATCCACGAGATCGATCTCCGCCAAGGCCAAAGAAATCGTCTGTAATTCCGGGGTCGGTGAATTGGTATCAGTTCCCAGGAGGTATCGTACTCAACTGAGGCAAATATTATATTTTTCGCTGAACACATCATCGCCAAACGGACATCGATTGGCAAAGTGTCTTTTCTCTCGAAAAAAATGCGTGTCCTACACCACATGTTTTTCTGCACTTACATTTTCATAATCATCTATCAACGGAAAGATACTCATCACTCGAATTCCCCGCACATTATCATCCATTCCGCGCTATTTCGCAAGTGTTTACCACCCATAATGTCTATCTCCTGATATTGTTATCTGTTCTTGTGTAGTATTGCCTGGTATTGTGCTACTTTAGAAGTTTTGTTGTAGATAGCGCAGAGAGGTGGCGTGCGAAACGCACCCACTCTGATGTTGAATCTAGTGTTGAATATCATATAATTTGTGTTGTATATATGTGCCGAGGTCGAGTGTTTCTACTGTTTTGGGTGCTAATGCTTCGAGAGAAGATGCCCGACTATTTCCGCTCGGTTTCTGTCGTATGGTGGGCAATCATTCCTCCGGCAATGCTGGTCAACTTAGTAGGTATTCCCTGCTAATAAAATATTACATCAAACAGAAAAAATAGTGATAGAGAATTGTCAAATATCTTTTGCATTTACTTAAAAATGTTTCTTTGACAGATAGCCTACGCATCTCCGAACATATTTCGGATGATCCCCATCGTGGGATCCGCCATAGCAGATGTTTGCGGCACAAATTCCCAGGTTCTGGCTTCTGGATGGGCTCTATTCACAAATAAGTGTCTCCAGATCTTCCTCTACTCAAATTTGCTCGTGATAGTGCTGCACGTCGCAGAGTCGCTCGCAGCACTCGGCCTTTCACTATACGTCTGTTGTTTTCTAGTTGTATATGTATCATGCAGATAACAAACGGCGATCGCAACATTATCAAACTGGTAGTGCCATTATTTTAAAGCATCATCTGACTATTGTAAATGTTGCCCATCAAATATACTCCCTAATCGTCGAATCTTTTCTATCTCAGGCATGTAACTCCTTGGCCACCTCTGTGAAATGGACCGTGCAGACGTTCTTCGTGCCGTTTCCCTGCTTGTGGAAACTGATCGCCCATAATATGACGAGAAAATTGAGAGAGAAGAACAAACGAGTCGATTGAATCACTATTGATAACTCTTCGGATATAAATTTGATAAATATCAATGAAATAGGAATGGTGATGCTGCTGAGATTTGCATTTTCAATTAAAAACATAAGCGAATGTAGTTTTTCGACACAGACATGTTCTATGTGAACTTCGAATAGAATTCATTTAGAACGGAACAATTGAACAGTATCACACGAATATATCATGCGAATGTATCTCATCATTTTATTCCCATGCTCGTCTCAGAGATTCGAAGTGCTCAACATCTTGATTTGCTACCAACACTGAGGTTCTACGTCTGAAATAATCATTGTAATTATAAATTTTGAGCTACCTAAATAGCGATCTCACCTTCTCACTACTCTCAACTGGACGATTATGACGAGTATTAGAGGAACGATTGGCATTGTGAAGATCTCCAGGAAGAAAATACGTGCCATTTGATTTGAAATGTCAATGAACTAAACAAATAACAAAATAAATAAATTTCAAATTTCAATACAAATTTCTAATTGCAGTATCGAACAGAACCTTATGTTGAAGTCCTACCGCTAATGTTGCCGTTAATGTGATGATCGACTCTGTTATCTCGATTGGGAGGATAATCAGTATCACCCGCCGATTCTCTAATCTCTAAAAGTTTTCTGGTTAATGTTACCATCATTTACATGAGCACCTGATAAGAAATCGAATGCGATGGGTTGGCTGCAGTCGGATTTCTAATAAAATTGAGATATATATATATATATCGGAGAAGAAAATGAACGGCGAAATCGAATGGGAAATGACTCCAGCGAAGACCAGTTCCTGTAATATAAAACACAAAATCGGTGAACCGAATTGAGTGAACCTTATAGCTGCCTGCATTTTCGGGGATACTCTCCTCTAGAGAAGCGACTAGGTGATCACCGAAAAGACTGAATCCGTTTGAGATGCGAGACATAGCGTAGGCGGAAGATGTGAGCATCTGCATTTTTCAAAAAGTCAAATTCATAAAAGTGCTCAATATTACCACTAAATTGGATAGAAAACCAGAGAGTTTCTCATTCGAGTGTTTCTCAAAATGGGCAGGAAACAAAGCAGAATATATCCTTTCGAATGATATTATCAGGATAACGTAATGGGCCAAAATGACCGCGCATATCGCTATTCCCCTGAGTGAGAATAACCATTGTCAGAAACAATGATACGCTAACTTCGACAGCAAAATGGTTCGGAAATTGAGTACAAAACAGACGTATCTGAGCCAGAAAAATGGATGATTGATCGTTGAGAACAAGCAATGAATGAATTCGAATGTTACTGGATGAACTCAAACACGAAGATATGAACGAAGGCCATTGCGGCCAGAAAGTTCAGCGCGTAATAAAATGCGAAAATTACTTTAGTGTTATCATGGACAAGAAACCGGACTCCCTGAAATTTTCAACAAGGTTACAATGAGAAAACTTATTAAATTACGCATGCGCACAGCAAAAAAAATGCAAAAAAATCAACAAAAAAACGCAAAATTTATTGTTTTACTCATAACCATATTGACATGGACTCACCTGCTTGTGCCATTGATAGCTTATGGAGATGGCTCCCACCAAACCAAAGGTAATTTTGAGAACGATCAGTGTTTGATATTCGATACTCGAGGAGAGCTGAAGAAGTAGGTCGCATTGCTCGATTGACATGAAATCGTGTTCCGTTCGAAGAACACAGCTGCCCAGCGTGGATTAATGGGTGCGTGGATGGTTGTTTCCCCCCACCTCCTAGATATAACGTGATTTATAATTAGAGAAATGGCTACAACGGGACGAAATTGAATAAACGGTGATTTACGTCTACAAATCTCTGATTCCCAAGTAATTAACTGAGTGAGTCTGATTATCTTTCAGAACTAACTGGACTATCCACTTCCCGTGGGAAAGTGCGATTTTCAGTTTGTGACAAACTCATTCCCTGAGTGAATTTGGGTCCTCTAATCATCCTCTCTCACAATCCCGATCTCAATAAAAGATGATGAATCACTTTTAGATCTGATTTCAATAAAAGTATGGGAATCACATCTTGACCCAAATCCGCGCCTGGGGCTCCTCGCATTTGTACTCCGGTGGTCATTTTAATGTCAGTATGGGGGTGGTTACTCAATGTTACAATGCTATGAATATTTTAAAAAATTAACCACTTTATTTAAAATATGTTAACTCAAAATATCTCATTTTAACTCTATTTTATTAGGTCGGTCAGAAAGTTTCTTTCTTTTTCTTTTTGTTAATTTTAGCTCGACAATTGTGCTTGTTTAAATCGCCAATATGCCATAAGTTAGGGGTGTCCTGGGGCAATATCGTAGTATGTGTGAATTGAACCGGCCTCGTGTGGAAGAAGGGAAAATAAATTTTGAAGCGGAAATTGCAATAAAACATGATTTTCGGTGTGTACCGTCACGACCTCCCATTACAGAAAATAGCGAACACCAAGTTCTACCCAAGAAAACAACGATAGAACACGAGTTGCTTATTCTTTTAGCATCGAAATAACCGCCCTTCTGACCCTATACAAAAAGGGACGCAGCTATATGTCTTGTTTTCAATCTTCAATTATCGATATCAAAGTTCAAGAAAATTCAGCTAATTTCTGGATAATGGGATCCTCTCTCAATTTGTATTGGGGACTCACTAGGTATTGTACTTTGATATGCACTTGAATTGACATTTGAAGATCTATCGACTCGACAGCTGTGTGATGGAAACTGTTTTTCGAGAGTTCCAGAACCGTCTGTTGCATCTTCACAAGCGCTTTTCTATTAAGCATGCTGCGATAATTTCCTCGCAATAACTTAATGGTAATCATCAATCATCGTACTTTATAAATGTGACACTGGTTGGGCCCTATTACTTCTTTCCACTCTGCACTGGGTTGAGATACAGATGCGATTCATGGTCAACCACTGTGAATTTAACTTTACTTTGTGTCCCTCATACTGATTGTTCAGCCCTGATATAATGTGCGCTAAAAAGAGCAACAATGCCCTCATTGATTATGTAAAGCCATATGCTGATCGATCAAACAACAAGAATAATATAGGTCAGAATCGATGAGCGTAAAAAAGAAAGAAACTTTCTGACCGACCTGATAAATGATGAATCGTAGAGTTTAACGAGGATGTTCGCATTCATCAGAAATAAGAACAAAATAGCTTTAAAAATGTACTTCAAATTTTATCAGCATATTTGCTTACTCGCTCGAAACCCTAGGCGCGAATTTGGGTCAAGATGTGATTCCCATACGTTTATTGAAATCAGATCTAAAAGTGATTCATCATCTTTTATTGAGATCGGGATTGTGAGAGAGGATGATTAGAGGACCTAAATTCACTCAGGATTTGAGTTTGTCACAAACTGAAAAGCGCACTTTTCCACGGGAAGTGGGTTCATTTACTTTTATTGATGCCTTGCATTAACTCTCGCGCAGAACTATTTGGATACCGTGAAAAGTGAGCAAATTATATAACAAGCAAGGGGGGCAAGCCCCCCTTGAACCCCCCCCCCCCCTGGGGGGTTATGCAAGATCGCATTCTACCCATTAATCTGAAAATTGTAGAAGATGTTCAGAGAAACATGCAAATTCTGGCGAAGGTTCGCTGAACAAAACGAAGCTTCTATATTTTGAGGAGTATCCATATGATCATCAAACAAGCAAGGGACAAGCCCACCTTGAACCCCACTATGAGGTTACATATCCCCTAGGCACCCTAGGCACGCCAAAACATGTTCAACGATACCGTATACGACCGGTTAATGCTTGGCAACCCGAACTTGATGCCACCCTGTGTGATCATGAGCAGAAACGATCCAGACCGAATCAACTCCGAGACAACCTGTGAAAATCATCTCGGAACATGGAACCGGACTGGTACTGGTCTATTACCATCTTCGTAATATCCTGATATTTACATCAGACACCGCGAGAACGATGTAGTTTGCGCAATAGGCTAACATCAGAAAAATTTTATACTATTGATTGGATACTCGGGGATGGTATCAAGGTTCCCCTGCCTGAGCGATATCCTCCTTTCTCGGTAGTTAGGTATCACGTCTAGGTTGTCCCTTGAAATGACTTCCATATGCATGTGTTTATTGTTCTGTAGGCGTTCTGTAGGCGAGGTAAGGCCGATCAACTGAAGTTGACATGTACTTTGTGTGATGGACAGTCTAGAAATATGGGTTTACCTGGTCTTCAACCGTAAGAGCACAGACCGTGACAAAATACAGTAGTGTCTCTGTGAATTCGATTGGAAGAATTATGAGAATGACACGACGGTTTTCAGAACGCTCAAATCTATACATATATATAAAGCGCAAACGTCTGTGTGTGTGTCTGTCTGTGTGTATGTCCGGTTTGGATTCCTGGCAACGCTTGGTATGGGCAACCTGCCAACACACAATCTAAGCTTAGGTGAACTAAGCTTATGTGAGGCGCGAAGCGCCGAACACCTGCAGTGGTTTTCCCCCGACTACGTCGGGGGAAAACCGCTGGTAGAAAATATTAGCTGATTATACTAGGACGACTACTTTCATATTTTAGGAGGAATTTTTCAGTGTATTTACGCCTTACGTATACCAGGATTCACCCCTCCCTCCTCAAAATAACCTGATACGAAATGGATAGAGATTGGGTGCGAGCATATAGTTAGTGTAATAAATAATTAAGATATATATCGAAGCAATAAATGATGAGCGAAACAGCATTCGCATAGACACCCAATTAAACATTACCTTAATATGGTTCAATGGATTTTCGAACGACTGGAGATATAACAAACTGCAATTGTGTCTGCATTTTCGGGGATTCTCTCATCTAATGTCGCAACAATATGATCTCCGAAGAGACTGAATCTATTCGACAGACCGGCCATAGTGAATAAAGAAGCAAATAAAATCTGAAAAGTAAGCTACGGAAGACGTTTTAACACATCCACAACGCAATTGTAATAACAAACGAACCGTCAACAGAGAATATAACACCGCGAGTCTCTTGTTGGAGCGTCTCTCGAAATGAGCTGGGAATACAGCGGAATAAAGTCTTTCAAATGATATTATCATGATAACATAATGTGCCGAAACTATTGCACAAATTCCCAGTCCCCTGTAAGGACAGCAATGTATTTTTGTTTCAAATACCTGGAGAATAAAACATTTCGAAAGTTGACGACGAAACATTCGAATCTTAGTCTGGAGAGTAATTTGAATATGATAAACGGATCACGACATGGCACCGAATTAGTTCGAAGAGGTAAACCAGCGCAAAATCGGTGGCAATGAACAAACTCAGAGCGTAGTAGAAGTGGAATACGATTTTAGTGTTATCATGAACGAGGAATCGTGCTCCCTGAAAACTTGATGTTAAAAAATCTCCTACCAAAACAAAAAATATATATTTCGCACGTGCTTGTTCCATTGATAAAAGACTCCACACGCTCCCAAAATACAAAACGCGCATTTAGCTGCGATTATGAAGTGATATTTGGTATCTGATGAGAGATCTCGTAAAAGCTCGCATTGCTCGGTGGACATGACTCGATATACCGCTTTTGCCACATACAAACGAGAATAATTTCCCGGGAAAAGATAGCGTCCGATTGTTTTCCTCAACAGACTTGCTATAATCCCAGAACGGCAGAATATTATTTGCCCTGAAGGATACATAGATGGATACGAAGACGGAAAACAAGAATATTTCGATTAAGAGTAAACTGCATTTTTTTTCATAAAGAATTCACTGTATCAACGATTGATTATAAGAATTTTGAATCATGCTCGTATTTTTGTTTCAAATACCTGGAGAATAAAACATTTCGAAAGTTGACGACGAAACATTCGAATCTTAGTCTGGAGAGTAATTTGAATATGATAAACGGATCACGACATGGCACCGAATTAGTTCGAAGAGGTAAACCAGCGCAAAATCGGTGGCAAAGAACAAACTCAGAGCGTAGTAGAAGTGGAATACGATTTTAGTGTTATCATGAACGAGGAATCGTGCTCCCTGAAAACTTGATGTTAAAAAATCTCCTACCAAAACAAAAAATATATATTTCGCACGTGCTTGTTCCATTGATAAAAGACTCCACACGCTCCCAAAATACAAAACGCGCATTTAGCTGCGATTATGAAGTGATATTTGGTATCTGATGAGAGATCTCGTAAAAGCTCGCATTGCTCGGTGGACATGACTCGACATACCGCTTTTGCCACATACAAACGAGAATAATTTCCCGGGAAAAGATAGCGTCCGATTGTTTTCCTCAACAGACTTGCTATAATCCCAGAACGGCAGAATATTATTTGCCCTGAAGGATACATAGATGGATACGAAGACGGAAAACAAGAATATTTCGATTAAGAGTAAACTGCATTTTTTTTCATAAAGAATTCACTGTATCAACGATTGATTATAAGAATTTTGAATCATGCTCGTATTTTTGTTTCAAATACCTGGAGAATAAAACATTTCGAAAGTTGACGACGAAACATTCGAATCTTAGTCTGGAGAGTAATTTGAATATGATAAACGGATCACGACATGGCACCGAATTAGTTCGAAGAGGTAAACCAGCGCAAAATCGGTGGCAATGAACAAACTCAGAGCGTAGTAGAAGTGGAATACGATTTTAGTGTTATCATGAACGAGGAATCGTGCTCCCTGAAAACTTGATGTTAAAAAATCTCCTACCAAAACAAAAAATATATATTTCGCACGTGCTTGTTCCATTGATAAAAGACTCCACACGCTCCCAAAATACAAAACGCGCATTTAGCTGCGATTATGAAGTGATATTTGGTATCTGATGAGAGATCTCGTAAAAGCTCGCATTGCTCGGTGGACATGACTCGATATACCGCTTTTGCCACATACAAACGAGAATAATTCCCTGGGAAAAGATAGCGTCCGATTGTTTGCCTCAACAGACTTGCTATAATCCCAGAACGGCAAAATATTATTTGCCCTGAAGGATACATAGATGGATACGAAGACGGAAAACAAGAATATTTCGATTAAGAGTAAACTGCAATTTTTTTTCATAAAGAATTCACTGTATCAACGATTGATTATAAGAATTTTGAATCATGCTCGTGTGACTGAACGAGTCTAAACGATTGCAACTTTTCGACTGTGCATTGAGATCCCCTCTCGCAAAGTCACCCTCCAGTTCTCGCTCCTCTTCCTCCTCGCCAAACCCGTCGCGCCTAGCGTGCACCGTCTTCTCGTCAGACAATGATGTGCGGCGAATCGCGACTGCGCAATTCCTCCCCTCATTTGATCAAGTATTGCACAATCGCAAAGGGACCACCCCATCTCGTTATTTTTTAGTACTTTAATCAGTGCGAAGAAGTCCAAAAAGAATCGTTCAAAATGAATGCACAAGTTATGCAAATATTATTAAATTTATCGATCTTTATCGCCAAGCGTTAGTCAAATTAGCGATATGGTCAATATCGCGATCGGAATTCGTCACATCGGCTTGAACTCTGAATGTATCATGAACAAAACACACCATATTTTTTCTAGTTCATGCCTTCTCGCTACGCGCAGTTCAATAATAATGACGAGAATGAGCGGTGAGAATATGGGAAGTGTTAGTAATTCGAGGTATAGAGCGCGTTGCATAGGCATTTTATCATCGACGAACTAAAAGCAGATTTAGTGTGTCCACTAGGCTGATATGTACGTACCTTATCTTGGATGATAAAGGCGAAAGTAGCTGCAAAATACATAATCGTTTCTGTGATTTCGAGAGGAAGAATGATCAGAAGCACACGACGATTTTCTGATCGCTGAAAACTTGTGTGCACGATATATTTGGTATTCTCATGTTTATGACATGCTTCTCTGTTTCCTCTCACTATAGAATTTTTGTAAATACAAAAAAACTGAACATCTTTGAGAGACCGTCTCAAAGCAATGCGCTCACAGATGCTCACCTGATATGCAACCGAAAGGGAGGGATTGACGGCTGAAGGAGTTCTCAACAAATTGAGATATATATCGCAGCAGTAAACGAATAACGAGCAAGAATTGGCAATCACACCGGCGACTATATTCACCTGAATCTCGGAATTGGCAAAGAATCTGGAGAAAAAGCAAATTGTAAATGCCTCTGAATTAGCGTCGATTTTCTCTTCTATTGTCATAACTGTAATAGTTCCGAAGAGGCTGAATTTATTGGAGAGACCAGACATAGTGAGGAACGAAAACCCGATAATCTAAATATTAAAGAATCAATTTACAGCTCATAAATCGAATGGGTACAGCAGACAACGTAATACGAACACACCGTGCAAATCGATAGAAAATAGGCTAGCTTCTTGCTCGAGTTTTTCTCGAAATGAGCGGGAAATACCGTAGAGTACAGTCTTTCGAATGATATTATCATGATAACGTAATGTGCGGACACTATTGTGCAGACTGCAAACCCTCTGACAAAATATACATTATTAGGTTACACTTTCCCACACAAACTTCGAAAGCAGCACCGTTCGGAAATATATTACAAAGCAATCGTGCCGTACTCTGTGAGATCTTGATAATTGAATGAAACGAGCACATAAAACCGGACCGAATGAACGTTTTGTGTAGTGTGTGCCCTCGTAGCTTGTCATGATAGTTCTCAATCATAAACCATAAGGAGCCGAACAGTTGTGCACTTGACCTGATCGTTTAATATTTCTGAGAATTATAAGCAAACATCGAAAAATTGAACAGTTTTTTTTTGATTTTTAATAAATGACGT
This sequence comes from Pristionchus entomophagus, assembly GCA_036245825.1. Classification (NCBI taxonomy): domain Eukaryota; kingdom Metazoa; phylum Nematoda; class Chromadorea; order Rhabditida; family Neodiplogasteridae; genus Pristionchus; species Pristionchus entomophagus. The sequence goes on along the minus strand of BTSX01000004.1, from coordinate 17,084,710 downwards.
TCAGATAATCGTTTCTGCTTCGGTAACAGCCGCGTCCACTCAGTTGCGCTTCCGCAAGCAAGGAATCAGTGCCCGATAAGGTGGAATCAGAGCAAAGTTGATCATCGGTGAGGCTATTGGGAATATGCAGAACATCTGAACCAAAAATCGCATCGTAGTCTTTACTCTCCACACCATCCTTACCACCATTATTGATCTCTCTGAGAATTCGCTGCTCCAAATTTGATTCAGATCACACAACCAGATTGCAACAGCTATCACCACTCCGAATGGCAGAATCATTTGGTATGTCAGTGCCTTGACAAGAACTTTTATTAATATATTCATTTAAACTACCCCATTAACTTAATTAAAATTTTTAAAAAAGTTTTAAATCGTAAAAAAAACACATCATAAACGTCACCCTTGCAATAAATTCATGGTGCTGCTTATCGATATTCTTCTGAAATAAATGTTCTGAATGACAAAAACATAAATTGGCTATGTCCTAGCACATGCTAAGAGGATATGATTACCACATGGACTACTTTTGGCATTTGAGAGACGTACTGCTTTTGATATTTGCGCGATGAGCTTTCTTCTCATGAAGAAGATTAGACTGATCACAACAGGCGATATAACGCACGAAACTGCGATAATGATGAGAGTTCTAGTACTGAAGACATCGTAATCTGGAATGATTCAAATTATGCCTATGTTCCATAGTCTCGAATGAGGATCGCATCACAGCATTCAAAAAGGTATTTTTGTATTCGTACGTGCGACGGAATAATCATCCAGGTGGTACTGTCTTATCAACAAATCAGAAGCGTCCGTTTCTTCAAGGTAGAATCCGACCTGAGAGGGTTGCTATGTGCACCAAAACAAAGAACAACACATATTTTTCATATCTGCTTTTTACATTTAAATCGTTTCTAAGTTAACACTCGTGGTTGCCGAGCAGGCTCAAACCGATTATGATTTCGAAGCACTCCAAACTCACGATCAACGGCACTATCAGAATCAGCGGCAGCGTGCAAATCAACCATATCCGGGAGCGCGATAAACGGGTGGGAGCGGAGTGGCGAAGAATGTGAAAACGATAGGCGAATGAGAGGAGAAGAACGATTGAGGAGTGCAGCACCATGTTCGTGTACAGGGCTAAATGCGATTGTTTGTCCTAAAGATTCATGATTACCACGTAGAATAATTCTGGATTTTTGATATATTTTAGATTCATCGAACATGGTCTGTACAACGAGTTTGCAACCTATGACAATAACGCGTAAATTTCAATTTGGCCGTAGAGTTCGAAAATAAAGTCTAGAAAGCCTTTCTTCAGAACCCCATTCCAGGTTTCGCATTTTACCCAACGAGGGGGAAAGTAGGATCTCGTGATCCGCGTTTCGCAGACTCACAATATTATAGTAATTCAAAAAGAGCTGGAAGATATAATACTTTTTCTAGTTGGGAGTGAAGAGCTAGCTCTTCCGTGAAAAATGTTGTGCTCCTTGAAAAAGAAAAGTGGTCACCCCGAAAAATTATTGTTCGCCACTGACCAAGTAGATGATTTTATTGAATTCCTCATGCAATTTCATTCCTGAACACGTATTTTGTTTAGTAAATCGCCCGCTGGGAAAGGACTTTTTCTGGTCGATAACGTCGTCGACTTTGATGAAAAAAATTTTAAAATTTTTTTCTTTCGCATTTTTCTGTGCCCTGGTATTAATATTTGGTTTACACGAGTTCACGAGCACCAGAATGACCAATAGTCTATAGGGCTAAAGTATTGCCATAGGTTGCGAAATCGTTCACGGTCCAATCTCGAAAATCTTGAAAATCGCGTGTTAAAGGCGTAACAGCAATGCCCAAAGCCGTTGCCTGTTAAATTTTTTTTTTACTGATTTTCAAACCCGGTAAGCTAGACAGTTTCGCTTAGCGACACTAATTTGTGACAGAGTAGGCAATCAGAAACATACAGAAGCATATCCGACAGAAACTATCGCCGATGATGGAACAGGGACCTAGGAAAACGAAAATGGATTTGTGTTCATCGAAGTTTTCAATGATCCTGGAATGAATTGGGTGTATATTATTCAAAATTTATGATCTACGATGGCGCTAACCTGACAGTGGCAAGAGCACTTGCACATGCTGTAGTCAGGTCAATGATCGCATTATTGAGCAGAAAGACAGAGTAAGTTTTGAGCGTTTTTGGAGTTCTGTCAAAGAATCATTGTTGTCAAAACTAATTTTACGAATAAACCTGAGAATAATAACAATTATGAACAGGAGATTGATGGCAATGGCCGGAATGGCTAGCGTCCAAACAATCGAGAGATTGAAACGATCATTGATTGTGTACATTTCTCCCAAGATTCACTATACGAAAGCTAGTGAAAACGTTGCCATAATTATACGGTTGAGCTCACAAAACAACACATGCGAAAGGTCTTACCCATTAGCAGTCAGTCCCGTACTTCATTAGCGAAAGATGAGCACTTCGGTGACAGTGCTCATTTAGTGGCTATGTTCACGCTAAAAATCTATTTAGCCGATCACAGTGTTCTCTGCAATAGAGGAGATGGAGCAACAATAAATGACATCACCAAAATAATAAAATTACAGGAATAATTAACTTCTTATCGTCCTTCCAATTCAGAGGCTTTCCTCTAAGTGTGTCGTATGTAGATTTTTTTTATTAAGTGCGAGTAACTCCGATACACTCCGGAATATTGTGCTTAGAGAGCAGTACTGTTCGAAAGTTGATTACGAAAAAAAAATCGCTTCTCAGCCTACAAAATCGTATTTACACAACACTGTGCAGATCGTCTACCGAATGAGTTCGAAGAGATAAAGAAGCGTGCAAATTATAGAAGAAAACAAACAGAGAGCGAATTAATAATTGAAAACAATTTTTGTGTTTGCATGAACTAAGAACCGGACTCCCTGAAAACAGGCTGTTGTTTTAAAATTAGGCAAACAAGTTGGAACAGACATGCTACCGCCATTGATAGGACACTCCGCAGGCTCCCGAAAAGCATAAAGTACATTTCAGAGCGATTAGGGCTTGATATTTTATGTTGATAGAGAGATCTCGGAGCAACTCACATTGCTCAACCGACATCAATAGGTTTATGACAGTTAACAGCTGTCACTATTCGTGTAATGAATAATGCTTGGCTGTTTTTCATTCACAGAAAGAGAGAGACTCGGAGACAAAAGTCACACTTCCGTTGGATAATTCACTTTACAATTTATGGCTTGACTTACGTGCATGTCTGCAATAGGCAAATGTGTAAGGCAAATACCTCACTCACATTTTCCTTCCACGTTTCATATATCGATGTCATACAATACCGTTTATTTTTGAGATAATTATGATTCAACATGAAATAGTGCAAAACTGCCAGCGGGCACGGAATTTCGCCTCTTCAACGGCGGAATTTCACAATTCTGAAAAGTCTCTAGGCGGGCACTTGTATACGCTCTATCGAATGCGCTATAGTACGTCTCTCTACGACTGCTGCGACCCTAACTCGAAAATCCGGAACGCCACGAAACCGACAAAATAGGCGGTCAGCCTGACCTACTTCCGGTTGTGATAGAGACTTGAAATTTCGGATTTGGCACCTTCTAGGTTCCCGACTAAGATCCACAAACGCTCTATACTTGAATTTGAGTTTGACCTGTAGTCAATACCTAGGGTATGTCAGGATACTCTCTGCCATTAGATTTTCCCAAGCCTGAGCCAAAATTGTAGCGCCGCGTAGCGCCGGAGCTAAAAAACGAAAATCGCAACGCTGATATCATAATTTGATCTTGTCGAGAGGAGGATCCGTTTCCGTCGCACTTGCTAGAAATAAACTTGACATTTCAGGGAAAATTGCATGCTGGACCTCACATGGGACGGAACCGCACCCACATTCCTCGACAATATCAAATTACATTCTGGCGATACTGAAACTCACATCAGCCGCGGGGAATTGACATTTTGCCGTTTGAAGCACCCATTACCGGAGAAGGTTGCGAGCAACTCTATCGTAAATTGTATTACAATTGCTGATCGTCTGAAATCAAAATCTGCGTTTATTATGGCTAACTCTGCTCATTTCGAGCGCTCTCCCCTCGATCAGAAAACAACTACCAATATAAGAAGAGCCCTGTTTAAAAAAAATTTCCATTTAACTGTCTCTGCTTACTCATCTCAGCAGAATGGTCTCATAATCCTGCCTCTGATGGTGGAATCAAAGATAACGAGGAGAACTGGCACGCAGAGTGAGCGGAGATCGTGGCCGATCGGGAAGGCTGGAGCGCCGACCTGCAACCATTTTATTTTGTTTATTCTACAAATTGTTGACTAGATTTATGAAAACATTACATCAAGCTTATACGTCAATCATACATAACCACCTGCACCTACCTTCACCATCTTAATGGCGTTCAGGAAGTCATTGAGGTCGAACAGGAGGTAGCCGGCGACCTGAAAGAACATGGATCTCTTTTTTTGTAAATGGAACGTACGTTGAACAGGAGGAAGATGGCGTCGCAGATTTGCATGGCAAATGCGATTTTGGTCAGTCGGAATTCCTTGCTGTCTACATCCGGATGAGCCCCTCCAAAGACCACGTGGAAGCCTGCAAACATCTATATATGATGGTCTTTCACTGATCAATCATGTATATTTTTTGCTAACCAATACCGCCAACGTTTTTTCCGTAGCTTTGCAAATGTATCACCTGGTAATAATAATAAACATTATATTTTGATCCGAGAAACATTATTTTTCTTATCGCGGTGTCTAGCTTTAGGATCGACAGGGAAAGGTAGTAGTAGGTGGTTGTTTTGTTTTACTGTGCAATTATTCCTGGTTTAATCACCAGTTAATAAGTGTGACCCAACTCTTTGCTCTGCCGTTCCTACACTGTAGTATTTGAATGAATCATGACCGGCCATGGCCTATTTTCGAAAGGGCATTCATTCTATTCTCTTGCTTCCGTCACGTGTTGTGACTATTCTCCCCTGTCTCTAATAAATATTATTATTTATAAATCCCGATGTACTCCCATACATATCAATAATATATGGAAAGCCGGTGATCAGATAAACTGTAGCTGACCGACCGATCAGTATGTATGTGCACATGGACAAGGCGTAGAGAGCAGCAGACCAGGAGAGAGTGACTGCGGCCTCATTCAGCTGCAATATAAGATGTATTGGCATAACGATGACCATTAAATAAATATATTAAGAGACGGTCCGCGGTATTTTGGACAGGGTCCATGGATGGCAAAATAATCGATATTCCCCATATTTTTTTCTTGAAGTAAGGGTCCCGAGTACTTATCGCAGGAACATCTAACTAAGGTCTCAGATCGATTTTGATTGAGAAAAATATTTCCCCAATATTCGGGGTCGAAAATAAAAGTTTTTCCTAGACATACCCCGTATAGATTTTCTGACATATTTTTACTTGTAGACACTGAATTTCTATGTTAGAACTCATAAGATTGCAAAAGAAAAAAGTTAGGCCCGAAAAAAAAAATTCAAATTGAGACATTTTTTGTCATAACTAATTTCAAAAAACTAAGAATTTGGGTGATTAGCATTTTTGTGTTGTGCATTCCGTAGGGAATCTTTGGTAATTTTTGTAGAATTTTAAAAATGCGGATATGTCTTTAGATTTGGGCTGAAACAATATCTGAAGTATCGATTTGAGGCCGTTCGCCTTATTTTTGAGCAAGGGTTGGTACAGCTCAAAAAGGTCGATTTTCTGAAACTGTGTGTTTTAGGGTTATCGAGGGTGCTGAAGAGGATGAGCAAATTCATTTTCCCCACAGACCCCTCGTTGGCTCCAGATGGCGTCACGTCGAAATCACATTTTCACGTGCTAATCAGCTCTCGAGAGTGCTAATTTTAGGTGAAAATGTTTCCTGGGGTTGAATTGCATGGAGAACGCGCCTGTCTAGTTCAATTTTCATGATTTTCAAAAATAATTTTTAAAATATCAAGTATTCGTAGAAAAGTGGCCTTAGCAAAGTACACCACGCGATCGGGCGTGCCGAGAGGATTCGATTCCTATTATTTCATCCAAATTAACCATGCGACCGATGAGAAATGCAATTTAAAGTGTATCGAGATTGTCAGTAAATGAGCAAGAGTCTCCCCCTTTTCTCGCTTCCTTGACCCTGCGCGACGAGAGAGCGTGGGGAATGGAGAGAGCGAACGATGGAAGAGGGGAGGGAAGGGGCAGAGGAGCCTCATTAGAAGAGTTTTCGACTCACTTTAAAGTGTATTTCTCATCTGTCGCATGGTTAATTTGGATGAAATTATAGGAATCGAACCCTCTCGTCACGCCCGATCGCGTGGTGTACTTTGCTAAGACCACTTTTGACTCTACGAGAACTTGATATTTTAAAAAATAATTTTGAAAATCTTGAAAAATGAAATAGACAGGCGTGTTCTCCATGCAATTCTACCCCAGGAAACATTTTCACCTAAAATTAGCACTCTCGAGAGCTGAGTAGCACGCGAAAATGTGATTTCGACGTGACGCCATCTGGAGCCAACGAGGGGTCTGTGGGCAAAATGAATATGCTCATCGTCTTCACCACCCTCGATAACCCTAAAACACACAGTTTCAGAAAATCGACCTTTTTGAGCTGTGCCAACCCTTGCTCGAAAATAAGGCGAACGGCCTCATATCAATACCTCAGATATTATTTCAGCCCAAATCTAAAGACATATCCGCATTTTAAAAATTTTACAAAAATTACCAAAGATTCCCTACGGAATGCACAACACAAAAATGCTAATCACCCAAATTCTTAGTTTTTTGAAATTAGTTATGACAAAAAATGTCTCAATTCGAATTTTTTTTATAAAAAAATTTTTTCGGGCCTATCTTTTTTCTTTTGCAATCTTATGAGTTCTAACATAGAAATTCGGTGTCTGCAAGTAAAAATACAAAAAAAATAGAATTCCTTGAAAATAAGGCGAACGGCCTCATATGAGACCGTTTGCGATAGAATCAACAATGTTCGATAGGGAGGGGTCTGGAACAGGCCAAAAATCGGATATGCTCAAAATTCGGTTCTAGGGGTAACTTTTGATTCTGAATCGACTGACGTTTTCAGTTTTTTGATCTGAGCATTCTTAATCCCGGTACGACCCGACGACGATTTGGCCAAAATCTTATTCTGCGATAAAAACTGCCCCGGAAAGGGTCGAAATGGCCAATATTCTCGCGTACCCGATCAGAATTTGATGCTCTTTCGAATGAACTTTTGGCCTAGATTCTTTCTTTTTTCGTTTTCGAGAAAATGCAACTTTTCGACTCCTTAACTAGAGCGGGTAAATGAATATACTATTCGAACCGCTTTGTGACGTAGATTCGAATGGTATATACATGTCTAGGGTTTAACGGTAAGCAAATATGACTTTTTGCACTTTTTAGACTTAAAACTGGCTTTTTGTCGTTATATGATGGTGATATGAGTGATATGATGGTTTATAAAAGTCTAAAAACACATTTTAGAAGTAAAAAGATGGTTTTGATAGTTTTCGAGACAAAATTTTTTTTGCAAAAGATCATGCATCGGTGGGGAGTCGAACCTGAGGTTCATGTTTCGTGAGAAATCATTCCCAATTTGACCGTTAGTTCTGAAAATGTGTTTTTGCACTATTGTGTATGATCACATCACTTATTTTTCGACAAAAAAACAAGTTTTAAACTTAAAAATGGTCAAAAGTCATGTTTGCTTACCTTTTAACCCCAGACATGTATATACCTTTAGAATCTACATCACGAGGCGGTTCGAATAGTATATTCCACTACTCGCTCTAGTTAAGTTTTTAGTAGATCGCTCTAGTCAAAAAGTTGCATTTTTTCTTTCTCGGCCAAAAATTCATTCGAAAGAGCATCAAATTCTGGTCGGCCATTTCGACCATTTCCGGGGCAGTTTTTATCGCAGAATAAGATTTTGGCCAAATCGACGCCGGGTCGTACCGGGATTCAGAAGGCTCAGATCGAAAAACTGAAAACGTCAGTCGATTCAGAATCAAAAGTTACCCTTAGGACCGATTTTTGAGCATATCCGATTTTTGGCCTTTTCCCTGCACTTGTTGACCATATCGCAAACGGCCTCATATGATCAGGCTCATTCAGGCCCAAAATATTTTTCATCATAGAATCACCTGACTAGTAGATTTTCTGGCGTAGTTTAACGCGTAGGAACCGATTTTCAATACTAGAGCTCATGCAAATGCGAAACAAAAAAGTTCTGATCGAAAAACCATATGATGCATAGAGAAAATTGAGACCAAGTATGATATTTAAATCCCAAATGATAATGAATTTTCATGCTGGACTCTCAGAAAGGATTCGGTTTCTACGCGTTAAACTACGCCAGAAAATCTTCTAGTCTGGTGGTTCTATGATGAAAAATATTTTGGGCCTGAAATGAGCCTGAAATGAAATGAAAATCGATACCTCATATATTGTTTCAGCCCAAATCTAAAGACATATCCGCATTTTTAAAATTCTACAAAAATTACCAAAGATTCCCTACGGAATGCACTACACAAAAATGCTAATCACCCAAATATTTATTTTTTTGAAATTAGTTATGACAAAAAATGTCTCAATTTGAACGCCAAAAAACGTTTTTTCCGGCTAAACTTTTTTCTTTTGCAATCTTATGAGTTCTAACATAGAGATTCGGTGTCTACAAGTAAAAGAAGTACGTCAGAAAATCTATACGGGGTATGTCTAGGAAAAAGTTTTAATTTCGTCCCCGAAAATTGGGTAAACATTTTTCTCAACCAAAATCAATCTGAGACCTTAGTTAGATGTGCCTGCGATGAGTACTCGGGACCCTTACTTCGCGAAAAAACATGGGGAATATCGATTATTTGGCCATCCGTGAGTCACTTTACAAATGTACCGAAATATAGTGCTGTCTCTTAAATTTAGAGTGAGAGAGTTGGCACAAACCCATTCTTTATAGAAAATATCGGGCATCATGAAGAAGAAGTGCGTGCCGTTGTCCATATCGATCTTCAGGTACTGAAAAGTGTTTCTCTGACTAAGATTCCAAGTGTCCATGTGTTATTAGAGATCAGAGTTGGCGTAGAGACACTATTCGTAACTCTCGGAGAATGGAAGCAGACTCACCTCCGCCTCTCTGTCCCACATGTACCAATTGCAGGCAAATCCTCCGACGATGCACAGAACCACGGTGAGCACGAAGGAGCGCATAGACCATTTCTGAGAGATATTGCATAAATCACTGCATCCATGTCCTGTTTCAGAATATCCGTCGAGAGCTAAGATCGACAGTGAAGGATCGAATGCAATGATGGATACAAGCAAATAATGTTCACCACGTTGTTGTAGATGATAGCGGAGAACCGGTTGAGGGCGAGAGCTGTAGTACTTAATTCGCGCATGCAACAGAGCGTCCATGTGTCTCTGCAGCGTCATCGTTATTCATTTGGATCTAGCATACAAAACAGAAGGACGACTAACGCGTAGATGAAAGTCATCATATTCATGTCATCGTCGCCGAATGCCTGAATGAGTTCGATCGAGCTACTTTGTGCCTTATTCTCATCCTATAAATGTTGCCCAACTGGAGAGAAACTCTTCCCTGATCTTCACGACATAAAGTAGAGAGCAACAAACATTGAAGAAGTGGTTGAATGGTGCATAGAGCGTGAGACGGAACGAGAAGAGCATCACGAGGTACGTGAGAATGTCCTATAAATTAATAGATGGTAGAACACACATATTTTTGATTCGATTTCCCCCATATATAACAATGCGTAATCAAGCGACAATTGTCAAATTTGAGTTATCCCCACCAGAATCCCGATGAATGCGATGAAGGAGTAGAAGCTGGATTCAAGAGTTCCTGATATTTGACTACATCAGAAATACATCGGTTGATAGATTGTGCAAAAATGCATACTCCAAAAGCAACCCAAAATGCTTACTTGATAAAGTGCGAAGACACGCTATGATGGCGAGAATGTAGAGTAGAAGGAGTGGAATCTCTATGGAGAGATGAGCAAACAGCTTCCAGGTAGGCTCGGCCAAAGCCATTGTGGAATGCCCGCTAAAATGTGATTTTTGAGAACTTCACTTGATTTTATTATTGAATTCACAATGCAAAAACAGGTGAACGGCGTCAATGGATCTGATAGTAACGACAATGAACGACATAACGAGAAAGAATGAGTGGCCCGAGTCCTTCCAGCTGTCACTGACTTCGTTATAATATGAGTGGAAAGGACATGCGATGCCTGTTATACCACAACTCCCATTAGCTATCATATATTGTAAAGGTGAATTGCTGTGCATGAATCATAATGTGGTTTACAAAACAAAATGTGTTAGCATGGATGACTAGGGGCAAAAATGATGAATGATGCATGGGATACAACGCCCAGATATTTATTTTATTCAAATATTTTTTGTTGCCGTTTGAATTAAGATGATTTACGAGAACCACATCTACCTCGAGACTTTCGAGCCTTGGGAAGTGGGAACACGTGTCTCCGGTCGTGCTCACACTTCTCGCTCGGTTCACCTCGAGGAATGGCAGTTCCCTTCATCCAGTCAGTGTGCTTCTAGCTTCTCAGCTGTTTCGAAGAAAGCTTAGTACGATATTTCCGTGCAGTCACACTTCCTACGCTCAATCATGTATCAAGCAGTTATAATCTCACCACATTGGGAGTCGTGAATTAAATGCATCTTGGTAATATTCTTTCGCAGTTTTTTCTTTGTTTCTTAATTCTCCTTTGTTTTTTTGACAGCATACGTTTGCAAACATCATATCACTGGAAGAAAAAAACTAGGAACTACACTGAGGTTTATCCGTACAATGTAATCAGTGCCTATCCAATTTACTTGGGCGGTTGTTATTATTCTTTCCAGGCCTTTCTCAGTGTCTCGAAGTGATTTACATCTCGCTCCGCCTCCGTCACATCAATACGAACTCTGACGCTGTCATGTGTACACGCTCATTGCTTGACCGTACCTTCTGGAAACGCGTAATTCGATGATAATAGCCAGGCAAAGTGGAAATAGAATGGAGAGCGTGAAACATTCCAAGTACAGCAGGCGTTCAATCGGCTTATTAGTATCGATGAACTGGAACGTTCCGATAAACACCATGTTTCACAATTATTGAATTTGCCCTTATTATTGAATGAGTACCTTGTCTTTGAGCATTAGTGCGATGGTAGTGGCGAGTAACAAGTATTGATTGCGTGATCTCAATAGGAAGGATTATGAGAATGACCCGGCGATTCTCTGATAACTGAAGTAGAAATATCAGTACTGATGAAACAATGTTCTAAACCTGATAAGAAATTGATAGAGATGGGTTGGACGCGGTCGGTTTTCTTATGAAATTCAGATAAATATCGGTGCAGTAAACAAATAACGAAAACGCAGTGTACATTATTCCAACAAAGATAAGTTCCTGAGGAAAATGTTTCTATGATTAGACTTATTTGACAACGAACTGAAACACTTTCGAAGTTCTCTGGAATAATTTCTTCTTGAGTGGCAACAATATGAATCCCGAGAAGACTGAAGCCATTTGAGAATCGCCACATAGAGTAGGAGTAAGACATGAGAATCTGAGTTAACGTTGACTATTTCAACAGATTTACTGCAAACAAATCTGACATACCGTCGAAAGCGATAATAAGAACGAGAGTTTCTTGCTCGAGAGCTTCTCAAAATGAGCTGGGAACACGGCGGATCACGAACTGAAACTACAGTATATTGTCATCATTGCTAGCGGATTTCGTTGTAAGACGCAGTGACTTTGACGGTCCTTTAACAAAAACTCATTCATTTATCAAGCAGTAAGTCACTCACTCAATTGAGAGTCGTGGAGGATCTGCATAGCATCAAAACCGTTTGCAAAGCTAGAGTATTGAGGTGTTATGTTCTTATTATTGCGTCAAATTGGGATTGTCTCATAAAAAATAAGGAATCGGGAAAATTATGATTGCGATTGGATTCGATCACATATTATGGTTGGTTATTGCAAACATATCATTTCTAAAGAAACAACTTTCTGTTAAAAATTATGTTAAAAATTATAAAATAAACGGAAATGGGACGCGAGTGTCGATTCGTGTAGTTATTCATGGGGTTCCTTCTCTACTGCATAGTGAGAATGAAAAAAGGAACCGAGCAAGAAAGAAGACAGCGAAATAATGTGGAGTGTTATGTATCTGGATCGATACTGAAGAGCTTGTGTCCTTGTAGTGTGAGGGGAAGTGGAGAGTGACTTAACTTAGACGTTTATCGGGCGAGGGAGGCAATAGAACAACGGTGGGAGATGCCCGGTAGAAGAGCGCAGGGGCGACGACTACTCGGATCGGGGTCGAGAAAAAGACTACCTCATGACTAGACGAGGGAGCGAGAGTCGACTGAGAGTCTCCAAGTCAAACAGTATAGCGAAACTGAGTATCAATCAGGGAAATAGCGTGGCGCGAGAAACGGTGTTCAAAGGACGCCACGGGGCAGGTTGACGATAATCACTACAGTATGTCCGTTGGGTCAGACTTATTACTGGGATATTCAAAGTAGCCTCTTTGAATCTCAATAAGGGGTAATTGACATAATGCGTGTATTAACTAATATGGAATATAGTTACTATACAACATGGAGGAATGAGAGACGAAGAGAAAAAGACAAGAAAAGAGAGAGCGTTGAAAATGACGAGACGGGCAGATAACGAGGGTGACCCTTCTCTCTCATTCACTCATCACTAGCTGAGCTGGCACTCTTTCTTCTCTTTTTTCTTTCGTCCCATTCAGTACACCCACCCAAGTACTGTCAACCTACAACATTTAAACATGTTTCCTTTTTTATTCTCGTGCTCACTTTTTTCGTTCCTTTTGGATGTATTCTCCAATATGTTTTCAGCACGACGGTTTTATTCGCGATTCCGCTTTATCTTACACTGTTGGTTTGACGGAATCTAAAAAGTGCTATGATATTGTTCTAATCTTTGCAGCTACATACATCAGCTCATACCGAGGTATACTCGAACTTGTACCGGTATTGGTTTTCGCCTTCTATTGGTTACTTCCTCACTCCGCGAATCTCAGAAGTTGTATTTCTGACAACGCTGGTTAGTCTTCTGTTTGTGGTATTATTCACATAACATTATTTTACAACTTTACATAATCGATCTCTCAGGGTGATACCAATACTGAAATGGAGATTGATAATTCTATAACGGCTATTCGGAATACTACGGATTCGATCGAAACGATTGTTACTTCCTGTTTGGACGAGTGGATTTCAAAAATCGGCATCGACGGTACAATACAATGTATATCGTAGAAATACAATTTAATTGCAGGTGCAATCCGAACGAGTGCGAAGAGGCGATGTATCGAATCACGGACAAATTATTCACTGTCGTGAGGCCCTTCCATGTTTATTATCGCTATTTTCTTTTATTATTTATTATCGCAATTTATCGCGTTTTTATTAACGATTTTATTATCGCAAATTATTATCTATTTTTATTACCGTTTTTTTTATCGCAAATTTATTATCGCAACGATAAGATTCCAATAAAGTAGAATGGAGAAGTCACTTAGGCTATCACGAAGCTATCACTGTAGCAATCGGATGAATAAATTGTTTGATTTCGATTGCATGTGTCGTGGTCGTCGCCGATAGAAATGCATGAGCATCGTACTGACATTGCTCCCTGTGGAACATACATGATACGGCTCTTGTTATTATTTATTTTGCATTTGAGCGGGGTTATAATTAGTAATTGTTACTTGTGCAGATCGGTATTCTCTAGTGACAATTGCTAGGCTGACTGCAAATAGCATGCGACTGGGAGGAAACGCTAGGTGTTTTGCATGTCGAATCGATGAAAAGAAGAACAATATACACTTCCGCAATATATCGAAGCTTCACCCAGCATTGTTCAGTCATTCATTTTGCACCTTTTTGAAACGACACTAAAGTGAAGATTAATATAAATGTCAATAATTTATCAAAGACATTCATGAGCGCTCACGTATTACAGACAATAGTGCCCAGTGCTTTATAAATATGTGCAATACAACCAGTGCCTATAGAGGTGGTGGCGACTCTTTCCAGGCCCTTCTTAGAGTCTCAAAGTGATCGACGTCTCGTTCTGCCTCTGTTACATTCACTCGGACTCTGAAGTTATTATTTTCAGTGAATTCATTCAGACATGGATCTCTTACCTTCGCGCTACGCGATGTTCAATAACAAATGCGAGGCTGAGCGGAACAAACATGGGAAATGTGAACATTTCACTGAAGAAGAGACGCTCCACTGGCTTGGAAATATCGATGAACTGGAATGATCTGGTGAACTACATTATGAAGCATTTTCGTGCATTTTCTTGTACTGAGTTCCAACCTTGTTTTGGTGCATTAGTGCAATTGTCGTGATGAAACCAACAAGTGCTTGTGTTATCTCGATTGGGAGGATAATGAGTATTACACGGCGATTCTCAGATATCTGAACGAGAAAGATCAAAGAACATCGAAACACATCACACCTGGTAAGATATCGATAAAGATGGGTTGATAACCGTGGACTTTCTTAATACATTTAGATAAATATCAGTCGTGTAAACAAATAGAGAAAAGACACCGAAAATTAACATAACAACCATAAGTTCCTGAAAGATGCAAAGATTTACCAAGTGACCACTTGTTAGAAACGAACACCGCAACTCTCAGCGTTGTTTTCGATAATCTCTTCGAGAGTTGCAACATAATGATCTCCGAAAAGAGTGAAGCCGTTTGAGAATCGCCACAACGAGTAGAACAACGGGATGATCATCTGACGATAGATTTCATTAATATTTCAAACTAATCAACTTTTATACTATATACCGTAGAAAAGGACAAGATGGTGGCCAGTCTCTTATCAGAATTCTTCTCAAAACGAGCAGGAAACAGTGCAGAATAAATTCTCTCGAATGAGATAATTATGATGACATATTGTGCAGCGAGTATTGCCGAAATTGCCATTCCCCTGGTAGTACAGAATGACCAGTTGTGCCAATTGTTTACACACACTTCGAGAGTAGCACTATTCGAAAGTTGACAACGAAACAATCTAAAAGTAGCCTCAAATATGATGAAAAAAAAAATATTATGATGAAAATTGAGAGAATCCATACCGTAAGAGTTCAAACATATAGACTGATGCATAGCATATCGATATGAATAAATTAAGGGCATAGTAGAATTTGAATACAACTTTTGTGTTTTCGTGGGCGAGAAAGCGAACTCCCTAAATATGATGGAAAATGAACCGGTCCCACCCGGAATGCTTCGGAAACTTCGCTTGCCTGTTTTCGCCATTGATATGCAATTCCGTACGTCGCCATGACGCACAGTGCACATTTGATGGCGATTAGAAGTTGATTTGCGAGGTTGGAAGAGAGCTCGCGGAGCAGATCGCATTGATCGGCAGACATTACCGTGTCTGACGCCTTCCGTAACTGGCGGATGGTTGCAACCTCCTGGGAATAAACGGAGCATGACTGACTGTGTTTTCACAACAATTGAGCGGAACGAATTGTTACAAACCGACAAGGAACTGTTCACCAGAGACCAACATAATAACTTTACTTTTTTGACCGGCCAACTCACCTTATTTCTAACATATTCATGTCTTTATTGAATTGTGCAAATGTCAGATTACGGTGGAGAGGAAGATGGACAAAAGGAGTGAGAATGGGAGGAGGAGTGGTGGGGATAATACATTTGTTTAGATCAAAAGCTGTGACTTTCAGTGAAGGTCTGCACTGAACTTTGTAACACAAATCAAAACCGGGAAGTAATTTCGTAGATCAAACTACCAAAGAGATTCCCACTTCTAGCGTTCGGAAGCGTGCCTAATCGTGTCAATTAGATTCCTGGTAGCGGCCATTGAATAAAATACAAAAAATCTTTTCACAGGTCGAGGAGAGATCAAAAATTAATAATACGGTGAAAAATAGTAATAAAACTAATTCGGATATTCAGCAGATCGGATATCGTACAGTACTGAGAGGATCGATGTCTTTACAATGACATATCTATTGAAATGCCGGCTGCTGAGGTACTATACGACTAAGTGGTGAATATAGTTCTACTATTGTACTACATATATTGGGGTGTCCCATAAGTCTTGATATTTTAGCATTTTTAATTTTTTCCTGCGAACTACAGCGCATAATCGTGATCACTTTTTCGTATTTATCGGGGGTACTGCTGGACTAATTAATTCCCTATTCGGCTGGCAAAACTGTTATCTTCTGGTGATGAAATATCCTCAAGTCCGAGTTTTTCAGACCAACATTCGATATTTTCTAGATCAGTTGAAAGTAACGATGAATAGCTAGAATATTGAATGAGTTGCCTACCCATATCCATTGTTCATCGAGTATTGATGTATACAAGAAGAGATTACTTGAATTAGATCTTTCTAGGTTCATCATTTACCGTTAATAATATCTTTCATGTTTGGTTAATCACCTTGTTAGTTTCTTTCCCCCACCCCCTCCCCCTCTTTCTCTATCAATCACCCCCCCCCCCCGACCACCCTTTCCGTATCCCTTCCACCCCAATTCCATCCCCATCACCATTAGTGATCTTTAAAGTCTGGTTCTCGGAGCCATGTCAAGCTGGTATACACCGAGTTCCTCCTCCTCGGAAATCCTCCCACTCTCACCTCCTCTATGAGATAACGACCAGAAGAAGACAAGAAGAGACCAGACTATTAGATCTTTTCTTTATCATCCCACTCCTCCTTTCTCGTTTCCTCTCCCTTCCTCCCATCCTTTGAGAGTCGTTTTTAGAAATATATTATTCAAATGTATCATTATTTCGTTGCGCCCTCGGGCGTAGATAAAATATATGGGAAACTCAGATTGAAAGCAACATAGGAGAGGGTGTTGTAGTGCAAGCTAAAAATTTTAAACAGAAAATATCTCAAGTGGTGAAAAAATTAGGTCAAAAAATTCTATTTCTGACATGCATTGAGGGTTGATTTTAATAAAAATTGTTGTTGTAAATTTATGTATAATTCGATTTGGCTCAAACAGTGATCTTTCTTTGTTTCTTTTCAACCGGCCATCTCCATAGTTTTTCCACACAGCGTCGCTAAGCCAATCTTGTTTGGATTCATACAGACGGAGAAAAAACCTAAGTATCAAGACTTATGGGACACCCCAATAGTGTTAAAGTCATCGTCAAATGCCAATCGTGACTGTTATACTCACCGACATATGTATGGTCTATAGTTCCCGTGCTAGTCATAAAAAATCAAAAACTCGCATCTTCCCACTGCCAGTTGCCAGAAAATTTTTTTCTATGGTTCTCACATCAAATAAACTAGTCAGAAAATAAGACATGTATTTATGTGTAAAATCGCACTAAGCTTCACCCGAGAGCAATTAGGGACAGAGAAATGGAATGGATAGATAATGAAAACGGACCTTCTCTCTCGTCCACTGGCCACTCGCTGAGCTGGCACACTTCTCTATCTTCTTTTCTCCTCTCAATTAGTATACTCACCCTACTATATTGTCACATTATTCAACATTTCTTTCCTTTCATGGTCAATCGCTTCTTTTTCTATGACATATATGCTCCATGACTTTTTTATTGCATCCCTTTTCTTTGCGATTTGGCGTAAGCTTACACTGTCTTCTTGCGTAGTCGGGATATGTGCTATTCATCAAATTTTTGCAGCTGCATATATCAGCTCATTCCGAGGACTCCTCGGCAATGAACTCGCACCAATCAACTAGGCTATAGACATTCAGGAGTCGGATCATTAAATAGACTGATTAACAGTGTCAAGGTTACTGAAAATTATGCATATTATATTATATATTCAGAGCGTATCACAGTTGAATTTGCCCACGATGGTCCTTCCTCATTCCGTGAGTCACAGATGCTGTATTTCAGACAATGCGGGTAAGTTTCCATCTGCTTTGTATTTTTTGAAATTCCGTTAATCAATGAAATATTACCATTGTTACTTTCTCTCAGGAGCATACCATAGCGGAAATGGAGAATGAAGGATAACCGCATGAAGGAAGCGTATGCGAAACTGTGATTGCTACAATCGGATGAATAAATGTTAAAAAAATTGATTTTCGTGATTCGTGCATTGCACAGTTCAATGAATGGGAGATTATCGAACTGGTCTTGCTTTCTGTGAAATATGCATGACAGAAATCGTGAAATTATTTATTCATTTTATATCTGTACTTCCAAACTCGATCATATCGCTAATTTACAAGAAGGGCAGTGAACTCGACATCGGAAACTATCGACCAATTGCTCTCTTGAATCTGGTTATTCGATAACTAAAGCGACGCTGAGCGGAATGAACTCGGGAAACGTGAACATTTCAGTGTACAAGAGACGCTCCACAGGCTTGGAAATATCGATGAACTAGAATGGTTGGTTCACGATTTTTCAACACTCTATGAATGTTTTGTGCGAGCTCACGGAACTGAGTAACAACCTTGTTTTGATTCATGAGTGCAATTGTCGTGACGAAACCGAGAAGTGCATGTGCGATTTCGATTGGAAGGATAATGAGTATCACACGGCGATTTTCTGACAGCTGAAGGAGAAAGATCACATCGCACCTGGTACGTGATCGATAGTGATGGGTTGATAGATGTGTGTTTTCTTATGAAATTGAGATATATATCAGATGTGTAAACGAATAGAGAAAATGCACTGTAAATTACTCCAACAAGAATTAGCTTCTGGAAGATGCAATATTTCGGTCAGAAACTATTCGATAGCAACTTACGCCGCAACTTTCAGCGTTTTCTTCGATAATCTCTTCGAGTGTCGCAACATACAGATCTCCGAAAAGAGTAAAGCCATTTGACAGTCGCCACATCGAGTAGAACCAAGGTATGAGAGTCTGACGATGTGATATGGAAACTATGGAATCGATGAATCAACTACACATATTTTCACTATGAAAACAATTACCGTGGTAAGGGACAAGACAAATGCCAGTCTCTTGTCCGAATGCTTCTCAAAATGGGCAGGAAATAGTGCAGAATAAACTCGCTCGAAGGAGATAATCATTATGACATATTGCGCAGCGATGATAGCCGAAATTCCCATTCCTCTGACCAAAAACCATCACAAGTTGTGGCAATAATGAATACCCACTTGGAGAGTAGTACTGTCCGAAAGTTGACAACGTAACAATCGAATCGTAGCCTTCAAATGTTCTCCATAATGCTAAAAAAAAACGAGACAAAAAAACATACCGTATGAGTTCGAACATATAGAATAATGCATGAAATATTGATATGAACAGATTGAGGGCATAATATAACTGAATACAACTTTGGTGTTGTCGTGGACGAGAAAACGAACTCTCTAATTCAAGATATTAAAATGGAAAGAATATTTACTTCGCTTGAGTGTTGTCTTGTCGTTCGGACAAAACATGTTAATGCAATATGTTTCAGAGTTTATCACATACCTGCTTGCACCATTGATAGGAGATCGCACAAATCGCCATTACACATAGTGAGCACTTTACGGCGATTAGGGCTTGATATGAGAAATTGGAAGAGAGCTCACGGAGCACTTCGCATTGCTCGACTGACATCAACGTGACTGACGCCAATCCATAGCAGGCAGGTGGTTGTAATCTCCTAGGAATAGACGAAGCCTGACCGATTGTTTTTCACGGTGATGGGGGCGGAAAGAATGGCTACAATCTGACAAGAAAATGTTCGACAGAACTTGTATCCATTAGATTGGAAAGAGAAAACATGTGCATTCGATGATATGAAAGAACCATTTAACGAATGGATAGAAATGTGTCTATTAACAAACATCACTTGCATTGGTGTGAATTTCATTTTACGATTGTAAAATGTAGGGGCACATAAGTACTGTAGTACACCATTAAATTGTCATATGTGGCAAATGCATGACAAAAATAAGTTGATTGTTAGACTAAGCGGATAACGCGATCACCCATTCACAATAAATATAGTTTGTTCACATTCATCTGTCTGTATGGCCGGAAGTCGTAAACTCTATTGACGCTTGATTCACTTTCGTGATGATCTGCTGACCGCAAGCACGTCGCAGTCTCGTTATTCCAACAAGTGTGAAAAACTGATTTCTAAATTTCGTTTGTGTAGCACCAAGTGTTACACGAACTCGCTAACCGAAACTCAGTGATAGTAAGGATGAGGACAATAGGGTCGAAGAGGGAATGAGTTGCGCATGCATAGGGACCGGCCAGAGCGACGGAAATGATAGGAAACCCTGAGTTATAAGGATAGTTCTTCAGCTTTAGTAGCGTTCGAAAAATGGAACATTACCTCTTCATTCCGCACACGCACTAAACCTTTCAAGTGCCGAGAAAATGTGCAGAATGGATAGAGAATAACCCGATCTTTACGGGATCTCTGATCAAACTGACCAAATACAGCCATAATCACAGATGTTCCTGCAGGCAAATAGGCAGTGAGTAGCGGCACGAATGACTGAATTTGCACATCAGTAGATACTTCAATAATACCGTAACTTGATAGATGAGTGATCGAAAAAGCTGGTGGTGAAGAAGCATTGCCTTGGCGCTTTTCAATCGCTCTCTGAATAAATGTTCGATTGAAAAATTTAAAAAATTCTACTTGAGGTATCCATTGATTCGAAAACAGCAGTAGACAATGATAGTGTAACTGGTCGCCATACACGAGCCCATAACAAGTGCTCCGCAAAGGTTCCGCCATCGAGGATCTTCGTATGTATTTAGTGTCTGGAATGTAGCCATTATGATGCGACTTGAAGGGTCATTGCGAACCCAGGAAACGGCTTGTGAGTGTTGCTCGGCTGATTCAATATAGTGAGCGACAGGAAGAGGAATGGATCCGTTGAAGATTGGAGTGAGAATACGGAGAGACTCGCTGTCTGGGTGGAAGAACCAGTAAAAGATTGAGAACCTTAGATACATGTTTATTTAAAATCCGTTTCGCTCTTCTTACCAAATAGCGTTGCTCACAGCTGTTGTTACTATGAGAGCAAATAAAAAGAATGAGAAATATCGAAGAAATTGCGGACTAAACCAGTTTGGTTGTTATCCCGACATAGTGAATCTCCCACTGTTTGATTGCAATCGATAGAGAAAATGGAATATGAGGATGGGAAAAGCATGCCCATAGGCACCGAGTATTTTAATGAAGTACAGATGCCCTAGAATAATAGTGTGGGCAATGGCAAAGATCACGCGAGAGAACATTGGTTTCTGTAACAGGCAGTTTTTTGAGAAAAAAAAAGTATTGTCAGATGCCTACCGCCGGGAACGCTTGACGGAGACTAGTGGGGCGCGCGCCTTTATCTACCTCTTGCAAAACATGGTCGATCGTGGGGCTCGAACCGGTGATATAGCGGGCTTCAGTCGCCTTTATCTACCTCTTGCAAAACATCACCTGCGGGCGGGAGTCGAACCTGCCTGCGTCGGCATGCCAGTCAGACACCATGCAATACGTTTGAAAGTGCGTCAAGAAATGTATTGCTCAATTAGTGTTAAAAATGCGTTCGCAGTGACCAGCAAGGATTTTTTTTCGAATTGTACACAACCATTCTTAAACTATCACTATACTGCACCAAAACTTCAATGAAACTGTGTTCCACCGACAAACGAGTTATTTCTCACCATCGAACTTGAGGTTATTCCTTCGCGAAGTTGCTCACTCATTCGATTCATTTCGAAGCTACGGCACTAGGCCTCGCCGAAAGGTCTCGATTTTACAAATCGTTGCTTGATTCATATCTGCAACTCTGTGAATCCGTTATATTCGCATGTTGTTAACGCGCGATTGATTCCCCCTTCCCCTGGGAAACTGCCACCGCTCAGATTGATGGATACAGATAGAACATAACGGGTGCCAATATCATGGAACTCTATTTCATCGATAACAAGTAGGCATACAGCACAAAGGTGATTTATGAGAAAATCAACACGATGCAATGTTCCACGGTCATGCAATTAAAAAAAGGCGCTCACTCGGTTTGAATGTATCGATGAACTAGAATGGTAATATTTTTCACAATTCTCGAAGTATATTATTGAGAGAGAGAAAAAGGAATACCTGGTTTTGGTGCATTAGTGCGATAGTAGTGACGAAATTAAGAATTGCTTGCGTGATCTCGATAGGCAGGATTATGAGTATTATACGGCCATTCTCAGACAGCTGCAATAGGTAGATCACAACGTATTCAAAAATGTGTTAAACCTGATAGGAAATAGATAGAGACGGATTGATCGTAGTCGGTTTTCTAATGAAATTCAGATAAATATCCGTGCAATATACGAACAGCGAAAACGCACTGAAAACCACTCGAACAAAAATTAGTTCCTAAAAAAGCATTTGAAGATAAGCCTTCCACGTCCACGAACCAAAACACTTTCCGCATTCTCCTCAATCATCTCTTCTTGGGTTGCAAGAATCAAAGTTCCAAAAAGAGTGAAACCATTTGAGAGCCGCCACATTGCGTAGAACCATGATATGGAAATATGCATTTGGATATGAAACTAAGTGATTTTGGTTACATATTGCAGCAATAATATTTGCACATTTCAGTTGAAACTACCGTCGAAAGTGATAACAGCGTAGCCAATCTCTTGTCCGAATTCTTCTCAAAATGAGCGGGAAATACTGCGGAAAATGGAGAATTGTTCGAAAGTTGACAACGACACAATCAACTTGAAGTCTGAAATGAATCATTTCGAAATAATATCGCTTAAAAAGTAACCGAATGAGTTCGAAAATATAGGAAAAAGTAAAAGAAACAGAGAAGAATAAATTGAGAGCGTAGTAGAATTTGAAGACAACTTTAGTGTGTTATGGACAAGAAATCTGACTCCCTCTATTCAAGATTGATTTCTTCTCTAGGGTGATTACTCGTCGTTCCGACAAAGCAGCTTTCTGATGTATATTTCTGAGTTTATCACTCACCTGCTCGTGCCAATGATAAGATATCCAACATATTGCCAATATACAAAGTGCGCACTTGACCGCAATTAGGGCTTGATAAGAGAAATTGGAGGATAGCTCACGGAGCACTTCGCATTGCGCGGAAGACATGAACGTGACTGTCGCGAATCCATGGCAAGTGGTGGCAATCTACTGGGAATAAACGCAGCATGACCGATTGTTTTTCACGATTATCCAGCGGAAGTGGCTACAACACGAATAAAGACCGACAAAAGGGTCTCGGAACAGTCAAAGATGTAACGACAAAATATTGAAAACAAATTTAATTGCATTTTCATGACTAGGGTTGTCAGAATGAAGAGAATGAGTGCGAATGAAAAGGCGATTTTACCCTCCCATTCTCCCCTCTTCATTGAAGAGGGCGGGGTCAAGCGACCTCTTCAATGAAGAGCATTAATGGGCTCACAGAAGACAGTTTTGTTAATGAATCTTAATGGTTTCGAGTCCATTTTTTCACTAATCAGTAACTAATATGTTTCTTTATTCCTAACCATGTTCTTCATGGGAAAACGTACAGCTCTTCAATGAAGAGACGCCATCTTCATTGAAGAACTCATCGATCCCTCCCCTCTTCAATGAAGAATGACTCCGATTAGCGCGCCCGTGAGAATGAGAATGTCCTCTTCATTTTCGCTCATCATTCTGGCAGTTATGACTAGGGATGGCAAGTAAAGAGAATTTCGCAAAATGAAAAGAGATTTTTTCGCCCTCCCATTCTACTCTTCATGAAGAATGACTCGGTCGCTTGCGCTCTTCATGAAGAGCGTTTCTCACAAGAATGGCTCTAAATCCAGAACGGACGGATATTTTTGCCTGAAACTTTGACAATGGCTTCAGTAGGTCACTACGCAAGCCCCATATCAATAACGTCTCAGATTACGCAGATCTTCACGGCAAAGCCGGCATAAACGATGATTTTCTTCACCGCTATTCAGTTCCTCCTTTGTTCAAACACTTCCGTGACCTACCCCCGTCTTATTCCTGAGATCTAACACAGGAGTTTCGATATAATGAAGATAGGGCCGTACAACGATTTTGCAACCTATGCTCAAAAATTCACCCTAGAGTCAACTTTGGGCGTAGAGTTCGAAAATCGACCTTAGAAAGCCGTATCTTCAAAGCCTCATTCCGGTCGGACCTACAAAATCAGGTCGGACCTACAAAATCCGAAAGTTATGAAATGGTCAATTTTTGTTCGAACCGTGCAAAATAAACTTTTTCATTCGATTCCCCATGCAATTTCACCCCCGGACGCAATATTTCATCAGTTTTGATTTCGGCCACATGGGTCATTTCGGCGGCCGAAGACCGTAAATTCTGCGTCGGCATGCCAGTCAGACACCATGCCCATTAGGCCAGGGCGGCCTACCGCAGGGAACGCTTGACGGAGACTCTTGCAAAAAACAGCGGGAGTCGAACCTGCCTGCGTCGGCATGCCAGTCAGACACCATGCCCATCAGCATAACTTTTTTCATGGGCTAGTTCTTTCGGGGTTTCATGAGCTCTAGTTAGCAAATTCGCTTGACGGAGGCTAGTGGTTGGGACGCGCGCCTTTCTCTGCCTCTTGCAAAACATCACCTGCGGACGGGAGTCGAGCCTGCATGCGTCGGCATGCCAGTCAGACACCATGTCCATTAGGCCAGGGCGGCCTACCGCAGGGAACGCTTGACGGAGACTCTTGCAAAAAACAGCGGGAGTCGAACCTGCCTGCGTCGGCATGCCAGTCAGACACCATGCCCATCAGCATAACTTTTTTCATGGGCTAGTTCTTTCGGGGTTTCATGAGCTCTAGTTAGCAAATTCGCTTGACGGAGGCTAGTGGTTGGGACGCGCGCCTTTCTCTGCCTCTTGCAAAACATCACCTGCGGACGGGAGTCGAGCCTGCATGCGTCGGCATGCCAGTCAGACACCATGCACATTAGGCCAGGGCGGCCTACCGCAGGGAACGCTTGACGGAGACTCTTGCAAAAAACAGCGGGAGTCGAACCTGCCTGCGTCGGCATGCCAGTCAGACACCATGCCCATCAGCATAACTTTTTTCATGGGCTAGTTCTTTCGGGGTTTCATGAGCTCTAGTTAGCAAATTCGCTTGACGGAGAGAGTGGGCGAATCGAGGAAAGCTTGACGGGGACTAGTGGTTGGGGCGCGCGCGTTTCTCTACCTCTTGCATTTCTCTACCTCCAGTCAGACACCATGCCCATTACCAGTGAGAGAGTGGGCGAATCGAGGAAAGCTAGACGGGGACTAGTGGTTGGGGCGCGCGCCTTTCTCTGCCTCTTGCAAAACATCACCTGCGGGCGGGAGTCGAACCTGCCTGCGTCGGCATGCCAGTCAGACACCATGCCCATTAGTGGGCGAATGGGCATGGTGTCTGACTGGCATGCCGACGCAGGCAGGTTCGACTCCCGCCCGGAGGTGATGCTTTGCAAGAGAATGGGCATGTCCGCCCCTCCTGATGCAGTCACGCACCAAATCGTTTCGGTGGGTCACACGCGGTTGTCATTGTTTTTGTGAATGGTCTCATAGCGACTGGCCCGGATGCCCATTAGGCCAGGGCGGCCTACCGCAGGGAACGCTTGACGGAAACTAGTGGTTTGGGCGCGCGTCTTTCTCTACCTCTTGCAAAACATCACCTGCGGGCGGGGGTCGAGCCTGCCTGCGTCGGCATGCCAGTCAGACACCATGCCCATTGCCTGCGTCGGCATGCCAGTCAGACACCATGCCCAATCTGAATCCTCACGTCACGCCCGATCGATATCACTAGGTTGCTAAGCATTCAAAAAATATTTTGCAAAACATCACCTGCGGGCGGGAGTCGAGCCTGCCTGCGTCGGCATGCCACTCAGACACCATGCCCATTACTGCCACTCAGACACCATGCCCATAATGGGCATGGTGTCTGACTGGCATGCCGACGCAGGCAGGTTCGACTTCCGGCCGCAGGTGATGTTTTGCAAGAGGTCAACTTTGGGACATGGCGGATCTAGAAGGATCTAGATTCTCTCTCTCTAGAAGGATTCTCTCTCTAGAAGGATTCTCTCTCTAGAAGGATTCTGAATTTGTAGGATTTATCATAGCTTAAATTTTTCTCTGACCCTGGATTGGGCTCAAAATATGGGCATGGTGTCTGACTGGCATGCCGACGCAGGCAGGTTCGACTCCCGCCCGCAGGTGATGTTTTGCAAGAGGTAGAGAAACGCGCGCGCCCCAACCACTAGTCTCCGTCAAGCTTTTCTCAATTCGCCCACTCTCTCACTGGTCAGAGAAACGAGAGAAAAAGCCAGTCCACGATAGCTTGAGTCAAGTAATGGGCATGGTGTCTGACTGGCATGCCGACGCAGGGCATGGTGTCTGACTGGCATGCCGACGCAGGCAGGTTCGACTCCCGCCCGCAGGTGATGTTTTGCAAGAGGTAGAGAAACGCGCGCGCCCCAACCACTAGTCTCCGTCAAGCTTTTCTCAATTCGCCCACTCTCTCACTGGTCAGAGAAACGAGAGAAAAAGCCAGTCCACGATAGCTTGAGTCAAGTAATGGGCATGGTGTAATGGGCATCGGATAATGTGGTTTTTCGAGCTAAACTTTTTTCTTTCGTATTTTCATGAGCTCTAGTATCGATATTCGTTTTCCTCATGTGAAAATACGCTAGAAAAACCTATAGTCAAATGTTTACGGTCTTCGGCCGCCGAAATGACCCATGTGGCCGAAATCAAAACTGATGAAATATTGCGTCCGGGGTGAAATTGCATGGGGAATCGAATGAAAAAGTTTATTTTGCACGGTTCGAACAAAAATTTTTCAGGGTGGCCATTTCAAAACTTTCGGTGGAATTAACTTTTTTCCCAGACGAGCTAGCTCTTCACTTCTAATTAGAAAAAAACTGATCTCGTCGAGATCTTTCAGAATTACTATGATTTTGTAGGTCTCCGAAGCGCCGTTCATGAGATATGAAAACCGACAGCTCAGTGTAAAGTGTGCCACAGGGAATGAGGCTTTGAAAATACGGCTTTCTAAGGTCGATTTTCGAACTCTACACCCAAAGTTGACTCTAGAGTGAAATTTTGAGCATAGGTTGCAAAATCGTTGTACGGACCATGCTGTCAGAATCTCAATTATATCAAAAATCATGTGCTAAAACCTAACTGCGTTCATCCAGACATCCCAGGACCTGTAACATCATTTTTTCTACTCTACTTCTCATCTGACCTACCCTCTCACTCCTCCTCTGATATCTCACCTCTCACATCCCCCATCTGTTAAAACCCTCCCCTGGCCTACCCCCTCTTCCATTCTTTGATATATCACCTTCCTCCTCTGTTCAAACGGTCCCATCACCTACCCCCTCCTTCCACCTGTATGCTAGCTCTCCCTCCTCTCTCGACCGGCCCGTTAGAGCAGCAATCACCGTTACCACGATCCATACGAACACTAGTAATAGTGATCATCCTCGTTACCATCGCCTTCGAGAATCAAAACCTCGAACTTTTTCTTTCTCTTCTTAGAATTGCGTTCTAACTTGGTCTAGAAGGTCTATCTATCATACAACCGGCAACGACAAATTTCCATGCTTATCAAGTCAGTTTAGTCAATTAGGGCCTCACCCGAGACATAATTCATGCAACCGTGGAAAAAATCGGTCGAAAACCTGTTTTCCTGAACCTTTTCTTCATGAAGAATAGCGCGTTCTTCATGAAGAGGAGACCGAGTCGTCACTCTTTTCATGAAGAATGACGCAGCTTCACTCGCCTTTGTGAGAGGGAATGAACTCTTCATTTTCATTCTTCACTTGCCATCCCTAGTTATGAACCATTTCTACAGTTACTGCGGGAATATCCAAAATCATGAGTGAATGGCATGAGCACTGTTCTGTATTCGAACACAAGCTAATGTTACAATTTCATAGCTGGGTTATGAACGACAAATAAAGAAATTCCGTTAGCCTAGGCAAATGTGTTTGCTTAAAATCACTAGACAGCTCGTTCTATTGTTCCACTGTGAGCGCCTTTCCTCTTAGATGAAGTGTATTAATGACAATCCGAATAACCAGGCGATCAGCTGATCATATGAAGCCGTTCGCGTTAGGATCAACAAGGGTTCAACGGAGGTGTGGAACATCAACAAGCTCCGATATGCAAAAGTTGCCCCCAGGGGTAATTTTCGATTCTGAATCGAATGGCCTTGTCCGTTTTTCGATCTGAGCCTTCTGAATCCCGATGCGGCCAGACGTCGATTTGGCCAAAATCGTTTTCTTCGATAAAAATTTGTACAAAGAGGGTCAACATGGCCAGAAATCTCGCGAACCCGAACAGAATTTCACGCTCGATCGAATGAAATTTTGGGTGAGTCTGTATCTTTTTCGTTTCCGAGTTATGGCCGTTTTTTGACATTGACGTGTGGGGCCAAAAACACAAATAAAAAAGAAAGAGCTCATTTTTCTGATCATTTTTGTATATGGGGTTAAGGGTTTGACATCAACCTAACATGTAAGCATTGTTATGGTCAAAAAACGGTTTCTCAACGCAGGATTCAGATGCCACACCTATGCAGGTCGACGTTGTAACACGGTTCTTCTGTTAAAGTGGAGGAAAAAGGGTCGATTTTTCCACTAGGAAAAACTTTTAGTCTAAGATTTCGATTAAACTTGGTTCATTGGTACACTTGGAGGTCAAAAGGAGGTCCATCCACTTAGTTTGGGCAAATATGGAAATTATCGATTTTTTGTGATCTACAATTCAAATAAGTATAACTAGTTCAATTTTAATCGTAGAACGAACAAAAAACTCATTTTATTTGTTTTTCCGAGATCTACATTTTCCTTTTCAAATGGCAATGCGAGCGACGTCGTCTTCGATGCGTTTTTCTAGAAAAATCGATTTTTCGACTAAATAATCGTTTTCTCGAAAAAGTCTCAGAAAGGAAGTCAATTTTATTGCACCGGTGGACTCCTCGCACCTCTTTTAGGGTGCGTACGTTTTTCGTTTTCCGTATCTCCTGCCTTGGGAAGTCGATTACTCGTAGATTTTCCGGACAGTCGTTTTTTCAGCAAAATTCGTTTTTTCGCGATTTCTCGCTTCAAAATTGTCGAATCGGAGATTTGAAAAAAAGCAATCGATAGCTCTCAATGAGCCAAGAAATACAGTGAAGTATGATGGGAGCGCTACCTGTGACCGTTTTTGAGTTATTCGATCAAATCTCACAAAATACGCTATAATACGCCTTTTTTCGGGTATAAAAGTAAACTTTAATCGAGATTTTTCTCTAAAGGATTCGGATTTTATCTTTGAATCTGATTTTCCACCCCTGAATTGAGGTACTCTCATATTCCATTGGTCATTACACGAGTTCCTGATACTGCTCCTCAGAGGGCTAACCCCGGACAGCGTTACTCATTTAAAACTAGTTCCAGATCGAGCAAAGCCTCTAAATTATTCAAATGTTTAAAATAAGACCATCAAATGGTAGCTCTCGATCAGCTAAGGAAAAAAGGTTTAGTTATCCGAATCGCCAAACTTGCTCGTATTCGTGAAATCGAGCAAAATCCTCACCAACGGGCCACGTCACTCCATTACAGTTGGCACACCTCACCTGATTTCACGAAAACAAACATGAGTAATGACCAATGGAATATGAGAGTACCTCAATTCAGGGGTGGAAAATCAGATTCAAAAATAAAATCCGTATCCTTTAGAGAAAAATCTCGATTAAAGTTTACTTTTATACCCGAAAAGAGGCGTATGATAGCGTATTTTGTGAGATTTGATCGAATAACTCAAAAACGGTCACAGGTATCGCTCCCATCATACTTCACTGTATTTCTTGGCTCATTGAGAGCTATCGATTGTTTTTTTTCAAATCTCCAATTCGTCAATTTTGAAGCGAGAAATCGCGAAAAAACGAATTTTGCTGAAAAAACGACTATGTCCGGAAAATCTACGAGTAATCGACTTCCCAAGGCAGGATATCCGGAAAACGAAAAACGTACGCACCCTGAAAGAGGTGCGAGGAGTCCACCGGTGCAATAAAATCGACTTCCTTTCTGAGACTTTTTCGAGAAAACTACAATTATTTAGTCGAAAAAGACGACGTCGCTCGCATTGCCATTTGAAAAGGAAAATGTAGATCTCGGAAAAACAAATAAAATGAGTTTTTTTGTTCGTTCTACAATTAAAATTGAACTAGTTATACTTATTTGAATTGTATATCACAAAAAATCGATAATTTTCATATTTGCCCAAACTAAGTGGATGGATCTTGTTCTGACCTCCAAGTGTACCAATGAACCAAGTTTAATCGAAATCGGAGACACAAAGTGTTTCCTAGTGGAAAGAGTTCCTTCAATATAGCAGAAGATCCGTGTTAAGCGTTTAGAACTTCTTCCTGGAAGTCCCGGATTCGATCCCAGTTGGTGCGGGACGTTTTTTGCAGAATTTTTGAAAATGGAAATTTCCACCATTTTGAGCGGGCTAGATGGAAAAAATGAAATTTCAAAAAGTCTGCAAAAAACGTCATGCACCAACTGGGATCGAACCCGGGACGTTCAGGAAGAAGTTCAAAACGCTTACAACGTCGACCATACAGGTGGGGCATCTGAATCCTGCGTTGAGAAACAGTTTTTTGACCATAACTATGCTTAGGCTGATGTCAAACCCTTTTAAAACAACATATACCAAAATGATCAGAAAAATGTGCTCTTTCATTTCTATTTGGGTTTTTGGCCCCACACGTCAATGTCAAAAAACGGTCATAACTCGGAAACGAAAAAAGATACAGGCTCTCCCAAAATTTCATTCGATCGAGCGTGAAATTCTGTTCGGGTTCGCGAGATTTCTGGCCATTTTGACCCATTTTGTACAAATTTTTATCGAAGAAAACGATTTTGGCCAAATCGAGGTCCGGCCGTACCGGGATTCAGAAGGCTCAGATCAAAAAACGGAAAAGGCCATTTGATTCAGAATCGAAAGTTACCCCTGGGGCCAATTTTTGAGCATTTCGGAACTTTTTGATGTTCCAACCACTTGTTGATCCTAACGCGAACGGCCTCATATACATAAGGATGATCTCACAATCTCATTCAGGAATAACTTTGCAAACGAAAAACTTCAATTGATCCGAAAAGGCATATCGTCGCACCCGATAAGTTTGATTCATTTAGGCATTGGAGATTCGTAGAAAAATGTCCTAATCTTGCCAGGCCCTTCTCAAGTTTTCGAAATGGTTAACGTCCCGCTCAGCCTCCGTAACATCAACCCGAATTCTGGAAAAAAGCGTGTGCTAATCACTCCAACTCACCGAGTACTCGTACCTTCTCGCGACGCGTAATTCGATAATGATAGCAAGGCATAGTGGAAAAATTGTTGAAAACGTGAAGCATTCTTGGTATAAAAGACGCTCATTCGGCATTGATGTATCAATGAACTGTAATGATAATAACTCTTTGGTATGGAATGATAACAACACTACATTCTTGACATGAGAACTTCCGCATAATATCGAGAGGAAAAGGCTTGCCTTGTTTTGATGCATTAGCGCGATAGTAGTGACAAAACCAAGAAATGATTGAGTGATCTCGATTGGTAGGATAATGAGTATTACACGGCGATTCTCCGATAACTTAATTCAAAATTTCATACAGTTTAAACAATATTCTGAACCTGATAAGAAACCGATAAAGATGGATTGATGGCAGTTGGTTTTCTTATCAAATTTAGATAAATATCGATAAAATATATGAAAAGGGAAAGCGCATTGACAATTACTCCAACAAATATGAGCTTCGAAAATCAGTTATTTGACAATTATCCCACTTAGACAACGAACTAGAACACTATCAGCGTTCTGGGAAAACATCTCTTCCTGGGTTGCCACAGTAATAGTTCCGAAAAGACTGAATCCATTTGAAAACCGCCACATTGAATAGAACCACGAAATGAGAATCTGAAGTTGAAACATGACAATAAGAAGTATTGGATGCACATGGCAACGAATATATGTTTTCGTTTCGATTTAAACTACCGTCGAGAGAGATAATAACGTGGCCAATATCTTGTCCGAATTTCTCTCAAAGTGAGCTGGAAATACTGCGGAGTACAATCTCTCGAATGAGATAATTATGATGACATATTGTGCGGAGATAATTGCAGAAATCGCCATTCCCCTGACCTAAACGGTTACAAAGTCGGATAAATCGGCGAACGAACTTCGAGAGGAGAACTGTTCTAAAGTTGATAACGAAACAATCAAATCGTAGTCTGAAACCACTCGCTTGCATTAGTCCAAAACCGGATAGAAATAACCGAATGAGTTCGAAAATATAGGATTCAGCAAAGGAAGCAGAGACAAATAAATTCAAGGCGTAGTAAAATTTGAATACAACTTTAGTGTTGTCGTGAACTAGAAATCGGACTCCCTGAGTTCAGGTTTATTTATGTATCTGAGTTAATTACATACCTGCTTGTGCCATTGATATGAGATCCCATACACTGCCATTACGCATAGTGAGCACTTGACAGCGATTAGGGCTTGATAAGCGAAATTGGAGGATAGCTCACGGAGCACTTCGCATTGCTCGGCAGACATCAACGTGTCAGTCGCGAATCCATAGCAAGCAGGTGGTCGCAATCTCCTGAGAATAGACTCAGCATGACCGAATGTTTTTCACAATCATGGAGCGGAGAAACTGACTACAATACAAAAAAAGCCTGACACAAAAAATGGACTCGGTAAAGTAAATGAAATTACAGTGGTATTGGACTTATCCTAGTGCTTCCACGTACTTGTCATGAGCGAAAGAGCGAAATATGAGCTCTGTTCTGTTTTCGAACACAAGCTAATAATACATTTTTATAGCTGAGTGATAAACCACAAAATAAATAAATCCCATTAGCCTCGGGATATTTATTTGCTTAAAATCACGTGACAACTACAAAACAGATCCAATGAGCATGACTGAGCAATAGATGAAGACGCAAGGAGAAGTCTCGCCAGTTTTACCTGAGCTTGCAACGGAAGAATACACTTGCGAACTGATGGAACGAACATGAGCATCGTCCTCGAATGGTAATACCATTAATTGTATCCGATACAACTGACCAGAAGGGAGAACATGTGTATAGAGCGAAGGCCGCTGACAGAAAGGCAAAAGCCGTAGTTACTTGAAAGATAGAGCACAGTACCTGGCTCAATGATAATGCATGAACAAAAAATCAAGAAATATCCTACACTCAAGAGTAACATCAATATTTGGAGAAGGGAAGTCACGGAAATGCTGGCAATAAGGCCTGTTACGGATTACCATAATTAAGCAAAATCAGAAGAATTTACCCTGCTCGACTTCCGATATCATATAAGTCATATTGCTTCTAGCTGTAACTCTCTGACGCCGTCGAATTCTTCATGGGTGGTAAAGTAAAAGGAAACAAATAAAAGTATTAGGTTGGTGCATAAGTCTTTGCCGATTTTGAGCATGAAGTTCAGCCTCCAATATTTAGCTTGTTTCGAATCAATATGAACTGCCTCCATACCATTACTTTGGGCCATATTCGAAGTTTATTTTCATAGAATGGAATTGTGACCGGCTTACGGAAATATGGGGAAATGGAGATCTGACTAACACTGAGATTTTCAAGAGATTTCTTCTATGAGGGTTTGCAAAGCTGCGAAACGTTTCATTGAAACCGTGTATGGTTCACTGACTTTTTAATAGCAGAATCGGAATAGTCCACGATGCAGACCAACGATAATACTGGCCTTCAAATATGATCAACTTCGAAAATTATCTGTTCACGCGATCGCGTTTTCTCCCTCAAACATCCATGAGAGATACCTGAACAGAAGTGCTTTCCACTCACTTGACAAGGGTATATGTTATTCATATAAACATTCAAATCGGATTCGCCTTCTGTTTTAAAAATATGAGATTTCTCAGATAAGAATTTTCGACCGACAACGTCGGAAAATGTGGTTTTGCGTGTTTTCGAGCTATTCGTACTCTTCAAAAACTATTGATTAGAGAATTCTTTCTAAAATATCAGCTATAGGGTAAGGATTTATTGTTACTATAATGGCAAAAGATCAGCCTTTCAATGCGTAGGGGAGCCAGTGGATCACCATTAGCACCTAATTGGATGTTCGTTTCTCGAGTTCGAACTTGTGGACAATGTAATTCTTCAACGAATATCTGAATCCTTTCACAAAATTAATTGAGAACTATACAGTGGAGCTACTTTACTTTCCAGGTATATTCAAATCTCTAGACCCTCTGACCCGATTACACGGCTTGATAAAGTGAAATATATCGCATAAGGCCGGTGTTATTTCCATTTTAGATAGACATCTCAAGTAGGGATTTTGAGGCTGGCAGCTTATACTAACTTCAACACATTATTTAATCATCAGACATTGCAACTGTGCACCAATTTTAGACCTGTCACTATTCTCCATGGAATGCCGATCTGACAAAATGTCCACGTAATTTTCGATTTCGCAAACAACCGCGGTATACTATATCTCTTCGATGTTACAGGCATGAAATAGTGTGCGCTAAAGAGAGTGACCAAGCCCTCAACTATTATGAAATATCATAGGCTGATTGGGCAAATTCGAAAGGTGGGACAGGCAAGAATATCCAAGTGTCGAAATCGGCAAAGACTTATGCACCAACCTGATAGATAGTCCATATTTTGCTATTTTGCTGGAATTCGCTAAAATTGTAAAGGCTCAACACTAACCGAATAAAACTGGCGCAGAACATATAATAGGTGGGGCGATTGAGAATAGACATGAAAATGTAAAGAACTGTTTGTCATGCTGCAAACGAACATATTGCCAAAATGATTAAAAGTGACTCAATTTTCGTAATTCTGTAGTTCTCAGAATGGAGAATAATCGATTTACAGCTACAAGCATGCAAGAGGAAGTCTGCATTCCGGCAAAGGAGAATGCGATGAATCCAGAAAACCTTGCCTGAGAGTTTGAGTAATTAATATTCTTTTGGTTTAATTCCAATTTCATACCAAATTGTGTACGTTGATGAAGTTGAAGAGTTGAAACATATCCGGCATCACACCCAGCGATCAATCGCAGCCGTTCCTATTACCGTTACATCTCGACTCGATTTAAACCTCGTTCCTCAATTGCCCCCTCTCTATTAGACCCTCATGGTAATACTCTAATAAATGACTCTGATAAGGCAGAAGAGTTTGCTTCTTACTTTGAATCTGTTTTCACTGCTGATGATGGTCTTCTCCCTCATTGCCCCCTCACCATTCCTCAATCCATGCCTTTCTCTATTATTCTCCCAATGGATATTGCATACCATCTTAGCCGCGTTTCTGACTCTTGTTCACTTCCTTCGGATGGTATTCCGTCTGATATTTTTAAGAAGTGTTATTTGTCTCTATCTGAACCACTTGCTCATGAACTACAGTTTGATGCTTCGCCAAGTCCCTTCTCTTTGGAAGCTTTCCTTTGTTGTTCCCATTCCTAAAGTCTCTTCTCCTTCCTCTTTGTCGGACTTCCGCCCTATCTCGCTCACTCCCATTCCTAGTAAAGTTATGGAACGAATTATTAAACCTAAGCTTGTTCGTTGGTGTGAAATCCATTCTATTATTCCTTCTGAGCAACACGGATTCGTCCGTGGTAAGTCCACTGTTTCTCAACTTCTTGATTGCACTCAGTCTTGGCGTGAATCTCTTGATAGAAATCATTGTGTTGACGTCGTTTATGTTGATCTAGCTAAGGCATTTGATACGGTTTCTCACTCTAAACTCCTCCATAAATTAAATTGCCTAGGTATTCGCGGTTGTTTATTTAATTGGATTTCCGATTTCTTGCTCGATCGTCGCTTATTAGTGAAAGTTGGCACCTCTTTCTCTTCTGAGAGATTGGTTCTCAGCGGAATCCCACAAGGCATCGTATTAGGTCCTCTCCTCTTTCTTATCTATCTTTTCGATCTAACCGGGGCTCTTTCTCCATTTCCTCTAGTCAACTTTCGTCTCTTTGTTGATGACATCAAGCTGTACATCACTCATAAACCTAACGAGCTTCCTTCTATCCCGGCTCAACTTCAACAAGGGTTACAGGGTATCCTAGAATACTGCGAAACTTGGCAGTTATCGGTTGCTGAAAAGAAATGCACCGCCCTTTACATAGGTAAAAACAATCCCCTCAACCCATACTCTATCAACTCTTATCATCTCCCTCTCCCATCCACAGTCTATACCCCCGATCCAGTTCGTGATTTAGGAGTTTACATTGATCCCTCACTCTTCTTCTTACCTCATATCGACATCATTTGTAAGAAAGCTAATATGCTTATTTATCTTCTGTTTAGATCTGTTTCTTGTACATCTAGTGACCCCTATATCCGTGCTTATCGTTCATTCATTGTCCCTATTCTAGAGTACGCTTCCCCTGTTTGGTCTCCTTCAGCTAAAGGACCAATTAGGCAATTAGAAAGATGTCAGCATCTATTCACCCGATTGTTGCATTACCGTACTTCTTTTCGTATTTCATCTCCACCTTGTTATGATCAGAGACTAGTTTCTGCTAATTTGCGATCTTTGTATCTTCGCCGAGTTGTATCTGATATTATCTTCTCTCTCAAGATTATTAATGGAATTGTTGATCTACCTATGTCTCACTTTTATTCTTTTCGTAATGTATCCTCTAGACACAACGCATTTTCCCTTCACATCCCCATTGCTCGTAGAGAGAATTTGAGATCCTCCTTTTCGCATCGATCTATCCGCTTCCTTTGTAAGATTCACCGCATAGTTGACCCTAAGTTGTCGTTACCCACAATTAAGCTCCGCTTGCTATCTAATCCCACACCACCCGTATTCTCCAATTAGATATACCCAATCTGTAGGTCCCACTTTTGCTCTAAATTCATAAGATATAAATGGATTGAACGGTCCCCTTCCCGTTCTGAGGCCTCGTCCACCTCACCATTCAAGAGCATCTGTGAGAGTGATCAACTCTAATCTCCCGTCTGGAAAATGAGAAATGTTTAAAATCGCCTTTCAGAAATCTTAAAAATTATGAACCGCATAAGTCGGGTATTTGTGGTCAAACAGATGCATTCACACCTCTAAATAAGAAAACAAAGACATTTCATCGATTTCTGAGAGTTTTGGCTGAATTGGTTGAAAAAAATATTTTCTCATTTTTCGATCGCCATTTCATCTGCAAATTTTCCATCAAAAAATTTTCAAGCTCAAAAAGTTGAAAGTTGATTAAAGTATGAGATTTTGAGTCATAAAATCCGCTCATTGACCTCAAATACCCGACTTATACGAATCTAAATTTTAAAGATTTCTGAAAGGCGATTTTAAACATTTCTTATTTTCCAGCCCTCATGATTGTTATTGCTTTTCACTGTCAACACAAAAAATGTTTCATCTTCTATGCTAATTATGTTTGTCTTTTATGCGCACTGTTTAGATGACCTGGAAAAACTTTTACGGCATTTCAAGTTTTAGCCTTACTCCGAGTATGCTCTATTTGACCGATCAGTTCGATATCTGCGCACTGAAAATGCCGGGATTTAAATATTTCATGTTGTTCCCGGATAAAAACTGCACATTATATCATAGATCTGGAGGGCGGACACCACTGTGAAGATGTGAGCGAGGTTGATTTTAAGACAAATAAACGAAAAATACAGATTTTGGGATGTTTCTCGCGTATGAGGTGATCAATTCTAGCCCCCTTTCAGATTCTAACACAACTTTTTATGCTCTTTCGAATGATATATGACTCGAGGCCTAAATCCGAAATTCGAAAAATCGATAAAGTAGGTCAAAAAAAAAGATTTTTTTTTTCTAAAAAAGTTTTTAGCTTCTATAATGGTTATACTGCCAAAATATGAATAGTGTACGATGATTTTGCACGAGTTGTGCACTTATCGCCTTGATACCCTGCACTAGTGCGGAGAACGCGTTTTAACCCAAAATACTTTTTCTCATATTTGAGACGTTCGGTATTTTTTAAAATTTAATTTTTTGTTCTTAATATTTGATCCTTAATATATTCGAATATTTTTCGAAATAAAATTTCCCCTTTTTCAAAACCCGATTTTTCACATTTTTTTTCAAATTTTAAAAATTAAATTTCACCATTATGATGAAATCGTATGGGTCAACACCCAATATATAAAATGTTCACCATGCATATAGGAATCGATTGATACCAGTTCCTAATCGATTAGAGAGAAACTGAGCAAAAATCGAAAAAGCGAGTTTCAAATTTCGCGCGCTCTGACGCGCCTCAGACGCGTCGCGGTCAGCCCCAAGGTGGTCTACCTTCCTGACTCACCGAGTACTACCATCTGTGGAAGTATGAGCCGATCCCTCGAATCGACCTTTTCTCCTAGTTCCATGCATATGTTCGAAATCTTAGAATGTCTTTCATATATATCACGCAATCATCAATCATAAACCAGTATATATACGGGTACATATTTAAAAAAAAAATTTTATTGCTGTAAATCTTTAATGACTGTGCTCAGTGATTACTGGAACTCGAAGAGCTAATTTCACATGAATTGATTAATCATAAGAAGTGGGTGACAACAAAGTAAATCAGACAAAGCACATGATCCCGACTAACAGGTTGTATTATGAAACATCTGAGTGATTAGTCCTGTTCCTAGAAAACTACTGTAAACATGTTCACGCAATCAGCAATCATAAACCCGGAAATAACGAAACTGTTCATCCGATAGAACTCGCGTTCGTTATCTTCTGAGATCTCTTTGATGCCATTCAAATAACACCAGTATCACGACCCGGAAGAGCAAAAATTGCACTTCCCTGAAATTTTTTCTTCAAACCGTTTCAAATCCTCCCATACTATGATGGGTGAATACCCTAGGGACAAGTTTTCGAACGATCCCGGTCACGAGTCCTAGAGCCGGCTTTTTAGGAAATATCCGGTTTCGGTACCGGCTCTATCGTATCTCAGCTCCCCGATGAGCTAGAAAGCTAACAAAATGCTCAAAAAACGCAGAAAAATGAGAAAAACAAGTTTTTTGAACTGCGCGAGAGGATTGGTAAAGAACTGAAAAAGATATGATCGAATAAGTACAGCTTAATTCACAAAATAATTTGTTTCGCTATTACGGATTCAACTTACAGGGAGTTTTATTGCAGAATATTAAAGAACAAGTCCCTATATGTGTAGGCAAATATATGTCATTGTTTCACATGGGGTGTCCAAAACGACTTTTTGGGCATATAACATGAAAAAACCTCGATTTCGTGTTCCGTCTTCCTGTGAAAAATTAATCAAGCGAGTTAGTTTTCTGGTGTGCTTTACATTGAAATAATCGCCCATGACCATGCTCCATAGAATCTAGTCCGAATTTTTCAAACGTCACGTTTCGCAGCTTCAGTCGACCGTGATCAGTTGCACAGTAGAAGAAGTGAGTGACGATAAACCTAAATTTGAAGTTCAGGGAACGAAATAGTTGTCTACAAACCAGATTGAGTATTCTGCAATTGCAATAGTAATGAGCACGAGGATAAACCAAGTTTGTGAGAATAGCCTGATCTTCTCAGGCCTGAAACAAATGTGTGAAGTATTCGTCAAATGTCATGTGATGTGAAAGTTCAACTTAGGAGCCCGTTCGCCTAAGAGTCAGTAAAAGTTCAACAAGCCCGAGAACAAGCAAAAAAAAAAATATATGCTGTAAAGTTGCTCCCAGGAGTAACTTTCGATTCTGAATCGAAAAAAATAATGTATGCTGTAAAGTTGCTCCCAGGGGTAACTTTCGATTCTTAACCGTTTTTCGATCTGAGCCTTCTGAATCACGCTACGGCACGACGTCAATTTGGCCAAATTCAAGTTCTACGATAAAAACTGGCCCATAGGGAGCCACCTCGAACTGCAATGTGGACTGGGACCCAAGACAGATCGATACTCAGCCGGAAACTTAGCCCAACAGTCGAATCTTCATTGCGAGAGTAAGTAGCATCTCTAGAAATGAATATCCGCGATAAACGACGAGAAATATAGGCTTCGTTAAGATTCATTGGAGCATTTATTACGATTGGCGAAAAAACTCTACCGGTGAGTCCAGTTCTCATAATCCTTTCGATGCGTTCATTTTCAGAATACAATCACCGCTCTTCGTACTCTGATTGCTGCTTCTATAGCGGAGACTGAAGCATAAGCCAGTCTTTGCAAACACAAAATTAATCGTCATTGATAATCTCAAATTTTTTAACTGATCAACAACATCGAGATCATTCAGAGCCTTTGTTTCAATGTTCACAATATGCATTTCCAGTTTTCCACACAATACGATCAACGTTGAAATCAAACATAATTGAATACGCTTCAGCAGAGAAAAAAGAGTGAACATCGATAAAATGATTGTTTTGTATGATGAGTACATTTCCATGAGAACGGCACCGTAATTGTGAGAGCGAGCAAAACAATGACCATTTATTCCCATTGGCTGTCGACGTTGCGATCCAATCCAAATGAGAGATCTATACGGAGTATCGGTGCTGCTCGTCAATGACATTGCTGGCGTTGTTGGGGGCACGAGTTTTTGTAAGTCCACTATTTTTTTCGGACTAATAGAGACTGCTTGAGGCATCGGCACGACTTTGAGCATTTTCCTATTGTACTGTATCCTGCATCGGTCGAAAATAGACTTGGGCGCGTACAAGTACATGCAGGTTGTTTCATGTTCTAGAAACGTCAACTCATCATAGAGTTTTCCGTCCAGATATCTTGTATCGCCATCGACGTCATTTATACCCTGTTTCAAGTACTGTTGCAAGAAGTATGTTCATTTCCATTATGTGTGCTTTAAAATAAATAAATAATGTGATTTAGCGCTTAATGGGCCAGGATGGAATGGCAGTCGGAATCGCACTCGGTACATTTTCCAATAAACATGTGAGCAACCAAATAAATATTGAAAAACATATTTAAAACATTGTAAAAATCATCGAACCTAACAATTTCTTTGCAGATATTGACTGTATTTTTCTCCCTTCACACTCTCACATTTGTTGTGATCGACTTCAACTTTCTGTATCGTTTATGGGCAATCAAAGAGTGAGTCAAACAGTGAACCAATCAAAAAGGAAAGTCAACCGTCAATTGTGCATCTTTCCGTTCAGACCAGAGAAGATCAGACGTTTCTCTCAGCCCTGGTTCATCATCGTTCTACTGGTAACGGCAGTTGCTGAGTACTCCTTCTGGTATGAAAAAATACCCACTCATCTCATTGAAAACCCTATGTATCAGGTTCTTCATCACTCACAACTTTTATTGTGCAACCGAACACGGACGAGTGAAAATTCGAAACGCCACTCTCGAAAAATATGGAATAGATTCAATGTCATTCGATATGGTCATGGGCGATTACTTCAATGTATGATGTCCCCGAATTATCTATTGTTTTTATTTTATTTTTTTCAAGGAGGACAGATCACGCAACTCGCGTACATTAGTCGCAGTGGCTTCCTACTGCAGCGTTATGGCAGTGTCTTTCGGGTTCATGATCTATGCTGGCGCGACTATCGTTTGTTGTCTGAAACATTCCAAGATAATCTCGAAGAAGGCCCAGTCTCTGCAAAAACAGATGTTCTTTTCACTCAGTGCACAGGTTTTTCATTTCAAATTTTTGAATTAATGAAAAATACAGACTCTGATCCCGTTCGTGATCCTCTACGCTCCTTGCGGAATCATCATCCTCTTCCCATTCTTCGGACTCGATGCGGAAATCGTGGCCGACCTCGCACCACTTCTGTTCTCTCTATTCCTCCCACTCGACGCCATTGCGGTGCTCTACATAGTGAAGGACTACCGGAGAACAGTAACACAGATGTTGAGATGCGGAAGGTACCTCAATATACAGTCAATACTAAATAATGTGAACCGTTTATCCAAACTTATGAGAAGTTATGATAATTTCCATAAAACATTGATTACGAAGCGGAGAGTGCATGAATCGCGCTGAAATTTTGAGAGGATACCGATTTCATATGTGCCGATCGCTGGACGTTCTTGAAAAAAATTAATTTAAAAATTATTTTTTGAGTCTACAAACATTTGGAAAAAAAGTCAGTTTGCGACTCACCAAATACAGATCTACAGTATGACAGTCAGCGAATTCGCTGGCGATCGCCCGTGCTTTTCTCTTTTTGCTTCGACTGAATTTCATTTATTTTCGAAATTGCTCTCGCTTTCGGCTCGTTAAATGTGTGCTAATTGGGTTTAATTACTTGTTTCACTGCGCAAAACGATAACAGCAATGCTCACGTCACGTCCAGTATTGCATTTCGGCCAAAAACCCATTTTCTCGATCTGTTTCGCGTTTCTTATCGTGCTTGTCATTATTTATTGCTGTTTATGCACAGTAATGGTTATAATTGAAGGAGCAGACGTCACTCCCGTGGACTCAAGCGCAAGCACCTCGCTCTTTTATAAAAAGTAAGCCACTTCCTCTAATTACTTCGGTCTTTCTTATCTTTTGGGTCTCTTTTGTCTCTATTTTGCTCGTAATATCGTCGAGACTACCAATGAAAGAGTGCGATTGCATGGAACCAATTCTGTTCACCTCGATTCCGGTAGATCAAAGGTGTTTTCTTGATTTCGTTTGGCTATTTCTAGGGGAATCGAGGTGGCAATCTATCTTGATTAATAAGGGAGAAACGAGAGTACTAAAAGCTGAATTAACAATGCTCGTAAATAATTTTGTGAATAATTGGCAGGCGCGCGCTGTCCTCGAGAAGCCCGCCACCATCAAGATTCATCTCCGTGACATGGTCATCCTCCCCGAGATGGCCGGATATTAAACCAGGTGTGTCTTTATTTCATGTTATTATTAAATCAAGCATTCTCGCATTGACGCCAGTTGTGGTGGTTAGTTCCGCATCTTATTTATTGAGCAGTTTTTTTTTATTGAGCAGAGTTTTTCTGATTAGGATCGTGCTTACGAACTTCGTTGAGCTATTATTTTCCTACTCGCAAGCAAGCATAGGCTAAAAAGATGCTGAGCTGACCCCCGTTAACTGCAGAGACCCTGTTCAATGCTTCTTGTCTGTTGGTTTTGGACTGGACATTATTTATTTATATATATATATATATTTTAAA
Source organism: Pristionchus entomophagus (assembly GCA_036245825.1). Taxonomy (NCBI): domain Eukaryota; kingdom Metazoa; phylum Nematoda; class Chromadorea; order Rhabditida; family Neodiplogasteridae; genus Pristionchus; species Pristionchus entomophagus. The sequence goes on along the minus strand of BTSX01000004.1, from coordinate 17,041,537 downwards.
TGTTCAGATTGGATCAAGCCCAATGAGGCGTCGGAGAGGTCGCCATCTCATACAAGCCCGTCAAGCACGGTCGTCCCGGTATTGGAGCCACCCACTCTTCGAGTTTCATCCCCCTCAAGTAACATCGGTTCGGTTTGTAACTATTTTTGCGATAAATTTGTATATTTCTCTGATCTGTGCTTACGTGTTTCATACAACATTTATCAACAAGGGGTAAATGGAAGTCTTGATACAATTATCAATTGTGGACTGGTCCCCCATCCGCTTCCACGATCCTCTTGAGGGAAGCGGGAACGCCACTGATGAGAGAGCGACATAGGGTGAGAGTGCAGTGGTTCTCCCACCAGAGCCTGGCGCCTTCCATCAATTGATCCATAGTCTTGGGACGATGCTCGTTCACTATCCATCTCTTCATCAGTGACCAGATCAATTCAATAGGATTAGCATCCGGGCTCTCCGGTGGGAAATCCTCGCACTGAAAAAGAAAGAGTGATAAGAAAGAGTTCGTAAATTGCCTTGATGCCCTTGTTCCGTAGGAATCTCTTGGTTGTTTTGGAGACATGAGCGGGTGCGGAATCTTGAACGAATATTCCCGCTGATCCGTACGTGGATCTGGGATAGAACCGTGTTATTCTTATCTTCTTTTCCATTCTGACCTCATGAACGGGACCAGAGCCTGATCAAGGATGTCCTGATACACCACTGAATCTACCCCAGTGTTTCCAGATAGAATGACCATAGGAGAAGGGCCTCGCCATGATATAGCTGCCCAGATGAGGATCTAGAAGAATTGGGGGAGAATAGAGTCATATCATAGAAAAGGAATTACTTTCTGGGTGAATTTCGGCGAAGGAAGGACAGCATCCGCTCTCGCCTTCACCCATACGCATTTAGCATTTTTGTCCAATTGTACTTCCATTTCATCCGAGAACACGTGAAGCATGAACTGTTCATTACGCCTCAGCTACAAAGAAATTGATAAATACTCCCTTTCACTCTAGTTCACACCTTCTCCGTAGCGTAAGCCAGTCTAATTCCTCGATTGAGAGAAACCGTACCGAGCACGCATAACCCTGTATCCCATCTCTTCTCTTCATACACTCACAACACCTTTCGAGACCTGAGCATCAAATGATCTACTACACGATTGTGAAAAGTATAGTACCTTTAGCCCGAATCGATCCTCAATTAATTGTTGAACTTGGGCTGTTGTTCTATGCCCATTGCAATCGTATAATTCCTCGATGAATTCCTTCACACCATCATGCAAGGGCAAGGGCACAGAAGTGGGGGAGTACTTCTTCTCTCTCCTCTCCTTTCGCAACAACTGCCTACGAACCGAACTGGCGGAGATGGTCTCGCCGAGCTCATTCAATCTCTTGGCGATGGCTGCGAAGGACATTCACTCATCCCTCCACACTCTCACATTATCGCGCAGCTGCTTCCTCCCAAGGTGCTTGTTTCTCCTCTTCAGCTGCAACCTCTCTTGATACTTGTTTCCCTCCTGCAACATAATACAAATGGTTCAGCAGGATCGTCTTAGAAATGGTATTAACCAAGGAGTGTGCAAAATAGAGTGAGCCGAGACTAGTAACGAACCTTTTTAGGTAGCCCCATCGCGAAGGAGTGACAGTCGTAATTACCGACGACACTGAATCAGAAGAGCAAATAAATATGAGAAAAACAATTGTCGAAATGTATACAAGATAAAGGAAATCACAAAGATCAAAGACCATTCTGTCATTTGACACACCACACGCAACATCATCACAGCGAATTTCTTCTGTTTTTATTCTGTTTTTACATATTTAATATGTGAATTGTGTATATTTATCATGCATTGCATGTGTCATCACGAGTTTGTTTTCCAGGCATCATGCTGTGGCTCGGAAAACGTGTGGATGACGGCTCGTTCGTCATTATTGACGAGGAAATCATCGACGGAGTTGGCGATGCTGGAAGAACGGTGATCGTGAATGAGAATGAAGGCTATCAAGTAGTGCTGAAGGACTCAGGCGGAAAGCGAAAGCTGAACGCATTGAAGTTCGCGATGGAGAATGGAGCCTCCACTCCGACTAATACTAGACAGAGTCGGCGAAACGTGAGAATATTTTGCCCCTGATTGAATATCACACTCTCTATTATGCATTAACGAGGGTCGAGCTAATTGTCGCCATGAACAATTAGCTCAAATTGTGAGATGTTTCAGAACATGATGATTGTGCCTCCCACCACTGGATCTCCTCCTCTTTCACCAGGACCTTCATCGTCTCGAAGACGCGCATCCGCTCGCCCTCGTCCTACAATGGCTCTTCCTGCTGGCTCTGCGGTATCTATTTATCTCCTTTTTCGATCCGCGCAATGTTTCAGGCTGCATCGATTGTATCGGCTACCGTAACCCAGGCTACATCGATAGTCTCACCTGCCGTAACCCAACCGAATACTCTCTCGAACTCTGCTTCTGCGTTCCTACCTCCAACTGCAAGCAGTGCAGGCATGAACAATGGTCAGTGACTCTGATATTGTCTTCGACAAGTTGTATTTCCAGTACTCGATGGTATTCTGGCGTACTTGAGAAAGACTGATGAGAATCAGCTGAGAGTGGAAAAGAAGTTGGATGATTTCATCCTTCTGGTTTCTCCTCTCATCAAAGACAGTACCGATTTCGCCAAGAGTACCGCCTCACAAGTGAGGCTTTTGTTTCCTAGATGCTTTATTCGATAGCAAACAAATTAAAGCTGAACGACTTTGTCGAGTGGAGGAAGCAATCGACAAGCAGCAGAAAGATCTGAAGAGAGCTGTGGATGCACTGCATGAGAAGATTCCGGATCGGGAGAGTTAGTATGATACTCGTCTTCTTTGTGTCCCGGATTCGATCGATGTGGGTCGTCTCAATGCGCAAAGATTGGCTACGAGACTCCAGAAGGCAGTGTACAAGGCCAATCCCAGCGAGATGAAGAAGAAAGTGGATGATCGTGCTGACCAGGGAGCCGTCAAATGGATATTTGACGTGAGCATTACAATCTTGGATATCAAAAAGTTACCTGCCCTCTTTGCAGTGTGTCCTGCATCGACGTGACTACTCAACTCCCGATCTGGAGGCAATGGCACTGAGTGCAATGAGAGAGACTTGACCAGTATGCGGGGAATGCAAAGAGAGCCAGGAAGAACCCGATCAAAGCCTTCACCAAGAATAAGAGACCCAACAAGCCATTCAATCCCAACAAGAAGCCTTCTCAGTCTCGCAAAGCGAAAATCGTCTCTAGTGAATCGTCTAGATCCCCTTCTCCCAATAATTCTCGCGATTCTTCCCCGGTCACTCCTCTCACTTCCCCTCGTGTCCCTACCAGTAGAAAGAGGGAACTCTCTTCCTCCTATGTGGACTCGCTGCCTAGCACCTCTGCTAAAGCTAACCCGAGCGGCATTAGAACCCCTTCAGAGAGATCTCCCTCTCCCCACTTTAATCCCAATAAGAAGGTCAAGACGGAGATTGACTAAGATATGCACTCCACTTGAGTTGTTATCGCCCCTTGTTGATAAATGTGTATGAAACACGTAAGTACAGATCAGAGAAATATACAAATTTATCGCAAAAATAATTACAAACCGAAGCGATGTTACTTGATGGGGATGAAACTCGAAGAGTGGGTGGCTCCAATACCGGGACGACCGTGCTTGACGGGCTTGTATGAGATGGTGACCTCTCCGACGCCTCATTGGGCTTGATCCAATCTGAAAATTTAAAATATATATATATAAATAAATAATGTCCAGTCCAAAACCAACAGACAAGAAGCATTGAACAGGGTCTCTGCAGTTAACGGGGGTCAGCTCAGCATCTTTTTAGCTTATGCTTGCTTGCGAGCAGGAAAATAATAGCTCAACGAAGTTCGTAAGCACGATCCTAATCAGAAAAAGGAATGGCGATTTGAAGTTTCAATCAATGCTCAACAAAATAAGATGCGGAACTAACCACCACAACTGGCGTCAATGCGAGAATGCTTGATTTAATAATAACATGAAATAAAGACACACCTGGTTTAATATCCGGCCATCTCGGGGAGGATGACCATGTCACGGAGATGAATCTTGATGGTGGCGGGCTTCTCGAGGACAGCGCGCGCCTGCCAATTATTCACAAAATTATTTACGAGCATTGTTAATTCAGCTTTTAGTACTCTCGTTTCTCCCTTATTAATCAAGATAGATTGCCACCTCGATTCCCCTAGAAATAGCCAAACGAAATCAAGAAAACACCTTTGATCTACCGGAATCGGCACATATGAAATCGGTATCCTCTCAAAATTTCAGCGCGATTCATGCACTCTCCGCTTCGTAATCAATGTTTTATGGAAATTGTCATAACTTCTCATAAGTTTGGATAAACGGTTCACATTATTTATTATTGACTATAATGATATTTCAAATTTATTGAGCGATTTCAGATCAAGCGTGTCCGATCGTACAAACCACTCGTTTACTGCGGCAAATATCTCGATTGTCAATCACAAGTTTACTTCTTAGAGCATTATACGCTTATTTAACCGAAGCATCTGATTGAAAAATAAACTCAGATCTCTGAAACAACATACATATCAGAGGTCTTCTGAAAGTTCGCTTGTGCCCATGAACAAAAATTTCAAACTGGTTCGATTCCTATCAAACTATGTCAGTACATGTATCAGGGACCAATGATTCTTCGTTTTGTTGTTTCGTGGCTGTAAACTCGAAAATGCCTAAAAGCCGGTTCTCATCACATTGAAAATTACAAAAATCATATCTCCCTTCAACGTTGTCCAAAATGATCGTACAAAAAGCTAAAATAATTTGTGAAAAAAATCATTGTTGAAGATGAAACTCCATCCCTGAGAGAACTTTTAGTAAAATTACAAAATTGATTTTTGAAACTAGACAAATAATCTTCCCCGAAATTTTAACAGATTCGTAATCTGCATTGTTTTTCACCCCGGAATTACAACTTTTCAAAGCTGGCACTCCTGGTAGACTTTATCTGTGTCCTCTCGAACCCGAAAATGTGTTAAAATTAACAATTGTTTGACCATAACTCTTTTTAAATCAGGTTCCATGAACTCTCATATCAAAATTCGAATTCTACGCTCAAAAATACAACCGAAACATCTGTTGTCAGATTGTTTCGAGAATAAAAATTTTCTTTTTCATGACCCCGGGGTCATGGTCATTTTGTCAAAACATCGTCAAAACAGTCAAAACATCAGAACTATCTGACTATAGGAGTTTCCGACGTATTTTCGATCGTAGAATCGGAATTTGTACACTAGAGCTCACCAAACCGCGAAAGAAAAAAGTTATGTGAAAAAAACAAAATTGAACAATCTCTAGTGTAGCAGTCAGATAGTTCTGATGTTTTGACTGTTTTGACGATGTTTTGACAAAATGACCATGACCCCGGGGTCATGAAAAAGAAAATTTTTATTCTCGAAACAATCTGACTACAGATGTTTCGGTTGTATTTTTGAGCGTCGAATTCGAATTTTGATATGAGAGTTCATGGAACCTGATTTAAAAAGAGTTATGGTCAAACAATTGTTAATTTTAACACATTTTCGGGTTCGAGAGGACACAGATAAAGTCTACCAGGAGTGCCAGCTTTGAAAAGTTGTAATTCCGGGGTGAAAAACAATGCAGATTACGAATCTGTTAAAATTTCTGGGAAGATTATTTGTCTAGTTTCAAAAATCAATTTTGTAATTTTACTAAAAGTTCTCTCAGGGATGGAGTTTCATCTTCAACAACGATTTTGTAGATCTAATTTCACAAATTATTTTAGCTTTTTGTACGATCATTTTGGACAACCTTGAAGGGAGATATGATTTTTGTAATTTTCAATGTGATGAGAACCGGCTTTTAGGCATTTTCGAGTTTACGGCCACGAAACAACAAAACGAAGAATCATTGGTCCCTGATACATGTACTGACATAGTTTGATAGGAATCGAACCAGTTTTAAATTTTTGTTCACGGGGTGTCGCGAATTCATGCAATCTCTCAGAATACTTGTGATATGCTAATTATCTTTCATGATAACCTCATTTAAGATTTTAAAACAAATCTTTCACGACAAATACGTGTAGTAAGCCATGGGAAATCGACGCAGAAAAAGTATAGAAAACGAATCTGCTATTTTTATTTATCGTTTATTAATTTGAGGGGAGAGGGACAGATAACTTCATTGAGCGATTGAAGAATCGGTATGAACCAGATGTGTCCTTGTCGTTTACATGATAACTGCGTGATATAAATTTGTCGTTTTTCACCTGATTGGCTTTCAGATGACCATTTCCGTAATATTACATAAGGTAAGTCAGTTGTCTTCTCGATTATTATGAGGTTATTCAGCGCTATCTCTTCATTTTGGCACTATTATCGTTACTGGGAAATGGATTGTTGCTCATTTTGCTTCTTAATCGAAGCGGACTATCACTGGGGAATTATCGCTATCTGTTGATGTTGTTTGCTTTAACTGACATTTTCATATCATGTTTCCATGCGTGGTTCGTTCCCGTTAGCTGACTGAAGATTCACATCCGAATGACCTAATTTCTCCAGATATTTCTCACCGGAAGATACGGATACATTGTATTCGGACACACTACTGTCATTGGCAATGTAATTGTGCGGTCGATTGCAGCCGTGATTTATACGGAAACCTATTTCATACCTTTCGCACTATTGGTACTACACCTTGTCTACAGACTTGTATTATTGTCAAGGTGAACCTCGTAATCGAATTTGTAAATTTTTTTTAAAAAGTCGCTTTGAGACCTTCGCTGGTTGCTGAGCGCTTCCGAATATTCGCGATCGCTAGTGCTTTCTATCTTACAATATTCACCACAGCCGTAGCTTTTGTTGTTTATCAATTGTAAACTTACTCATATTTCCAGAATATATCGAGAATTACAGAATCCTGAAGAGTGTTCCCCGGCAGTACGTAGACCGTCTCGAAGTCTACGGCATAAGTGCCAATTACACGCTCAATATTATTACCATTGGATATTTGGTTCTACTAACTCGTTCATGCATGACTATAGAGTACACTTCTCAGGATGAACATATGAGGCCGAAATTATACCTCGATTGGTGTTATATTATTCGCTTGTCTGATTGGTTGCCACACAATCGTGATTTCTGTAGCATGCGTCAAGAAAATCGATGCTGCTTTTGGCCGAAGGTATTTGCCTAATTACGGCATGATAGGGTTCCCATTTCGATGGTTTCAGAGTGCTTGAAATTCGAGTACGTGCAGCTATTCCGCGCATTGTTAATTCAGGTGCTCATTAAATATACCGGATCGAATAGTTGATCTCTCCATTATGCACAATCTCTAGTTTCTCTCATCGGCGAGAAAGTGTGGAGAATGAAGAGTTCACTATTCGATCCGACAACAATACTGCTCATTATTCAGTTAAATGATGAATAATACTGTGAAATATGCAAATCTCAGTTCTCGGTGCCCGCGTGCATCTCTCTGCTGCCCTTCACCGTGGTCGCCTTCGCTCCTCTGATCGACGTGGATCTCGGACAGACGGGCACTTTATGTTCTATGACCGCCTCGTTGTTTCCCGCCCTCGACCCGATTTTGATGATAGCCTCGATCAGTCGGTGAGCAGTCGATGTTATTTTTGCCCTGTTTTATGTTTTATGATTTTTTTAAAAAATTTTGAATTAAATGCAAAACAAAAATGAAGTTATCACATTCCGCACGACACTATCCGATTGGGTACACGCAATAGTTGGCTCAACCGGTACCAGGAATGAGAAGATGGCCAAGGAACGATCTAGAGATCACTCAACAATTATGTGAAACGCCCCTCACATATGAGGACGTTCGCCTAATTTTCGAGCAAAATCGGAGGGGTATGGCACAGTAAAAAAAATAGCCTATACTCGAAAGTTGTCCTCTAGGGTAATTTTCAATTCTGAATCGATTGGCGTTTTCCGTTTTTCGATCAGATGCTCCAGAATCCCGGTACGACACGACGTCAATTTGGTCAACTTTTGAATCTGCGATAAAAACTGGTCCCGGGAGGGCCAAATCGGCCGAAATCTTACGAACCCGACCAGAATTGAATTCTCTACAAATTGAAATGTCGTATAAGGCTCTATCTATTTTCGTTTTCAAGTTATGGTCGTTTTCCGACCCAAAGATTTGTTAGCTTATCTACTTGCACAGTTCGTAGAGAATTCTTTTCTGATCATTTTTATATATGGGATGAGGCATATTTCTCGGGTCCAAGTGGTTTCCCATTCGATTATGTGACGCGAACTCGCGTTTTTTGGAATTTTTCTAGCACAACTTTTTTCTTTCAAAGTTTTAGGATCTCTAACATAGAAATTCGGTTTCTACGCTCAAAAATATGCCAGAAACTCCTTATTTCAGATGAATCTGAGAATATTACTTTTTTGACTCGAAAATCGACCTCGACGACGACGTCAAGGGGTCGAAAACTTTTTTTTCTCAAAAATACATGACTATAGGAGTTTCTAGTGTATTTTCGCACGTAGAAACCGAATTTCTATGTTAAAGATCCGAAAACTTTGAAAGAAAAAAGTTGTGATAGAATAACTCCAAAAAATGAGAGTTCACGTCACATAATCGAATGGGAAACCAGATGGACCCGAGAAATATGCCTCATCCCATATATAAAAATGATCAGAAATGAATTCTCTACAAATATGCTTGTAGATAAGCTAACAAATGTTTGGGTCAGTAAACGACCATAACTCGAAAACGAAAAAAGGTAGAGCCTTATCCGACATTTCATTTTGTAGATAATTAAATGCTGGTCGGGTACGTGAGATCTCGGCCGATTTGGCCCTCCCGGGACCAGTTTTTATCGCAGAATCAAAATTTGGCCAAATTGACGTCGTGCCGTACCGGGATTCAGATGGCTCAGATCGAAAAACGGAATCAGCCATTCGATTCAGAATCGAAAGTTAGCCTAGGGGACAACTTTTGAGCATAGTCGTTTTTTTTACTGTGCCAGACCTTGCTCGAAAATTAGGCAAACGGCCTCATATAGCTTTCCATGAAACGCATACCAATTTGCATGTTGTAAAGGGTACGCATTCCAACGTCTCTGTTTCCACATTTATCGATTAACCATTCGCACTGAAACGTATGCGACAAGAAATGTATGAGTAGTAAAAAACATCCCAAGACAAGGCGATGATCGATAAATGAATGAGTTGATACTGGCGAAATCCTTAAGACGGTGGATCGCTACTATGCGACCACCCCCAGGAAGCGGTGCGCTAGCAATGAGAACCACAAGCCCATACTTGGGTGCAAGGAGGGTCTTGGCCCCATATTTGACAAACCGTCACTTATTAGTGATTGCTGCCTCTGCGCAGGGTGAAACATGATTTTGACGGGAAAATGGTCAAAAAATAATATTTTCTCTACCGATCAAGATCGATCTTATTATTCTTTTGCATTATTATGGGGATGTCCTGAGGCTCTGAAATAATCGTTCTGATAGATTTCTGATCGTTTAGAAAATCACTTTTTGGACATGGATTTTCAAATTTTCGGTCCAAGTTGAACATTTTTGGCCAAACGGGAAGAAGACACTATATACGTTTTGTAGCTCGTGTAATTCTGCATCGAATGCAACAGAATAAAAGATCCGGAATCCCTTACTAATTTGTCATTTATTCGATCGTAACCGAAAAATCATCGATGTAATTTTTTGAGCCAAAAATTCGAAATTTGAGAATCTCTCATGAAAGCTTTTTCCTGTGTATTTTTGCTTGGAGAATCCGATTTTTCATGCTAGAGCTCACGAAATCGCGAAACATTTTTTAAACAATTTTTTCTTTAATTTTCTTTTTTTTCTGGTTTTCGAGTGCAATTATATACAGTTTTCGTTTCGCAGTTTCGTTAGCTCTTGCATGCAAATTCTGATTTAAGAACTAACATGTACATGAACACGTTCTTATCAGAGATTTTCAGATTTCGACTTCGACCGAAAAAAAAGTCCTTGATAATGAGAAAATGGAAAATGGACCTAGATTCTTACTATGTAATTTTCAGACTTATTTTGCGTTTCCTATCATTAAAATGCTAATGATGTTTTAAAACTTTACCCCCACCCATTGGGCATTTTATAATTGTGACTTATTCCATGTTTATAGTGGTCGTAAACGAATATTCTACAACTTCTCATGATCGGAAGCCAACGACCCATCCACCTGATCGGATGCCTTCGATACTCCAGCACATCTCTCCCTAAGTAGAGGCTCGGACCATTTTTACCATTCCCTCACTGTCTCAGGATGGTGTGGTCTCGAGTTATTTTGCTCATGTCTCTACTACTTCTCGACCTTACTACTTCATACTCGCCGGACCTATTGTCGTTGCGACGCACTCTTGGAGTCGATGAAGCTGCTACCATTTCCGGGTCTACTTTCCCGCTTCCACCCAATCTCTATTCTGCCCTCTTTGGGTCCCATTCGATAGTCAAGCGTGGAGTTGATGAGGTCATTCCTCCGCGAGGAGATGAGGCTATCATCAATGCACCCGCACTTCAACCCGATTCTCAAGTAGAACAGCCGGAAAAGGAGAAAGAAGAATGCTACTTCAAGCATCATCGACAGACTCAGCACGAGACGAAAGAGAGACCTGCTGTCTCGAAGATAAAGCAAGTGTGCGGAAACGGCAAATTGAAAAGGTCAGTTTCAAAAATGAGAGTCTGTTTTTCATGTAGTTATTTTATTATTTCCAGAATGTCGGAACTGATTGGCGTACAATACACAAACCAATATGGATCCCCCCATGCACTCGCTCTGATTCTTTCTCGTGGGGCAGGCGAGTACTACGATTGGACGGATCTGCAAAACGTAACTAGTCACTTGCTAGAACAGTTATAACTAAATACGTTACAGGCTACAGAAGTCGGAAGGCGGTGGATTTGCAAGGAACACGAGGCTGAACTGGGATCGAATTGGGAGACCAAGGGACATTATCACTTCAAGACCAAGCAGAGACCAGGTTTTAAAAAAAAAATTCTGGATAACAATAATAATTCTTTATTCAGGTGGAAGAGTGGAGAATGTGTGCTCAATGCCTTATCCCTTCTTCCAACACAACACTCCATTCACGCTAGAGCACGGAGTTCATCGCGTAGAAGCAGAAGAAGCAGAGGCAATTTTGAAGAAAAAGGGAGTGTTACTCCACCCAGGCCTTCGTAAGTTACTGATCTTATACACCCCAGTCTACTTTTTTTTGTTCAGCGATTTGCCCGGCTCACAACCAACTAGCTCGCAAAATATTAGCGCAAGAAGAAGTTGAAGGCACTAATCATGATATCTTCCCTTCACCGCTCAACCGAGACTTCTCGAATACTCCCTCTATCTCTCGAGATGTCAATCCTTTCGACTATGAACGAGATCCGAAGGATCCCTCCTACCACCCCAAGCGTCCTCAATCTCCGATTGATACGGATTTGCCAGAGAATGTAAGTACTGATTACGATTGCAAACACGAAAATAATAACATTCGACTGTTATAACTCTCCATCGGGTTCTTTTATTCGCCATTCTCCATTGAAATCACATAATTCATATTGTTTTAGAAAGCTCCTGGTCAAGTGCTCAAGAAAGCGTACATCAACTTCATGCGCGCTCTCGGAGTGAAGCCCCACATGAATATTAAAAAAATGGCATGAGTTGTCGGATCGATCTCAGAGAGGAGACGCGGAGGCTCTCAGATACGTCGCATTCGAGATCGCTACTCTAATGAGCCCCGATAATCCCAAGGTTCGATTTTCATTGACAATCTTGGCATTTTAATTATTTTCTTATCAGGCTCTCATGGACAAGGCATTCAAGCCCCCATCTGATTATGAGAGACCGAGACCAGTGAAGTACGAGCAGATGATGCAGAATGTGAAAGAGGCATTCGAGACGAGTGATACACGATCCGATCGTATGGCCATTATCTCACTGGTCGTTCACATCCCTCTCCATGAGATCCGGCGCTATATCCCTGGCCTCAGTTCGTATTATTACACAATGGCGAGGCAGTATGCCAGGAGAGGTTACGCAAGTGGACCATCCATTCGGCATCGAAGAATCAAGTATAGTTTGGCCAAAGTGGAGCGATTCGTTCAGTTCCTAACAAGGTGAGCATTATTGATATCTATCCATTCACAATACCTATATTTCAGTTACAAAGTCACTCTCGGCCTTCCGTATTGAACCAGACGAGTAAAGGACACACAGAATAGATGGATCGAGATACCCAACATTCTGCGAAAACTGAGAGCAGGGGAGATCTACCACCTCTACAAACGGTTAGTCATAATGGTCTCACTTGGATAAAAGTGATTTTCAATTTAAAAAAAAATCTACAGTGAACTGGAGCTCCTTGGTGAGACTAGTCTGCTACTTCCCGAATCGACTGTGAAGAAGATGATTCACATATGCAAAGCAGAGAGAAGGAAATCTCTTCATGGAGTCGATATCATAGTGGCAGATGCAATGGAGGTACGAGATTTCTAAATATTTTACCATTGAAACCATTGTTTCCAGTCTTTCGATAACTCTGAAGCTATGATCGATACTATGCTCAATGAGTATGGGATGGACAAGAGTGTTCATGCCTCTCTCATTTCGAATATGAGACAGAGTCGTCAATATCTTCGCACTGATTACTTGATCCACGCCAAAGAATTCTCATCGTATGCTGATCACTGCTGGTCGTGAGTATTGTTTTAAAAAAAATTGTGATTCAGTTGTTTGTCTTCAACTATCTTATCGATTGTCATGAATACAACTAAAACCAATTCGAAAACTAATGTAACTCAATTCGAAATGAGATTCTATACGAAAACGATACTAAATCATTTGTTCTCATTCTGAAACTGATTCAATTATTATGTCTGCGATTTCGAAACTTAGATGCATAATACATAAATTTTAGTTTCCTCAACTCAAATGTGACTATCAATTTTCAGATACGGACTCTCTGACCCAGATGATACGGCATTTCAAACCGATTGCACAACCGGAGGAGATGAATACAAACATTTCCGAGTGTGCGATCGGTGCGAAGCCAAACAGATATGGTACGGAGATCTGCGTGCCACTCTGCAGGGTCTTGAGAAGAAGTTCAAGAAGGACAAGAAGAAGTCACAGGAGATCGCCATTATGAGGAGAGACTGGTACGATTTCGAGGACAAGATTGACAAGCTGAAAGCCCATCAACTGCGAACTGCCAAGGCGGAGGATGATCGGCATTGGATAGTCGGAGGATGGGGGGGGTGAGATTTTTCAAAAAAAATTCTGATTCGAGAAAAATACATACATCTCAGGAGGGAGAGGCCATGGTCATTCTCGATTTCGCGATGAAGCACATGCCTCTACAAGGTCGTGAGACGACCACCGATTGGTATGGACAGAGGGGAATGCCATGGCATGTCTCCCACTCAACTGCCAATGTCAGTGGAGAATTCGTGACACATGCTCTCATCCATATATTCGACGTCAATGAACGACAGGTTTGATCATTATAATATAAATATATATATTTATATTTATATTCAACTCAGGATTCGGCCGCCGTTACTGCTGTCATCAGACACGTTTTGCAAGTACTAAAAGAGCAGGGGATAACAAGAGTGACTTTCCGATCAGATCAAGCAGGTTTTTTTTCTGTTGGTTATTTTTGAAACTGATTATTTGAATACATTCTAACTTTAGGAGCATACAAGTCTTCATCGACCCTGGCATCCATCCAATCCATTGCTGAAGAAGTGGGAGACATCATTGTAGCGGGATACCACTTCAGTGAGGCCCAGGCTGGAAAGGGACCATGCGATCGGACATCGGCTATTGTGAAGGGAGTGACGAGGAATTATGCGGATGCCGGAGGAAAAGTGCTGAATCCAGAGGTGAATTCTTAGAAAATTTTAACAACGATAAGTCGATAAATATTTAATTTTCTCTCTAAAATTGCATATTAAAACATTTATTTAGGACTTCTACAAAGCAGTCACAACCAGTCGACATCGCGAAGGCATTTCGTACCACCTTGCCCATCTGGAGGGAAGTGGAAAGGATAAGAAGCCAAAGCTTTCTCCGACGAAGATCCCTGAGATGTCGAAGTTGAATTCGTTCACATTCGAAGAGAAGAACCTGCGCCTTCACCGATTCAGGTACGAAACAAAATACATGTCATGTTCATGAAAGACAATACATGAAATTGCAGGGACATTGGATTCGGAAAGAAATACTCGTACAAGAAAATGCAACCGAATGATGCGAGACTCGTTGTGAAGGGATCTGGAGGGACGACCTCACAAGAGACTTTCTGGACGAAACTGGGAGACCCCAAGTACTTGGAAAAGCACGATAATTCAAATGAGGAGGATGGAAATGATCATTTAATCTGCGAGAAGAAGGTATGTATTTTTCGCACTCAATATCAGTAACTAAAATTTATTCTCGTGAAATAATTCTTCATTGCAGGAATCCAAGAAGTGCACGTGGAAGAGACCTAAGCCGGAGTCGACTCTGTTCCGTTGTCCCATCGAGACATGCTCTAAAGAGTACCTCTATGAGAAGAATCTCGAGAAGCACATGGAAGTGGGGGTACACGAGAGGAGACCCGAGAAGATGAACGTCCAAGACTACACACTCCAACGATTAGCGGCCAATCTGGAATTGGTGGACACTCCCAAAGTGTGCCTTGTCATTGACGAAGCCACGCGGAGTCTCACTAACGACCCCATCAACAGTGAGAACGGAAGAATTCTACCCATGGGATGGGCCCTGCCTACGAGGAGACCATCGACTCCATTCCCCGCTACTGTGAAGGCATTCCTGAAGGAGATCTACGATGAGGGGGAGAGGTAATAGTCATTCAATCATTGTTTTTTTCAATTTTCTTTCAAGAATATGTATATATAAATGTTTTTTTTCTCTACAGGACTGGATCGAAAACTGACGCTAGAGAGGCAGAGAAACTGATGAGACAAGCCAAGGATGACAATGAAGACAACCTGTTTCAACCGAGTGATCTACTCACCTCACGCCAGATTGCTGGAGTCTACAAGGGATTCAAGAAGACCAAGCTCGACAAGAGAGACCGAACAAGGACGAACAGGGTTGAGCCCGGTGGATCCAGAGCCAAGAGATCGGATGATCCCGAGCTGGATGAAGTCAATGCACTTTTCGACACCGAAGGAGATCCCGAGTTGGAATGGGAGACCGAACCACTATTCGATGAGACAGAAGATTACCGGATTGCTATTAGAGAAGCTCATAATCAGCTGTTTGAAGGAGATGAATGCGATGAAGTTATAAAACGAGGATGGCTGGGTGCTCCAAAAAATGACTTGTATTGTTTCACCTAAATATTATTCTTGTAATCGCTGTCTGTTTCCAACAATCTTTCACTTTCACATTGTTATTTTTTATGTCACTTCAGTAGATAAACAGTATTTATATTCTGAACTTCTGAATTCTGAGACCCAACGAAGACGAAATGAGGAAATAAGAGGCAGCGACTTTCCGAATGTTTTTGAACGGACGAGTGGAATACTGCGTATACAAATGCATCTCCCCCCAGTTTGTATGCTTATTTATATTATGATTCAACACACTAAAATACGCAAGGAATACCAAAAAAAGGACATTTATCGAGCTGTCGCTGTCGCTCGAAATTCTCGTCATGGAACTCATTACTCAGAATAAGTCTGAAAATCCGGGTCCAGTTTTCTCCACTTCACCTGATTTTTTGGTCGAAGTCGAAATCTGAAAATCTCTGATAAGAACGTGTTCATGTACATGTTAGTTCTTAAATCAGAATTTGCATGCAAGAGCTCACGAAACTGCGAAACGAAAACTGTATATAATTGCACTCGAAAACCAGAAAAAAAGAAAATTAAAGAAAAAATTGTTTAAAAAATGTTTCGCGATTTCGTGAGCTCTAGCATGAAAAATCGGATTCTCCAAGCAAAAATAGACAGGGAAAAGCTTTCATGAGAGATTCTCAAATTTCGAATTTTTGGCTCAAAAAATTACATCGATGATTTTTCGGTTTCGATCGAATACATGACAAATTAGTAAGGAATTCCGGATCTTTTATTCTGTTGCATTCGATGCAGAATTACACGAGCTACAAAACGTATATAGTGTCTTCTTCCCTTTTGGCCAACTTGGACCGAAAATTTGAAAATCCATGTCCAAAAAGTGATTTTCTAAACGATCAGAAATCTATCAGAACGATTATTTCAGAGCCTCAGGACATCCCCATAATAATGCAAAAGAATAATAAGATCGATCTTGATCGGTAGAGAAAATATTATTTTTTGACCATTTTCCCGTCAAAATCATGTTTCACCCTGCGCAGAGGCGGCAATCACTAATAAGTGACGGTTTGTCAAATATGGGGCCAAGACCCTCCTTGCACCCGAGTATGGGCTTGTGGTTCTCATTGCTAGCGCACCGCTTCCGGGCAGGGTCCAAAAAGCTCTCATAGTACCGATCCGTCGTCTTAAGAGACGAATCGTGAGAGAATCGAGAGTTTTAAGGACCACGCGGCATAGGAAAATTAGTCCCCCCGATCCTGTTGAAAAGTATAAGTTAAGTACTTAAAATGGTGCTCTATCAAACTACGCTCGCAAAATTTTGATATCGAATTTCATCTCCAAGTATTGGTAGGTCAAAGTGGAGACTCTTTGGAATTTTTGATAATTTCACTATTTTTCGCTTCAGGAAAACAATCATAACTTGCTTAAAAATCGAACAAGAGACAATTCCAAAAAGAATGCGCATGAGGAGGCTGTGGGTAACATTTCATATGTTGGTGGTCTCATTCCATGGAAAAAAGTGCTATAACTTTGTTAAAAGTCATGTCCCCAAAAATCCCCCGAGATTGATTTCAGAACAAACATGTACCTACTCCATGTCCAAAAATTAGACGAATCGGATTATAGAAAAAAAGGGGGCGGACATATGTCCGAAAAAGTGCCGATTTTGAGTGTTTTTCGAGCACAACTTTTTTTCTTTCATCGATTGATGAGCTCTCGTGTAGAAATTCGGAATCGGCGCGTAAAAATACGCCAGAAACTTCTATAGACATATATTTTCAAGATGAAAATTTTTTCGACTCTCACCACTTTTTCACCATGTTTTTTTCACCTTTTTCACCACTTTTTCACCATTTTTGATCGAAAAATTTTTGTCTCAGAATCATGTCTCTATAGGAATTTCTGCCTTATTTTTGAGCGTAGAAAACGAATTTGCTAACTAGAGCTCATGAAACCTCGAAATAAAAAAGTTATGCCCAAAACACCGAACAATTTTTTTTTTTAAAGATTTTCTTTCGAGCATAACATTTTTATTTCGAGGTGTATTTTTGCATGCTAATTCCGAATTTCGATATGATAGCTCATCAATCGATGAAAGAAAAAAGTTATGTTAGAAAAACTCTCGCAATCGGCACTTTTTCGTACATAACCAGAGCTTATTTTTTTCCTATACTCCGATTCCTCTGATTTTTGGACATGGAGTAGGTACATGTTTGTTCTAAAATCACTCTCGGGGGATTTCTGGGGACATGACTTTTAACAATATTATTGAATTTTTTCCCTTTTTTTTGAAAAGCCGACATACTTTTCAACAGGATCGGGGTACTAATTTTCCTATGCCGCGTGGTCCTCAAAACTCTCGATTCTCTCACGATTCGTCTCTTAAGGATTTCGCCAGTATCAACTCATTCATTTCTCGCCTTGTCTTGGGATGTTTTTTACTACTCATACATGCCGATATATTCGTGTCGCATAGGTTTTCATACATGCCGATGTATTCGTGTCGCATAAGTACTTAACTTATACTTTTCAGCAGGATCGGGGATGCTGATTTCCTACCGCCACAGGGCTCTCGATTATCTCGCGATTCGTCTCTTAAGAGACCGGCTCGGTTATTTTGGAGCATTTTGGACTGCCCCCCGGAACCGGTGCGCTAGCAATGAGAACCACAGGCTCATACTCGAGTATTAGGAGGGTCTTTTTTTTTCATGGTTACTTTTTCGGTCAAAAAGTCGAAATCTCAGAACTATCTGACTATTGGTGTTTCCGCAGTATTTTCACTCGTAGAGATCGAATTTTGATACTAGAGCTCACCAAAATGGGAAAGAAAAAAGTAACGCTTGAAAAACTTAAACTTTTCGAGTTATGAGGCGTAACTTTTTTCTTTCCCATTTTGGTGAGCTCTAGTTTGAAAATTCGATCTCTACTAGTGAAAATACTGCGGAAACACCTATATTCAGATTGTTCGGAGATTCCGACTTTTTGACCGAAAAATGACCATGACCCGGGGGGCATGAAAAAAGTTGAACATTTTGTGCCTCGGAAAAATGTGACTATAGGAATTTCTGGCGTATTTTTGAACGCTGAATCCGAATTTTGCTATTAGAGCTGATGAAAACAAGAACTAAAAAAGTTAGGATCGAAAAACCTCGAATATTGTGACTTTTTTGGCTTTGTCAAATAAAATTCGGATTCGGCGTCCCTGACGGAACAGTTCGCACAGTGATTCCGATGCATACATGTAAGAGCTACAAAGCGCACATAGTGACTACTTGTCGTTCGGCCAAAAACTGAAAACTTTATCCGAAAAACTGAACTTCGAAGTCAAAAAATCCATTTTGGAAACGACTATCAATCAATCAGAACTATTTTTCCAGAGTCCCTGGGCACCTCTAGAGTAACGCAAGAAATAAATTTGATCGATCTCGATCGGTTGAAAAAATATGATTTTTTTGACCATTTTACCTTGTAATTCACTTTTCTACCCTCGGCACGGCAGTAACAACAAATATGTAGCCGTTTGTCAAATAAGGGACCAAGACCCTGCTAGTACTCGAGTATGAGCATGTGGTTCTCATTGCTAGCGCACCGGTTCCGGGGGTGGTCCAAAATAACCGATCTGCTCTTTTAAACTTTCGATCCCCAGCAGATCTGATAGCTTTCGACACATGTCGCTGCTCACTGCTCGTACAACTTTATCCATTTTATGTCCTCGAGATTCATAGTTCACAACAAGGCTTCTCTGTGATTATTGGTATAAGTTTCGCTCTCACTACTCCCCAGGGGCACGATTACACTTGCCCATTCAATAGTACACAATACCATCGCATGGAGAAATTCCCCAAAGACAAAGGTGATTAATGATTTGATGCTATAGAACAGAGTTATTCGATCTGTCGTCTGGTGCTCGACATGCTCATCCCCGTGACATTTCATAAGGTTACATTAAAACTGTTTCTGAAATCAATATTTGTTTTCCTTCAGCGCTATCTCACTACATTAGCGTTCACATCTTTAATCGGAAACGGTCTACTACTTGTGTTACTTCTCAGCAGAAGTGGCCATTCACTGGGTAACTATCGATTTCTGTTGATGCTATTCGCTCTTACGGACATTTTCATCTCTTTCTACCATGCGTTTTTTGTTCCGGTGAGTCGGTTCTAAATTTAAATAAAAATGAGCAACATTACTTCTAGGGCACTGAATGAATTAATATAATCAACTTTGTCTTTTTTAGAATCTAATATCTAACTACATACTCATTTCAGATGTTTATCACGGGACGATTCGGCTACATAGTATTTGGGCACACCACAGTCGTTGGCGATGGAGTTTTTCGTTCGATTGCGGCCGTGATTTATGCGGTCACGTTTTTTATACCCTTCGCACTGTTGTCACTGCATTTTATCTACAGGCTTGTGTCGCTGTCAAGGTTTGACTTTTATTCTGATAATATTCAATAATTTTATAAAATGCAGACCGACACTTGTGGCTGATCGCTTTCGAGTATTCACTCTGACCAGCGCTTTTTATCTAGTAGCCTTCGCCGTTGCGGTGGCCTATCTTATTTCTATGCTGTACGCAAAATCTCAATCTCTTCCGGACATTCCTAATGCATTTTAGAAACCAAAGGGGCGTTCCGCGGCAGTACTATGAACGTCTTGAAGAATACGGGATTATCATCGACTACGACTCGCTAAATGTTGCAACAGTGGAATATTTTGTTAGCAGCACTAGCACATGCACCCAAAAACATCTTTTGAGGATGATGAAATACGGCCTAATTTCATTTCGATTGGAGTAATCTTTGTCATGGGCTTGCTTGGCTGCCAAACAATCATCGTATCGCTAGTGTGCATTTATAAGATCTTCACTTTTCTCAATCAACAGTGTGTTACGCAATATATTTGTGATTTAAAAAAGCGGTGTTTACAGTGTTCTTGAAATTCGAGTGCGTCGACAGCACTTGCAGCTGTTTCGTGCTTTATTGATTCAGGTTCTCCAAATCTTAACCCAAGTAATAGCTATAGATTTCCAGTTCTCAGTCCCGGCATGCTTCTCCTTGCTGCCCTTCATGGTCACGGCTCTTGTCCCGCTGGGTGGCGTGAGTCTCGGCCAGACCGGCAATGTCTGTTCCATGATGGCTTCTCTCTTTCCCGCACTGGACCCGCTATTGATGATAGTCTCGATAAGCCGGTGAGATTTCGTGGATTTTCCGGTTCATTAGTCGACTATTAGTCCATGAACGACACACGGCTCAGGTTCCGAACGAAACTTGTCGACTGGGCGAATGTGTTTTTTGGAACCACAGCGAGGAGAAACGAGAAGATGGCCGAGGAACGATCCCGAGCCTACTCTGCTATCATGCGAAGTGCATCAACATATAGCTACCCATGAAACTCAGGGACATCAAGGAATTATGAGACATTATCTGAGAAATGAGAGCTTTCTGGACTATAACCGTACAAGGGAACATAGATTCCCACGAAAATTTTGCCCTAGGGTCAACTTTTGACGTAGAGTTCGAAAATCAACCTTAGGAAGCGGTATCTTCAAAGCCTCATTCCCTGTGGAACATTTTACCAGTGCGGTCGGTTTTCATATATCATGAATGGCGCTTCGCGGGCCTACAAATTATAGTAAATCTCAAAGATCTCAAATTATCTCAAGGAATATTGTTTGCTTCTAGGGAGATTTCTAACCAAGTGCATTAGATTCCTCGTCAAAAACTGCATGTGTGATGTTCTTTTCATAGAAATTGAAATGCCACTATGTGGTCTGGTGACTCGCCGAAGAGAAAAACTCCTCAAAATATTCAGTTTTTAGAGCACAACTGTTTTATATCTTGATATCATGGGCTCTAGTATAGAAAATTCGGAATCTACGAGTAAAAATACACCAGAAAATTCTATAGTCAAAAAGTTCTGAGACAAAATTGTTTTCGACTTTCTCATGACCCCGGTTTCATGATGATTTTTGGGTCAAAAAGTCAAACTTTCAAAACTATATGACTATAAGTTTTCATGGCGTATTTTTGCACGTAGAAAACGATTTTGTATGTTAGAGCGCACCAAATTGCAAAAGAAAAAAGTTATGATATCAAAAAATGAATATTCTAGGATTTTCAAGCATACCTTTTTTGTTTTGCGATTTGGTGCGCTCTAACATACAAAATCGTGTTCTACGTGCAAAAATACGCCAGGAAAACTTATAGTCATATAGTTCTGAGAGTTTGACTTTTTGACCCAAAATCATCATGAACCGGGGTCATGAGAAAATCGAAAACATTTTTGCCTCAGAACTTTTTTACTATAGAATTTTCTGGTGTATTTTACTCGTAGATTCAAAATTTCTACACTAGAGCCCATGAGATCAAGATATAAAACAGTTGTGCTCTAAATACTGAATATTTTGAGGAGTTTTTCTCTTCGGAGAGTCACCAGACCACATAGTGGAATTTCAATTTCTATGAAAAGAACATCACACATGCAGTTTTTGACGAGGAATCTAATGCACTTAGTTAGAAATCTCCCTAGAAGCAAACAATATTCCTTGAGATAATTTGAGATCTTTGAGATTTACTATAATTTGTAGGCCCGCGAAGCGCCATTCATGAGATATGAAAACCGACCGCACTGGTAAAATGTTCCACAGGGAATGAGGCTTTGAAGATACCGCTTCCTAAGGTTGATTTTCGAACTCTACGTCAAAAGTTGACCCTAGGGCAAAATTTTCGTGGGAATTTATGTTCCCTTGGCCGTATGTCTGATATCTCAGATAGTGCCTCTTATATATTCTAAAAAAGAAAAATAAACAATTTTTTCTTATTTTCGTCAAGAAACCGGATGACGTGCAAGAACAAAATGATTTCCGATATTTATTATCATCACTATCTGTTGAATTATGTGATAATGAATTATTGACTACGTAGTTCGGATGATTTTCAGTTCAATATGCGAATATATCCATCAATGTTCGGTAATCTTCTTCGTCTTCTTCGGACTTGTTTCAATAGGCAGCATAACAGAGAGAACGAGGGCCAACACTCCTCCAACGGCAAAGACAATGGCGGGTAAGGAGAGGTTCAGAGTCGCGAGCATCTGTGAAGAGTAGTAATGGTTTTCTATGTGAAAGATAATTGGGAACATGCCGAGATTTGGGAAATTGGGAACCAAATTGTTAAAATATTACCTGCGTGGTGATCGGGGTTATCATGGCTCCTACTCGGCCCCACGAACTCGAAACGCCGAGACCTTGCGCTCTGATTAGAACAGACAATTTTGAATGCATCCAAGTTCATGACAGACAATTGTTTGCTAAAGTCGCTATCAAATAGCTTTTACTTTCATGGAACTACCATAGCGATATTCTACTGCACCTGAGCGGGGTCGGGTAGACCTCGCTGGAGTAGATGTAGGCAGCCTGCCATGCGCAACCCAACGCCGATCGACCAATGAAGAGAGCGGTGATGATGATATAGCTGAACGATTTTTTTCGACTCTGCCTACTTTTTCACCCTTTGGTCCAATTTCGGTCGAAAAATTTTTGTCTCAGAATTATGTTCCGATAGTATTTTTTTGGCTTATTTTTGAGCGTAGAAAACGAATTTACTAGCTATTTTCTACTCTCAAAAATAACCCAGAAATTCATATAGGGACATAATTATGAGAAAAAAATGTTTAGACCAAAATTGGACCAAAGGGTGTGAAAAAGTAGTCAGAGTCGAAAAAAATTTTATCTCGAAAATAAATGTCTTTAGGAGTTTCTGGCGTATTTTCACGCGCTGATTCCGAATTTTTATACGAGAGTCCATCAAACGATAAAAGAAAAAAAGTTGTGCTCGAAAAACACTCAAAATCTGCACTTTTTCGGATATATGTCCACCCCCTTTTTTTTCTATAATCCGATTCTTCTGATTTTCGGACATGGAGTAGGCACATGTTAGTTCTAAAATCACTCTCGAGGGAATTCTGGCGAAATCACTTCTAAGAAAGTTATAAAAAATTTTCCCTTTATTTGAAAAACCGACCGCCCGCTCCAGCGCGTGGACATGGAATGACACTACCAACAAATAAAATATTACCCCCTGTCTCCTCATTCGAATGCATTTTTAGAATAGTCTCTAGTTCGATTTTTAAGCAAGTTATGGTCGTTTTCCTGAAGTGAAAATTCTGCAAACGTGGTTTGATAGAGCACCATTTGAAGTACTTGAAATCTATTTTTCAGCTAGATTGGGAATACTAATTTTCTAATGCCGCGGGGCTGTCGAATATCTCGCGATTCGTCTCTTATGTGTATGACTTTCGAATTTCCTGTTTCTCGAAAGAAAATGTAGCCGAGTCGACGCGTTTCTATCACAAATTACTATCCTTTCTGCTCACCTCGGAAGAGAAAATGCCATGACTGCAATGCACACCGAGAAAATGGCGAAACCAACAGCGAGTGTGGGTTTGCGACCGATACAATCCATCACAAAGGCAAGGATGATGCACCCTGTAAGGAATTATGGGTTTTCAGACGACTCTAGGGACTCACCAGGAACCTCGGACATGGTCGTGATGATGATGCTGAGGTACTTTTCAGTCGTCAGCATATGACAGGGCGCAACCTCTTCATGACTCGAATCGTCTGATGACTGCAGTAGAAGTGTGGTGTAGACGGACAGACCGTAATAGAGAAAGGCGCACATTGCCCTAAACGGTTTTTTTCTAGATTTTGTCATACGAAAGCTTTTCATACCACATGATCCACAACTGAATGGAGGTTCTTCTATGGGCGGGTTTGAGCAGATCCAACATTCCACGGCTTGGCTCCTGCAGTCAATTATTAGATTTTGTTTTGAGCGATCGAAATAATTGCCAACACAGCAAGGAAAATGAGCCCACCTCAGTCTCGGAAATCAGTTCTCCGT
The DNA here is from genome assembly GCA_036245825.1 of Pristionchus entomophagus. Classification (NCBI taxonomy): domain Eukaryota; kingdom Metazoa; phylum Nematoda; class Chromadorea; order Rhabditida; family Neodiplogasteridae; genus Pristionchus; species Pristionchus entomophagus. The sequence goes on along the minus strand of BTSX01000004.1, from coordinate 17,017,271 downwards.
CAGGCAAAGATCGACCATTGAATTTAGCTATGCGTTCCAGAGTTGCTCGGGCCTAGAAAGCTGTGATCAGCATTTGCCGTCTTTCACCGCTTACCTCGATATCTTTGCCTCGTGCTACGTCGAAGCGCACCGATTCGGGAAGCCACTATCATTCGGAATCAGTTAGTGGATATTTGAATGCATTTATCACCCAACAGCAGACTCCGAGAAGGGCAAGCGGCAACGCGGAGATAGCCACCAGCCATCGCCAACCTATATGATCCAATTACGAGACTCGAATCTAACTTTGATATATTTTTGTTGTAAATAAAACAAAATATTATACCTAAATCCTGCAGCACAACATTGGCTAGGCCAACAGTGACCGCGGCGCCAACCGCCCAGAACGACTGAAAATCTTGGTCTCTAACAATTTGAAACGATAAAGCACACCTTCCCAAAGGTCAGCCATCGAGCGCGATAGGTTGGAGGCAGGAATTCGGCAGTGATTGTCAGGCTGTTTTAACATTTAAAAAAAAAACAATATTCCGGTCTCACGATTGAGCCTGCCCGCCGATGGCGAATCCGAAAGCGAATCTCGCTGCGAGAAACAAGTAGAATGAGGGAGCAAGCGCTGAGAGAACGCCGAATGCAAAGCCAACAAACGAAGCGATCATTAACCCCTTCAAATGGTATTAGTGAACATTTAATGACTATTGTTCAGCAAGAATCTGGCTGAACGGTAGCCGAGAAATATCGTGACATAACACAGGATTTTTGATATAATTGAGATTCTCACAACAGAGTCCGTACAACGATTTTGCAACCTATGTTCAAAATTTGGCCCTAGAGTCAACTTTGGATGTAGAGTTCGAAAATTGACCTTAGAAAACCGTATCTTCAAAGCCTCATTCGCTGTGACACAATTTACATTGTGCGGTCGGTTTTTGTCTCTCATGAACGGCGCTTCGGAGAAACATGAATCATACAAATTCTGAAAGATCTTAACGAGATAAGAAGTTTTGCAATTGGGAGTGAAGAGCTAGCTCATCTGTGAAAAAAGAAAAAAGCTCCAAAATTATTGAAATGACCACCCTGAAAAAAATTTGTTCCTGCCGTGGAAATTAAACTTTTCCATTCGATTCCCCATGCGATTGTGCCCCCGGGTGCTTGGTTTCACGGTGCTCCCTTAGGTGAAACCGTTCCGTTTAGGGGGCCGAAAGCGTTCAACTCGTCGATTTTTTAACAAAAAAATTAGTTTTTCGAGCTAAACTTTTTTCTTTGTTATTTTCACGAGCTCTAATATCGAAATTCGCTTTTCTCATGTTAAAATACACCACATACACATAATTTCAGGTGATTTTGAGATTATGACTTTTTCACCCGTTTTTACCCTAATTTCTCGACCACTTTTTGGTCAAAAAGTCATAATCTCAAAATCACCTGACGTTATGTATTTCTGACATATTTCAAGGTGAGGAAACCGAATTTCGATACTAGAGCTCATTAAAAAGGCAAAGAAAAAAGTTTAGCTCGAAAAACTACATTTTTTGTTAAGAGTGCGGATCGATAATTCGCGACCATATTCGCCAACCCCGGACACGTCCCCCCGGAATGAGAACCTGAGGCCCATACTTCATGCATGTGGACCCCTTGGCCCAGTATTGCACATGGTACTATGGAATTGCCGGAATAAGCTTTCAGTAGGGAAAAAATAAATATGAAATTTTGAAAATCGAAAAAAAATATTTTTGAACGCGATGAGCTAGACTCAAAATCTCTTTTGCTATGTACTAGGCATGACCAATGATGAAAAATGAACCACCCCGATCCATCCTCGCATGGTCGGAAAATCGATTTTTGCTTCTCAATTTTTTGTTTTTCGTCCATAATTGTAGCTGATATTGATTTCCGCGCACTCTATTTTAGCGCAAAATTTAGCCAGACCAATTCTCTACAAAATTTCAGATTAGCTTTCTCGATCCTGATTATCGAAAAATACGATTTGAGGGCGGGAAAGTGCCGAAATGCTCAATTTGGACATTTTTCATGAATAACTAATTTGATTCTTTATCTCATGAGCTCTAATATAGAAATTCGGAATCTACGCGTAAATATACACCAGAAAATACTATAGTCAGATTTTTTCGAGACAACTTTTTCTCAACTTTTTCATGATATGATATTTATCAAGGTCATTTTTTGGCCGAAAAGTCGAAATCTCAGCACTATATCACTATAAGAGATTCTGGTGTATTTTTGCACGTAGAAACCGATTGTTCATACTAGAGCTCATCAAAGTACGAAAGAACAAAGTTATGATTAAAAAACTGAAAATATGAGATTTTTCGAGAATAACATTTCTCGTCAACACTTCCGTGGGCTCTAATATACTGATCCTTTTTCTACGAATGCAACTACATCATCACCTTTTATGGTGAGAAAATTGTGAGGAAAATTTTTTTTCACTCGGACCATGAACCCCCCATCATGGTAAATTTTTCGTATCATGACCATGATATTGGGGTCATGGAAAAGTCGAAAAATTTGCATCTCGGAAAATTCGGACTATAATTTATTCTTGTGTATATTTACGCGTAGATTCCGAATTTCTATATTAGAGCTCATGAGATAAAGAATCAAATTAGTTATTCATGAAAAATGTCCAAATTGAGCATTTCGGCACTTTCCCGCTCTCAAATCGTATTTTTCGATAATCAGGATCGAGAAAGCTAATCTGAAATTTTGTAGAGAATTGGTCTGGCTAAATTTTGCGCTAAAATAGAGTGCGCGGAAATCAATATCAGCTACAATTATGGACGAAAAACAAAAAATTGAGAAGCAAAAATCGATTTTCCGACCATGCGAGGATGGATCGGGGTGGTTCATTTTTCATCATTGGTCATGCCTAGTACATAGCAAAAGAGATTTTGAGTCTAGCTCATCGCGTTTAAAAATATTTTTTTCGATTTTCAAAATTTCATATTTATTTTTCCCTATTGAAAGCTTATTCCGGCAATTCCATAGTACCATGTGCAATACTTGGCCAAGGGGTCCACATGCATGGAGTATGGGCCTCCGGTTCTCATTCCGGGGGGACGTGTCCGGGGGTGGTCCTAAATTACCGATCCGCTCTCTTAAGACGGCATCTCTGTAATTCGCAAGCATTTTGGCCCCTGCCCGGACACGTTTCTCTAGCAATGAGAATCAGAAGCCCATGCTTGGGTGCTGGAAGGGTCTTGGTACCATAGTGCACAAACCATGACTTATTTGTTGTTACAGCCGTGGCACAGGGAGAAACATGATTTTCAAGGTAAAATGGTCGAAAAATCAAATTTTCACAACCGATCGAGATAGACCCATTTTCTTTTAATTTAGGGGTGCCATGGGGGTCTGAAATAACTGTTCTGATCGATTACTGCTCATTGAGAAATTCACTTTTTTGACATCATGTTTCGCTTTTTTCGACCAAGTTGCCTATTTTCGCCAAAACTACCAGCGATCACTATATACGTTTTGTAGCCCGTGAAATTCTGCATCAAAAAATCCTAAAGTGGGATTCAGCGATCGATGATAAATTTGTCATTTATACGATTAACTCCAAAAAATGCTCGATTTCGACCGTTTTTCGATCATAACTTTTTTATTTCATGATCTGATGAGCTCTAACATCCAAATTCGAATTCTACACAAAAAGTTACGTCAGAATAAAATATGCTCAGATTTTCCGAGATGCAAATTTTTACACTTTTTTCATGACCCCGGGTTCATGGTAATTTTTTGGTCAAAAAATCAAAATCTCAGAAATATCTGACTATAGGTGTTACGTATTTTTGCCCGTAGATATCGAATTTTCACAATAGAGCTCACCAAAATGCAAAAGAAAAAAGTTATGTTCTATAACTTAAAAATATCAAGTTTTTTGAGTGTAACTTTTTTCCTTTAAATTTTGGTGAGTTCTTGTATGAAAATTCCATTTCTACGGATAAAAATACGTCGGAAACACCTATAGTCAGAATGTTCTGAGATTTCGACTTTTTGACCAAAAAATGACCATGACCCCGGAGTCATGATAAAAGTTGAAAAATTTGCATCTCGAAGAAATCTGATCATATTTTATTCTGACGTAACTTTTTGTGTAGAATTCGAATTTGGAGGTTAGAGCTCATCTGATCATGAAAGAAACAGGTTATGCTCTAAAAACGGTCGAAATCGAGCATTTTTTGGGGTTAATCTAATAAATGACAAATTTATCATCGATCGCTGAATCCCACTTTAGGATTTTTCGATGCAGAATTTCACGGGCTACAAAACGTATATAGTGATCGCTGGTAGTTTTGGCGAAAATCGGCAACTTGGTCGAGAAAAGCGAAACATGATGTCAAAAAAGTGAATTTCTCAATGAGCAGTAATCGATCAGAACAGTTATCTCAGACCCCCATGGCACCCCTAAATTAACGCAGAAAAGAAAATGGGTCTATCTCGATCGGTTGTGAAAATTTGATTTTTCGACCAGTTTTCCTTGAAAATCATGTTTCTCCCTGTGCCACGGCTGTAACAACAAATAAGTCATGGTTTGTGCACTATGGTACCAAGACCCTTCCAGCACCCAAGCATGGGCTTCTGATTCTCATTGCTAGAGAAACGTGTCCGGGCAGGGGCCAAAATGCTTGCAAATTACCGAGATGCCGTCTTAAGAGACCGGCTCGGTTATTTTGGAGCATTTTGGACTGCCCCCCGGACCGGTGCGCAAGCAATGAGAACCACAGGCTCATACTCGAGCACTAGGAGGGTCTTTGTCCCGTATTTGACAAACGGTTACTTATTTGTTGTTACTGCCGTGCCGAGGGGAGAAAAGTGAATTACAAGGTAAAATGGTCAAAAAATCATATTTTTTCAACCGATCGAGATCGATCAAATTTATTTCTTGCGTTACTCTAGAGGTGCCCAGGGACTCTGGAAAAATAGTTCTGATTGATTGATAGTCGTTTCCAAAATGGATTTTTTGACTTCGAATTTCAGTTTTTCGGATAAAGTTTTCAGTTTTTGGCCGAACGACAAATAGTCACTATGTGCGCTTTGTAGCTCTTACATGTATGCATCGGACTGTTCCGTCAGGGACGCCGAATCCGAATTTTATTTGACAAAGCCAAAAAAGTCACAATTTTCGAGGTTTTTCGATCCTCACTTTTTTTGTTCTTGTTTTCATGAGCTCTAATTGCAAAATTCGGATTCAGCGTTCAAAAATACACCAGAAACTCCTATAATCACATTTTTCCGAGACACAAAATTATCAACTTTTTTCATGCCCCCGGGTCATGGTCATTTTTCGGTCAAAAAGTCGAAATCTCAGAACAATCTGACTATAGGTGTTTCCGCAGTATTTTCACTAGTAGAGATCGAATTTTCAAACTAGAGCTCACAAAAATGGGAAAGAAAAAAGTTACGCCTCATAACTCGAAAAGTTTAAGTTTTTCAAGCGTAACTTTTTTCTTTCCCATTTTGGTGAGCTCTAGTATCAAAATTCGATTTCTACGAGTGAAAATACTGCGGAAACACCAATAGTCAGATAGTTCTGAGATTTCGACTTTCTGACCGAAAAATGACCATGACCCGGGGGGCATGAAAAAAGTTGAAAATTGTGTGTCTCGGAAAAATGTGATTATAGGAGTTTCTGGTGTATTTTTGGACGCTGAATCCGAATTTTGCTGTTAGAGCTGATGAAAACAAGAACTAAAAAAGTTAGGATCGAAAAACCTCGAAAATTGTGACTTTTTTGGCTTTGTCAAATAAAATTCGGATTCGGCGTCCCTGACGGAACAGTTCGAACAGTGATTCCGATGCATACATGCAAGAGCTACAAAGCGCACATAGTGACTACTTGTCGTTCGGCCAAAAACTGAAAACTTTATCCGAAAAACTGAAATTCGAAGTCAAAAAATCCATTTTGGAAACGACTATAAATCAATCAGAATTGTTTTTCCAGAGTCCCTGGGCACCTCTAGAGTAATGCAAGAAAGAAATTGGATCGATCTCGATCGGTTGAAAAAATATGATTTTTTGACCATTTTATCTTGTAATTCACTTTTCTACCCTTGGCACGGCAGTAACAACAAATAAGTAGCAGTTTGTCAAATAAGGGACCAAGACCCTGCTAGTAAATTTTCTGCTAGTACTCGAGTATGAGCCTGTGGTTCTGATTGCTAGCGGTCGATTTTCGAACTCTACGTCCAAAGTTGACTCTACGGCCAAATTTTGAGCATAGGTTGCTAAATCGTTGTACGGCCCTATCTCCATTATATCGAAAATCCTGTGATAAAACCGTACCTGTCGTCTCCCTCGAACGTCACAAATTCTTCCCCAAATAGGCGCTGATAGCATCCATCCTAGGAAAAGGAAAGTAGAGCACAGTCCCTGCAAATCTACTCATATTTGTGGGTACATTTGCGAGTATTTGGATGCATCAATCAATGAAAATTGTAGGGACCGGTTGAACAGGCGACAGTTGCCACTCGCATTGCAACGAGGGTGATAGCACTGCTAAGAGCATGATCTCCATTGCAGAAGCGAGCTGCAATTTGGCAGATGAATGGTTGCTAAATTCCTGAGGAACTCACCCACGAGAGACTGTGGATCGCCCAGAGAATCAGTTGGAATTTGTGAAATCCAGCTGATTCGATCGCATCGCTGACCGTGAAGGACGGCGTCTGTAAACATTAAAAGGTATCTACTCAAGCATCTATCGTTATCATAGTTGAAACTTTTGAGTAGGATCTCACTACTTTCCCTACCATCGTTGCCATGCTGTCAGGCTCGAGAATGTCGTCGTCTCAAACTTGGTATAGAAGAAAAAGCGAAATTTTTTTTGAGAAGCGGAAAGTTGGAACATGAATCAGCGAATCAGCGGGTGATGTGTTGCCTGTATTCATTGGAAAAGAGGAACCGGGGAATAGTTGCCGAGTTATTGAATTATTGAGGAAGAGTGAGCATGAGAACTCACAAGTTGTAGGAGTAACGGAAGCTTCTTTCCTGCTTTCTCGCAGTTGCTTATTCCCATCCTCAAATGCTGAAAGAAAGTGGATCAGATAGGATAAACGAACAAGATGAAGAGAAGGTTTTGAGATTGTTTGTTTGCTAAGATCACGACACACAAACTAGAGCAGAGTAGTGGAACGAGCGGGTTGGCTTCGGGAAGCGCGCGCAAGATTCGCTTTATCTCAAAGATTGCGAGTGAATGGTCTTATCTCTAACGCCATTCATTCGTTGATGGAATCATCAGATCACCCGATACGAAGAGAGCACAGGATCAAATGGACCAAACCTCATCATATGTTGATTCTTTCAAAGTAAAATAATTGCCTTTTTCGATTGTCTGATTGACTTTGTGAAACCTTGAGAGCCACTTCAAAACGTGCATTTTTTTCGAAATTCGCTGAAATTCGCTGAACTTCCCCATGGTAATCAAGATCACGACTTTGGTTATTTCTTCACAGTAAATAATAGTTTGAAAATTGTGGTCGGTAAGTAATAAGAGAAAAAAACTGAATAATAAAAAAAATTTATTTAAAAAAGGTCCTTTCAATGAGACGAGAAGGAATATTTCCAGAGTTGCAGGTTGCATCTCACAAACTACTCGATTCTATCAAGAAGGGCGCCGAGGAGAACCCCGATGCATTAAAGGCTGCTGTGAGTAATTTGTTGATCTGCTGTGTTCCTGCAATCGAAAACGATTTATTTCAGAATCTTCGCATAATAAGTGCATCAATAGCTGATATATGATCCCTGATAGGTCGTCAATGCCTTCCGCAACATTCAAAATAATTGCACCTAGTGGTCATGTTCAATGCATGTATTGTGCCAGACAACAAGTCAAGGTATCCACGTGTCCATATTGACAAATATGTAATTCAATTTCATAAATATAAATATGATGATTGAGATGACCAGGAGATACAATTCATCATATGATGCATTGTATGTCACGTGTATTGCACCGATCTAATTGATTGTTAGCGGTTGAAATGTGTACGATTCGAGTAGTTGAAGCAACTTGAGACAAACTTACAGGAAAAAGGCACAGTTCATAATGTCCAATGCTAACTACACAAACATATCTAGCATAAATTTCGATTAAATTGTATTGAGGCAAACATGATCATCTGAGAGATATACGCTTATCGATATTTGTGTTATTATGATAGATCGTAATTGTGATGTCTCTCTAGCAACGAAATCTGTGAAGATTACGAAATTTTTCAAAAATATTCATGGAAAGACGTGATTCGACGACATCGTTGAGGTTAACTTTTTAGTAGGCGACTTCTTGAAACAGACGACGGTCAGACAGTCAGACAGTCAGACACCATGCCCACAGACACTTCTACCATCTTGCAAAACATGGTCGATCGTGGGGCTCGAATCGGTGTTATAGCGGGCTTCAGTCAGACACCATAACCAATAATGGGCATGGTGTCTGACTGGCATGCCGACGCAGGCAGGTTCGACTCCCGCCCAGGTGATGTTTTGCAAGAGGTAGAGAAGATCCAATAAGAATGGGCATGGTATCTGACTGGCATGCCGACGCAGGCAGGTTTGACTCCCGCCCGCAGGTGATGTTTTTCCGCCCGGGCTTAGGCGTCGACGCAAATTCCGGCGATGTTGCTCGATTCGAATTATGAAAATGAGAGCGAACACGGCTGGATTCATAGTGAAGAGCATCTGAATGGATGGGCATGATACTTGACAAATACTGCCTTCCCCTACAATAACGACAAATCTTGTCAGAGCGAGTAGTGGAGGTGTCAGCATCTGCGAAATATCGACAACTACAGCCATCATTTCGAAACAGACGGGAATAATGAAAAGAAACATTGCACTGCTCCTCTGAAAACATATTGCAAATGCGCTCACTCTAAAGGTGCTTTTGGTATTGCTCAAACCACCTGCCAATTGAACAGATCAAACAGTTGCCTCAAACAGTAGTCGATAGGTCATGTTCGATAGTGCGTTCTGTGATTTTTGTTTGCGTTGATCTTTTTGTTAAAAAATATAATTTCTCACCACTGACAAATTGTTCAATGTTATCATTGCATGTGCAGCTAGGATGTAAACTGGAGGCAGAAAGACCAAGCACAAGCCACCGAACAAGAACAATAGTGGAAACGCACTTCGACGATAGCTTCCATCGACTTGGCGATTGCGTGACAACCAATTTGTTCATGCGCAGCATGAGAAAAACGTAAGGCGGAATGCCGAGTATTATTACGACTGCGAGTACAGTCTGAACGAGATACACGAAGATTTTTTTCAAATAAAGATATTCATTACGGCGATAATTGATTGATTTGCTCAACCCCGAAGTGCATAGAACTCCCTCGCAGTAGAAAAGTCCGTAGGGAGGAAACGCGTAAAATCGCATGAGCAGAGAGACAACGAAAATCGCATGAGCAGAGAGATCACTATCAAGGAAACGTTGGGATAATATTTTCATTGTCTATTTTGAGACTCCGAAGATCGACGATAGAAGGGGGATGACCGATTGGAATCTGTATGCTATATGCATAGTGTGTCAACTCAAGAGTGTGACAAGCCTGAAAACAATGTCAACGAGACCATCACGATCCCAGTGGAGTCCGTAGCGGAGTTCCATAGCGAAATGGTCTGATTCGAAACTACACAATGGGTGGTCTCTAATGCTCGATCAGCTTAATTTATGTTGAACTGAAGTTTATTAAAGTCACGGGGAATCAGTCAGTGTGAACTTTGTTTTTTTAACGCAAGGTGACGAGCCCATAACTAATAGTTGGGTGCTCCCACATCGAGAATAATCGGAAGAAATACAAGAGAAGGTAATACGAAGCAATAACACAGGATTTTTGATATATTATATTTGAGATTCTGCACACAGGGACCGTACAACGATTTTGCAACCTATGCTCAAAATTTCACCATAGAGTAAACTTTGGACGTAGAGTTTGAATATCGACCTTAGAAAGCCGTATCTTCAAAACCCCATTCCCTGTGGCACACTTTACCCTGTGTTGTCGGTTTTTATATCTCATGAACGGCGCTTCGGAGACCCACAAAATTATAGTAATTCTGAAAGATCTCAACGAGATAAAACTTTTTACAATTGAGAGTGAAGGGCTAGCTCATCTGTGAAAAAAGTTAGTGCCTCCGAAATTTTTTAAATTGCTACCCTGAATAAGTTTTCTTCAGAGAGGGCAAAATAAACTTTTTCATAAGATTCGCCATGCAATTTCACCCCTACGCATATATTTGTTATGGCGCGTTAGGGTCGAGAACCGAGCCGTTATTGCGGCCGAAAGACTTAAAAAAAACTTTTTTATTTCGCATTTTCATGAGCTCTAGGCGTATTTTTACTTCTGCGAGTAAAAATACTCCAGAAAACACTATAGTCAGGTATTTTTGAGAATGTGACTTTTTCACCCTCTGGCACTGTGATTTCGAGATCATTTTTTGGTCAAAAAGTCACATTCTCAAAAATACCATACTATAGGGTTTTCTGGCGTATTTTTACTCGTAGAAAACGAAAATCGCTACTAGAGCACATGCAAATGCGCAAGAAAAAAGTTCAGCTCTAAAAACTTCAATTTTTGGCCAAAATCTACGACTTGAACGCTTTCAGCCACCAAAACGGCTTGATTCCCGACCCTGAAGCGCTATAACAAATACATGCGCAGGGGTGAAATTACATGGCGAATCTTATGAAAAAGTTTATTTTGCCCCCTATGATCAAAAATTTTTCAGGGTGGCATATTCAACAATTTCGATGGACATAACTTTTTTTACAGATGAGCTAGCCCTTCACTCTCAATTGTACAAAGTCTTATCTCGTTGAGATATTTCAGAATTACTATAATTGTGTGGGTCTCCAAAGCGTCGTTCATGAGGCAGTTCATCTTCATCCTTTCTCTCTTCGTCGTTGCGGCTTACGCAATTCCCGTCAGTTGAATACCTGGCCACGCTGCACAATCCAAACTGTCTTCCACATGCAGGTCGACTTCACCATTCCTCCCCTCACTGACGAACAGAAGGCAGCCATCAACACTGCCGTTGAGAAGAAACTCGCCGAACTGCCGCAGGGTTAGCAATCTTACTTCCCCTTAACCTATCAGCGCATGTGCTCCTCGTAAACATAGCGTTTATCAGGAGTTTGAAAAACATAATGAAATTTCCAGAGCAACAGGATGCCGCGCACCAACTGCTCGATAAGATCAAGAAGGCCGCAGAAGAGAATCCGGACGCTTTCAAGGCTGCTGTGAGCATTTGTATAGCTTCTATCGCCTATCACAACCCCTTCAATGATCTTTATTCTCTAACAAACATATTATATCTCATCTGTTGCAGGTCGTCAAGGCTTTCAACAACATCCCAGAGTCCGCGAAACAGCAGCTCATGCAGCTCAAGGCTCAGTAAACATAATTATCTATAAAAGATAAAGAAATTATTGACTTTATCATGAGTTGTTTTCAAATCCTACTGATAAATAATGATCCAGTTTCGGTCATCTATAGAATACCCCCCCCCCTCAAATAAGGCCTACGATTAACTCTGTAGTCTCACTTTTCTTCGTCAATACATCGGAGAGATTGCCCTAACAAACAGATTTTCCGTACTAGAGCACATGTAACTGTGAAAGAAAAAAGTTCTGCCCGAAAAACTAATATAATATCTTGTCGACGGCTATTTTTCGATCTAGAAATAAATGATTAAGCTATTCTTAATGTAGAATGAGTCTATTAAAGGTTCAATTGCTTATGAGGAACTCGAAAATCAATTCTGAGAGTCCCACATAAAGATCTATTATCATTAGAGATACAAATATAATGCTTATTCTCGATTTTTTTTTATAAATATAATGGTTTTTCGAGCAGCTTTTTTCTTTGACAGTTACATGAGCTCTAGTATGGAAAATCGGTCCATACGCATCAAAATACACCAGAAAATCTACTAGTCTTGTGGTTGTCTTATGAAAAATATTTTGGCCCTGAAATGAGCCTGATCAAATCAAATATTGTTTCAGCCCAAATCTGAAGACGAATCATTATTTTAAACATTCTACAAAAAATACCAAAGATTCCCTTCTGTATGCCCTACGCAAAAATGCTAATCACCCAAATCATAATTTTTTTAAAATTAGTTATGCCAAAAAATGTCTCGATTCGAGCCTCAAGAAACAGTTTTTCGGGCATTACTTTTTTCTTTCGCCATTTGACTGTTCTAGTATAGAAATTCGGTTTCTACAAGAGAAAATACGTCAGAAAATCTATACTTGGCATGTCTAGGAAAATTTTTATTTTTCGACCCCCCGAAAATGGGAGGCATATTTTTCTCAACCAAAAGCGATCTGAGACCTTAGTTAGATATGCCTGCGATAAGTACTCGGGACCCTTACATCGAGAAAAAAATATGGGGGATATCGATTATTTGACCATCCGTGGACTCTTTCCAACTGTCTCTTAACACCGGTATCACGAGACGGAAGAGCAAAAACAGCCCCGTCGCGAACAATTTTTTTCAAACGCATTTCAAACCTTCTATACTATCATGGGTTAATACCCTAGGAACAAGTTTTCGTGTGATCCCGGTCATGAGTCTTAGAGCCGGCTTTTAGGAATTATCCGGTCGCTGTTCCGGCTCTAAAGTATTTCAGCTCAACGATGAGCTAGAGAGCTCTATAAGGGCTGCAAAAATGCAGAAAAAAAAGTTAAACAACTTTTCTGACAAAAAATAAAAGATTGAACTAAAACTGAAAAAGTTGTGATCAAAAAAGTGACCTGAATTTCAGATTTAAAATATTTTACCTATGTTCGTACCGAAAGTTACAAATTTTTATTGTAGAAATAAAAAGTACATTTCTATATCTAATCACGATTAAAAAATAACACCGATTGGGTGAGCAATTTTTGAGAATTTTCTGATCAAATCTGAAAAATGGCAGATTTCAACGATTTTTCAATCATAACTTTTTCAGTTTTCTGTTTCATGAGTTCTAATAATGAAATTCGCATTCTACGCACAGAAATACCCAAGAAACACTTTTAGTCAGGATATTCTGAGAAGAAATTATTTCAACTTTTTCATGACCCTAGTTGTCATAGTTGTTTTGGGCAAAAAAATCGAAATCTTAGCATTACCTGAAAAATATGCATTTTTGGCGTATTTTCGCTCGTAGAAGCCGATTTTTCTTGTTAAAACTCACCAAATTACGAAAGAAAAAAGTTATGACCAGATGGGCTAAAATTTGACTTTTTTTTCGCGCATAACTTTTTTCATTCGTAATTTGGTGAGCTCTAACATGAAAAATCGGCTTCTACGAGCGAAAATGCGCCAGAAATGCCTATTTTTCAGGTAATGCTAAGATTTCGATTTTTTTGCCCAAAACGACAAAACGAAAAAGTTGAAAAAATTTCACCTCAGAATAATCTGAATAAAAGTGTTTCTGGTGTATTTCTGTGCGTAGAATGCGAATTTCATTATTAGAACTCATGAAACAGAAAACTGAAAAAGTTATGAGTGAAAAATCGTTTAAATCTGCCATTTTTCAGATTTGATCAGAAAATTCTCAAAAATTGCTCACCCAATCGGTTTTATTTTTTAATCGTGATTAGATATGGGAATGTACTTTTTATTTCTACAATAAAAATTTGTAACTTTCGGTACGAACGTAGGTAAAATATTTTAAATCTGATATTCAGGTCACTTTTTTGATCACAACTTTTTCAGTTTTAGTTCAATCTTTTATTTTTTGTCAGAAAAGTTGTTTAACTTATTTTTATGCATTTTTTCAGCCCTTAAACAGCTCTCTAGCTCATCGTAGAGCTGAGATACTTTAGAGCCGGAACAGCGACCGGATAATTCCTAAAAGCCGGCTCAAAGACTCATGACCGGGATCACACGAAAACTTGTTCCTAGGGTATTAACCCATGATAGTATAGAAGGTTTGAAATGCGTTTGAAAAAAATTGTTCGCGACGGGGCTGTTTTTGCTCTTCCGTCTCGTGATACCGGTGTTAAGAGACAGTCCACGGTATTTTGGAAAGAGTCCACGGATGGCCAAATAATCGATATCCCCCATATTTTTTTCTCGATGTAAGGGTCCCGAGCACTTATCGCAGGCATATCTAACTAAGGTCTCAGATCGCTTTTGGTTGAGAAAAATATACCTCCCATTTTCGGGGGGTCGAAAAATAAAAATTTTCCTAGACATACCAAGAATAGATTTTCTGACGTATTTTCACTTGTAGAAATCGAATTTCTATACTAGAACAGTCAAATGGCGAAAGAAAAAAGTAATGCCCGAAAAACTGTTTTTTGAGGCTCGAATCGAGACTTTTTTTGGCATAACTAATTTTAAAAAAATAACAATTTGGGTGATTAGCATTTTTGCGTAGGGCATACAGAAGGGAATCTTTGGTATTTTTTGTAGAATTTTAAAAATAATGATTCGTCTTCAGATTTGGGCTGAAACAATATTTGAGGTATCGATTTGATCAGGCTCATTTCAGGGCCAAAATATTTTTCATAAGACAACCACAAGACTAGTAGATTTTCTGGTGTATTTTGATGCGTATAGACCGATTTTCCATACTAGAGCTCATGTAACTGTCAAAGAAAAAATCTGCTCGAAAAACCATTATATTTATTTTTTAAAAATCGAGAATAACGATTATATTTGTATCTCTAATGATAATAGATCTTTATGTGGGACTCTCAGAATTGATTTTCGAGTTCCTCATAAGCAATTGAACCTTTAATAGACTCATTCTACATTAAGAATAGCTTAATCATTTATTTCTAGATCGAAAAATAGCCGTCGACAAGATATTATATTAGTTTTTCGGGAAGAACTTTTTTCTTTCACAGTTACATGTGCTCTAGTACGGAAAATCTGTTTCTACGCATCAAAATACACCAGAAAATCAACTAGTCTTGTGATTGTCTGATGAAAAATATTTTGGCCCTGAAATGAGCCTGATCAAATCGATACCTCAAATATTGTTTCAGCCCAAATCTGAAGACGAATCATTATTTTAAAAATTCTACAAAAAATACCAAAGATTCCCTTCTGTATGCCCTACGCAAAAATGCTAATCACCCAAATTGTTATTTTTTTAAAATTAGTTATGCCAAAAAAAGTCTCGATTCGAGCCTCAAAAAACAGTTTTTCGGGCATTACTTTTTTCTTTCGCCATTTGACTGTTCTAGTATAGAAATTCGGTTTCTACAAGTGAAAATACGTCAGAAAATCTATACTTGGTGTCTCTAGGAAAAATTTTATTTTTCGACCCCCGAAAATGGGAGGTATATTTTTCTCAACCAAAAGCGATCTGAGACCTTAGTTAGATATGCCTGCGATAAGTACTCGGGACCCTTACATCGAGAAAAAAATATGGGGGATATCGATTATTTGGCCATCCGTGAGCCACTGTGCAAATTTACCCAAATACCGTGGACGGTCTCTTAAAATCACAAATGTCTCAGACTCGCCTCTCATTCATATTCGTCATATTTGCATTATTTGTTCAATCGCCTACACTCACTTTGCTCTTTGCGACAACTGAAATTTCGGCTGACACACAATACTTGAGAGTGGTATTTGCCAGAGAATCTTGGTCTCATCTAACTTTATTTCGCTTTTCAGAACAATCCCCTCATGATTTGGCTATCGAAGAAAGATAACTGGTTTTTTTACGACCCTTATGTGTTTCCGTTCAGTTGAATCCGCATTGAAGGAGTCCTGGTACGCGAGATTTATACTGATCATGATCAGTATCAATCTCGCGTCACTGACAATATCATCGCGAGCTGAATTGAACTTCACACACTGCAGTGTGTGAAGTTCAATTCAGCTCGCGATGATATTGTCAGTGACCTATTTCGGCATCTCGATTCATCTCTACCGCGGTATCTCAAGATTGCTGTTGTGTTTCTCTTGATCTCACGATATGTCTTATTTTTCAGGAAAACATTATGAGCTTGAAGACATGCAATTTGCACAAGCATGTCGTAATGGTCTTATTAGCTCAGGTTGGAGTTTGCGAGAAGGAAATAATGAAATTACCCATTTAGGTCTGCATCTTCTGCATTTTCATCGTCGCGCCTACGCATATTGTAATATTTTCCATATCAACTCAGAAACTCACGCATGGTGAGTTAATCATAAATGCACAGTTTAATAATAAATGCAACTATTTTTTTAAACTTTGAAACTTGTATGCTTCAACGTTATTTTTTTTAGAAATGACTATGGTTGCTCTGATATTGATGGCGCAATATTCCTGGGCGCATCCCACAGTACTCATCCTCACAAATCCCTCGTATCGACGAGCAATCTCAGAGAGTTTTCAAGGTTCAAGAACGACTGCACAACCTCTACGTCAATGTGACGATTGTTAGTTGGTTAGGAGATGACGATGCAATAACTATAAAATATAAAAATATACAACATATAATTTCTGACCTCAACACATATTCGAGAAACAACAAACACGTCCTCTGCAATACCATATTTTGAATAATGTGCTGGAGTTTCAGAGGAGCATACACAATACCAAGCTAAGCTCTGCGATTTGAACTCATGTCCTTCCGATCGATACCTACTAAGTTGGTCAGAATGTCTTGACCGATCTTGACACTTGGACTTTTTGACGTGTACCATATTTCGTATTTGTCCGACCAACTCATAGTTTTTTGACGGGAATATCAACGAAGGCAATTAATATCTGACTATAATCACAAATGAAAGTGTCATTTAAAAAAAAGAAACAGCCCCACGGACTACCTGTGCCACAGTCAGTCCTCCGAACGCTCTACCCGCAGCAAAGGCAAGCCCGATGTGAGGAGGATCGGCTCTTAATCGTGATACGTACACGATTCGTAATCAAAATGATTGTATTTCGCTCAATCAAATACAATCTAATTGATAATGAATGACGCGAATCTCACCTGAAATTTGATTCATCAATTCGCGTCAATTTGAAGTGGTTGGCGATAGCAACTATTGCGGGTTCACTAGCGTCTGCCAATGATAGAATTCAAGGAAAACTATTACTTGAAAATTAGTTCCAAGTAGAAAAATACTTCGTTCGAGCTACGCATATTATATTGGGTAATTTGGCCAAATAACACGCGTGTCGCCTTATTTTCAAATAAACTGGCACATTGAAAAAAGTCGAAAATGGGCTGAAGTCATTTTTGGATACCTCATAGGGTCCCTCACAAGATAGCGTCGAGCTTTGTTGCCAAAGATCGTGTTTGAAGAGTAGGTAGGTCATCAAACTTTTTGAGAGAAGAAAAATGCGTTTTTATGAGCGATGCGGTGCCTCCCAGAGTGGTCTAGGAGCTTGGTAGTCAACAGAGGAAATGTGCATACGGTCATGGAGAACACGCCTGTGCAGTTGGCCCATCGATATTTGCATTTGTATTTATGTAAATCGATTATAATGAATATCTTTCACCACATATTCGGGCTCAAACCTTTGAAGAGCTTGGCTGATCAAGCTCGACGAGACGAATCGAATGGTTATCAGAACCCATACTTTATTTTAGTGGCCGACATCAGTTAACTGAATCAAAAAATATGCGATTCTTCGTCAGAAGAAACGCGATCGTCCTTTGTTCTACCTCTCATTTGGCGCTCGATACCGGTCTCTCCGAGTGAGGTGGCGCGGAATAAGAGGGCGAACAATGGAATTCTGTCTCGAAACAGCGAAAAATAGTTCGAAAATATCTTTCAATTGAGGGTTTCTCATGTCGGCCACTAAAATAAAGTAGGGGTTCTGATAACTATTCGATTCGTCACGTCGAGCTTGATCAGCCAAACTCTTCAAAAATTTGGGCCCGAATATGCGTTGAAAGATATTAATTTTAATCGATTTACATAAATACAAATATCTATGGGCCAATTGCACAGGCGTGTTCCCCATGATCGTAAGCACATTACCTCTGTTGACGACCAAGCTCGTAGACCACTCTGGAAGGCACCGCATCGCTCATAAAACACATTTTTCACCTCTAAAAGTTTGTTGACCTACCGACCCCAACAAAGCTCGACGCTATTTTGTGAGGGATCCTATGAGCTATCCAAAAATGCAGAAAAACATATGGGTCAAATGTGCCAACCACCCCCTGATTTTATTGGATTATTAGGCGACACGCGTGATAAAAACCTCAACCAATTGTTCGATGATTCACGAAATCCGAACATAGAATCCGTTAGGATTATGTTCAGCTAAGTCGTTTCGAGTAATCAGAGCCCTCGCCTTCCATTCGTCAATAATGACAAATATGACGATCCAGATCAACAGGGTTGTGAGAAAGAGATGCGGAGTAGTTGATTCAAATTGTGTTATATTGATACTTCAGAACTCCTGGCAATTCTGGCAATCGTGATTATCGTTGCTTTGTTGCAGTGTGGTTGTCAAATAAGAAACACAGACGCACTCTCGTTCTCGCAAAAAAATACACTATGTTTCTCAAAAGACATGCGAGATGTGTCGTCTGGGGTGGAACTCGAACTATATCCTAGCGTAATCATTGCGCATACAAATAATAAAGGCGTCTTCTCTATGTCATTGACTCCTCTTTACTCAAAATTGATTCGTCTTCCGGCTGGACCCAGTCAAGAATGCACATATCTCGCGTTTGAACGTCTAAAAGAAATAAGCCACGATAGGGAGAATGGGTCTTTGAAAACATTCGAATTTCGGAATCTCGAGGCTCCCACTATGCATTACTCGCCTAATCCACCCTCGCACAACCATGTAGCGCACGTGACACGAGCTATCACATGGTCTTGTGGCTCAATCGATAGCGCGCTTCTTCATCAAACCCGAAACCACAGGTTCGAGTCCTGCCCTTTACAGCCAGTTTTGCTAGTGGTCAAGATAAACAACGGAATTCGGAATACGAATACGCGCCTACGATTACTTTTGAACTTGAGCGGCATTTCAGAGACACTTCTGATCTTCGATTTTTATCCTTTAATATTTCTCAAAAAGTAAAATGAAAGATCTGCGAGCTGTGCATCTGGGTACGAAAACTAGAAACCCATATTTGCCTCATCCTCGACCCTTTACCTTGAATTTTGCACACCATGTCATTTGTACAGGATCCTCAGACCTAACGCTATATTCTCGAGATTGGTCCGTACAACGATTTTGCCACCTATGCTCAAGCGCCTTATAGTCAACTTTGGACATAGAGTTCGAAAATCGACCTTAGAAAGCCGTATCATCAAAACCCCATTCCCTGTGGCACAATTTACCATGAGTGGTCGGTTTTTATATCTCATGAACGGCGCTTCGGAGACCCACAAAATTATAGTAATTCTGAAATATCTTGACAAGATAAGACTTTTTACAATTGGGAGTGAAGGACTAGCTCATCTGTGAAAAAAGTTATGTCCATCGAAAATGTTGAAATTGTCACCCTGAAAAGTTTTTGTTCCTGCCGTGCAAAATAAACTTTCTCATTCGATTCCCCTTGCGATTTTACCCCCGGATGCAATTTATTACGGAGTTCTAGCGGGATGTACCGTTCCGTTTTGGTCGCCGAATGAGTTCAATTCGTCGATTTTGACTAAAAAATTTATTTTTTCAAGCACAACTATTTTCGTTCTCATTTTCATGAGCTCTAATAGCGATTTTCGTTTTCTACGAGTAAAAACACTCGATAAAAACCTATAGACATGTATTTTTGAGAGTATGAGATTTTGACAAAAAAATGGCCTTGAAAAGAGGGCCAAAAAAGTTGAAAAATTCATACTCTCAAAAATACATATCTATAGGTTTTTCTTGTGTGTTTTTACTCGTAGAAAACGAAAATCTCTGTAAGAGCTCATGAAAATGAGATCGAAAAAAGTTGTGCTCGAAAAACAAAATTTTTTTGTACAAGATCCACGAATTGAACTCATTCGGCGGCCAAAACGGATCGGTACATATCGCTAAAACTCCGTCGGAAAATGCATCCGGGGGTAAAATCGCAAGAGGAATTGAATGAAAAAGTTTATTTTGCACGGCAGGATCAAAAAAATTTCATGGTGACAATTTCAACATTTTCGATGGACATAACTTTTTTCACAGATGAGCTAGTCCTTCACTCCCAATTGTAAAAAGTCTTATCTCGTTAAGATATTTCAGAATTACTATAATTTTGTGGGTTTCCGAATCGCCGTTCATGAGATATAAAAACCGACCGCTCAAGATAAAGTGTGCCACAGGGAATGGCGTTTTTAAGATACGGCTTTCTAAGGTCGATTTTCGAACTCTACGTCCAAAATTGACTCTAGGGACAAATTTCGAGCATAGGTTGCTAAATCGTTGTACGGTCCCTGTTAGCAGAATCTCAATTATATCGAAAATCCTGTGCTAAAGAACACGCCTTTGATCGACCAATTTAGTTGAGAAACCGACTTGCCGGACCTCTCGCCATGTTTGTGACAACTCTCAATTCCCTCCAAGTTTACGGAGCCTGTGGTCTCTATACATCGAGCTGTTTTGATTGGTATGCGACCTGAAATAAATCATTCTGCGATCATTGAACATTACAGTGAGCAGCCGTCAACTCTCTTCGTCATCGGTTCCTCGTTTCGCATGTTGGACTTGTGTTCCATCAGAAGCGCAACAATGTTCCTGGATGTTATGAATGATGCTTGAGGGTGGAAGAATCCTACCAGTCTTTCACTAGTCCGGCGAATGTCTGTATGATTAGACTGCGTAGCAAAGTGATACAATCTGTGATTCTGAAAATATAAAAAAAAAAAAGTAAACAACCATTAACATTGTATTGCGTTCGAGCGTTTGCGTCTAATTAACTTCTCAGAATTTCGCTATTTATTTCACCGGGAATATTTTCACTGCAAAACCTCGAAAAGAAAGCTCAGACTTCACATGATTTCAACTCGATACGAAGATGGAAAAGTGGTTAAAATTGTAAAAACCAAAAGTTGAAGCCAATAATTGGCTATAGCAAGAAACTTTTAATACCTAGTAGCTGAGTTCTCAACAGATTCGAAATTTACGCAACCTCAATTTTCACACGCTGAAAACAGCCTTTGATGCGAAAAAATTCCATCGAGAGTTGAGTCAATCGAAAAATCGCCAACAGTAACTCATGTTCAAAACATGCGTAAATTTCGAATCTGTTGAGAACTCAGCTACTAGGTATTAAAAGTTTCTTGCTATAGCCAATTATTGGCTTCAACTTTTGGTTTTTACAATTTTAACCACTTTTCCATCTTCGTATCGAGTTGAAATCAGCAGAGAATTTGTTCGACCCGTTGAGGCGGTCATTTTGAGTTTTTGATGGAGGTCCTAACTCAACTTTGAAGAAAACTATGATTTTTAGAATGTTCGAATTTTCGAGAGCCGGCAAATAGGCAATTTTGATTTTACGGCTTCACAAATGGCATAGAAAATGCTTTGACCCGTCGTACATCTACTGCCAAAGTTTGATTGGAATCGATGCAGTTTGAACATTTTGTAAATGAGGGGTTGAGATTCATGCAAAATATCAGACTATCTCTGATATAAACAACATATCATAATTCTAGCTCTGGTCAACGCTTATCGACCTTCATCTTGGAGTGCTATTCCTGCCAATGCCTGTGTATCCTCTCCTTGGAGGCTACTGCAACGGGGTTTTGTGTCGAGCAGGAGTGCCGATGCACTACTTAATTGTATGAAAAGTGCATTTTATAAGTAAAATTTTAATTTTGCCTGTTCGAGGCGATAACGTTTTTCGTCCTTGGCGGAATTGCAATCTCGATGGGCATGAGCATCTTTTATCGACATCAACTGATTCTTCCAGATGAGCACTGGTTAAGAATCAAAAAGGTGAGGAGTATTAGGATTTTTGGCCCTCTATCTATGACCCCTGTAATACACAGCAAAATAACAAATCTCGCTAATCGCATATCACAAATTTCATAGAAGTATTTCTCACTACTATTCATCATATATTCCCTCACGGTTCAATCTCCGACGCTGACATTATTGTGTGCGGAAGCCGACTCGCATTCTGCCTTTAATTACTTGCAAGAGGTATTTACTAGAGACAACTCATCGCATTCACTCTTCCTTATTCAGAACCATTCGCTCATGTTGTGGCTTACTGAGAAGAAAAATTGGGTGGTGTTCGACCCGCATGCGTTTCCTGTTGCTTGGATAAGATTCGAAACAGTCATAGTAAGTGCGATAGATGAGTTGGTAGATAAACCAATAATCAATCAAATCAGCTCACTGCAATCTATCCAGCAATGTTCTTCGGTATTTCGATTCATCTATATCGCGGAATCTCAAAGGTGCTGGGTTGACTAATTTCGACCATGGCCAGAAGTATATTTTCAGATGAATTTTATGAGCGAGAATACGCGCAATCTCCACAAGCATATCGTAAACGTCTTGATCGCACAGGTAAACAGCTGTTTAATGGAAAACAAATGCTTCTGCAGGTATGCATCATCTGCATTTTCATCGTTATACCTTCACTGATTTTCATGTTTACCACATTTACGGGGGAAGATATCCCACGGTAATTGCATGCTGTTTTTGTTGTCAAGACAAAGAGTGTTTCAGAAGCGAATCTGCCCTTTGTCGCACTCATTTTTACGTACTCTTGGACGCATTCAACAGTGCTCATTCTGACAGCTCCGTCGTATCGGAGGGCGGTCATGCAATGGTTTCAAGTTCCAAGCAATGCTGCTAAACCGCTATTGCAAAGTGAAGAACGCATGATGGTAGGGCAAGAAGTTGTACTAACGTCAAGATATAACACTAATAAAAGCTATATCTATTCGATTTCTTTCACTAGCATTCTGGACAGAGAGACCAATCTTCAAAATTGGAATTTGGACTGCGGACAATTTGAAATTTTGAAGAAAGAAGAACAAATGTAAACTATGCAAATCGGTTTCATTCTATCAATCGCGCAATGACGTTCTATTTGCTTTTCGTCTCTGACTTCCGCGTTCTTCCATCAGTGAGAGATTGCCACGGCTGAGAGAGACGTCCGAATGGTATCAATCGCTAGAGGAAGCTGATAAGAGGAAGGGCGATTGTTTCGTGGCCGCGCAACAATAATGAAACAAATGTGACGATCCAGATCAACGAGAGATGTGGAATAGGCGGTTCAGATTGTGATATATTTATCTAAATACAATTTATCTCACAAGCGATACTCTGATTGCTTTTTGGTGTATCAGTGAAAAAGACGCGCGATAGCCCGTCTCTCGTTCTCGCTAAAATATTATATGTTTCTCAATAAGATACAATGTGTACCGTCTGGGGTGATACATGAATTCTATCCTATGATGATCATTGCGCATAACAATGAACTAGACATCATCTTTATGACCGTCATCGACTCCTCTTTACACAAACTTGATTCGTCCTCCGCCTGAACACACATTCAATAATGCACATGGCTGCTGCTAATGGAGGCGTTATCATGAGGTCTGCGAAATGAAGATTTACAAATTAACTTACAATGCACTTACATTTAACCGTTAACCTGAAAGAAAACATCAATGTTAGTGAGTAAGATTGGAACTCGCTCTAGATAGCCCTTCACTATTCCCACGGGATTCACTTCATTCGCACTGAGTACGTGCTCCCTTCGATTTAGTTGTTTGTTGGTGCAGTTACCTTCGTCTTCTATTGCATCGTGACGTCGTGCTAACAAGATTCTCTTCCAGCGAGGCACTCTTCCGATAATTGTTATTTTCCATTCGTTGGGTTATTTTTCAACGTTCGTTACTGATTTCCCTTTCTAGGTTATTTCGAGAATGATTGTGTCATAGTTAGAGACCGCAGGCTCCGCCCACTTTGGAAGGAATTTAGTTCCCTCAAAATCTGCGCTCGGGGCGCACAAACGGCATTCTTGATGAAAATGGATGAAACTTCGGGTTTAGCAAGCTATATGTGTTATCTTCAACTGGTCTTAGGCGGAACAGGCATAGCCAAGCTTAACTTGCGTTATTTCAGAAGAAAACAGGAAAAAGGAGACGTTATTTCAAAGAAAAACAGGGAAAATGAGCAGCTAAGGTTTTTATTGGCTGACTTACATGTTCCGCCTAAAATAGGTTATTCTGCATTGACCGTTCAGCGATTTGAACTTCAATAAAATATAGATAATAGTGTTTCTGAATTGTGCGCTTCTTTTGAAAAAATCATTAAATACAACCAGTTTGCGATTCCCTGAACCGCTTTTCCGTTTATTAGTTTTTATTTGGCACGTTGCCAAATTTAGTTTGTGGCCTGCACAACTCCATCGAGCTTCAAAAAGTTGCCATCGAGTCGCGCGCTTCATTTTACGATCGAGATTATGCTCCGTCCCTTTTTCTCGCTCGCAGATTTAGGCCCCTCTCCCACAGTGACTTCGCGCGCGCTTTTTTAGCTATTATCTCTGCGGAGAGAAGAGCTAGAGACAAAAGCAATTCGGTAGATCAGTCTGCGGTCTCTAGTCATAGTAGTGAGAAAACGTAACATTGCTTCAATTCGGTAGATCAGTCTGCGGTCTCTAGTCATAGTAGTGAGAAAACGTAACATTGCTTTACAAATGATTGTACAATTGAGGTCTGTGAATCCCATTAACATACACACATTATCATAAAATGTTACAGAACCTTTTGACATAAAAAAATCAACTGAGCACTGTGCAATCGAGAAAACTAAGCCCATTTTGCTACTATTTCACGGATGTTCAATGGATATGTCTCACGGTTATTAGCGAATTCCCTTGTTTTCCCTTCTAGAGTTCGTCAGCGCTTGGAACTCACACGATGCTGTATTAAGATTTCTCAGATGACCACACATTACTCCGGGAATTTTCGTGTATGTTGATAGTATAAATACGACGGATATGTGGGGAATGTAGCTTACCGATCTCAAAGGAACATATCTCACCTCTAGCGACATGACTGCCCTTATATGTATCTGAGCGAGCGGCCAAACGAGCATATCCTGAAACAAATAATTCAATTGGATGAAACAGTTTGAATCTGCTCCTCAAAAATAAAGATTGATTTCACGCAACTTTACAAAGTGCACCGCAAAACGCAAGGTTGGTGAACGATAAATTGAAAAAGTGAACCTGATGTGGCTGACCCATTGCGGTCGGTCGTTGCAGCAGATCATGAATCGTCTGGGGATTTGTTGGCAGAGGCTTCTGATCGCTCCTGATGATTGCAATTTGTTTTGGAGCACTAAAGTGCAAAAAAAAACATTGATATCAATGCTCGAACCTTCGTAACGACTGATGTCGGAACTCGATGTACATCAGATTGTCCACTAGTCGATTGACGTGCTCACCGATAGCTACAATGTTGTGCGGAATCTGCAAAGATTTGGATGTCATACCTTCATATCATCAATTGTAAAATGCATCGCATAAACCAATCAAAAACATGGAAGGAAAATGCACCTCAATTTGCAGTTCACGGCGTTTCAACGCAACTCTCAACGCCTCTCGGCCCTCATCCTCTTCCACGACAAAGCCTAAACCCCCGTTTACTTTTTACAGATCGACTCAAATATTCTATTAATTTGTCTACATCGTAAATTCAACGTTTTGAAGGAGGCAAATTTACCTTGTGGATTCATGCCGACTTCGACGCACTTTCTGAAGCGACAAGCGCGAAAGTGACGGCGCTTTTGCTCCTTTCGAGCTGAAAAATAAATCATGGTTGAGTAATAAACGTGCTCCGTCGAAAACACCGAGATATCATCCATCACTTGAAAAAGAAAACTACAAATTATACAGAATATTCGAGCAAAAAATCAGTAGCTCACTCTTAGGAAGCACCGCACAGTTTTCGTCACTTTCGCAGATGAATCGGCGCTGGTCGAGAATTGTCCGGCGAAAGAACGACTTGCACCCGTTGCAGGAAGGAATCTAAATTGTGGAAGTTCTAGGCAACACACGTTTCTAAGTCCCCACATCATAGTGATGTCCGGTCGATTTGTCCCCGCACACACGGCAACTGTCTGCGCATTCTTTCAATGGCTAAAATTGTGGGTTTATGAAATGAGGGCTGAGGTATACTCTCACTTCATCCCCATTCTTGCTTCTTCGTCCTCTTCTAACCGGCACGGAAATTACAGATACCGTTGATTGGTCGCAATTTGCTGATGATGGCAGATGTGAGTCCGGGTCTTCAGGAATATCCAACTCAACTATATTCATGCTGCTCGAATACTCTATAAAAACAACTTGACAAGGGACAAATAAGCACACTCTTATCAAAAACAATATTATACTTTCGCAATAGGACGCTGACTAATTGTGCCAATGAGTAAGCTATTCGCACTGACCGTCGCTCGAGATTCCAAACGATTCATTGCTCTCAACTTCGTGATCAAGAGATGTTGAGATGTCGAAGTTCGTCGTTACGAGAAACATATCGTGATTATCGCGACGATTCATGCTAAACGATATATATTCATACGCATAAATATTCAAATTCTTATGCAGGTCTGTATCCTCTGCCTTTTCATTGTTACACCTTCACTGTTTTTCGTATTTACTTCATTTACGGGGGCACGGTAAGTGTATGCTATATTGTTTTTCATCTCAATAGAAAGGGTGTTTCAGAAGCGAATCTTCTCTTCGTGGCACTGATTATGATGTATTCGTAGACACACTCTACGGTGCTCATTCCATCAACTCCGTCGTATCGGAGGGCTGTCTCTCAATGGTTTCAAGTTCCAAGCAATGATGCTAAACCGTTATTGCAAAGTGACGAACACATGAAGGTAGGACAAGAAGTTGTCAAGACAAGGTAGGACAAGACGACACGATTGAACACTAATAAAAGCTATTTTTATACGCATTTTTTACACAACCATTCTAGATGGATAGATCAATCTTTTATTGGAGATGAACTGCGAACCACTTGCAGTTTCAGAGCTAGAACAATATTTAAAACATCTTTTATGTCGAATTTTCCCTTCTTGCTCAGAATCCATGAAACAATGCATTTGAAGTACTGAACTGTGAACTATTCAAGACGGAATCATAACATCATTCTCACACACTGTCTGTTTGCTCTCTTTCTCTGCCTATCTCGCTTTCCTTGATCAGTGATAGATCACTCTCGTCTAAGAGAGACGGCACAGACGGCAATGCGTATCAATCGTGCGGGGTAAGATGATAAGAGGAAGGGCTGCTTTCTTCGTCACATTTACTTCGATCTATTTTCTGAGTACTGTTCTTTCGTGTAGTACTGTTTATTGTGTTATAGTCTTTGAATATTTATGCGTATGAATATATATCGTTTAGCATGAATCGTCGCGATAATCACGATATGTTTCTCGTAACGACGAACTTCGACATTTCAACATCTCTTGATCACGAAGTTGAGAGCAATGAATCGTTTGGAATCTCGAGCGACGGTCAGTGCGAATAGCTTACTCATTGGCACAATTAGTCAGCGTCCTATTGCGAAAGTATAATATTGTTTTTGATAAGAGTGTGCTTATTTGTCCCTTGTCAAGTTGTTTTTATAGAGTATTCGAGCAGCATGAATATAGTTGAGTTGGATATTCCTGAAGACCCGGACTCACATCTGCCATCATCAGCAAATTGCGACCAATCAACGGTATCTGTAATTTCCGTGCCGGTTAGAAGAGGACGAAGAAGCAAGAATGGGGATGAAGTGAGAGTATACCTCAGCCCTCATTTCATAAACCCACAATTTTAGCCATTGAAAGAATGCGCAGACAGTTGCCGTGTGTGCGGGGACAAATCGACCGGACATCACTATGATGTGGGGACTTAGAAACGTGTGTTGCCTAGAACTTCCACAATTTAGATTCCTTCCTGCAACGGGTGCAAGTCGTTCTTTCGCCGGACAATTCTCGACCAGCGCCGATTCATCTGCGAAAGTGACGAAAACTGTGCGGTGCTTCCTAAGAGTGAGCTACTGATTTTTTGCTCGAATATTCTGTATAATTTGTAGTTTTCTTTTTCAAGTGATGGATGATATCTCGGTTTTTTCGACGGAGCACGTTTATTACTCAACCATGATTTATTTTTCAGCTCGAAAGGAGCAAAAGCGCCGTCACTGTCGCGCTTGTCGCTTCAGAAAGTGCGTCGAAGTCGGCATGAATCCACAAGGTAAATTTGCCTCCTTCAAAACGTTGAATTTACGATGTAGACAAATTAATAGAATATTCGAGTCGATCTGTAAAAAATAAACGGGGGTTTAGGCTTTGTCGTGGAAGAGGATGAGGGCCGAGAGGCGTTGAGAGTTGCGTTGAAACGCCGTGAACTGCAAATTGAGGTGCATTTTCCTTCCATGTTTTTGATTGGTTTATGCGATGCATTTTACAATTGATGATATGAAGGTATGACATCCAAATCTTTGCAGATTCCGCACAACATTGTAGCTATCGGTGAGCACGTCAATCGACTAGTGGACAATCTGATGTACATCGAGTTCCGACATCAGTCGTTACGAAGGTTCGAGCATTGATATCAATGTTTTTTTTTGCACTTTAGTGCTCCAAAACAAATTGCAATCATCAGGAGCGATCAGAAGCCTCTGCCAACAAATCCCCAGACGATTCATGATCTGCTGCAACGACCGACCGCAATGGGTCAGCCACATCAGGTTCACTTTTTCAATTTATCGTTCACCTACCTTGCGTTTTGCGGTGCACTTTGTAAAGTTGCGTGAACTCAATCTTTTTTTTTGAGGAGCAGATTCAAACTGTTTCATCCAATGGAATTATTTGTTTCAGGATATGCTCGGTTGGCCGCTCGCTCAGATACATACAAGGGCAGTCATGTCGCTAGAGGTGAGATATGTTCCTTTGAGTTCGGTAAGCTACATTCCCCTTATATCCGTGCAATCGTCGTATTTATACTATCAACATACACGAAAATTCCCGCAGGAACATGCGCAACTGCGCATTTGCCTGCCTAGTCTGACAGCCATCAATCTTCCACCGTCATATAAGTTTTGGTAACAGTTGCAATCAACAAATCAATAATCAAACATGCACTTCAAGGTTTTACGTCGATCTCGTGCACTTGATCGAATGGGCGAAAACGCTGGATTTCTTCCGATCTCTTAATCTTGCTGATCAGGTGTGACATTATTATTACAAAAAAAATTGAAATCTTTTACAGCGGGAGCTGATCTGTTTTTCGGCATTTCAAATTTTCAACGTAACTCAGTCATACTTTTCCTATTCTAAAGGCAGTAACAGGCTTACCTTTCCTGATGGGAAATTCTCAGTCTGGTGAGTTTTTTACCCATTGATTATAATGTTTTGTGTACCTAAAACATCTTCATACGCGGCCCGAGAACAATTACTTGAGGTCTCCGCGCGAGGCAGGGCAGGATATCATCGGGCCCATGATCAGACTCCAAATGGATATAACGGAGTACCTGCTACTCAAAGCACTCGTTGTATGCAATCCCAGTGAGTGTCGAGTCTCAATCTTATTTCTTTAAAATAGATGGGAGCATGATCATTCCTCAGGTTGCGAGACAATCTCCGAAGGGGCTCAAACTATTCTGATGAAACAGCGGGAGAAGCTGTCGAAAGTGCTGTTCGAGCACTGCATGGCGAGTTACCGGCACTCTAATAAAATATTTATTTATTTATTTTGAAATCATAATTTTTTTAGAAAACAAGCGGACGACAGCGCGGACCATCGAGATTTGGGGAAATCATTGCGCTCGAGTCGATTATGCTCCAGAAAGTGAGTGAAACGCCCAAAAATGATACTGATTGAACAACCTTGACAGGCACTGAAATCGAAGCACTTACAAGCCCTTCTTGTTTCTCTGAAATTGCGACCAACGAGAGTCGTTCTCTGGGACGAAGTATCCGGTGTCAATCATCTATTGTGAGGATAAATGCTGTTGTGAAGACTCCTTAGAAATTCATATGGTATTGATATGAATTTAGCGGAAATGAATCGAAATATTTTGATTCATTTTGTTACGGGTATGTTTCATAAATGTTCACACTGGCATTCGCTATCGATGCATTTCTGCGATAAAATTCGAATGCTGAAAGGGATTGATATTTCGAACAGAGCAAGAAATTGAATTATATTTTATTAATCGAAAGGGAATCAATTACATTTGAACTCTGATTATGATGTAAATGACCAGCTACATGTGAAATCCACAATTATCAAAGATATCAGATTGATGAAGCACCGTTCATTTAATTGTATGCAGATGAATCGAGTTGAAATTTCACGATCTTCACCGTATGTGCAGACGGGACCTTTGCTGTCGTCTGCAAAAAGTTGACCTGTACTTTATCCAAGACTCTCCGCAGTCCGTCAATTTTTCATTGAAAAAACTGTCAAACAATGCCCGAAGACGATATGCATTTGCCTTCCAGACTAGCAGTTGGCGAAGGACAGAAAAGAGATAGTCTCGGTAGGCAGGAGTGGCTCCGAGAAGGGTCAGATTGTGCACCACAGGATGAAGCAAAATCACGCAAAACAAA
This sequence comes from Pristionchus entomophagus, assembly GCA_036245825.1. Classification (NCBI taxonomy): domain Eukaryota; kingdom Metazoa; phylum Nematoda; class Chromadorea; order Rhabditida; family Neodiplogasteridae; genus Pristionchus; species Pristionchus entomophagus. The sequence continues at coordinate 16,986,793 of BTSX01000004.1, read as the reverse complement.
GGCAGAGTCACGGCTGCGAACAGTGTTAAGCGTTATCGATAACAGTCGTGTAAATCATTACGCGACACAACTGAGCACTCACAAAAGCTGAAACATTCAAAAGCGACGGAGCTGAAGAGAAGTGTGGCCGGCACTAGCAACAATGAGAAAGGGACGAGAATCTATTTCTGACTTTTCAAAACATATTTTGATAAGAGCAAACTTGAATGTACGAAACAAGGAGTGAGTTTTTAAGAGAAGTTCCACGATATTTTGCACCTACCCCACGGATGACTTTTTTGCAACCTATGCCAATAAGTTCAGGGTGAAGTCCCCATACATAGAGCTGATAGCTGGCCCAATATGAGATATTGGGGTGCACCCTCCGGGAAATGCCAGAGGTGTCCCAAAAAAGTCCGAAATTTCATCACTGAAAAAGGTACGTTCTTATAGGTGTTTCGGTCGTATTTTACGATAAAAATAATGAAAAACGTAGTTTGGAAGCGAAAGGACATAGTTAAAAGGTCGAAAAATCGATATTTCGTCATTTTTCGGTCACCGTGAAAATTTTTTAATGACATGTACTTTTTTTAACTGCAAATTCGGATTCTACGTGCAAAACTACTTATTATGGTAAATTTTCAGCTTTTTTCATCCATGCGCTCGGAAACCGCAGCTTCCCGCCCGAGGATCACTCGGAGGCTGACGTGAGAACGATGTCGAGAGATTTTGAGATTTCGAAACGATACAGTCACTGTTAAACCAGATTTGTGTTCCATTAATCGTTATTAAGCATTTGTAATAATTTTATGGGGTTGCGATATCGATAAAACACTAAAAAAGTGAAAAGTCTAAAAATCACTTTTTGAAAATCTCAAAATTTCAAAAATTCATAAGTCATGTTTCTGAACTTCAAATAGTGTATTTTCAACGTAGAATCACTCGAATATGAGTTATGAACAATATCTGAGAGTTATAGCCGATTTGTGGACATTTTTTTGAAATTGTCATTTTTCGGTGGACAAATTATCGAGTATTTTTTCGATCAAAACGTTTTCTCTACAATCCGTCCCAAAAGCTCAGATATTGTTCATAACTCATATTCGATTGATTCTACGTTGAAAATACACTATTTGAAGTTCAGAAACATGACTTATGAATTTTTGAAATATTGATTTTCAAAAAGTGATTTTTAGACTTTTCACTTTTTTAGTGTTTTATCGATATCGCAACCCCGTAAATTATTACAAATGCTTAATAACGATTAATGAACAAAAATCTGGTTTAACAGTGCCTGTATCGTTTCGAAATCTCAAAATCTCTCGACATCGTTCTCACGTCAGCCTCCGAGTGATCCTCGGGCGGGAAGCTGCGGTTTCCGAGCGCAAGGATGAAAAAAGCTGAAAATTTACCATAATAAGTAGTTTTGCACGTAGAATCCGAATTTGCAGTTAAAAAAAGTACATGACATTGAAAAAATTTCACGGTGACCGAAAAATGACGAAATATCGATTTTTCGACCTTTTAACTATGTCCTCTCGCTTACAATTATGTTTTTCGTTATTTCCATCGAAAAATACGCCCGAGCCACCTATAAGAACGTACTTTTTTCAGTGATGAAATTTCGGACTTTTTTGGGACACCTCTTGCATTTCCCGGAGGGTGCACCCCAACATCTCATATTGGGCCAGCTATCAGCTCTATGTATGGGGACTTCACAATGAACTTATTGGAATAGGTTGCAAAAAAGTCATCCGTCGACCCCCCTCAAAAGCTTCTAAATATCGTGGAACGTCTCTTAAGAGACATTTTTTTTAAAGAAACAGGTACTATGCTACGGACGGCGTTTTTGCAACCCATCCCAATATTCTGTGTGTGATGTCCCCATACCGAATGCTGATATCTGGCCCAATATGAGCGGATATGGTGCACTCCCCGAAAAATGCCAGACCAAGCCCAAAAAAGTCGAAAATTTCATCCATGAAAAAAATGCGTTCTTATTGGTGTTTCGGGTGTAATTTGCGATGAAAATAACAAAAAAGATGGTTTGGAGAACCAGGGGTAACGATAAAAGGCCTAAAACTCCAAATTTCGTCGTTTTCAAATAACCATGAAGAATATTTTCACATAATACATTCGGATCTTTCCATTATCGGAATCTACGTGAAAAAATACCCCAGATGTATTCTTTTCACATATCTTTTGTGCGTCCCGCCGGATGTTATAGCTCTTGACCTGAGGCGCCTTCATAGGCGGGTCGGATAACCATGACGAGAGATTTCACTATTTCGAAGTCAAATAGTCACCATATTTACCATATTGTAACTTTTTCGATCATTAGTAAGCATTTTTGTTGATATTGTGGGGTTGTGATAGGGATAAGACACATTAAAGCTGAAAAGTTGAAAAGTTGAAAAATCTCAAAATTTCAAAAATTCATAAGTCATGTATTGGGGCTCTAAATGCGAGAATATCAACTCAAAATCACTTGACTTAGTTATTCCAACAATTTCTGAAAGTAGTAGCCGAAATGGACATCTTTTTTGAAATTGTGATTTTTCGGTGGACAAATTATCGAAGCAAATCCCCGTTCTGGTATGTCCCTTTGAATCACGGTCTACATCATTGGGTTGTCGGAAGTAATGTTTTACCAATGATATTCAACCGTTTGTAAATGCTTAGCCAGAATAAAGAATCCCTCTTGTATAGTGGTCAATATGACTCACTTAGACGTAATCAATCATGCCTGCAGCTTCACCATTTATTAGCTTACGCTTTATTCGTCCCTATCGCGAGTGAGTCAGAGGTATTATTCCATTCCGCCAAGATTCCAATAAATCATATACAGGTATCACTGTTACAGATTCATACTCGGTAAAAGAGTGACGCATCGAGTTAGAAATTTTACCCTCTCGAAATCAAGTTGATTATGTCAACGATACGCTCATTCTTATGGCATTCATCCGTATTTTTTTAATTTGAAGAATGTAAGACGGAGTTGATCATTTTGCTGCCATTCCGTTGTTCAAACTGATTTCTGCCAATGAAAATGTTTGCCATTTTAATAATACTCTGAATAAAGCCCAATTCTCCAACTTTTCAATATCTCGTGAGTCTTGTATACCACGTGTATTCTCAAAGATTGCATGACCCCTAGGAACTGGGAGCCCCAAGTTTGGACAATATCGATGAGATAAGTATGCTATAGTATATCGGAGACGAGAAAAACTTTGACGTCGACGATTTGTCCCAGAACCGGCTTATAGCCATTTTCCGGTTCTGGGTTCGGCTCTATCGTATCTCAGCTCCCAGATGAGCTACAAAGACAGCGAAAGCTCAAAATGTGCGGAAAAATATTCTAAGAAACTTTTATGTTGACGAGAAAAATCCTTGAGGCAATCTTCATTATGTAACATTTGAAAAACTGAGATGAAAATCAGAAAATAAATTGTGCCGCTTTCCCAATCCCCCCAATACAACCCCAATCAGACCAGATTCGTGTTCTCCATACACTATTTATTCTAGTGAGAGCATATACTTTTCTTATCAGGCGCCGGAAATAGTCTTCCCAAGCCGAAAAGTAAGCCGAAAACGACGATTTTCACAGGCAAAAAATAGTTTATCGAACATAACTTTTTTCTTTCGAAGTTTCATGAGCTCAAAAGTCGATTTTCGGATTCTACGCGCAAAAATACGTCGGAAAATTCTATATTCATGTGTTTCTGAGATACTGATTTTTTTAAACCAAAAACGGGCCTCGAAAATGGTCGGAAAGGTTGAAAAAAAAAGGTCAAAAAGTCAATATCTCAGAATCACACGTATTTTTGCGCCTAGAATCCGAAAATCGACTTTAGAGCTCATGAAACTTCGAAAGAAAAAAGTTATGTTCGATAAACTCTTTTTTACTTGTGAAAATCGTAGTTTTCGGCTTACTTTTCGGCTTGGGAAGACTATTTCCGGCACCTGATAAGAAAAGTATACCCTCTCATTAGACTAAATAGTGAATGGAGAACACGAATCTGGTCTTATTGGGGTCGTATTGGGGGATTGGGAAAGCGGCACAATTTATTTTCTGATTTTCATCTCAGTTATTCAAATGTTACATAATGAAGATGGCCTCAAGGGTTTCTTAGAATATTTTTCCGCACATTTTGAGCTTTATGCCGTTTTTGTAGCTCATCTGGGAGCTGAGATGCGATAGAGCCGGACTAATGGGCATGGTGCAGAGAAAGGCGCGCGCCCCAACAACTAGTCTCCGTCAAGCGTTAGAAGTTATTCAGCAAAAATTAAAAGTAATAATACCTATATTTAAGGGATATCGATTGGCAATAGTTCGGAAAATGGCTAAATGCCGGTTCAGGGACAAATCGTCGACGTCAAAGTTTTTCTCGTCCCCGATACACTATAGCATAATTATCTCATCGATATTGTCCAAACTTGGGGCTCCCAGTTCCTCAGGGGGTTCGATTTCCTGCAATCTCTCGGAATACACGTGATACAAGGATGCGTAAATCGAATAAATAGCAATATGATATAACGTCTTTATTCAAATGGTAGCGACAGTGCTCATCCGCTGATCGGCTCCACATCCAATCTTCTTAACTTTAGAGCAAGTAACCATCGACAGCAATCCATTTCGGTACGGCTTCATAAGTACAATAACTGCGAGTGGGTCCCATGAGGGAAAGAGTGACATGAAAACGCCACTGATGTCTGCGATGAAGGGAAAGGTGATTCCAAAAGCAGGAAGTGTTGTATTGCAGAAGTAGGGAATGGTAACGCATACCATGGGGATGAAGGTCTGCAAACACGATAAGATTACTTATTTACCAATATTTTTGCATCTTTATTATCGCACAGATTGAATTCGTTCTTAGAATGCACTTTCAGACTACAAGGAGAAAAAGAACGACAGAGAAAAAAGAAACGGCGTTTTGGCGTCCACGCAGTACCTGCACGCAAACCGTGGTCAGCAGTCTCATCTGGGCTGATCTTGTCTTGGGTGAAAGCGAGAATGCGGCCGATATGTGACGGTAGGTAAACGAGGCCAGAGTAGTCACGACGACCAGGATGGCGACTCCCATCCCATCAACAGCCAGTGCAGCGCAGATGACAGGAACGTCGTACTCGCCGTTTGGCTGGAACGGATTTCGGAACGGATCATGAGCGATTTTCTCTAATTTTCATGAAAGAATTTATTCTCTAGTTTCTCAGGATTTTTGTTCGATTGTCGCATGCAAATGTTTGCAATCCCACCAGTGAAGGACACAGAACGATAAGAAATATCTCGACCGAAACAGAGTTTGATTATTATAATGCTCACCCAAAAGTCGGCGATCACCCATCCGTCTTCGAGATCTCGGCCAAACTTGCGACGGAACTCGTTCTTCATCAATTGAGTCGCCTGAGAATTCTCGGGCGACAGAACGGAAAAGCACCCGAACGCCCTGATATTTCGACTTTTCAAAATGTGTTGATGTCTGAATCTCACAGCGCTCCGTAGGCCACAATAACAGCAGTGCATAGTTTCATCACGAATATTGGGCTTGAAAATAACTCGATTTTAAAGGGCCTGGAAGAGAGCTTGATCAGGCGGAAATATTGAGACTCGAATTACTTTCGGATGACCCAATAGCGGTAGAGTAGATGCGTCATCAAAATGGCATACGAGACCATGAACGAAATGCAATGAAGAAGTGTCAGCAACTGAGAAAAGTAGCTCACAAACTAGTAATGACAAAGACCAAATATGCTACAAACCCGAGATCCGTACGGAAAATCTAGAACGAGCCCCAAAATTCCCGGCAAAACGAACGATTTCTGAAATTGGAGCATTGATCGGAATTCTCGTAAGTGTCATTACCGGGTCAAAAAAGTAGTCAAGGATGATCAGGAGGAGGTCATAACTGGCGAAAGTGATCAACAAATATTGAAAAGTTCCTATGTCAGCTCGCGAATAGGTTTTGACTAGGAAAATCAGCAGCAAATTCAGGATAATACCCGACGCTAAAAACAAGTTCATTAATCGTAGAAGGAATTTTGCGAACAAACCTAAGCTTGCCTTGGTGAATATTTCAACAGCACGATAGAAGTCGTCCATTCCAGTATGTGATAAATTCCGACCGTTGTGATTGATGAATATCATCGTTCTCGCACTTGATCTCAAGGGAAGCAAACCACATGAATAAGTGAGTTGATGAGCATACGGGTGAAAGATCACTTTCAAACAATGATTAGGCGTCAAACGTGTCAATAACAAATTACAGGAGATTGAATGACAGTTTGATTGAGTCATGTGAACGTATACTTACAACACACTGATCTTTAATCACATACAATCTCAAACTACGCGCTGCTCACATCAGATAGATTCCGCAAAACCGGCACGGTTATCTTATGTTTTGACTTAGCGAATAGCTTGCAGAACCCGTGCCGGTACGGTTTAATCAGCATAATAACTGCTAGTGGGTCCCATGAGGGGAATATAGACATGGAGATTCTTGATGTCTCTGTGACGAATGGTATTGTGTATCCGAAAATAGGCAGGGTTGTATTGCAGAAGTACGAAATCGCCACGTAAATTATTGGAATCAATGTCTGCACAGAAAAGCATTTATCTGGTCAAAGATGACCACTGTTGCATTCGTCTTGTATAAAATCTGAACCAGCAGTAAGGACGATTATGTTTATTCTATTATATGGCTGAATATAAATTTGAAATATTCATAACTAATTATGCAGTCTCACGAGACCTAGTTCTCACGAGACCTAGTAGCCTTGGATTAGCTGGACTATTCAGTTTTCATTAACGTATTTTGCTTTCACCTGCACGCAGACCGTCCTCAACAACTGGAATTGGACCGCCCTAGCGAAGGAGGACATGCTGAACCCGGAAGAGATGCCTCTGAACGAGAGAGCCGCCAGAGTGACGACAACGACGACAATGGAGATTCCGACGACGCCCAGCGTGCTAGCGACGAGCTCCGCACCGATGACACATCTACCGTCCGGCTGCAAGGATAAATTCACCGTAATCAAACGGCCAACTGCCGTGAACATGAAAGCTGTCAAAACATAACCAAAAAACGACGAATACCCATCCAGCAACGACATCCCGGCCGAACTTCTTTCGGAATTTCGACTGCATCAGTAACCTCGCCGGAGAGTCCTCAGTAGAGATAATGAGGCGAAATATTAGAATTCTGAGTATTAATTGTTCATTGAGGCCAACGCGATACTCAGTGACAGAATACAACTGGTGTTGAAGTAAGGTAGATCGTACCTCATTCTATAAAATTCTAGATACTCAATGGCGATGTAAGCATTAACGAACAACGTACTGATCAGGTGAGATTCGATGAATACTTTTTCTCTTTATTTGATAACAAATCTTGTACGATCATAATGCGATCAGAATATCTCATCCCTCATCACTCTTATCTTCCCGGGGCAAGCTTGTGTCCCGTCGCTCCGCTCTTTCTCTCCCGCCTTTATCGGGGCGTTTCCGATATAAAAGCTTTGTCGATAACGTCATTCAAAGTCGATTGCCCCTCTCGTTTCTTTCTCATCACCACTCTTTTTCTCTCTGCTGATTCAAATTTAGTGCTTAGTCATCACTATAGCCTTTTCTCAACGCTTTTTATCACTTTCGAGTAAAGTTGTTTTTCTTTCCAGTCATGTACCACCACCACCATCATCATCCCGTCGCTGGAGCCGCCATCGTCGGAGGCGCCGTTGCCGGAGCAGCCATCGCTTCTCACCATCATCATGTACGATTTTTTTTTGTGCAACACGATGATTAGTGCGAGCAATATTTTTGGTTAGAAAATGCCCTGTGTAGTAGTGATGTCGTTTGGGCTCTCCTCATTCTGCGCACTCCCACGATACTCTAACCGGCGAGATAGTGTGCGGAATGGAGAGAGGCAAAACCGAATTTTGCCTCCCTACTGTGTAGTGTGTCATTCTTTCCAGCACCATCATCACCCGGTGGCGGGCGCAGTTGTCGCCGGAGCCGCAGTCGCCACTGCCGCCCATGTCGCCGTGCACCACCCGGTCGCCGCTGTCATCCACCACGAGACCCACGTATGATATTCGAATGTATTGATGTGGATAGGCGCATGATTGCGAAATAACTCAGAGTTTGGCGACAGATCGTAAACTTTCATGTCCAAGACACAAGCTCATCTTTCACTGATTTTTCCTATTAATCGAGGATGAAAGGTAGCGAACCTACTATAACTTACACAATCGTTTCAGCACCACCATCATCATGGTGCTGGAGCGTTCGTTGCTGGCGCCGCTGTTGGAGCCGCGGCCGCTCATCATCACGCCACTCATGTAAGCTTCTGCACTCTGGCGTGCGACCTTTCGGAAAGGGTGGCGACAGTGTCGTGTTCACTACTAGCTGGATTTCGATTGCGAAATGCAATGTTTTCAGCACCACCGCCACTACTGAGCAGCCCAGTCACGCCATCGAAAATTTTCCGTGTGTTTTTCTTGGCATTGATGAATGCATAAAAACGTCAACTCGGGCGATTTGAGTTTGATACTGATCATATCCTTAAATAAATGTCATCCGACGCTCTTGAAGGGTTTTTATCTGAGGGCTCAAGGTTGTGCAATAATGAGAAATGGGCTGTGTGCGCGTGGTTTCCTGATTAGGCTTATCGATTTGACGCCCACATAAGAACCACGTGTAGCCCGTCGCAATCCTTTTTGTTCACTCTTATCGGTGTCATTTCATGGATGGATGGGTGACAAAGGACGAGGGGAGTGTGAGTCAAGCTATTATTATATGAGTATCAATAAAGGAAAAAATTCGACGATCTTGCGAAAATATTGGGTTGAGGAATAAGTAACGCTCGTTTTTGAGCATCGTGTTTGGGCTAATATATCTCCCGCCAATCAAATCTAAACGAGCTGACATTATAGCATTTTTTCAGGGTATGCTCGAGTATCATAGCCGTTATTATTAGAAATATCACGCTTCCTGTGTAGGAGAGAAATTTAGATTTCAATGTACCTGATATTTTTCGAAAATTTTAGATTTTTTTCGAAATTGTGTAATTTAACGTGGAAACTGTTCGGTAAATTCACACATTCTCAGGTGAGCAGCCCGATACTACACCTCTTTCATGGTGAAGTGAGAATGGTGCTCGATTCATTGTTGTATTTTTATAGACGTTTCAAGGGGAACGTTCGTGAAAAATTGCAGTTCACTTAACTTATTTGTCTACCTTGAGGATCGAAGGTGCTGGCCTATACACTAGTGCGCTCCAGTCACTCACTATGGAGCTATATTATCACTATTAACATTTGTTGCTACTTATGCTCCTATTTGAAAAATAACAGTTTTCCAAAAAAAATATATTTGTGACGGAATCAAAAGAAATGCGTGTTTTGAGGACTTTGGATTAAACCATACCCAAGAAATAGTAGTCATTCTATAATTGTGGCCATTTGGTGGATGATAGTGCAAAAGTTGCTCGTCCATTTAACCATCTAAGGCCTTACATTCAATTAGTACGGTTTACAGGAAATAGCAATAAATGTCGATTTCGAGGCTTGTTTTTCTATATCGGACTTACGAGCAATTTAACTCATAAAGAGAATGCTCCACACTTAGCAAAATTCGTCCATATTTTCAACAGGAAAGGTACTCCACATTCAAGCATAATTGAGGTCTTTAGATCTATTGCTAAGAAAACGCGGCTAGCAAAACTTCTTTCGGTCAGTAACTGAAAATCCTACACTCTCGTTAGGCGCATATCTCACACAGGCCTTTACTTGGATATTCCTCTGAATATCATCAGTGTAATGTATAACCACGATACTTTACTACTGCAGCTTAATTGTGGCTCAATGATTCTTCTTCCCTCAGTGCTGACCTGTCAAAATCTCAGGGTGAGGCGCGACAACTTTGAATTGAGCCAGCCATTGTGATCGCCTAAATGATCGGAGATATATGATATAGTGTGCGCTAAAGAGAGTATCCAAGCCCTTATCGATCATCAAAAACCGGAATATAATTGCACAATTTAGAAAGACGGGAGAATTCATAATCTGAAATTGGAAAAACGAGCGTTACTTATTCCTCAACCCGATACAATAATACAAGTCTGCTATATAAATCTCTATTGTGGAATAAATATTCTCACCTTGAAAGTATCATGTTTGTTTTTACAGCACAAATATGTATTCACGGATAATGACTTAGCAAAGGAATTACGATTGATATCCGATCAGACAATACGTTAAAAAAACTGATGGAGTTTTTCAACGCTTCTGGTAGCCCATCGAACGAAGTCACCTCTCTCAAAGTATGGGGGGACACATCATGCAAGGACAAATCATCTTCGCTAGTGGGGCATTCACAACTGAGTAGTATCTTTCCGAACAACTGTTGTCTTCCGCTGAGTGGTGGTTTCGTTCGGATTCGTGAGTAGTACGGTGGTAGAGAAGGTGCGGTCAGTGAACATCGACTTTACTATTCTGAATGGTAGGATTGTTGGGTAAATCTGACTGACAACAATTTGCGAAAATTTGTGACATTTGTTATCCACGAAAGACCGCCAAGTTGTTTGATAATACTTTGCTCATTTTCAGATTCGTCGTTTTCTTGACTTGAAATAATAATAAATTTTCACGCTCTGCCTCTCTCGGAATATTTTAAAAGATCTATATCATTTATAACATAATATCTCACGATCTGTATGGTCGAATGAAGTAGATAGTTCCTATGGGACTTGTCGCGTACATTATAGATAGCATCTGCAATACTACGTGAAAGTCTTCCTGAGGCTGCCAAGTTGATCTCTACTTGTTACTGAGGAAATATGTATGCCGCAATTGCTCGAAAGCGTATTTTCGTGTTTTTATGATGTATTTGTTCGAAGTGAAAATAATTCGCAATCTTTTAGCAGGCGTTCCCTTTGGAACATCCACATTTACCGTTGTTGGAAAGTATCCAGCCTCATCCCACTCTGCAACTAGATCCTTCTCACGTGCCACGGCGTACCCAACAGCGGTCAGATAGAGAGCAGGCAGAGAAGCTTGAAATATAAGGGCCTGAGAAAGGGAGATTAATCTCACTCAACAAGTATTGTTTGTTCTCACCTTCATTATTTCGCGATGCATAATCTTACTGTTTACGCTCATTTTAAGGGAGGCAGAAAGCAGCCGATTAACGCGAATGTACATGATAATCACTACAGTGTAGACGGGCAGTATTACATACTCAGAACAAACGATGCCCAGATACACAGCACCTCGCTTCTGAGTTCCTGTAAGAGAAACGGGTTATAGTTCCGCTCTCACTATATTCGTCACCAATCATTAGTTCCATCTCGATACTGGACGTATGAACGAAGCTGGGCTGCGAGGTTGCCATGATTAAGGAAAGCGAGGTTGAGTCTAGAAGTGGTGATGACGCGAAGAGTGTCTGGAACAAATTGTGGCAAGTTTGATGGAGTCCAAACTTACAAAAATAATCGCCGTCGAAGCATGAAGCATCGCAAGAGCGGCGATGAGGAAACTGTTGCGTGGAAGCGAGTACTTGATAACGTAATATCTACCGAGCATCACGATTAACCTCATTTCAATTGCAACGTGAAGCTAACCGGTAGCAAAACGCTAAAGCCAGCAGAACACAGTTGTTAGTTGCGCCGTTCATCAATACGGCGATGATGGCAAAGCACAGATTAATCGATCCTGATCGAAAAAATAAAAGATAGCGATGATGAATGTCTATGAACTTGTGTGTCTGCACGGTCCAGTAATTGCCGTAAACAAGTAGTCATCTGTGTCCATTGTTCTAGAAAAAGGTCTGTACTGACATCCACAAAATTTGAGAAAGTTTACCTGTTGAAAACGAACAGTGAAGCAAGGAGAGTTGATGACTCAATTAAAGCAAAATCGACCAAGACAATTGAGTAGGACCTATATTTTATAATGGTATTTATAATTCTCGCGAAACTTCAGTAATGTTTGCTCGGAATTCATTGTTTCAATCATAATGAGTCTTTCTTTAGAAGTGCAAATCATTAATGTAATTTTCCTTACTAATCTATACATTCAGACAAACCGCTGACCGAAGCTTCGCAGGATTCTTCCTTGCAATTATCGTCACGAGCAGAAGATTAGTGAGGATTGCACTTGCGCAACAAAAGTTGTGAATGGACCGGATTATTTCGAACATCACTGTCTCGAATGAACAATGGACATATGAATATCACCGGAATCACGAGCCGGGAGAGTAGTCTTGGAACACTTTTTTTCAAACACAAAACCCTTCTATACTATCATGGGTTAATACCCTAGGAACAAGTTTTCGTGTGATCCCGGTCAAGAGTCTTAGAGCCGGCTTTTAGGAATTATCCGGTCGCTGTTCCGGCTCTAAAGTATTTCAGCTCAACGATGAGCTAGAGAGCTGTTTAAGGGCTGAAAAAATGCAGAAAAATAAGTTAAACAACTTTTCTGACAAAAGTTAAAAGATTGGACTAAAACTGAAAAAGTTGTGATCAAAAAAGTGACCTGAATTTCAGATTTAAAATATTTTACCTCTGTTCGTTCCGAAAGTTACAAATTTTTATTGTAGAAATAAAAAGTATATTTCCATATTTAATCACGATTAAAAAATCAAACCGATTGGATGAGCAATTTTTGAGAATTTTCTGATCAAATCTGAAAAATGAAATCTCAGAATAATCTGAATAGAAGTGTTTCTGGTGTATTTCTGTGCGTAGAATGCGAATTTCATTATTAGAACTCATGAAACAGAAAACTGAAAAAGTTATGATTGAAAAATCGTTGAAATCTGCCATTTTTCAGATTTGATCAGACAATTCTCAAAAATTGCTCACCCAATCGGTTTTATTTTTTAATCGTGATTAAATATGGAAATGTACTTTTTTTTTCTACAATAAAAATTTGCAACTTTCGGAACGAACATAGGTAAAATATTTTAAATCTGAAATTCAGGTCACTTTTTTGATCACAACTTTTTCAGTTTTAGTCCAATCTTTTAACTTTTGTCAGAAAAGTTGTTTAACTTATTTATCTGCATTTTTTGAGCCCTAAGACAGCTCTCTAGCTCATCGATGAGCTGAGATACTTTAGAGCCGGAGCAGCGACCGGATAATTCCTAAAAGCCGGCTCTAGGACTCATGACCGGGATCACACGAAAACTTGTTCCTAGGGTATTAACCCATCATAGTATAGAAGGTTTGAAATGCGTTTGAAAAAAATGGTTCGCGAAGGGGCTGTTTTTGCTCTTCCGTCTCGTGATACCGGTGATATACTGATGCGACAAAAATATGGTAACAATCATACTCGTATATAAAGCGCAAAAGTCTCCTCGCGTCTGTCCAGACTCCACCCACATAGCCCCGCCCCCTCCTTGGCCCTCAGCCCTGCGACAAGGGTAACGATAAAAGATCAAACTACAAAGACCAAAGATCAAACTACAAACTATTAAGACCAAACTACAAACTATAAATACCAAACTACAAACTATAAAGAGCAAACTACAAACTATAATGACCAAACTACAAAGACCGAACTACGAACTAGAAAGACCAACGATCAAACTACAAACTACAAACGATAGACTACAAACTTCAAACTTTAGGTTAGAGACTACAAACTACAGACTCTTACTTTCTCTGAAGAAAGTTCTAGAACCTTCTCTGAGGAAAGTTCTAGATGGTTTTCTGAGGAAAGTTCTAGAAGGTTCTCCAAGGAAAGTTCTAGAAGGTTCTCTGAAGAAAGTTCTAGAAGTTTCTCTAAGGAAAGTTATAGAAGGTTCTCTGAGGAAAGTTATAGAAGGTTCCAAAACTTCCAAGAGCGGGGAAGAGATGGAGAAGAGAGATTTTGTCATAGAAACTTCCAGAACTTTTCAGAGAGGGTGAAAGAGGGGAAGGAGAGAGATTTCGTCATAGTAACTTCCAGAACTTTCGCAACCTTCCCGAGAGAGGTGGGAGAGGGGAGACAGACGACGCGCGAAGCGCGGAGTCTGCCAGTGGCTTCCCCCGCGGTAGGCGGGGGAATGCCGCTGGTGAAAATATAATACAGTGCTACAAAGATAAAGCTTGTATCTAGAATCGATACTGACTCGGGACATTTTCTTGCGCTGCTTAACAAGATATGTCGTAAATAGCACCTCGAACTGTGCTAGAAAAAATAGGATCTACTCAAAACATGCATTTTACCATGTACGGGCATCGTTCTATTAACGGCCTCATATGAGGCCGTGCACAGTTGTTAGTTGCGCCGTTCATCAGTACGGTGATAAAGGCAAAGCAGATCTTACTCGATCCTGATCGGAAAATTAGGAAAGCAATGATGATTGTATATGAACCAGTGTATCTGCCCGGTCCAGCAACTACCGTAAACAAGTATTAATCTGTGTGCATGAACCTAGAGGGATTTTATTTCTGAAATTTGAACAAAATAGAGAATGTATACCTGTTGAACACGAACTGCGAAGACAGTAGAATTGAGGATTCGATGAAAGCGAAATCAACCAAGACAATTGAGTACTAACTAAACTTGACAATATACAATTTCGTAATTTACTGTGTTTTTCAGTGACGATCATGCAATTATTCCTATTAAGCTTTTGGATTTTGAATGGTTTTCCCTATTTTTCTGGAATAGAGAAGTAGCTGACCGCAGTTTCGCAGGATTCTTCCTCGCAATTATCGTCATGAGCAGAAGATTGGTGAGGATTCCACTTGCGTAACAAAAGTTGAGAATGTACCGGATTAATTCGAACATCACTGTCTCGAAAGACCAATGAACATAGGAATATATCATAATAAAACTGTTGCGACAAAAATAAGGCAATAAGGCAAAAATAATATTGTGATACAATAATAAATCATGCATCTAGAATCGAGACTGACACTGGAAATTTCCTCATTATATTTAAAGAACAGATATTGTGTTAGCGATATGCCATTGGGAAATCCCAGAACTCCCTGATTGTTGCGTAGTGATGACGCAATCAAGTAATACTTTTTCAAACAATCAAAATTCTTACATGGATTTTTCAACAGTTTTCCTATTCGGTGTGATAATAGAAGGCCTCAATACCTTTTCGATGAAAATATGTACTCATGGGAGGATGACGTACAGTGGCTTTAGACTGTCTCAAAAAAGGGTCCCGAAAAATGGATTTTCGTTCATAGACATGCTAGAGACTCGTTCAAAAGCTCAAAATGATCCTTATCACAATTCCTGGTGATCTTCAAAGTTTGAAAACGATAGCTCTTAATTTGACTTCAGGGACTCGAATTTTTTCACTTAAATTTTATCTCCCTAATTTGGATTATCACAGTTCCCAGGGCGATTTTTGTTCAAATGTCATTCCTGCACAGGACAGTTGCATATCTATGAAACAATCGATTCCTAAATTTTTAGAGCATTTGGATAACTTTCCTGAAAGCGACAACCGAAAATCCGAGTACATTTTGTCGAAAAAATAACCGATTTTCAAATTTGTTTAATTTTATCTTTTTTCATTCATGATATCATGGGCTCTCATATCGAAATGCGGATTCAGCACACAAAAAGATACCAGAAGATACTTTGAAGATCATCAAGAAGAATCATTTTGAGCTTTTGAACGAGTCTCTAGCATGTCTATGAACGAAAATCCATTTTTTCGGGACCCTAGTTTGAAACATTCTAAAGCCACTGTACGTCATCCTCCCATGAGTACATATTTTCATCGAAAAGGTATTGAGGCCTTCTATTATCACACCGAATAGGAAAACTGTGGAAAAATCCATGTAAGAATTGATTGTTTGAAAAAGTATTACTTGATTGCGTCATCACTACGCAACAATCAGGGAGTTCTGGGATTTCCCAATGGCATATCCCTAACACACGATGTGTGTACTACTGCATGTCCAAGTTTGAGCCAGAAATCTTTCACGAGTCAAAAGTTATGAAAGAATGAAAAAGTGTCCCATCACCTACCGTCAATACTGTACAACTGCATAATGTACAGTAGCGGACATAAGTCAATGGACACTTTTTCGACCCGATGAAACCAATGAAAGAGAAAATGCCTTGATCTGATATGATGGGGTCTTATGTCAAATTCATCAGAGATTACGATGCAGATATTGGGGTATGACGAAATAGCCTCGCTCTTGCGTAGTGATGACGTAATCGGAAGCATACTTTTTCAAACTAGCATTATTCTTGGGAGAGATTTTCCTATCTTCTCAAACTTATGGAGGTACGAGATACTCCGGTTGTCCATTCAGGAAAAAAGTTTGGAGATGAGGCGTTTCCTCCTTTTCGCAGGAGCCCTGCTTGAAAATGGTGACCAAATTAAACTTTTTTGGGTTCTAGACTTGCTAGAGACCCCATCTTTGTGGCAAAATGATGCAAATAGTGAGCGTAATACGTCCCAAAAGTATGGTGACTAAAAACCATCATTGGCCCCTTTGGCACAAAAAAAGTCATTTTTCGTACTATCAGATGTCCAAGGCTTGAAAGTCTATGGAACGCTCCGGCGAAATTCTGCAAAGACGTGGATTTAGTAGAGAAACTTCTTGAGTACCGAACTGTCGGTGCGTTTAACGCTTCGATTTTTTTCCGGTCTGTGGTGATGAATCTCCGAGAGGATACCATGTTCGGCCCAACCATGAACCCCGGGTCATGGCTCAAACGTCACCATGACCCCGGGTTCATGGTCCAAAATGAGATGGGGTCAAAATTAGAAACAATGTTTAGCCGGTTGCACTAGGTTCACATTCACAGTGCTCATCAGCCCGATACTTCTATCCACATCAGTTGGAAGAATAGAAGTTTCGGGGCTGACCCATGAACCCCGGGTCATGGCTCCATTGAGACCATGACCCGGGGTTCATGGTCCAAATGAGTAGTCAGATAAAAGTTGGGATTCATGTTTGACTATAACCAGAGTAGAACGATCTTCGATCTAGAAGGCATGTTGCGTCATCGTTATGTAATATGACGTCATGAGAATGCGATAACCCGCTATTGTCTCGTTTCACGGCGAAAACTCAACGGAAAGTGGTGAATGAGGGGTCAATGGAAACAGAGTGGAACGATCTTCGATCTAGAAGGCATTTTACGTCATAATTTTGATGACATCTTTACTATGTTGTTGTTTTTGCTTATTTAATTATTAACTGAATTGCCAGTGGGCTGATGGTAATAAATAATATACCCTTTCCAGAAGGAATGAATGTTCGACATCGCATACTCGGAGCCTTCCGACCCGAGTTCGGAACTGTCCAATCTGAGATCGGATTCTTCCAATCTGAGATCGGATTCTTCCAATCTGAATGAGTATAAAAGGCGCTGTACTTTTAATCAAACTCACACTCGCTCCTCAGTTCATCAAATGGATCCCTCGTCTACTACCAAGAAGCGAAAGCAGTACTCCTCGGATCTTCGTACAGTCATAGTGGCGATGCGATCTAAAGGCTTGAGCGTGCGCCAGATTTCGAACTTGACCAACATGCCCACGTCTTCTGTTCATTTGATCCTCCAGTTGTTCGGGAAAACCGGAACAACTGAGATTGAAAAGAGGTAAGTACAATGTTCTTCATAGACTTCAATTAGCGCAGTCCCTATATTTAATAACATTATTTCAGATCTGGTCGGCCAGCCAAGTTGAGTGATAGAGAGAAGCGTCATCTGAAGGTGGAGAGCATCAAGGATCCTCGTCTTCCTGCCACGGAGTTGGCGATCGACCTTAACAAGAATCGACCTAACGATCCCGTCTGCTCGAAGACTGTCCAGAGAGTTCTCGTCGCTGCTGGACTGCCAGGCAGACGGCCAGCCTACACGTCGTATATCAATAGGAGAAATAGAAGAAAACGTCTCGAGTGAGTGTCTATCTTATTGAAAAATAATAGCTGACATCATAATTCAAATAATTATCGATTATACTACAGGTTCGCGAGAGAACATCTCAATTGGACACCCAGACAATGGACGCATGTACTCTGGACTGACGAGAGCAAGTTCGAACTCTTCTCCGAAGGTGTGCAGTACGTCCATCGACCGGTCAACAAGAGATTCGACCCCAAGTACACTATCCCCACTGTCAAGCATGGAGGAGGCAGTGTCATGGTCTGGGGATGTTTCATCGGAGGTAAAGTCGGACCTCTTGTTCGGATCGAGGGCATTATGAAGAAAGAAGACTACAAGAAGATCATGAAGAAAGAAATGATTCCCTGGGCCAAGGCTAACTGCCCTGCTAGATGGAAGTTCCAACAAGACAACGATCCCAAGCACACCTCGAAGCTGGTTATGAAGTGGTTCAAGAAAAAGAATATCAAAGTGAGTTAATTTTCGAAGAATAAGGAAGAATAAGAATAAGGAGTGTGATAGCACAAATTACTTGCACAATACTTATTCCTCTATTTCAGAAAATCGAATGGCCAAGTCAATCACCCGACCTCAATCCGATCGAAAATCTTTGGGAAGTACTCGATGAGGCTGTCCGCAAGCAGAAGCCCACTAATGCCGCCGACAAGTTCCGTATTCTTAAAGAAGCGTGGGAGAAAATCCCTTCCGACACCCTTCTCGATCTTGCCCATTCAATGAAAGACCGATGTGCCGCTGTCATAGAATCGAAAGGTTACCCTACCAAATATTGATTGTGCATATTTTTATGTCATACCCATACCATACTCTAATAATAAATTACTTCAAATATCGAAGATCGTTCCACTCTGTTTCCATTGACCCCTCATTCACACCATGCCCATTAGTGGTTATGGTGCCAGAGCTGGGGATTTTTTGATTTGTCCCCGCCATGACGCGCCCCAACCACTAGTCCCCGCCATGAGTTCCCGGCCAGGGCTGGGGATTTTTTTGATTTGTCCCCGCCATGAGGCCGCCCCCCCCCTGGCCTAGTGGTTATGGTGTCTGACTGAAGAACCCAATCCAGTCTCGACTCCCCGGTTCGTTCATCTTCGATACTGACCACCGATTAGTGCCGCCGGGGACGCTTGACGGAGACTAGTGGTTGGGGCGCGCGCCTTTCTCTACCTTCCGCCTTTCTCTACATTTCTATATTAGAGCTCATGACATATCGAAAGAAATTAGTTATGCTCGAAAAATACCAAAATCAAGCATTCCTGCACATTGTTTTGTAGAGCTCATCGAGCTGATCATTTTTCATGTACATCATTTTGCATGAAATTCATCCGCCGAGAAGCTAGAGTGCGGGAGTCGAACCTGCCTGCGTCGGCATGCCAGTCAGACACCATGCCCATTGCCCATAATGGGCATGGTGTCTGACTGGCATGCCGAAGCAGGCAGGTTCGACTCCCGCACGCAGGTGATGTTTTGCAAGAGGTCAGACACCATGTAATGGGCATGGTGTCTGACTGGCATGGTGATTATGGTAAGGGACCGTGATTATGGTAAGGGACCGTGAATCGAGACAATAGCGGGTTATCGCATTCTCATGACGTCATATTACATAACGATGACGCAACATGCCTTCTAGATCGAAGATCGTTCCACTCTGGTTATAGTCAAACATGAATCCCAACTTTTATCTGACTACTCATTTGGACCATGAACCCCGAAACTTCTATTCTTCCAACTGATGTGGATAGAAGTATCGGGCTGATGAGCACTGTAAATGTGAACCTAGTGCAACGGGCTAAACATTGTTTCTAATTTTGACCCCATCTCATTTTGGACCATGAACCCGGGGTCATGGTGACGTTTGAGCCATGACCCGGGGTTCATGGTTGGGCCGAACATGGTATCCTCTCGGAGATTCATCACCACAGACCGGAAAAAAATCGAAGCGTTAAACGCACCGACAGTTCGGTACTCAAGAAGTTTCTCTACTAAATCCACGTCTTTGCAGAATTTCGCCGGAGCGTTCCATAGACTTTCAAGCCTTGGACATCTGATAGTACGAAAAATGACTTTTTTTGTGCCAAAGGGGCCAATGATGGTTTTTAGTCACCATACTTTTGGGACGTATTACGCTCACTATTTGCATCATTTTGCCACAAAGATGGGGTCTCTAGCAAGTCTAGAACCCAAAAAAGTTTAATTTGGTCACCATTTTCAAGCAGGGCTCCTGCGAAAAGGAGGAAACGCCTCATCTCCAAACTTTTTTCCTGAATGGACAACCGGAGTATCTCGTACCTCCATAAGTTTGAGAAGATAGGAAAATCTCTCCCAAGAATAATGCTAGTTTGAAAAAGTATGCTTCCGATTACGTCATCACTACGCAAGAGCGAGGCTATTTCGTCATACCCCAATATCTGCATCGTAATCTCTGATGAATTTGACATAAGACCCCATCATATCAGATCAAGGCATTTTCTCTTTCATTGGTTTCATCGGGTCGAAAAAGTGTCCATTGACTTATGTCCGCTACTGTACATGCTTATCAATTTTCTGAATCGTGACTCCGATTGTAGCGTGTCACGCTTCACGTCTATGGGTGTGACACGATTGGTTGAAGAAAACAGATTCCAGGTATCTGAATATCATTTCAATTTGCACAAAGGTATTTCCCATGCGGTGGAATGTATCGCATGTTAATCAGCGGAGAAGCGAACGCGAATAGACTAGTCATCTGAAATATTTCGTTCTGACCGTACCGATTATGGCAGCCACTTCAAGTTTGATTTTTTTTTCAATTAACGTATACATTCGTCAAGTCATCCATGAATTTACCACCCTAATCAAGCCATTATTTTGTCCGATGTGGTCTAGTGATTGTGATTTACGGTTCTCACACGCAAGGCTCATGATCGATTCCTGACATCTTCAACTCACAACGAACACGCTTTGCTGCAGGATGGGCGAGTGGACGAAGCCCGCGACGTCGAGCAGCCATAGTGGGGTTCCGATGATAAATACCACCGGTAGCAGCATTCGTCCACTTATCGTTTTTACAGAACAAGATGGAACGATTCAATGACCAGATCAGACGCAGGTCAGCGAGCGGTAGATCATCTGGTGAGTGAATCGTTCCATCTTGCTCTGCAAACAATAAAGTAAAAGTACCACAGCGATTCCAAATCGCGTTTAGCCACGCTTTATACAATTTGTAAAGATAAATTTTAGATAGTAATCACGTTTGATTTTTCAAGAACTCAACAAATTTCGTATTCTGTCGAAAAGTTCCCGACCGACAACGCCGATTGCAATGAATCCGGTAAAATATATCGCAATTATTGCGAAAAGGGATATTCGAGGAACATGATTGTCCGTGGGTGCTCCAGTAATATTTTAATATTCCAGTAACGTTTAAAAATGCGCCGAAAGTGTGATGCATCGAAAAATTAGGGACTTGGTACGAGCCCATCATGAAGCGCACAATCTGGAAAAGCGATGTAGACACGATTCACATAATTTAAGCTCGCCATATTTATTAGTGTCCCCATATTCGACGTGAAGAGAACTGCGTGCCACATTTGCTGTCGTTGAATTACGCAACATCCAGAGTCGGTAAGCGAATGAAGTCAAAAGGAGAAGCACCGCCTGGTCGAAAAATTTTGCATGCCCAACTATAATACGATATTTATTGCGAACAACTTTAATGTCACCCATGAAGAAAGGGTAGAATTGAGCACTGAACAATGTGCACGGCTCAATGTACCACCACGTAGCCGTCGATGTTTTGAATGCTTTAATTATTTTTTAAAATATTCTCGAGATAAACAAACAAACCTTGCGAGGCACATAAAACTGCAGAATACAGCGAGTAAATTTACGTACACAATGTTGAGCCGTAAAACTGCATAGCACGCGTGTCACCTAAGATTCGAATAAACTCTGGTACATTGAAAAACTCGAAATTGGACTTAAGCCGGATTTTGACACTCCATATGGTCCTTCACAAGATAGCGTGGAGCTTTGTTCCAAATTCTCGATTTAAACGATGACAGACGTCGTCAACCTTTAAAAATTCTGAAAAGTGCCTTTTTGAGAGACCTGCAATTCTCTTTCGAATGATAGTCTCCGCTTGTTTCTGGCATCATTATGAAGATGATTGGGTGGGACGTATTTTAGTCATTTTTGGGTCGCAGGTCGCGGGTCGTGTTTTAGTCAATCCCGTCTTTTGGAGCAACTGTGGGAAAGTGCGGAGAAATTTTGGCCAGCACCCATACCACACGGGTTCAATGCCCCGCCGGTGCAGACATCTTTTGCTGCATTTTTACATTATTTACGTGTTTTCCCTATTCCTTATTTTTGTGGAAATACCATCCAGCTTGTTTCTGTGAACTGTCTGATGGTGTTTTGCGAAATATTTAAGAGTGCTAATACATGTGTGCCCCTTGTATTTAAGCTCACATTGTAGCCAGAGAAATTCTCTACCAAATTTTATATTAAATTTATCTATCCTGATTATCCTAAGAGGCGTTCTGAGGGCAAGAAAGTGCCGGAATGAGGTAAAATGATGATTTTCCACAGTTTTCCCATCGTTACTTTTTTCTTTCGTTGTTTGGTGAGATTTAATGTCGAAATTCGGTTTCTACATGCCGAATTACACCAGAAACAGCTTTATTCATATTACTTTCAAATTTCGATTTTTCCGACTAAAAAATGGCCTTGATACGGCGGGGGTCATGGTAGAATTGAAAAAACAATTCTCTTAAAAATCTTACTAAAAATTATTTCGGCGTAATTTGGCACGTAGATGCCGAATTTAGATATTAGATCTAATCAAAATTCGAAAGAAAAAAGTTCAGTTGGAAAAACTGTGGAAAATCATCGTTTTACCCAACTCCGGAACTTTCTTGCCCTCAGAACGCCTCTTAGGATAATCAGGATGGATAAATTTAAAGCAAAAGTTGATAGGAAATTTCTATGGCTACAATGTGAGCTTAAATACAAGGGGCACACATGTATTAGCACTCTTAAATATTTCGCAAAACACCATCAGACAGTTCACAGAAACAAGCTGGATGGTATTTCCACAAAAATAAGGAATAGGGAAAACACGTAAATAATGTAAAAATGCAGCAAAAGATGTCTGCACCGGCGGGGCATTGAACCCGTGTGGTATGGGTGCTGGCCAAAATTTCTCCGCACTTTCCCACGTTTGCGTCCCTGTTTAGAGGTCGCGTCGAAAAAGCTTAAAATGGCCATCGCGCTTCAGCGCACACAAATAAACCATATGAACAGCATATCATTCGATTTGTCTCGTCGAGCCTGACCGATTGAAGCTTGCCGACGCTTTGGCCCGAAATTGTGGTAAAATTTATTTTAAAAAATCGATTTATGAAAAAACGAAAATCAATATCAATGGGCCATTTGTGCAGGCGTATTCTCCTTGTCATTCGGAACATTTTATCTGTTGGACTTATCTTTCTAGCGTTTCTCCAAAATAAATTACAGGTCTCTCAAAAAGGCACTTTTCAGAATTTTTAAAAGTTGACGACGTCTGTCATCGTTGAAATCGTGAATTTCAAACAAAGCTCAACGCTATCTTGTGAGAAACCGTAATGGCTATCGAAAAACGTCTATAAAGATATAGGTTTTAAAAAATGTGCCAAATACCCCCAAATTTTATTCGAATCTTAGGTGACACGCGTGATAGGAGGTCATATCTTTCGGTTTTCTGTATGATTATCATTGCTTGAGAAAAAAGTTTTAAAACTTTAGAATATCACTTTAGAAGAATAATGAGAATGAAGATGACGTTATTGAGCATTGCGTATAGATCAATCATAGGTTGTAATATCGTTTGCACGAAATTATAAACGTTGAAAATTTTACGAAATAAAAGTCGAAAACATAAAAGAAAATAAATCTCATCCCGTGATCCTCCCCGGAATTATGAGGACATTCGTTTCTATGAAAATATGACTAATGATGGCTAAATGATGATCACTGCCACAAGCTACACTACCAATACATTGCCTGCTGTGTTATTGGAACGTAAACATTCTCCGCTTCTTCACTACATTCTACCAATGGTTCAAACATCGCTATCAATCACGAAAGTTTTAATTCCGTGACAAAACCATTCATCTGTATCGCTTTCTGGGAGCTGATTGTGGTATATGGAATATCATTTTGCAGTATATAATCAGTCGACAACCGAAATCGTGGACTGAACTGGCATCACTTGCGTGGTTATGAACATGGTGGCGCCCATCACAAGAGTGTTCTTCTTTCGGAACATTCCGATCAATCCTTCCCTATAAAATAACCATAAACTATTTCTGCTTTTCGTTACTATCGATGGAAGTGTAGACCGATGCTCTCAAATTTATGCTTTAATTTGAGATAAACGCCGTCGCCTATTATTTCAGTCAAATTATGTTACTGACCTGTAATCCTTCATGAGCGCGATAATGATGATTGCATTCCATGCGGGAAACGCCGATGTTAGCTGCATGCAGGCATCATCGAAGAAAAAGTTTTTGATGCGGAAGAAGGGAAAATTTATGGCGCAAAAGTAGGGGATGTACACGAAGATGAGGGGAACGAACGTCTGCAAACGGTTTCATTAAAACGCACACAATATTTCGTCTATTATACTGTTCAAAACAATCGTATGATTATTTCGACCTTGAATGTATTTTTTTAAATATTCGGACTATCGAGAATAATCAGAGCACGAGAGTGGGAGAATGCTCACATGAGAGAATGTATGCAGTTTCTATATTTCACCTGAGCGCACACTGCGAAGAACAGCTTTAGTTGCAAGCTGTGTGTCTGAAGAGACATTGTATCCGCTCGTTTGATATGGTTGAAAGTGAGACCGCCCAGTGTCGCGGCTAAAAGCACGATCATGATGACGTGGACGGCTATCATTGTCCAAAAGGGTCGAGGCTGAAAGACTTCATCTTCCTGGAATGGATTACTGTGAGACGACTTGTGAAAAGCTACATTAGCTAAAAACGACGAATTGTTCCATATGTTGTTCGAAATTTTAAAGTGATGATTTTCAATAATGCTGTGTTTTCTTCATAGCTTGATCACTCAGAGACACCTCTGAGCGTCCGCAATTGGACCACGCGCGATCGGATAAATCAATTTGGCAGTCCCACCCAGTAGTTCATCACGATCCAACCATTTCGGAATTCCTGTCCGAATATTCTACCGGACGCTTCACTCAACAGGACAGCGCCATCATCATCAGGCATGTCGCCTGAGGATCGATAATAGCAGAGGAGGTTCCTGAACGACGATGTTATGATTATGTTAATGACCGTTTGTGCATAAAAAATGTGTACGTTCTCTAACCACGTAACAAATTCGAGATGCGCTAATGAAATGAGTAATGCAATGTGCTTTCCAGTAGAGAAGAGCGGGATAAGATGAGGGTGTCGAATAGAACAGAATCGATAGAGAAAATGGATATTCATCAGAGCGAAAGGCACAGTAAAGCTTGCACAATATATACTCATGATTGGCTTAAATTATCTGTTTAAGTCAGGGTGAAAAATGACTTCGCACCCGATTTTCGAAGCCTTCGCTCACAACTCCGAATATCGTGTCGAGGAGTATTACTCTCTGAAATTGCATAACTATTACGTAATTAGATCATCGAGGCCATCGATGACAATTTTTCGATTGGTACTGTATTGATAGAAGTATTTGCTTTCATACATGTGTTCATAACACTTCGCCCCTTACCGGCTTGACTGCTGCGTGCAATACTTCGAGGAAGGCATCATACGCAGCAAAGATAGTGAGTAAATGCTTGTATGAGCCCAAGGATTTTCTCGTGAAACGACGAATAGCATAGAGTAGAAGTAGATTCAATATGACTCCGATAACTGATAAATATGTTTTTTTGCCGCTGTTTAGCAAATTGACTTACAGCAGTTGCAATTATCGACGACTGCCTTGGTAGATGCCATGAAGCAAGAACGAATGGCATCTAAGATGTGGCAGTGATGATAATAGGCTAATTTTTTTGGTATTAAGTCGATGATGTAAAGGATGATAAATAATATACCTTTCCATATGACAGACTTCGTTAATATGGACGATAAGGTTTAGGAGAAGGACACTTCTCTCCATTATGTCTGTTATATCTGCAATCAGATAGAATGAAGAGCATTTACATAGAAGGTTATGCGCCCATCATTACATGCCATTATTCATGCTCTAATTAATCACGCTCACATAAAAGACACTGGTGTGCGTCACAACACGATTATTAGTAACTCAATTTGGAAATAAAATATTCTATGAAAATCGAGAAAAAAATCAAGCTCCGACAGGTACTGTGATTTGTCGATCAAGTATTACCTAGCGCGATAAATTCTCGCCAATTCACAGTGGAATTCGCTCAATTATGTTTTCGCTCTGGGCGATCCTTGACTCGCCACTCCCTAATTGAGTGCATGACGCCCTCGAAATGGAAGAGAGACATCACTGGGTCAGGAGGGAGCAAGAACATGCGCGTAAACAATTCGCCATATGCTGCTGCTCCTTGAGAAACACTTCCTGAGCGAGATGTGACGATTGGGAGGAATAAAAGGGCGCTTGAGGGAGGAACACACAGCACTCAATGATGCCTTCGAGCGTCGTGGTTCTTATCTTCATATTAGCAGCATCGACTCTGATTAATGCCCAGCGATGTGGGTTCCACTTCATATTATTTCTGATGTGACAATTTTTCTCGCTATCAGTTCCCGCTATAAGTTGCTTATCAATTGCAGGGGTTGGCCGGGGCAACTTTAACGGCAATGCCAACTGGAACGGGAGTGGTGGGTGGAGAGGCAACGGAAATTGGAACAACAACAATCGAGGGTGGAATAGCAATGGTGAGCGAAAGCAGCATGCAGTGGATAGCCGAATTATTCGGTAGCTTTTCTTGATATTCTACTTTTCTGTTGCTACCTCATAAATAGTGCATATTCCCAGTGATAGTCCATGGATTTCATCACTTATTTGCCCGATGAAATTTTTTTGTAATGCATCACTTTTTTTCAAGAAAGTTCCCTCATCTCAGGCAACTGGAATAACGGCCGTGGTGGCGGATGGAACGGCAACGGAAATGGAAACTGGAACAGCAACCGAGGCGGCAATGGAGGATGGAACGGAAACGCCGGAGGCAACTGGAATAACAACAACAACGGCGGAGGCAACTGGGGAGGCAACGGTTTCGGATCGAATGGTGGAAATGGCGGATGGGGAGGCAATGGAGGCGGATTCAGTGGAAACTTCAACGGAGGCGTCGGAAATGGATTCAGTGGAGGACCCGATTTTGGATTCGGTAGATAAAATTATGAAAGGCATTGACTTTATTGACGATTCTTCGATCCTTGAAGACGATAGTATCTTTGATTGTGCCATTTTATGACGGGTCTTCAATAAAGTCATTCATTTGTGTGTGGTATTGGCAGAGTAATTGTCGAGAAGATAATTTTCAACTTCAGAACTGCTGAACAGCAGTGTTCGAAATCAAGTCATTGATAAATAGTGCGACACTTTTGAACTGTCCTATTCCTCAACATGTTTTCTGCAGCTACTAATCTCATTTGAGGAGGTTGTAGAGTGACTATTTTCGCAGACCAGCCTCTCCCACGCGTTGCGACTGATCACTCTTGCAGTCTAGCCGTTCGAACGCCATGGAACCTCTTCGCTTCGGTTTGGATTGGGATCGCGATTTCTCCCTTGACATAGCCAGAATGTACCTCGACTTGGTGGATGAAATGCATAGTATCGGAACCAAATTCAAAATCGTCAGGCGATCAATGTAGTTTCCATCGGATTCCTTCATCCTCTAGCCAATCTTTCTGTGTTCATTGTCAGTACAAGCGTAACGAATCTTTTCATGATTCTACGAGTACACCAGAAGATGTTGTCATCGACCAGCAAACTCAAACTCTCAAACAGGTATGATTCAATGAATGTTTTATACATGTTTCTTGATCTTGTACTTATTTTCACTACAAAACACTCCGCATTAGAACGTAGTCAACAATCTGTGTCAATGCCATACTCTCTTTTAGAAATCAAGCAATCATTCTGTTCGTGTTGACAGCAACAATGGCCGCCAATATCTTTGGTTTCTACCACTGGACAGAGGAAATTTCAGACAAGAGCACATTACTACACGTAGCTTATTTTTCGAAGCGAAAGATGCATACCACATTACTTCAGGAGAGAGACATTGCATGGGCTATGAATGTCTCTTCGAACTTTTTAGTACTTGGGGAAGGAATCGGAGATATCGGAGCATTTCGTTACGGTGAATTACATCATTAATATTTTCACCTCCGATTTTCTCAGAATTGAAACTCTTGTTGGCATCAATCTGCATAGTTTTCCCTGTTTACATATTCATAACACATCATACAATGTTTAAAATCGGAAGAAAATATGTGAGTCTTTTATCGTCTTGTATTCATTTCCCCATTAAATTTAGAACCACAGTTGTTCAAAGATGAAGCAGGCCCGCCTAAGTGCGCTCTATTCGTTAATAATACTGGCAAAACGCAACACTCAACTCTGAGAAATTAATGACGGTATCAGGTTAGCGCTGTCGGGCTCCTATTCATCATGCCACTTGTGTTCTTCTTCATCGGTCTACACGTTTATCGCGAGAGTTGGGACTGGCCACCAACGCTCTTTGCGTTTCTCCGATTCACATTACTGGTAAGATGGATAGAAACCATCTTCTCAGTTTCACACAAAAAAACATCTTCCATCTTTTCAGTTTCATTTTACACGATTTTCCAACACGGGCACGGAATCATGGGAACTTATTTTTCAAATATCACGCACTGCAAATACATGCCCATAAATTCTTAGATACTCTTCACCATCTCTCAGCCCACCAACTCGATCATTCTCCTGATGAGGAACCCTTGGTGCATACAAGTTAGTTGCGCAATTTCTTTTCTTAGCCAGTAAACCTTGCAGAAGATAAGACGCGGCTTCAACCGCATTTCCGTTTCAACGTTGGGAAACTTCGGCCAGAGAAGAAGCGAAGTGGACTCGATCACTATTGCGCGGCGTTAACGGGGGTCGTACTCTATTTCAGAAATAAACTCCATAACATCGTATTATAAATGTGTTTTTTTCTTGAGATGTCTGTAATAATATTTTGTGTCATAATATATAAACTGGCTCTGAACTCTTGCTCTGAACGTATTCTTTTGTAGATTACGAAAAAAGCAGATCCCAGTCATTGTCTCCAGCTTATCACGAAAGAATAACATGTGTACCGTTATAATCGAAGTGTCGTATTGATTCCGAACTTAATGTGACTGACCACATGGGATGGATCGAGTTGAGAATAGCTGCTCTGAAAAAATAATTTTTGTGAGATATTCCACATCTTATTCGAAAATTTATACGTGCAAAGAGGCCGATTTTCATTGGCAATTCCATTATTCTAGGTTTTAGACGAATTCAGGCTGAAATCTCATGGCAATCGTTTCTATCTCAGCTCGGTTACTCACGAAATACGCCTCGGTGGTACAATCAAGGGATACAATAGTACTCAGAACATTGCGAATTTTCCGTCCCCAACTCAACTCTCCCTTTCCTGTTCCATCGATGTCATCCGTCCTAGTGGAACATACTTTCGATCTGATGTTGGGGTGGCAAAGGCTGGAGAGTGACGAGGCCATTTCTTATCCTCCGTGAAATCGACCTTAAAAAGTATGAAAAAGTGAAAGCACCATTGTTCGCGCTCATCCCGTCCTTCGAAAGTGCGTTGGATATCTCTCCTCTTTTTCTTCCTCTCTCTATTTCTGTTCGTCTTTCTTCACTCTCTCCCCTGTCTGTCCCCACTGCGCCAACACTGCATGACGTTATGTCTGTCTCCTTGACACTTATTCAATATCGCTCCGAATTTGTCGCTTGCGACCATGTGCTTATGTTGTGCTTTCAAATGTATTTCCAACACAATGTAATTCACTTCTTATTCGTAGCAGATCAAATGTTCGACTTCTATTTTTCATCTCCCCTTAGGAGTATCGAAACGCCTTCGGCGAGTGAAGAGCAACCCCATACCCGGAAAAGAGTGAGTGTGGCTAAAACGATGGAGACTTACATAATCTCTAGATCGTTATCCCTTCCTGTCCCGAGCCATGTAAGGTATGCGGAGGAGAGTCAACTGGCCATCATTATGAGGTGAGGAGGGCAATAATTGGCGTAAGTATCTTGTTGAGGTTTCTTCGTGCAATGGATGCAAGTCCTTCTTTCGTCGAACACTTCTGGACAAACGAACGTTTCAATGCCCTTTCGGAAATGAGTGTTTGATTCCAAAGCAAAGTGAGATTGAAAGTTTAGTATCTCTCAAGGCAGATCGATGTTTTGAGTGCACAAACACCAGAAGCGTTAGATATCGAGGAAACGACTAGTATCTGCTGATAATCGAACCAAATATTCGCTTGAAGATCTCATTTACTCCGAGCAGAGACTTGATGTGCTTAGGAAGTGAGTACTTTCCCAATTTGTAGACGTGACAATTGCAAACAATATGAATTCACTCAGATCAATTCATAACTTTCGACCCGATTGTGGCTTGACAATTAATTTTCTTCTCGGCCAATTTACTCCAATGGGCACTTCTTATCCAGAAATGCCATCCCTATCGCACTGGGCAATGAAAAAAATGAATTCAATAAAATTCATGACTTTCGCACCTGCTAGATCCATGGGAACAAGCGCTGAACTGTAAATTATGATAAACTAATTTCAGCTTGGGATAAACTGAGTTCTTCTTCAATCAAATTATTATCATCTGCTCAACGAAATTACACAAATCTCTTGATGGATTATTGCTTGGTGAGATCTACTGCAGGATTTATCATATTCTATGTGGCTATACGAGATATTTCAGAGAAACCATGGCACGTCTGAGGGTCCAGCCCGAATGGCAACGCTTCTACAACTGAAGAATACGATTATTCACAAGGTAAACATGTGCAATGAAAAATTTTTAGCCCCGGCGCGTAGCGCCGGGGCAATTTTGGCTGAGGTTTGGCTAAATCTAATGGGCAGAGAGTATCTTGACATACCCTAGGAAATGACAACCGGTCAAACTCAAATTCAAGTATCCAGCGTTTGGGGATCCTAATCGGGAACCTAGAAGGTGCTGAATCCGAAATTTCAAGTCTCTATCTCAACCGGAAGTAGGTCAGGCTGACCCCCTATTTTGTCCGTTTCGTGGCGTCCAGGAATTTTGAGTTACACTCGGAGCAATCGTAGAGAGACGTGCTATAGCTCATTCGATAGAGCGTATACACGTGCCCGCCTAGAGACTTTTCAGAATTGTGAAATTCCGTCTGCAAACCATAGATAACGGCCGTTGAAGTCGCGAAATTCCACACCCTCTGGCAGTTTTGCACTATTTCTGAAATACAAGCTCTCAGAGGCAAATACAAGCTCCTACCGGCATACCGTAGATACAGAATTCCGTGCTGAATCGAATAAGCTTACTTTCGAGAAGATTGGTTTCCATGTGTAGGTGCCAGCACTCGCAGAAAAATCGCACCAAAATCGTCCCCTCTGCAAACCTGCCAGAGGGGAAGACCCTCGCCTCGCCTCTCTCACTCGTCAACAAGGTCGTAAACAGGGAAGCCTCCAGAGGTCAGACAAAAAAGTTCACGATAGAGCAAAACTAATGTCAGATTCGGAATCAGCGCCATCAGATGCCCCTTTTGGTAACATTTGTTGGGGTCGAACAGGCACTTCCGGTTTTGAAGTGCGAGTTCGCATGGGAATTTAAATTTTCAAAAATCATACGGAGACATTACTCTTATTGATACAGGCTCCTATTGATCTTTGTTAATTTTTAAAATGTGAAATCAAATTGAATGTGAAATCAAATTGAAATTGAAGTTTGAAATTTGAAATGTTTATCATACTCCTCTGTTATGGACATGTTATATATCAATCGAATCAGAATCTCGCGCTGAGAATGATGATGCTATTTATTTGAAATTTTGAAAGTCGAACTTTGAAATGCTCATTTCCTATTTCGAAATTTCGAAATTTTCACCTTTTTTTGTGTGAGTTGTCATTCAGAGTTACATTTGGAAAGAGTAACTGCTGTTATGTTCATTTCCAAGAAATGTCTTTGGATCATATTGTTTGAAAAGCGTCAACATTTCACACAAGAGATCAATCTGAATAGAAATACCCTCTGGTTGACGCTTCTTTCTCGTTTAAACCAATCGATCAATCAACGAGTACCCTGTGGTGGAGTCAATATCAGGGGCATCCGATCTGTCTGCAAGAGAACGGAAGGGGGCATCCGTTCTTTTCTCTCTAGACTGCATCAATTATCCTTCATTTACCAATCAAGTATCAGTACTACTACTATTTGTTGTCTATCGCTAATGATGTCATCTTCCAAGCCAAAAAGCGCAAACTCCCCAATAAAGATTTTTTTGTTTGCCCTTGCTCTTGAATTTGTTGAAGAAGGAGTGGCAGAAATATTTTTTTTGGGAAGCTGAGACGATAGCGCTATTGGTCCCTTGAACGATAATGGAAATCCAAAAGTTAAACGTTGTAGTTCGTCTCTGAGCCGAGAAATTCGCGTTTGAAGTTTGAATTATCGCGCGTGATAGGGCAGGGAAAGGGCTGCTAAATTTTTGCGCAGCACATCCCTCTCTCTCCGCCACTTTTCTGCCCTTCCCTGTCCTCTCCTTTTCGGTAGTCTAGAGCGGCAGAGAGACTAGAGACCGTAGGGAGGCGGCCAAAGGTCACGTCAGAGAGTCAGAGTCGGGTAGATCAAGGGAGGATTCCTCTCTCACTAGGGAATGACCGACACTCTGTTTAGCGACGATGACAGTATGACAGGGACTGATAGGGCAGGGACTTTCGTGGTGGGATATTTGACATTGGATTGCTGACTAGGGTTGACAATTCAATGATTCAAGGAGGGAGGGAGGACGGCGTATGCAAATCGGTCCGTTCATCCTTGATCAAGGATGAGGGGGAGCGGCCGTCCTTGTTCAAGGATGGGGAGGGGAGGAAGGCTGTTTTCGGTTGTTTTAGACATTGGAACGCCCATCAAAGTTACTAAATTAACTTTATCATCTATACAAGATCCATTTCAACACAACACAACAACCAAACAACAAAAAAACAGACAGAAACGCTATGATTTAACTATGCAATTAGCTACAAAAGAGAGGGGAGGGCTTCAAGCGAATGATATCTACGTTTCAAACACTGGAATAATACTATGAATGCTCAATCGAAGGTTACTGTGCCTGAGAAGCCCTGGTCATCACCCTCGAAGTGCGCCTCCCACTCGTCCGGACCGAACCTAGAAAATAGATCATTATCTCGGAACTTGCTATATATTTCACCTGATCCTTTCTCCACGGGAGTGCGCTCCAACGAATGCCAATTTTTTCATAGTGTAGGAGTCGGTTCTAGAAAAATAGTGATTGGCCCAGAATCAACGAAACATTCTCACCTTGCCCTCAAGCGGTTGTTGACAACCAATCCCACAGTCGAGAACAGGCGTTCACTATCGATCGAAGAAGGTGGAATGGCAAGGAGACACCTCGCCACCTTGGCTAGTCTAGGGAAGAGCTGGTGGTGTTCCTTCCAAAACTCCACCGGGTCTTTTTCTTCCGGAAACTGAATACGCTTCGCGAGCGAATGGAGCTTCTCGAACTCCAGCTAAATATCAAATGATTAGACTAGTAAATTATTTTCCGTACTCAATCTATTGTTATTACATCACGAACGTACCCTGGCACCGATGGGAACAGGAGTCATCTTGGGGGCGATTCCTGCCAACAGGCTGGGACGAGCTCTCTTGGCTGGTGGAGGGGTCGAATCTTCAAAGATACAATTCCTAATGTCATACAATCAATACAATCATACACGAAATGATTGTTAAAACTAACCTGCTTGAGAGTCACAGTGTCCCTCATCAGCCTCTCTGAATAACTTATGTAGAGTGTCCTCCTCATCTGTAGGAGAGATTAGCGTGCCCCAGTAGAGGAATCTGAAAATAAGCAAGATAGCGAGACGCATAGGGTGAACTAATAATAACCTCGAATCGACCATCATTGATTTTCTCGCGAATTCATTCTTGAAGTAGCAAGTGAACCGTTTGGCGAAGTTCTTCTGAACAATTGGAACGAAATCCTTCAGGGCAGAAGTTGAGTAACTGCAAAAGATTGATCAGACCAATGAAGAGACTCTGAACAAACTTGGCGAGAGAACTTTCGACTCCTCGAAGGTAGGGAATGACTGACGAGAGAGTGGCACTATGTGTGCTCATCTCAGAGATATGGCTCAAGCAATTGAAGAAGTCAGAATACTCACAAGAGAAAGTACCCACCGTAGAAAGAAATTCGACAAGTCGTCTTAGTGTCATCTTTTGACCATCATCCAGTACAGGGAATCCGTGTTCTTCCGCCAAATCACTCAACTGATCAATCTGCAAAGAACGGTTCCGTCTTGAAAAAAATGGTTCTCAATGTTCAAATTCACTAGTGGCTTCGACTAACCTGATCAGCAGCAACTCTCAGCATGCGCAGTAGTGATCCCCATCTGATCCGAATTTCCATCGGAATCTTCTTCTGATTGGTACAATTTACATCGACCAGAGCTCTGAAATCGAATATCCATTATACAATACAGGCGTTTTTATCGCCCCTTGAACCATTCAATCAATGACCCCACAAATAATACCTGAGAAGGCTGATCCAACTATTTCGACTCCTGTGAACATGGGCTGCGATCTTCCTAATGGCGAATACGATCTCGGTTGCGGGCTTCCAGTTGTCGATCGATTCCATGATGAAGAGATGAGTGGCGTGTAGCACACATCCCACCCTGTAGCAAGCGACGGTTAATTCAGAGTAATTTCTTAATTAAACCAAATAGGTGAATTACCTGTCAACTCCGGCCTTAGCTGTTCCAGATCTCATCACTGACGCGCTGTCAGAGAGACAGCAGTAGACCGAGGCAAGGTTGAATTCCTTCGTCAAATCGGAGAGAAAGCAGTTTACCTGAGAAGAAAATAATGAGCAGATTGAAAAAAGTGAATAACATTGAATCAGATAAAGTAAACATAATACCTGATCCGAATTGTGAGAACTTTCGATGTCGTCGAGAGTCAGTACAAACAATTCTCTCTTCCATTGAGGGGTGATCAAATGAGCCGTTGATCCCATGACAGAGTGAGCACTGTCCTTACTCGTCCAGTGATCCATTGTGATTGCGATATGTTCGCCCCTTACGGCATCACATACGGCTCTTCGAGCAAAAACATACTCAGAATCAAGAATCGTACCAGATAGGGTCTTACGGTCGGGGACAAGGAAAGTGGGATCTAGACAACGCAAGAACTCACGAATCTCAGGATTCTGAGCAATATTGAATGGTAGTGAGCCGGTAGCAATAGCTCTCAGAAGCCATTGCTTGGCAGCGACATGTCTAGCTTCTAGGGAGATCAATGCGCCATATTGTTCGGGATGGACAGTTGTCAGGTGGTGTTTTAGACCAGATGAAACTTTCTTGCCCCCAAACAAGTAAGTGGCTGTATGATCGCAAAGGGTGCAGTCAACCTTAGTAATGTCATTGGGGTTGACTACAAAGTACGTCATGAAATGGGTTCGAATCTCCATTGGGCCTCGTCGTTTCTTCTGTTTCGGATCTGAAACGATTGAATGAAGATATACATATCAGAAAAGAAGTAATAACACGTTATTATCTTCCTAAATATTGTCAATAAGAGGGCCTATTAAGACTAAATGGAATACTCACCTGGTACGGTAGCATCGTTGGATACGGTAGCATCGTGGGGTACGGTAGCCTCGTCAAGTACGGTAGCCTCATCGGGTACGGTAATAGAAGCAACGGGATCTGAAGCAAGGGAAAATACGAAATAAACGCAATTCCACAATGGTATCTATATTTCTCTAACAAAAAACAATCTAGTCGTCAAATGAGGAGATATTACAAAACTAGCTCACTGGGTGCTCTATCCTCTTCGGCTACGGTAATCTCGGCGTGAACGGATTCCCCGTCGGAAACGGTAGCATCATTGGGTACGGTAGTCGCATGGGGTACGGTGAGCATTGGAGTAGCATCAACGGGATCTAAAAGAGCAGAATCTTAGACTTGGTGGCTCTACTTCAGAAGACGGGATTCTTACTTTCATAAGAAACATTTCTAATTTACTCCTTCTCGCTGACCGGTTCATTCACATGTATGACTGGGTATGACTGGTGAGAATGACCAAAGGTACCGTATTGTGAATGTGACCTAGACTAGGACTTGGATTAATTTGTAGGCAAATCCCCTTTCGTGAACTAATCCCGTCATTTGAAGTAGAGCCCGAATGGTTAATATGAGATCAACTCACTGGGTACGGTAGCATCCTTGGGTACGGTAGCATCCTTGGGTACGGTAGCATCCTTGTGTACGGTAGCATCTATCGGTACGGCAGTCTTGCTAGCACGTACAGATCTTCTCGTGAGAGATGGTGGATCTGTAATTAAGAAAAGATAGAAACAAAAAGGGATGCTAAACAACTAATCCGCCTAAATGAGTAAACGAAAGCGGAGACTGACCATCATGAGAAGAGGAGGAAGAGGGGGAGTCAACAGAAGGGTTGGCTCGGGAGGATCGCAGCTTCCTCTTAGATTTCACTGGAGGCGCGTCATCCGTGGTCGCAAGAGGGGGATGCTTACGCTTCGGTGGCATAGAAACAAACCCGAAATAATTCACAATAAAAACAGTATAAGTCAATGAAAGTAAGTGGAAGAAGGTGAAAGAAGTGAAAAAGTAGCTCATTCCGAGCTTTTGTACCCATCTTGATAGACATGTAAATTGCTCCAAGCAGTAGTCGTGTGGCTAATTATGTAAATCCATTTGATTTCTTGACTGAAAAAAGCCTTATCGCCTCTCCATCCTCCCTCAAGGACGGCCATCCTTGAACAAGGATGACCGCTCTCCCTCATCCTTGTTCAAGGATGAGAGCGATTTGCATGCTGTGAGAAAATTGGAGGGAGGCCTTCCTCTCATCCTTGAATTGTCAACCCTATTGCTGACACGGCTTCTTTAAAGATAAAAGTGAGGAAGCGTATTATTTGTTATGCATCAAAAAATATGAGAAGCGTTTAAAATAGTCGCTCCGCGTCAATAAAATACCCGAGTTCCACCTTCCGGGGAAAGGTGGCGTATCCTGGCTTTGCGAGCAAAGTCAACAGCTGAGTGAATTTTGAGAGGATAGATTATGCAAAGATCACAACTCAATAAAAGCCGTGAGATCTCGACAGTGTACATTTATCAAAGTCTCAGGTCAATAAAATTCCCGGGATCAGCGGCCAAAATTCCCGCTCTATTTTTCGACGGCACCGTGCTTATACTTGCTAATTGCATTTATTCATGTAGCGATGCTAAGAATTTCCAGTGCAACAGTGCAAAACACTTACTGACTTGATTTTGTGAATCAAATCATCATTATCCATGGTGTTTTGTTCATCATCCAAGAACAATTTTGACTACACCATATTATATACTTTTCGACCTTTATGCATGCTAAATTAATACTTCTCTTTTATCTACGCCATCGATTGTAACAAGTCCGAGAAAAATAGAGCGGGATTTTGGCCGCTGATCCCGGGAATTTTATTGACCTGAGACTTTGATAAATGTACACTGTCTAGATCTCACGGCTTTTATTGAGTTGTGATCTTTGCATAATCTATCCTCTCGGGTCAAAATTCACTCAGCTGTTGACTTTGCTCGCAAAGCCAGGATACGCCACCTTCCCCCGGAAGGTGGATCATTGACTCGTTCAGGCATCAAACACTCGGTCGATGTTTGAACTAATGACTATTTTGAAAATACGAAGCTGCAGAGACTCTCTCGTTGACTAAATATGTGACCTCGAGATGCTCTGATAAGTATCAAGGCGTTCGCTAAGGCGTGAAACTAATAATTTTCTCCGTTTCCGGAACAGACATTTCGCCAATCCACTTCGCTGAATTAACGAGAAGAGAATGATCTGTATCTCTGTCTCCTTCCAAATCACCAAGATCGTTTTGCGCTTAAATTTTTCTTATGAGTTTTGTGTTGTTGTTTGCAATCAGCCACCAGGATTTTTTAAAATTCGCTCGTTTAAATATTGAGGTTTTTTTAGTGTTGGATGTCCTCAATGAGCTTCTGCAATTGAACAGTACGATAATTCACGAGGTATTGGAGTGTTTACCCAGTTCCCGGCATTATTTGAACGTTTCCATCGTGAACTGGGAATCTTCTGTCAGAACCGAAGTAAACGAGTTTCGATAACTAATTGATTTGAATGAAATATCATTAAAAAATTGATCAGTATAATGGTAGCTATTCCAATGCGTCGACGAAAGAAAGCGTGGGTGTGCTCTCTCACTCTTCACATACCCTTACAGACGATTATAGCTGACATTCTCATGAAAATATCATGCGCAAACTCGGTCATCTACCGTTAGTGTTATCGGCTAGTGCTATCGATTCCGTGAACTTATGAATAAAAGCGATGTGATCTTTCAAGCTCAATACCTCCACGACAGTTACATCTTCAAATCGGTTAGTGTCTAAATCGATCATGTTATCTGAAGTGATTCGCCTACAGTTGATCTCATTGAAATTACTACTTGCGTTGATAGCGCTATCTCTTCTCTGGAAAATAAGACTTTACAAAACGTGAGAACAATTCTTTAAAAATAGTGAAACGGGTTTATATCCAACAGAAAAGTGCTCGCTCATGAAAGTTTGTCAATTCTTATGCGATTTCATTATTACTATTTATTTATTCTCTCAATTTTGAGCTGCGTCGATTACTCACTCACGCTATGCAGATTCATATTTTTTATACAGATTTAGTTCGAGGTATTACAAATAATTTATTTTTTAAAGCAAGTGATCCATTTCTAGAAATTCCGCCTATTACGTCATAACGAGTATGGGTCATTTCACGCGAAGATTTCCGCAAATAATTTGCTTCTATGGTCTGTGGGAACATTTTGAGAATAAATCATGTTGATTAGGGAATTTCAGGCATATTTTCATCAATGTACATGATGGCGATTGAGCGAAACGCAGTTTCGAGAAATTTCCGGACATATGAAAGTTCTCGGAAGAATTCAATCTACTTCTGGGTTCATGTTAGTTCAAAAATGGAATACATAATAATAATATTTAAATTTTTCCTTCGGATCGGCAACAATGTGATTGTCCTCCCTTTTGCATATTTGGCATACGATTTCGATTGAGTCTACGCAGTGTCCACGTCTGTTCCCGGAGGAGGGCTGGTATATCATCAACTTATGTCGGTTCGGAACCTCATTCATTGCGATTTCGTTCAACATCCTGGTTTAGGCTCCTCAAACTCTCTTTGAGGTGTTTACCATTTATTTATTTGAATATTTGATGAGAGTCAACAAAGTTCGCTTACAGCAGACTGGTTACAGCCTCACAGAGAAGTGAGAACGTCTCGATTGTTTAAAATTTTTATTGCGCCTCAGATATCAAGTCGCTGAACTTGTTCGAACGTTGAAATTGTTGCAGCCTCTTGCAAGGTTCGACATTTATTTACTAATTCATATCACTTTTCATTTAAAAATGTTGAAAAAAGTACGTGAAAAACAATCTAAAACAAGTTGACACCGGCGCATAGCGCCGGCGTAATTTGGGTTTAGACTTATTTTTTCCCTTCCATTTTTTCGGCTCTGAAGGAGGTCAGCCGACACGAAATTTTCAACGTGAGTGCAAGCTCACCAAACTTTGCAAACTTTGTGCCCATGGTCTGGGGATGCACCAAAAAAAATTCAGCACGAAAACTCATCGGGGAGCCAAATGGCGGGTACCCCTGGGTGTGACAAACAACCCCGTCATCCTATTTTCCAAGTCATCTCGGGAGTTGAGCCTGGGTCTTTGAATCTGGAAGTTAAGCTTTCTGGCTAATTGTAAGGTTCACTTCTTCGAATGAACCGATTCCCACCACTTTGAGCCGAGATGTCGGCACTTAATTTCAAAAAAGCGTGAAAAAGGCTGATTTCCGGCCCAATCGGGTGTGAAAGTCGTTGCTTCGACGTCCAACCCCCGCCATTGTATCCAGCTGGTCAAGATACCTATTGATAACCAGTTTCAGCAAAATCTATAAAGTGGTTTCTGAAATATTGCGATCGAAAATTTTTTTTAAAAATCGAAAAGCTGCAAAATAGACGTAGCGGGCGGGCATCGAACCCGGGTCGGCTCGGTGTCGGCCTACGGCCATAACCACAAGGCCACAGGGGATACGGAGAGACACTCTTCATGCGATATACGATTAGCGAGTTAGTATGATTGCGCGCTCGCAGGTCCTTGCTTCTCCGAATTCTCCGAATAGTCAACGCAGTTTCCTCTGGATTTCACTTTACCTGGGCATGGCGATGGCTCTGGACAATAAGCCTTTGGAGGCCATTTCAAGGGATAACCTAGACGTGTTACCTGACAACCGAGAAAGGAGGATAGCGCGCAGGCAGTTGAGCCTTGATACCACCTCCGATTATCCAATCAATAGTATAAAATGTTTCTGGTGGTAGCTTATT
Organism: Pristionchus entomophagus; assembly: GCA_036245825.1. Lineage (NCBI taxonomy): Eukaryota > Metazoa > Nematoda > Chromadorea > Rhabditida > Neodiplogasteridae > Pristionchus > Pristionchus entomophagus. The sequence continues at coordinate 16,946,315 of BTSX01000004.1, read as the reverse complement.
GCGCAAACTACACCGTTCTCGCGGTGTCTCATGTACATATCAGGATACTACGAAGATGGTAATAGATCAGTACCAGTCCGTTTCCATGTTGGAACCATGTTTCGAGATAATTTTCACAGGTTGTTGCGGAGTTGATTCAGTCAGGATCTTCTCGGCTCAGGATCACACAGGGTGGCCTCAAGTTCGGGTTGCCAAGCATTCACCGGGTGTATACGGTATCGTTGAACAGGTTTTGGCGTGCCTAGGGGAACATATGTTACCTCACAGGGGGGTTCAAGGAGGGCTTGCCCCTTGCTTGTTTGACGATCATATGGATACTTCTCAAAATATAGAAGCGTCGATTAGTTCTGCGAACCTTCGCCAGAATATGCATGTTTCTCTGAACTTCTTCCACAATTTTCCGATTAATGGGTCCTAAGTGATCTTGCATAACCCCCCACGGGGGTTCAAGGGGGGCTTGCCCCCCCCCCTTGCTTGTTATATAATTTGGTCACTTTTCACGGTATCCAAATAGTTCTGCGCGAGAATTAATGTAGCATTGACCAAAAAAGTGACATCAATAAAAGTAAATGAATCCACTTCCCGTGGGGAAGTGCGATTTTCAGTTTGTGACAAACTCAAACCCTGAGTGAATTTGGGTCCTCCAATCATCCTCTCTCACAAGCCCGATCTCAATAAAAGATGATGAATCACTTTTAGATCTGATTTCAATAAAAGTATGGGAATCACATCTTGACCCAAATTCGCGCCTAGTGTTTCGAGCAAGTACGCAAATATGCTGATAAAAGTTTAAGTACATTTTGTAGCTATTTTTTGCATATTACTGCCGAATGCGAACATCCTGGTTAAACTCTACGATGCATCGTTTGAAATTGAGTTAAACTGAGATATTTTCGAGTTAACATCTTTTAGACAGAGTGGTTAGATTTTTTAAAAATTCATAACATTGTAACATTGAGTAACCACCACATACTGACATTGAAATGACTATCGGAGTACAAATGCGAGGAGCCCCAGGCGCGGATTTGGGTCAAGATGTGATTCGGATGTCCCATACTTTGATTGAAATCAGATCAAAAAGTGATTCATCAAGTGATTCGGTCAAGATGTCCCATACTTTGATTGAAATCAGATCAAAAAGTGATTCATCATCTTTTATTGAGATCGGGCTTGTGAGAGAGGATGATTGGAGGACCCAAATTCACTCAGGGTTTGAGTTTGTCACAAACTGAAAATCGCACTTCCCCACGGGAAGTGGATGTCTTTAGGTTTCATGGCCTAGTCACAAGTTCTGGGGTGATTGTGTTTCTTCTGTTTGGACGAAATGTTCAAAACGGACCGACCGACCCGATATTACCGATATTCGAAGAAAGCATAAACTTCTTGCAGCTGCGGGGCATTTTGTTGCCGATAATTTTCATCCGCCATGAACGGTTCGAATTGAAGAATTATTCTAACGATAAAACATGTATTTGCAGAAAAGAACGCGCCAGAAAAGTGGATCAACTCGAGAAGAATAACTCATCGAATGGCTTTTTCGCGCCGAGACACACCTCTGAAATCATGAAAGGGTGGTAGAAATAATGGATGATGATGAAGCGAGAATAAAATTGCATGTAGAATTTATATAGAGTCTATTATTTCTCGATCGTGAGTAGTTCGCTCAATTGCCCACTACCAGCGTAGTCCTCAATTCCCCTATTCTTTATCAATTGCACTCCATGCAATAGAATTAGGGGTGTGACGTACGAAGTAGAGACAAGACGCAGATATAAACGTGACGAAAACAGGAATCTGTTCTGTCACAAATTATAGTGTAAGGGTGTTATAAAGGCTGGGAAAGGAAACGGCGATATTATGATAGAAATGCGATCGACAATCGTTGCGCTGTTTGTGTTCGTGGCTACAGCGACGGTGGTGGCTTCGTTTGGAAGTGAGTTATATTTTGTTCACCGTTTCCACACACATTTCTTCCAAATTCCAAATTCTGGCGTGATAAAAACCCATCTTCCATAATTGACATTCGCAGGGAGTGGAAGTGGTAACTTCGCTAGCAACTGGGGTCGGAACGGCAATTCGGGAGGCAGATGGAATAACAACTGGGGTGGAATCAATAACGGCGGATGGGGAAATACTGGAGGAATCAATAATGGAGGATGGGGGAATACTGGAGGAATCAATAATGGAGGAGGGGGAAATACCGGAGGAATCAATAATGGAGGATGGGGAAATACTGGAGGAATCAATAATGGAGGATGGGGAAATACTGGCGGCATCAATAACGGCGGATGGGGATAAATCATCAATGGCCGACTCTACTTTGGAAACATATGTCCGTACATATCACCACGTGTATTTTTCATCTATTCCATCGCATTGTATGTTGCTGTTGTCGAGTTATATTTCAAGTGTTATGTAGTTCACCGGTAGCTGAGCACTACTTCTTCACGGAAATTCATTTTCAAATCGCTGCTGTTCAATAAATTTTACATCACTGGATCTTTGATTCACTTTATTGTACAATGATTAAAATAACGTGTGAGAAGGGGGTGGATAGTGTGGAATTCGACTAGAGAGATGGTGCGCCTTGAAAACAACATCACTTTATTTTGATAGACATTGGAAGTGGAATAAAAGAACGGCGGAGAACAGTGGATGAATTCGTCAGTAATGAGATCGATTGTGGTTGTTCTTCTCATAGTGGCAGTTGAAGTTGATGCTTGGGGATGTGAGTGGTATTTATTCGATTGCCATTTGAATTGTATCGAGAAAATTATCAATATCAAATGCAGTTCGCCATAGATCTTCATGCACTATGCTCTATCAATCGTCCATTAATATTCTTCAGGGACTGGAGGAGGCATTAACAACGGTGGTTCGGGACTGACGCTAGGAGGAATCAATAATGGCGGATCTGGACTGACTCTTGGAGGCATCAACAATGGAGGATCGGGTATTACGGCGGGTGGAATCAATAACGGAGGTGGATGGGGAAGAGGCTGGGGCAGACGACGATGATAGCTGTTGCGCACCTGTTTGCGTGTCACCTGTTTAACAAAAAGTTGATTTCTTGTTCGAAAATAAATATCTGTCATCTGAGATCTTCAACACATAATTATCGGCACCAGTTCCTTGATCAGCGAATTTCGCGGTACTCAAATGACCACCTGTCAACTCCGTATCTAGGGATCTTTGACTGAGTGATCTTCGAGAATAATTGACTGATTGAATGAAAAGAGGAAGGGAAGAGTGTGCATTAGTGAAGGAAAAAACAAGTTCCCACTCAAAAACCGTAGCGAGAAGTAGAAGTTAGGAATCGACGGCTGAGAAAGTGGAGAAAATCGTCAGTAAAATATGCGATCGACCCATGTGATTGGCATCATGCTCCTAGTTGCACTTGCGGAAGTCGAATCAAGCAGTTGTGAGTTCCTTCAACTCTTTTTTTACCAGTTTACTTGTGTATTTAACACGATTGTTTCACTAGGCGAGGCACAGCACATTTTTTTCCAGTTTGACCATGTTTTTTACTCTTCAGGGAGCGGCAGCGGCAACTTTGCCAGCAACTGGGGACGAGACGGAAATTCTGGAGGTATTTTGACAATGAAACCCACTTTGACAATGAAACCCACGAGTTTGTGTCAATATTTGTACTTGAAATATTGATTAAAAATTTGCAGGTAGCTTTGGAGGCAACAGTGGATGGGGAGGAGGCAATGTTGGCGGATGGAATAATGTTGGATGGGGAGGAGGAAACACCGGCGGAAGGAACAACGTGAACTTCGGCGGGGGGAATGTAGGAGGCGAGAATAATGTGAATTTTGGCGGTGGAAATGTTGGGGGTAGGAATAACGTGGGATGGGGATGAGAAGATTGTACCTTTGGACAATTGTATATTCCCAAATTATCGTTGTGCGAATAAAGCTTTCACTTGTTCTACAGTTGAGTAACGGCGTTCGGATATATGCAGAAAACTAGGCAGATGTAAGTGAAACGTGCACATGTTGTCATAATTTAAATAGGAAAAAGCGGAGAAAGCTAAGTGAATGCAAAATAGTAGACGTGTATTGGTTGCAATCTATGATTTCTTCGATGATAATACATATAAATCGCTCAGGAGTTAACTTCGAATGCAAACAAGATGGCGCGGAATTTGTGAACATGATTGAGAAAATAGTTGTAGAAAATGGGGGATTGGTAGGACAGGGCAAGGCTGTTTGGGAAAAGCAACTACAGATGGTATCCGCGAACGAACATCCAGTCATCGGAGAGGAACTTGGTGAGATAGTTCCGCACTCCATCCGGAAGGACGACGACGATACGAGTATCGGCCGGAAGCCCTTTGGCAAACTGAAATTAATGTGAGAGAGATCACAAGCAGGGCTGGGATTTTTTTATTTTTATTTTTTGAATTTTTTTATTTTTTGACCATTTCAAAAAATTCAAAAAACAAAAAAATTGTGAAATATAATCAAAAAATGAAAAAAAATAATTGAAATTTTCGAAATTAAGCCATCCTGAGCGGAAAAGGTTGTATTACTGTAAGTTTTCAATACAGTAGTCACCCAATCAATAACCATTCATGTTTTATTTCAATTATATTTCAAATCTCGTTTCGTTTCGTTCTCTTCTTTTTATCGTTGAGTATTCATTGTATTATTTACTCTCAGAATGGGAAAATGCGACCGATACCTGAAGAATGGTCCCAAAGGGTCCATACGTTGTGTCGAATGCAACCACCCACCCTTTGTGCGAACAAAAGAACTCTGGAACGTCGGCTTACATCTACCATTTCGTATTATTCTCTCTTTCTATAACTTATTGTAGATTTTCATAGCTGGAAATTCTAAGTATCCCCGCCTATCTCATTCCGAATGGACTCTAATCTCTAAGTTGCAATCGATACTGAAGCCATTGCACGAAGGCTCAATTCGAGTACAGGTATTAGTGTTTCAACATATTATCTCGCCCAATATGAATTTCATGAAACATAATCTATTTCCAGGGAAGAAATTAGACCGCCTCGGTCATTCTACCCTTGTGTAAACTATTCATCACCATTCTTTCTAATGACTTTTCACTGGGAGAAGTCACAGATGGAATTAAGGAGAAGCTGCAAGAGAAGTACGATGAGTACAAAAACTCTGAATTTCTTAATCTCTCGACTACCCTCGATCCTAGATTCAAGGTACATTTTACTATTTTTTAAAACTAAATATATTTACAATCCTAGAATTGAGAATATAATAAACGTGTAATAAAATCTTGAGAAAAACAAATCCTTTTCAGATCAAGTATTGCTCTGAAGGAGCCAAGGAGCTACTGCTTCGAGAGGTGATCAAAGCAGTGCCTATCGATCAGGAGTCAAGATTGGCTAAGAAGAAAGTGGAGAGCGATATCGACGATCCATATGCCATCTTCGACGAGGCATCGAAAGATGCTCCCGAAGAAGTTCCGACTATTGAGGAGATCGATCAGACAAAGATTGTGGAAGCCGTGAGTTGATTCTATGTTTTCCCAATCTATTTTGCCTATTTTCAGGAAGTCGAGAAGTATCTGTCCATCCCGGCCGATCGGAAATTAGATCACCTCCAGTATTGGAATAACGAAATTACTGCGTCTGCACAATCTGACCAAATTGGCCCTCAAGTTTCTTACTTGCCCTGCCTCTTCGGCCGAGTCCGAGAGAGCCTTCTCCGGAGCAGGTCGAATCGCATCGGCCCTCAGACGCTCCATGACAACGGCTTGTCTGGCCAAAGCTACCTTTTTACAGCAGAATCTCAAGTTCAATGGTTTCTAAAACAAACTCCACTCTCGTTTTCATTATTTGTTTCTTCCGTTCACATAGTTATGTTCTGTTGATGTTGCTACAATAAACCAATTTCATTGGAACCTTTGTTTTAAGCTCTAACGCTTCAAAAAAAAAATTCAAAAATTTTTTGAGCACTTTTTTTGAATTTTTTTTCAAAAAATCCCAGCCCTGATCACAAGTCACAAGACAGAGAGATAATAGAGGCGGGGATGATTGGGACGAAAGGTTCTTTACTTGCCTAAAATACAACAAACGAATGAGAAGTGCTACCATCAATACGAGCAAAATCAAATAAACCAACTTCCTAGGTTCCGGAATACTGGTCGAACTGTGCAGTTTCGTTTTTTTCCTCTTTTAACCTGATCGGTCAATGACGAGCAAAGTTTAGAGACCGTTACAAGCATTTCATACCCTACGTTTTAGCCGGCGAACGATGAGGAAATCCCAAACTTGGAGAGCTGCGTGCACATTAGATCCCGATGATCCGCCGCACAGAATGCCCTCGTGAGCTATGAGTACACGGGCGGTTTCGAATGACTCCTGAAGGAACTTCGAAACAATTATTTGCTCATATCACAACCTAAGTATGGTAACAGACTACTATTTATACCAAATCACAGAAAAGTGAAGCCTAACTCTAGCCGTCGACTTCTTCCAAATGTCGATCATATCCCTCTTGAGCACACCAGGCACGAAGTCGTATCCGATTCCTTCCACCTTGCAATTTGATGTATGTTCTATGTATAGTGAAACCCTGATAAGCAAACCACTCTCCAACTTGATCTGGTTCTGAAACTTATCCCACTCCGAACTGGTTCGTGCGCCGAACTCGTTCGAGTATCTTCCCTCACTCAATTCCCCCTCGTTGTCTCCAGGCGTTCGGTCGGCGTTATTGTATGCTCTATGTATAGTGAAACCCTGATAAGAAAACCACAAGATTGCGATACGAAAGCGAGACGAGTTCTTGATAGTGAAGGAAATATAGGTGTTAAAAACGTTGGGCACATTGTCGTTTGTCACGAGACGAATTTGAACGTTACTTTGCTGTCCCCAGATACCTCGTAGAAGTGGGCGGGGGTGTAGGTGGGATCGGCTAGGATGGATCCCTCGGGGTCGACAACCACGATGCGACAGCCGGGCAGCCTCTCCTTCACCTTCATCCCGATGCCCGTGACGGATCCGCCAGTGCCCGTGCCCACGACCACGAAGTCGATCTAAAAAAAATTCCAATTGTGTATTGTGATTTGAGCCGCATTTCTCCTTCCACTCTCACCAGACAATTTCTCACTATGATTTTCTTCATTCTGTCTATTTCATTGTTTCACACCTCTGCAAATGTTCGTCAAACCGTTGGGTCAATATGTCAAAGTCGCTGCAGCGGCGCATTCGTCCGCAAATTTCATCAAAAAATGAGTCCAGCGCCAATCATGCTCACCTTGCCCTCCATGGCATCCAGTATCTCCTCGGCCGTTTGTTCGTAGTGAGACATCGGATTGCCGATATGCGAGTATTGACCGAGCAAGATTGAGTGAGGCATCTCGGCGTGCAGGCGGAGAGCCACGCCCTGCATCAGAGGTGTGAGACCGGTCCGGATCTTCTCAGTTTCGCATAGCTAGCTTCACAGAGTTGAGAAATCTCGTGGACAAGTAGTTCCTGCCAGTCTATGAAATTTGATCAGATTCGTGTATCCACCGAGGTTTGGGGATATTTTGTCGTAGAGTGAGATGAGAAAGGATTGACAGTACGATATGCGAGTCGGGCGCTCCAGAGCGTGCTCCGTCGGGGGTGCGAATGACCGAGGCGCCCAGCGACTCGATCGCCAGCACCTTCTCCTTCGAATTGTGCGCCGGCATGACGATGATGCATCTGAGAGGAGCGAAGATACGGAGAAGAAGTTGACATCTAATTGTTATTAATTTAGAAGGCTGGATTCACAAAAAAATTGGTCGACTTCTTTCGTTCATTCAAAGAAACATTGATTGATTGGAAACATAAAGTTGTAAAGCAAAGCTACATGAAAGTAAAACCTACTTGTATCCCTTCACTGCGGACACCATCGCAAGGCCGATGCCGGTATTGCCATTAGTCGGTTCGATGATGGTCATACCGGGCTTGAGGAGGCCCTGCGACTCGGCTAGCTAGAATGAGTGGAATGAATGAGGAAAGTGACATCCATTTCGTATTTTTTAGCGCAAATAACGTTGTGTGAACTGATAAAGTAGGATTAAAAAAGATGACGCGTTGATAGTAGGATCGGATGAAAGTAGAGTGGAAGAATCCTAATATTTAGTGTATGCAGGAGGATGCACAATACTGGTTCATGTTTCATGCTGCATGATTTTCGAGAAATATGATGGGTTGCTTCACCTCCATCATTCTGCAACAGATGCGATCCTTAATCGATCCTCCCGGGTTCATGTACTTGCACTTGACATCTGGAAAGTATAAGAGTACGTTATATCTGAGGTCTGAGGCGAGTATTATGACCAAATACCGACTGTGCGCATTGGAAAAACAAATGAAAAATGACAAAAAAATAGAATGCTTCACTAATTGCAAATACTCACAAATTTGTGCCTCGACACCATGCATCTTGGGTAGGGTTTGGAGTCGGATTAGCGGAGTGTTCCCCACGGCCTCGAGTATATTTCTGAGAACTTTCGGGCCGACTGGTCTGAATAATGATCGCATTCAGAAGCGTCTTCATGTTTCTGAGCAACTCCACTCTCTTCTACTCTCCCGCACCTGAATGGCTTTGTTCCAGTGTCAGAGGCATAGACGTGATAATATACATAGGTGTTTACCACGATCTCCACTCTATCCCGACCCCATGAGATCCCTAGACCTACCATCTGTTCACTCTAGTCCCCTTCCTCGATAGAGGAAGGCATCCGATAAAGATGTCATGAACATCTCATAGTAGTCCGCAATCACACCTAATGGAGGGAAGATAAACCCTACCGTTACATGGAGGCCTCGGCATTGACGCCCGCCAGGATACTCAGAGTCCCTTCTAAGAGTGCAATCATCAATCGTCAGTTCATCATTCATCAGATGACTCACAACAGAGAGTGCCCACCCATGTCCACCCCACTCCCATCACATAACCACGCAGTATCTACCCTCAACAGCCACGGAGCTGAAGCAGCCAAAGAGCTGCGCGCCAAGGAGCGCTAATGACGCAAGGACGTCTTCAAGGGGATTCAAATGGAATGGAGAGAAGGCCGGAGAGACCTTCGATGAGGAGATGGGACCCTCGGAAAGGGATGCACGTGAGTAGATGGATTGCGGACTTCTACTATTCTTCTTCTATCGGTCTGGACTCATTCGTCATCTTTCTATCGCATTTTAAAAAAAAAAACATTCATGCATCGCTTCTGACACTAGTTCAGTTTTGTTGTAAGTATTGCTTTTGATGCCCGGTTGATAGAGTAAGATCGATAGCATCGGTAGATTTTCTCTGTTGCTACTGATGTACCATTCGAATCGACGCCGTTCATGTATATTCAAACTTCCAACCCTTTTAAGATGTAGCGGCGGAACGCTCGCTTTCCCAATTGCGAGATGTTCCAGTGTCAGAGGCATAGACGTGATAATATACATAGGTGTTTACCACGATCTCCACTCTATCCCGACCCCATGAGATCCCTAGACCTACCAGTTGTTCACTCTAGTCCCCTTCTTCGATAGAGGAAGGCATCCGATAAAGATGTCATGAACATCTCATAGTAGTCCGCAATCACACCTAACGGAGGGAAGATATACCCTACCGTTACAGCTTGAAGGGATGCGTGCATCTGTTCCAGTTCCCATCCTCATCCTTCTCCCAGTCGCCCGCGAGTTTGGTAGGCTTGTAGACTATCGCGGGGTGCTCGAAAGTGCTGAAGCAAACCCAACATAAATCGATAAAGAGTGCCCCTACATTTGATCATGTTGTTGGCTTCTCTTTCAGGGTGTTGCTATATTTTGCCATCTTGTGGGATACAAAGAAACGGGCCTGTTTATTTGAATTCTTTCCTATACAAACCGAAGTCATGAGGAAATAAGGCCCCTTCACCCTTCCCGTGCCCTAGACCAAACCAACTCATTGAGCTTCGGTCTGTCCATGTTGATCTCCACATTGCGTAGCCTGTACTCCTCGATCCACTCATCGTTCGCGAAATGATCACTCAAAATAGGTATCGTTATTCATGTAAACATCGACTTTAGCATTCCGAATCATAGCGTTCATAGCTCAAGTGAGCGTGACTAGGATAGGAATCCGATCAATATACTCGTTCCATTGGTATAAATTTGATAGGAAACTCGCATGTAGTTTCTGATGCCGTCAACGCAAATGGCGACGATGATGGTATTTCCTGGCTGCAGCTTCGCCCATTCGACGGCTGCCTTGACGGCAGCCCCGGAGGATCCGCCCACCATGAGGCCCTCGTGCGCACTCAGCCAACGGGCGCACACGTACGCATCCTAGAAAAATACATTAACAACAAAAGAGTATTCGGACAAGCAAAAGAGAAAAAACACATCATTGTATGAGCAATAATATAAAGAACAACTACGCACCTCGTCACTCACGACGAATTCGCTCGGGCAATCGAGTTCCTCCTCGGTCGCGAGAACGGGAACGGCAGTGGGCGCACGAGGATATTTGACATCTTTAGGCCGAGTCACTCGCATCAACTTACCCTGAGCAGAACTTCAGATATACGCCAAATTCGTTTATTATGAAGAGCAACGTATTAGTGCACATATTGTGTCGTTATTCTGCCGATGTGGTCACTCACTTTGAACTTGTGCGGCGCCGCCTTGGAGTGATCTTCATGGATCATGGGCACGAATATCGCGTCGACTTTGGGCAAAGTGTCGACAATCTCGTCGATAATCTCCGAAAGGCTCGTTTCGTATTCGACCTGGAAAACTTCAGCTGTCTGTGGTTGAAACAATTTATTTCCAGATTGATCTGAATGTTGATAGATCAATACTCCCTAATCTGACCTCATCGATGTAGAGCCTGTCCGTGTGTCCCTCCTCATGCGCATACTGTACGGCGAAGTGTCTGACGCCTCCCTCGTGCTGCCTCACCCTCACCAACTCCACGTCCATAGCGGTGAGGAGGTTGATGTCGCCTTCACCGTCCCTGTCGTCCTTCACCACCATCAGTCTGCAACGCGGTTATCGAGCTCTTCTTTTTGCGGGCTTGGACTTGTTTTTCTCTATGCTGATTTCGTTCTGTGCAGTGTAGTGTATCACAACCAAATCCCCTGCCTCGTGAGCCAAAACACGATCCTTTCTCTAGTTAACGTCGTTAAATTCAAGATTCCCTTCTGCGGTTTGGAACGACACGATAACAGGAAGTTAAATGAGGCGGCATGCAGCTTCTTTCGAGCAAATAACTAGGATGGCTTACTTGTACTTGAGCACTGCGCAAGCCATCGCGAAGGAGATGGCGTATGAGCCTCCACGTGCAATCACCACCGTCATTCCCTCGCGCAGACGGCCAGTCTGCTACTCGGAGAGATGAATATATTATGGTACAGACAGGTTTGACGCTTGACCAACAGCCACCCCCCCCCCCCTCCCCAGCATTCACTCATAATCCTCATGTGCGGAGAGTGACAATGTATTCTTGTAGATCTACCATTCACTCTTGCACGGTGTTTCGCAGCGCCTTCAGACTGAATTAATATGTAGCCTCAATAGCAAGTATGATCAGGGTACAATTGCGCGCACCGTGGATGTTATGTGGGGCACTTTTAGTGCTGCGCGATCGAACGCCGATCCTCCGGGGTTGAGGTACTCGCACTTGGCATCTGAGAATAGGCGATCTCCATGATGAGCAAACAAATCGTCAGTAACAGGTGGATTACAAGTTTGAACAAATGTTGACAGTACTGTTTTGCTACTCACAGACAGCACATTTCACCCCATCTAGCTTGTTCAGCTTAACGAGTGGTGTATTGGCAGTAGATTCGAGCACGTTGCCAACCGCCGACATTCTGCAAGACGGAGCTCACTTTCAATCCAGAACAAGACACTGCATGATGATCTGGACAGTGATAAAAATGGAGGGCATCCAAAAAAGTAAAACACTTGTGCCTAGAAATATAATAAAAAAATTGTGAATCTAAGCTTTCACGAACGAAAAACGCATGCACTGCAAACAGATTTTTCTGCAGAAGCTTGCCCATATCTCACCCATCTCTAGAAACGCGCTATGCCTTCTACTCCCCTCTCCTCTACTTTTTTATCCCCCCCCCCCTTCCAGAAAGGGTGTTGTTAGCAACCGCCGCAATTCTCTCTATCCTTAGCCGTCAACATCTCCGGAAATCTAACGCAGCGCTTATGCAAAATAACGAGAAAACAAACTGCTTGTGCAAGATACGAGCATGCTCTATCTGAGCAGAGACGAACAAACCTGCAAAATTTCAGACAATCGTTTTATTGGCGCAAAATTTCGGATTCATTAATATGTAGATAAGGAAAGAAGACATACACAATGCGTGGCCATATCGAAATAATATTTTCCACCAAGCAAATTAACGGAATAATTTTTAAACTGTCACAAACAAAATTTAACAGAGATATTCTGAGATATGAGAGGTGCCCATTTACAAAATGTTCAAAATGCTTCGATTCCAACCAAAATATGGCAGTAGATGTCCCATAGGCCAACGAGTTTTCAGTTTTAGTTTCAGAGCCGAAAAAAAATCCGAAAAAGAGCCGAAAAAAAAATCGAAATTGCCAATTTGCCGGTACTTCGAAAATTCAAAAAATCGTAACTTCCTTCACTATTGAGCAATCCACTCGTACAAATGCTCAAAATTACCGAGAAAATAAGCTGAAAAACTTTTGTGTTGAGATCAAATCTGAACGTTGACCGTAAAGTATTGCAAATTTTGAAAATTCAAAAGTTAATTCGAAAAAATGGCCATATAAAAAAATGTCCTTACCATCTGCACGAGATCTCTCCAGATTCCAATTCTGCGCATGTTTCCGACATGGGTTACTGTTTACAACTTTTTGATTACACCGCGTGTATGTTGACTTTTTCCGCCTCAAATGCTGTTTTCAGGAAAAAAGGAGAAGAAATTCGTTTTCCGAGTAAAACTTTTTTCTCTTTTGTTTTCCGGATCTCTCGCCTATTTTTTAAGTTGACGATATCATTCCACGAGTATGACATGGTGCGGAGTGGTTCTTTTTCCAGAAATAGTGTGTAACTTCAAAAAACGGTATTTCTCGATAAAGCCCAGAAAAGTGATTTCAGCACATATTATTATCTGCCACCACTCCAAAAATCAGAGGAATCAGAAGTCGTAGAAAAAATAGCACAACATTTTGTCCAAAAAATAGCCGATTTTGACCTTTTTAAAATTATATCTTTTTTCAATAGTGATAATATTGAAATATACTCTAATATTGAAATTCGGAATCAGCGCACATAAATGCACCAGAGAAAATTTTAGTCAGGAAGTTCTGAGACAAAAAGTTTTTCGAGTTTGAACCATGATGGTCATCTTTTGGAAGATAATCGATCTACCTCGGATTTTCGGTTGCCGCGGGTAGGAAAGGAATCCAAATGCTCTAAAAAGTTGGGGATCGTATATTCCATAGATATGCAACCATCGTATCTTGGAATAACCTTTGAACGAAAATCACTGTCAAAACTCAGAATATCCAAATTACTGTAATGTGAAAAAGTGAAAATTCGTGTCATGAGGTCAAATTAAGAGCTATCCTTATCAAACTTTGGGGATTATCAGAAATTATCACAAGGATCATTTTGAGCCTTTGGTCGAGTCTCTAGCACGTCTATGAACGAAAATCCATTTTTTTCGAGACCCATTTTTGATTAATTCTGTAGACACGATGCGATGGAGTAGCAACTTCAAATTTTTTTTCTGGGTAGCCCTCGAACTTACCTATAATATCAGTAAGTTTGATGAGTAGGAAAAAATCCATGTAAGAATATCGATTTGTTGAAAAAGTATTGTTTGATTGAGTCATCACTACGCAACAACCAGGGAGTTCTGTGATATCCCAATGGTATATTCCGAACATACGATGGATGAACTATAACATATCAAAGTTTGACCAAGGAATCTATCGTGAGTCAAAAGTTATGAAAGAGTGAAAAAGTGCCCCATGACTTATGGACGATACAGTTATGTGAAAAAAAATGCTCACTGGTGATAATTCGCGTTAGCCATCTCAATATTCTTCGCTGGATCGTCTTTGTCCGCTCTCTTCTGAAGCACATGATACAGGAACAAGTCATGGACCGCCGTGAGATTGTAGTTTCCACGGCACAACTCCCATCGCTGCAAAAGTAAATTAACTTCATTTCGATGCTATTCACAAAGACTTTCCGATCCGGAACTCACAAGCTGTAGATTATTCCTGTAGCGATAGGGGAAATTTTCCTCGAAATAAGGAACATTCCGCGTTTCGATGAATTGAAACTCCCAATGTGGCCGGTAATGCAGCTTAAGAGACGAATCGCTATATAATCGACTACTTCAGCCAGATAGCGGCGGTAGGAAAAAAGTATCTCCAATCCCAATAAAAAAGTAAAACTTAAGTACTTCGAATGATGCTCTTTCAAACTGTGTCCGCCGATTTTCGATATCAGGTCTCATCTTCGAGTATTGTATGATCAAATTGGGGACACCACGAAATTTACGACCAAAATTGCCGCGGGAAAACAGCCATAACTCGCTTTAAAATTATGCTTAGAGACTTTTCCAAAAACGTATTCGAATGAGGAGGCAAAGCGTAACATGTTTTATGTTGATGCTTTCATTCCTTCTTCTTGCGCTGGAGCGGTGCTGTCGGTTTTCTAATAAAATGGAGTAACTTTTGAAATCGGAATTTCCCCAACAAGCGTTCAAGTACGTTTCAAAGAATATCCTTGTACCTCAAACATATCCAAAAATCAGAGGAATCGAGAAATGGAAAAAAAAGTTGGGCTCATTTTTGTCCGAAAAACCTGCGATCCAAGATCTTTGCGACTTTGTGAAATATCGGCGTTAGATGCTTATCTGCGTCTTCGCGCGATCTTCAAAGCACTTTATGCCTTTATTCTCTCTTTTCATTGAGAAATTCCCACTTGTGATGACACAATCGCACTTCATTTGAACATATTTTATTTGAAACACTCATTAAACGAGCACGAAAATCAGGTATTACTTTCTGTATTGTATACTTCAGAGTCATTGTAGATCGGATTGCACAGAACTAATAGACAATTTCTAATTCTAGTGAGCACGTGATTGATATGTTCGTTAAACTTAGCTCAGGATCATCGACAGGAAGATTTCCGATGACAATGTTTCCTTCGTCCCTCCAACTGCGCACTAATCGAGTCGTTGTCATGTTCCCAGCAAAAAAATACTGCCGAATGCAAAAGTTATTGTACCACACCCATCGATTTCTCTGGAATTGTAGCTCCCACTATGAGATCATTCCGAGTAAGCGTGCTGCACATCGAGAAAAAAACGGGAGGAATGATGATCATTTTACTCACTGGATTCTCCAAAGGAGCGTTTGAAGCGAGAAAGTCAATACGCGAGCTACAATAAGCTTCATTCCTGTGGTTGAATCAACAAAACAAATTTAAGAGATCCAGGCTTACGTGTAGTAAATAGACGCAATCAGAGGCAGCAATAGCAAGCATCTAATTACCCGCGAAAATGCATAGATAAGTGAAGTCGTCATTGCTGCACGCGACATTGCTGCTGGATAAGTTAGAGCAACGGACACTGATCTATGAACATTCTTGCCACCTAGACAAAATGGAAATTATTTTTTAAGGCTTTTTAAGGCTTTTGCTTATCTGATTTACGCTATTTATCGGGGACTTTTTTCTCTATTGCGCCAACCGTCTATTCATCTATCTAACTCTAGATTTCACATTCGTTACGAACGATTATGCCAATTAACATCTGATTTATCACGATTATGAGGTTAGTTTTTTATTTTTACTCTGGGGAAATCAACACTGAATCTGTGTGCGCTACTGTAATTTTAACTGTTTCTTTCGTCGTATCACTAACCGATTGGATTGAGTACATAGAGTAATGGGAAGAGTTGACAAGAATATGATCTCGATAGGAAAACGTCTATCGATGATCACTCTGCAACTGCAGCAAGGCAAGCAATTCAACTGCATCTGTTTTGTCAGATGATAGACGAAGCCCAGGGGGATCACTAACGAATGTATGTTACGGTATATTACATCTATAAATGTAATCTAGAGATAAAGATCATTATATCATTCATTTCAGCCATGGACGATATTCTGCTTTACGATATCACCTATACCGACCCTCGAATCAACGTAAGATCGAAACTTATTTTACAAATTAAACTGCGTTTCCAGAGGGCGGAAATTCTTGTGCATCATGCTATCGCAGGTTATCTATTTGTTTTCGAATAATTTCTGTTTTTATACCTCCACATTAAGTTTCATCTCTACTTGTGAATGGATTCATGGTTTACTTGATCAAGACTAAAAATCAAGGAGTCTCTCTCTCGCGTGTTTGTCTCTCTCTCGCGTGTTTGTTTGTTTGTTTACTAGTCCCCCCCCCTTTTCTCCCACTCTTCTCTTGTTTATTTGATCTTTGGTCTCTGTTCTTCCACCATTCCACCCAAAAAGAGGGCCTCGACGATGTCGGCGGGTTCTAGTCCTGCGGCTAAGAAACAGGGTGGCACGCTCAGTAACATGGTTGTGTCCGCCCTCGCTCTTTCCCTGGAGGACGCCCCGTCCGGTGTCGACGAGGAAAAGTGGAAGACAGTCACTGGTCTGCTCTCCTCATTGGCGAAAGCTCTCGAGCAGGTCGCCGGACAGTCCAGTGGCAGTCTCTCCTCTCTCCCCCTTCCTCTTCCTCTTCCCACTCCTCACTCCCCTCGACCTCGCACACTCTCCCCATTTCCCACACTCTCTCGTCTGTCCCCTCTGCTTCTTCTCCTTTCCTCCTCCCTTCCTCTTCCCCTCCCTCTGCTGTGGACCCGTTCGAATTGCATCTGAGGCAAAGATCCCTTGTCGTTGCCGGCCTTCTGGAACCTGACGTCAGTCTGGGTCTGGAGGAAAGGTGCGAGGCTGATAGAAGGGGCGTGGCCCGACTTCTCAGTCATCTCAAGGTTGATGCTATGCCCAATCAGATCTTCCGAATGGGTAAACAGTCGGATCGCCCCCGTCTCCTTAAACTTGTGATGCCCGCCCGCTCTTTTGTATTCACGGCTCTTAAAAATGCCTCCACTCTCAGAGGTAACTCTGAGTTTGAGGGCATATACATTCGCCAGTCCATGAGTAGGGAAGAGTTGGCGAGGCATCAGGAGATGAGAGCGAAGGTTAGGGATTGGCGTGCTAAGGATTCTTCCTCTCCATTCGTTGTCTATCGAGGGGAAATCTGGCATAAGGGGGACATTCCCTCTCGTGTCCGCACGCGACTCCCGAACCAGGGAAACTAATTGCTGATACACCCCTAGTCCATCCATTGAGTCATCCATCCTATCCCTGTTCTGCCTCTCCTTTCTCTCCACTCTCTACCTCCATTCCTTTCTTGAATTGTTTGATGTTCAACGCCAGATCTCTCTGTAATAAGTTGCCCGATCTACACTCTATCTTATCAATTGACCGTCCCGATGTCCTCTTTATCTCTGAATCCTGGCTCACAACTCGCATTGTTGACTCCGAAATTCTCTTATCGTATCCCTACCGTATCTATCGAGCAGATCGCGCTAGACGAGGTGGTGGTGTGTGTGTAATCATTCGTGATCACATTCCTTGTTCTCGCATATCTCTCCCATCCACTGTCTCGTCTGACGTTGTCTGTCTCGATCTCTTTCCTTCTCTTGGTCTCTCTTCCATTCGAATCATTCTTACTTATCGTCCCCCCAACACTGTATCTAGTGACAACTTAGCTTTGTTCGACCTACTATCCATTCTTTCTTCGTGTGATAAGTCCGTTGTTCTTACTGGTGACCTAAACTTGCACATTGATTGGTCTAATCCTTCTCTTGCCACTGGACAATCAGTTTCTCTCGTTGATTTCGCTTCTTCCCTTTCTCTTCACCAATTTGTTTCCTCCCCTACTCTGGGTACCAACTTTCTCGACATTGTCCTTGCTCCCCCTGACCGAATCTCTCACTGTAATGTATCCTCTCCGTTCAAGAACTCTGACCACTCGAGTGTTACTTTCCATCTTTCCTGGCCTTTTATTGTTCCGATTTCAATTCCTTCCTTTGATTTCCGTAAGACTGATTTCATTGGTCTAAACTCGACTCTCTCTAGCACCGATTGGTCTTTGATCTTTGATAATTTTTCTGATATTTCCCATATGTACTCTCAGTTTGTTGATTATCTTGCTCACCTATTCACTTCCTTTGTCCCTTTCAAGAAGGAACTCCTTCCATTCGAGAATTACCCTCCTCATATCAAGTCTCTTCTAAATCATAAACGTTGTCTCTTTAATAAGCTCTCCTTTGCACCAGTAAGATCCCAATTCATTATTGTATCATCTAGGCTTGACTCTGAGATAAGGAAGTTTATTCGTAACAAGGAAAACAAGCTTTTATCTGGCAATCGCAGCCGATCGTATTATCGTTACATCTCGACTCGCTTTAAACCTCGTTCCTCAATTGCCCCCTCCCTATTCGACTCTCATGGTAATACTCTGATAGATGACTCTGATAAGGCTGAAGCGTTTGCTTCCTACTTCGAATCTGTTTTCACTGCTGATGATGGTCTTCTCCCTCACTGCCACCTTACCATTCCTCAAACTATGCCTTTCTCTATTATTCTCCCTATTGATATTGCTCACCATCTTAGACGTGTTTCCGATTCTTGTTCTCTTCCTTCCGATGGCATTCCGTCAATTATTTTCAAGAAGTGTTACTTGTCTCTTACTGAACCTCTTGCTCATATTATGAACTACAGTTTGATGCTTGGCCAAGTTCCTTCTCTCTGGAAGCGTGCTTTTGTTGTTCCTATTCCTAAGGTCACTTCACCCTCTTCCTTGTCTGACTTCCGTCCTATTTCACTCACTCCCATTCCTAGTAAAGTCATGGAACGAATTATTAAACCTAAACTTGTTCGTTGGTGTGAAATTCATTCTATTATTCCTTCTGAGCAACACGGATTCGTCCGTGGCAAGTCAACAGTTTCTCAACTTCTTGATTGTACTCAGACTTGGCGTGAATCTCTTGATAGAAATGATTGTGTTGACGTCGTTTATGTTGATCTAGCTAAGGCATTTGATACGGTCTCTCACTCTAAACTCCTCCATAAATTAAATTGCTTATGTTTTCGTGGTTGTCTTTTTAATTGGATTTCTGATTTTTTGCTCGATCGTCGTTTACAAGTGAAGGTTGGAACCTCTCTCTCTTCTGAGAGAGTGGTATTAAGCGGGGTGCCACAAGGCAGCGTATTAGGTCCTCTCCTCTTTCTTATCTACCTTTTCGATTTACCCCGGGTTCTCTCTCCCTTCCCACTAGTCAACTTCCGTCTCTTCGCTGATGACATCAAACTGTACATCACGCATAAACCTAACGATCTTCCATCTATCCCCTCTCAACTTCAACAAGGGCTACAGGGTATCCTAGAATACTGCGAAACCTGGCAGTTATCGGTTGCAGAAACGAAATGCACCGCCCTTTACATAGGTAAAAACAATCCCCTTCACCAATACTCTCTCAACTCCTTCCTCCTCCCTCTCCCTTCCTCTGTCTCTCCTCCCCATCCAATTAGAGATTTAGGAGTTTACATTGATCCTTCACTCTCTTTCCTTCCACATATCGACATCATTTGTAAGAAAGCGAATATGCTTATTTATCTTCTGTTTAGATCTGTTTCGTGTACTTCTAGTGACCCCTATATCAGAGCATATAAGTCATTCATTGTCCCTATTCTAGAGTACGCTTCCCCTGTTTGGTCCCCTTCAGCTAAAGTACCCATTAGACAATTAGAAAGATGCCAGCATCTTTTCACTCGATTATTACATTATCGTACTTCTCCTCTTATTTCATCTCCTCCTTGCTATGATCAGAGACTTGTAACTGCTAACTTGCGTTCTTTGTATCTCCGTCGTGTGGTTTCTGATATTCTATTCTCTCTCAAGATAATCAATGGAATTGTTGATCTACCTATGTCACATTTCTACTCATTCCGTAATGTATCGACTAGACACAATGCATTTTCCCTTAATATCCCAATTGCTCGTAAGGAAAATTTACGATCCTCCTTTTCTCATCGCACTATTCGCTTCCTATCTAAGATTCATCGTATTGTTGATCCAAAATTATCCTTGCACACAATCAAGATTCACTTGTTATCTAATCCCGATACTGCCCGCATACTCCAGATAGACATCCCTAAACTGTAGATCCTTCAATCACTTCCCACACTCGCTCTAGATCCATAAGATATACATGGATGGAACGGTCCCCTTCCCGTTCTGAGGCCTCGTCCACCTCATCTGTCAAGAGCATCTGTGGGAGTACCAACTCCAACTGTCCCTTCTTCCGTCTCTACCCCCCCCCCCCCCTCCCCCTTACCCACTCCCCCTCTCTCTTTAAACCTTCCAATCTGTATATGTTATTCACATGTTGTCACACCCTCTGGGGTGTATCAAATAAATAAATAAACATAGAGTAATGGGAAGAGTTGACAAGAATATGATCTCGATAGGAAAACGTCTATCGATGATCACTCTGCAACTGCAGCAAGGCAAGCAATTCAACTGCATCTGTTTTGTCAGATGATAGACGAAGCCCAGGGGGATCACTAACGAATGTATGTTACGGTATATTACATCTATAAATGTAATCTAGAGATAAAGATCATTATATCATTCATTTCAGCCATGGACGATATTCTGCTTTACGATATCACCTATACCGACCCTCGAATCAACGTAAGATCGAAACTTATTTTACAAATTAAACTGCGTTTCCAGAGGGCGGAAATTCTTGTGCATCATGCTATCGCAGGTTATCTATTTGTTTTCGAATAATTTCTGTTTTTATACCTCCACATTAAGTTTCATCTCTACTTGTGAATGGATTCATGGTTTACTTGATCAAGACTAAAAATCAAGGAGTCGGCGATTATCGATATCTACTGCTAACGTTAACTGCCCAAGATATCTTATTCACAATACAGCACGTTTTGACTTATCCAGTGAGGGGAAATTAAAGCTGATAGCTCACTATCTGAATCATTTGGCAGGTAGCTGAAAGCTATGCGAATTCGTTCTTACTAAGAGGACGTGCTTGGTTTGATTCACACTTGGCAATAGCTGCTTTGTTCGCTGTATTCGGAACTTCTCCATCTTTCATTGCAGGAAACTTGCTATCGATTACAGTTACTCACAGGGTTTGAGCTTATATTCCATGTCATATAGACGACGAGATGAACAACACCTTCAGGAATTCCCACAGCTTTCTACGCATGTATTTGTCGTTACTACTGTACACTTCGCTAACATTTTTCTTATGGTATTTTCAAATGTTGTGCATGTTCAACACTGAAGTGTATAGGTTCAACATAACGTATTTCGTGTGCTTCCTGGATAACGAAGCTCGAACGGTCCTCGGTCCGATATTCAACGGATCAATCTATTCACCTGTACTTCATGAGCCGGAGGATGCTGAGAAATACATCATAGCTCTGTATTGGGTATGCCAAATCTCTCCCCAAAAATGAGAATGTGCGTACTACTTTAGTCTGGTTCCGCTTTCTCCAGTGCTCGCTGGGAAGCAATTGGTGGTATTTCCGCCTTGCTTGGCCAACTCCTATTCAACTATTGTGTGATGATCTTCTGTACCCTACGCATCACGAGATTTCTTGTGCACGTTTTTTTATTCGGTTGCTCATTTGCCGAAATTAGCATCGCACCCTAACAATTTAGAGGTGTCCGTTTCTGTGAAAAAATACTTTGATTTAACTTCCAGAAGTCAACACTGGATTAGCGCCTTATCTTTGAGATTGCAGCGGCAGTTGCTGCGTAGTCTGATCGGTCAGGTATGATGTGTCTATTGGAGTTGACTCTACTCAATTCAAGTAATATCACAGTGATCTGAGATAGCACGCGAGATGAGAAGAGTCGTAGATTATGGAGACTATGAAGCAATTCCATTTCAGATGATCTTTCCCCTCGTGACGATCTACGCGTTTGTTGTGATCACCTTGCTACCGCCTATGATTGGTAGCTCGCCAATTGATACACACCTCAACCCCCCATTTCAGGGACTTGCTTCCCAATAGTTTCCTTCATCAATCCCAATCTCTGCGCACTGCATCCTCTGGCAGACGGACTACTGCTCTTAATAGCTGTCACGGAGTACAGGCGAGTTACAGTGATGTCAGAGCAGTTCATATAAGAGCCCGTTCGCCTAATAGTCAGACAAGTTTGAGAACATCAAAAAAAAAAGTTGGTCCTAGGAGTAAATTTCGATTCTGAATCGAATGGCCTTTTTCGTTTTTTGATCTGAACCTTCTGAATCCCGGTACGACACGACGTCAATTTGACCAAAATCTGTTTCTGCGATAAAAACTGGTTCCGGAAGAGCGAAATTTGCCGAAATCTCGCAAACCCGACCAGAATTTAATTCTCTACAAATTGAAATAAAAAAATTATGGGCTATCTTTTTTCGTTTTCGAGAAAAAGACGTATTTTGATCCACTGGCGGCGCGGAAATAAAACTTTCACAGTAGATAATTTTCTCCTGATCATTTTGGTGTATACGGTGCTGGTGTTATCTGTGAGCAAAGTTGTTGTATGGAGGATTTTACGAGGCCAACTTGCTGTTTTTATGGTTTTTCGATTATAACTTTTTTCTTTCATTGTATCATGATCTCTAATATAAAAATTCGTTTTCTACGTGCGAAAATAAGTCAGAAACTCATTTTTTATCTATTTGGGTAAATATGACTTTTTCGACCCTGACGTCGTAGTCGATGAGGATTTTGGGGTCAAAAAGTTATTTTCTCAGATTCATCTGTTTTTTTTTTGTTTCAGACATATTTTTGCACGTAGAAAACGAATTTATATGTTAGAGTTCATGAAACCATGAAAGAAAAAAATTATAATCGAAAAACCGCAAAAACAGCGAGTTGGCCTCGGAAAATCCTCCATACAACAACTTTGCTCACTGATAACACCATCACCACATTTACCAAAATGACCAGGAGAAAACTCTCTATCTACTATGAAAGTTTTATTTCCGCGCCGCCAGGGGATCAAAAAACGACTTTTTCTCGAAAACGAAAAAAGAGCCCATAATTTTTTTATTTTAGTTTGTAGAGAATTAAATTCTGGTCGGGTTGCGAGATTTCGGCAAATTTCGCTCTTCCGGAACCAGTTTTTATCGCAGAAACAGATTTTGGCCAAATTGACGTCGTGCCGTACCGGGATTCAGAAGGTTAAGATCAAAACACGGAAAAGGCCATTTGATTCAGAATCGAAAGTTACCCCTAGGACCAACTGTTGAGCATACTTTTTTTTTTGTTGATGTTCTCGAGCTTGTTGAACCTTTTCTTACTCTTAGGCGAACGGGCTCATAAGAAGAAAAAAGAATTTGCATGCATTGAAATTCACAGGAAATCATTCATTCGTATGTGTTGCTGTGCATACGGAGCGAAGCCGGATATTGTCCAGCATTCAATATCTAGCCAAGCAAAGCCTGTGCAAAGAGATTGAAATAAGTTTAACCGGAAATATTTAATCAGATAAATATGTTCCTGCTCTGCATTCTCTTCATTGGTCTATGTGCAATAGAGTTAGCAAGAAGAAAATAATGACGAATATTATTGACAGATCATTAGTCGGAACGAGAAACAATTCCAATCGCGTGTTTCGAAAAAACAGTTAGATTATTTTTTGTTGTCATTGAAGCCATCGGGGAAAGCAGTCGCGACCACTCGATCCATGTATTCCTTGAATGAGGATAATTCCTTTGACTCGAGTAGCTCGTGGATCCGACTTCTGAATCGAATAATTTATATTTTGTGTATGTTTCCGAGATGCAGTCAACCCACCTCGCTTGCGGCATAATGTAGTAAGCATATCCAATATGAGCTAGAGCTGTACAATCCACCTGCAAACAGTTGATGTGCAAGAAAACAAAAGATGGCAAAGATGGTTAACAATGAATGCCATGACACTTTTTCTAAAGACACTAAAGTGAATACTTCTCATCAATATAACAATTCTCACTTTGGAGGGAGTCGATCCCATGATAAACTGCTTGTCGCCGAGCACATTCTGCAACTGCAGCAGGTCGCTCCTGAAGAAAATATTGCTCATTCGACCAAAATATCCTCCACAGCGAACCAACGATTTTACCACTGATTTCTTAACCCATGATCGAAGATGTGCTTGAGAACGAGGATCGCCATGAAACCAGAGAGCAAAATTCGTGTGAATAGTCTCTGCATTTCAGGGAAAGCAGTCGCGACTACTCGATCCATGGAAAGTTGAAAATTGCGACCGGTCGACTGTTGAGATACTTTGTCAAAGTAAGAAACGATCACCCGAATAGCGCACTCGAAAGCTCACTTTAGCATATCGTCGTACTCCGCGTCGGAAAAAGCGCCGATCGTCGTGCGAACGACGCCGTGCATCTAAAAAGAATAGCAGTTAGGGAGAGAAAAATCAAGAGATGAAAAATTGACAGATGATTGTGCATGTCTTTCTATCATAGAGACGCACGTGACCATAGTAAATTTCCTTCATCTCACATTCTACTCGTATAACCATGGGAAAACATAAAACAGATGTGTACAGCAGAATAGAGTAGAGTGGCTACTATCTCACACAAAGGGTTGCCAAAACAATTTTCGGAGAGTGAAACTTAATCTTCGCATGTACCTTTCTCCGCATGAACCAGCCACCGATGCAAGCTACTGCTGGGAGCAAACAACCAGGACATGTCGCCCCAATCATCACTCGAATAAACTGCGGCAGCACGCGACTCATGTCGAAGCGGATGAGGCTGCAAATTTGTGATTTTTTGGGCAAATTGTGATGAAGAGATTTTTAAAAAAATATTTAGTTAGCTTGGAAACCTCCGTTGGAACTCACTGCATGGTGTGGTTCTCAATCGTTCTCTCGAGTGCGTAACCGAGACCCTCTTCGTGAGCATCAGCATAATTCTGGAATCAACAAATTATTTTCCTACTCGTCGGATAATGTACCCATCCATATCCATACGTCTGATGTTTATCATTTGTGTACAGATGAGACAGACAGTGAAAACAATCAGGAATATTTCTATTTGTGGGTTTTCTGCAGTCTGTTTTCCCTTTTCTCTACCACTTTCTGATTATTTTTGCAAAATTGCAAACGGCTTCTGTCACTTGCCTTGAGTTGGAAGTGTTCGGTGAGTTTGTTCAGGATGAGCTGGGAGTCGGAGATTTGAGCGCCGTTCAGCTCGATGAATGGCAAGAGACCGTTGCTGCCGCGCGCAGTCGTGTTTCGTCTCTGGATTTCGATTTTGCTTCTTCGTCGGAAAATGAACGACAAACCTCAAATTTCAAGTTGTGCACGCGGCAGAACGCCTCGACTTTGACGCAGTAGGGAGACAGTGAGGAGACGTTATCGTTGCCGGCAAACTAGAACGACAATTTGCTATTATTCTTGAAATCGCTTACTTTCTCTAAATTACCGAAAATTAAATGGCAGGAATCACCTGAAAGAGGTAAACGACATCCTTCTCGAAGTTGGGCTCTTGGAGGCGAGCCATTGCGGAGCAGATCTCGGCAAATGCGGGAAATCCGAGACGCGGGAAATAGAACTGGAATAGAGGGGGTCAGCTGACTAGAGAAGGATAGATAGAGGGACGTCGCTTCTCCGCTAGCGAATAACAAAAATGGATGCGAGGCGCGCGGGAAGAGAGAGGGAGTGGACGGAAGGCTGAGAAAACAAGGGAGAAATAGCAGAGAAAAGGAGGGAGGGTGAGGGAGAGAAAGCAAGGGAACTTGACACACTACGAAAAGTTGACAAGCGTACACGTGCAAAAATGTGCCGCGTCTGGTTTCATTTCCCTGAGTAATGCAATTGGTTGTACCGCCGGAACTCAGAAGCTGTCAAGATATCATGTCAGGAATGGGAGCAACAGTGCATCGAACTCCTGGAACTCCTACCGGACGGGGAGACAATACCGGAATGTGGTGCATCACCCAAATGAGAAATCTTCGCTAATCTCGGATCGAAGCGTGGCAAAAGGGGCCTAAATCTTATCCCAGCACTAGCATCGGTGGCTGGTTCATGCGGAGTTCGCGCGAAAATGAAGTTTCATTCTCCGAAAATTGTTCTGGCAGCGCCAAGTCAGCTGGACGGTTCTACCTTACCGGCAAGTTTGTCCCTTCGGAATATCACATTTTCTCTGGCCTGTACAAATTCCTCAAAGGGCAGCAGTTCAAAGACCCTCGAGACCACAGCCAGGAACTATTTCAACTGCAAGCCCCCGTACTTCTATCAGATCAATCTGCCTCTATCTGATCAATCTGCATCAAGTTGCCTGAGCGATGGTGCACGACCGACCATTCATGCACACGGAAACTATTTCTAACATTGAATGTCCCATCTTCAATTCCTGTGAGATAAGTTATGCAAACTCAAAAAGTCGCGAGAACTTTCCGACCAACCTAATAGTTCTTGGGAATACCTCTTTGAACTCCGGTACACAACCGTTCGAGGCGAATGACTAATACCACCGGGTGATTTTAATGGTGATAAAAGACTTGGTAAATCCCGTGAGAAGTCTGACTGGAATCTCTACCATTCTTTCAAAAAACAAGATGCTCCATCACTCCGATATCGTTCATATCGTTTCATTATCGGCACTGAACATGTTGGCCATGATCGTCAATGCCTTCTTCATGTTCGTTATCTATCACAGGTTCGTATTTCAGTGGTTTTTCAACACACAGAGTATAAAAATAAAATAAAACGATACCTCTCAGAACACCGAAAGTCCTGCATACATACTCCGTTTTACTGTTCAACATTGCATGCGTGGACTTTCTCGCCGCATTTTCGAGTTTGATGTGCATCCCCACGTCAGTGCGCTACCGACATGATTGACAAATTTACAGAATTAGTTTAATATTCATTTTCTCAGTCTTCAATACGTCGATGGTCTGATTGTATTGGTGTACTTAGGCCCGTGCACACTTCGCAGCGCGCAATTGTGCCTAATTTCCGTCGGTACTGAATAAGCCGTATTATTCGCAAAGTTATCGTCCTAGCTTTCCACTGCAACTTGCTAACGCTGTCGGTGCTATTACTGCTCAAATCGTTCGTCTTCCGACTCTGGGTGCTCAAACATTCTACAGAGCAGCAGATGAAAAACCGTATACTGTGGCCAGCAATACGGCTAACATCACTCTCTTTGTCTCTTATAAATACGGTAAACTTGTTCAAGCAGTTAAGTATTTTATCCGTATTCAGGTCGCATTGACACTGGTAGCCTCATATGAAGTACCCGGCTTTCCTTCCGATCACACTTTCAGCGCCTTTGATCTAACCGGCGGACTCACCGATAATGTCCTACCGCGAATTCCAATTCTCGTTCTATTACTGACTCATGCTATTCTATTCGTCTCGATAATCTTCATGCATCGTAGACTCTATGCTGGGATCACAAAACTGGTGTGGTCGTGTTGCGGGAGATGAAACATTGGTAGGAACAATGCAGAATCCCAGCGATTCCGAAGGTCATAAGATGATCTACCGCTCCCTGACAGCACAAATGCTGCTGCCGGTAGGGTACGTCGCAGCCAGCTGCCTGTGGCTGCTCGACTTCACAGGAATTGTCAGCTCCCGATCTCTTCAGCGATCAATATTTGTTGTGAGTTCCGCAGCAGTTGTGTAAATAGTTGACAGCATCAACCCCGTGGAAAACGCGAAATTTCGAAAACCCTTTGTAGCCTTTCGTTACTCTAGATGTGTGCCGTGTGTTTTGCCATATTTACCTGATTTTAGCTGAGTAGTTTCCACGCACTCGTCTCACCACTTATCAACATGTACTACATACCACCATACAGAAGGTTGCATTTCGATGGTATCATAATTTTCAATTATTTCCGATATTTAGGTATATCAAGTCTCTCTTCTCTGGAAGACAAATCGAACCTACGTATGCTAACGATTTCACGCAGCAGTCTGAATCGAAACATTAAAAAGAGCTGTTAAGGGAAGCACTGTAACACCAATCCTTTCTTTCTGGATGATTGAACCTTTTGAATTGTGCTAGACTTGAGGTTAGGATTAGTGTTGACGCAGAATTATTGTATTCATAAACCAAACTGTATTTCTCACGGGAGCGAATGACTAACTCCGATCGACATCTGTAGTTCACATTATTAGACAACTGCGCATGGTTGCCCGCTGACACTCGTACGCGTTCACTGATACTCACACTTTGTTAATTGAAGTATGTTAGCGAATTGATATGATGATATTATCGGCACTACGCATCTCGGCTAGGGTGGTCAAAGACGCCCACGTGTTCATTATTCCTGAGAATACGTTCAAATTCACAATATGAATCATTTACAAAAAAAGGAAAATACTGCCACAAATATGATTTCGCGACTCAAACCATTGGCCGTTGCATTGCTGTTGCTTGGATCTTGCAATGTTTTGCCATTTTTGCTTGACCTGTCGTACATTGCTTTTTTTCCATTTTCGAGAGGAATTTACGATCGATCCGGTACTCTCCAGGGAGAAAGTTTAGTATTGCCTTCTAAATCTTGTCATCATGACCTTGGGAAATACCCATGGCAGTCTACACCATTACTCATTCACAATATGCTCGATTTTGATGATGTCGTTCACATCGTTTTTTCATCAGTTCTAAACTTCTCTTCCATGGTGCTAAATATCCTCTACATTTACGTTATTCAAAGAAAGTATGTATATGATGCGTAAAAATTGCTGACCCAGCATATTTATTCTTCAATATTCGTGTTGATACTTTCAGAACGCCAAAAGCTCTATCATCCTATTCGAATTTCTTGTTGAACATTGCATGCGTTGATTTGCTCGCATCTTTCAGCAGTTTCATGGCAATCGTTTCGTGAGATTATTCGAAGAGTTTCTTAGTCTCTAAAAACTATATGCTATCAGTGTTCAAAACATTAACGGTCACATTGTGCTTGTGTACGTTGGCCCGTGTTCATTATTCAACGCCCGATTTTGCCACTTGTTTCTGGGTATGTCTTTTCTAGTTTTCAATAGAACTGTTCGAATGAATAGTCTATCCTCAAAACTCTGTAATGATCTGTTTTGTTTCGATATAAAAATCTAAAAATCGACAGATATATTGAAAATAAATTATGTTCGTAATAATGTTCAGCTTTGCACGTTGACTTGGTCGGTCTATCGGTGCTCCTCCTTGTTCTCTCATTTGCATATCGACTTTGGGTGCTGAAAGCGACCATACATCAGCGAAAACGGCAAAATATAATTTGGACACTATCACGGTTGACAATACTTGTCTACGGTATACTCAACACGGTAAGGTATTAGGGATTTCAAATGAACCGGATCTTTTCCAGCTAACAATGTTTCTGGGTGCCTCGTACACTCATCCCGGTTTCTCTGAACACACGATTAGCGTCCTTGACATGACAGGAGGGATAACGGAGAATCTTAATTCTCGACTGTCCGTTGGGTCACTCCTTGTCATATACTTCTTCGGTTTCATCCTACTGTTGATAATGCATCGACAACTTTTTGCAAGAGTGAGAAATCTAGTACGTTCCGATAGTTAGATAAAGGTTCATCAAGCTAGACATTCAGAATGGCGCAGAACGTCACAGTCACCAGATGATCCGTCGTTCGCTGACGGCTCAGATGATGTTGCCGTTGATCTCGGTCTTCGGGGCTTCTTTGTGGCTTCTCGACGTGGTCGGCGTCGTTCACTCCTCAACGCTACAGCGGCTAGTCATCTTTGTGAGCATTTCACGATGTGGTTAATATATTTTGTGCGTGGGAATATGTATTATTCAAAGATCGAGTTATAATTACTTATTCCCACGGCACTCTTACGTGTTCACATTACTTATCCCATTTCGAAATTTTACCTATCACAGGTGATCAGTATTTTCGCGCTCGCCTCTCCGCTGATAAACATGCATTACATCCCACCTTATAGAAGGTTGGTGTCATTATTCCACAGCTCACTTACCAAAAAAAACGAAAATCCCCACCTTTCAGGTATCTTCAGTCAGTAATATCTACGAGTCAACGAATCGGAGTTATTCAGGCGAACGATTCGATCCATCGTTCAGATTTTAAAATATGACAAAACGTACACAATCATTCTACATCTGGTTTTGTGATACAAAAAAAAACGACAAACGTGGTTACATTTTTATCATAACAGTCATTTTTGCATGTATGTGTTTTAATGGATCAATCATTATCGTGGTTGTTTGCTAAATTACATTTTATATATTTTTTAAAGATTAAACTGAGAAATGGAAACTTTCATGCAATTAATTGATGTGGGGCAACTAAACTATGCGAAACGTACACCTCAAGACCAATAATCAGCGTTATCGTTCACAGAGATATTCCCAACTTTTCCATGAATTGTAGACACTCATTGACAAAAATGAACTAACCTGAGCTCTAAAAGACAAACTTTTCTTGAAAAGGGATTTTAAAAGACTCCGATATGAGGAAGTTATTGTCAGTAGGATCATATTGTGACCGATGGAGTGGAATGGAATTATGAGGTAGATTACGAGCACTGTTTCTTGAAAAAAAATGGCATTTTAGTTTAAAAAAATTTAAATAACTGAGAATCTGCGTCAATTCAATTTCCCCCTTTGTTCCTTACCAAAACTGAGAAGGTCCTCAAAAATGAACACAAAGGAGATAATTGTCGCTGCAATTACGAGGGGGATAAAGGAACCATCAGCTTGAAATAATAAAATAATAATCTGTGATCGTTTGATTAATCTGGAGATATTTATCACCTGAACGAAAAAATTAAGCAAAGATCTTGAAATCAGTTGAGTTGCTCTGAAGCTTCGTTGTGTTGACTGGAAAAGGAAAACGTTCAACATAAGAGCCCGTTCGCCTAAGAGTCAGCAAAGGTTCAACAAGCTCGAGTACACGCAAAAATTAATGTATGCTCAAAAGTTGGTCCTAGGTATAACTTTCGATTCTGAATCGAATGGCTGATTCCGTTTTTCGATCTGAGCCTTCTGAATCCCGGTATGGCATGACGTCAATTGGGCCAAAATCTGTTTCTGCGATTAACAAAACTGATCCCAGGTGGGCATAACTGGTCGAAATCTCGCATACCCGAGCATAATTTAATTCTATACAAAATGGCAAAAAAATGAGGCTCTATCGTTTTTCGTTTCCGAGAAAAAGTAGTTTTTTGATCCACTGGGCTCGCAGTCAAAATACCTCCACAGTAGAAAGTTTTCTACGTGAGAAAATAAGTCAGAAACTCATATAGTCATCTATTTGTGTAAATATGACTTTTTCGACCCTGACGCCGTTTCGATATGGATTTTAGGGGTCAAAAAGTCATTTTCGAGTTTCTGACTTATTTTCTCACGTAGAAAACTAATATATATGTTATAGATCATGAAACCATGAAAGAAAAAAAATTATAATCGAAAAACCGGAACAAAAAAACAGCGAGTTGGCCTCGGAAAATCATTCATACAACAACTTTGCTCACTGATAACGCCATCACCCCATATACCAAAATGATAAGCAGAGCATGCTCTTTCTACTGTGGGGGTATTTTGAATGCGCGCCCAGTGGATCAAAAACGACATTTTCTTGGAAACGAAAAACGATAGAGCCACATTTTTTTCATGCGAGATTTCGGTCAATTGTGCCCTCCTGGGACCAGTTTTTATCGTAGAAACAGATTTTGGGAAAATTGACATCGTGCAATAAAGGGATTCAGAAGGCTCAGATCGCCATTCGGTTCAGAATCGAAAGTTACCCCTAGGACCAAGTTTTGAGCATACATTAATTTTTGCGTGTACTCGAGCTTGTCTGAATCTTAAGCGAACGGGCTCATAATTTAAAGAAACATCACATCTTTACGAAGAGTGTGAAACATATGGCTGAAAATAGTCAAGCAGATTGACGAGCACCCGATGAACGTCTAAAAAATGTGCATAATCACAGCCTTGATTTAAAAAGAAAAATCGAAACCTTTACAAGCACGAAATTAAGACAGCTCACCAGAATGCAAGCGGTCATTCCAAGAGTAACAAACGGGGCCCGCTCTTCCGCATAATATATACCTCTATCTTGAATCCAAGTAAGGTTCCGCGGATTCTAAAAGCTTTTATTTTTTTTGAAAACAGATTTTTATTTTTATACATTTTACACGAACGAGCTAATATTAGTAAGAACTTATCACTTTTGTTGTTCTTTATGAAAGAATTTTGTCGGTACCAGTTTCGCATCATCAACTCACCGCCAGTAATATCCTCTTACTGGTGGCCTGTTCATGCGCTGTAGCCATCCAGGTAACCGCGGGTATTGGCAGCACCGTTATGAGAATGACGTGAAGCGTCACCAGCGTACTCTGGGAATATGTTGAGAGATAATTCGGCTGCTAAGGAATATTTATGATCAAACAGATGCGTTTCAAAAGTGTGTGGAATTAGCAATTTGAACACGCCATCTTTGCAGATATATTTACAGCGGCTTACCCTACTGAATTTGAAGATATTTCCTGGGAGGAGAAGCGTCTGATGTCGATGAACAATGCACAAGATGATAGAGACCCCGATGTAGATGAATATGATAACGAGAATACCCTGCAGAAATTTCCCAGAAAACTGAACGGTTTCTCGAACCAGACAAAAGTGTAGGTGTATCGAATCCATACTGTATCTCAAATGCGAGAATTACAGGAATGCTAATCACCGCCGCAACGGCGATCGGCATTCAGGCTCGAAGTAGCAGACCGACGCCGTATCCGGCGAGTGCTTGCAACACGGGTATAGGATGCATCCCGACCTCGAGATGACAGTCGTTGACGATGAGCACGATCTGAATGGTGATTCGACGAAGAAGATCCAGAATGTTTATTGTTAAATGTTAAAACACTGAAGCATGCATTTTTCGCAGCAGTTAGTTGATACAAATTGGTCAAAGAACCTGGATTATGATGAGATATTTTCTGACGATCATCTGATTAGGAGGCGTCTCTTTGATCAGAAGAAACAGCGAGAGTCATTGGAGGATTATTGAGCAGCAGAATACTGTTTTTAGATAGAGGAAAACTCTGGCTTCGTTCTCGATAGAGATGAAAATTGGAGACACATGCATACGAAAAAGGGGAAGAGACTAATCTGACGGCACGAGAGTGCCTCTGCAGGTGAAACTACCGACCCCGTAGTAAAGATCCCTTGGCGAGAATGTTATCATACATTGAAAGCCAAATAGAAAGCGCTTTTGTGGTCGGGAATTTTTGTTTTAGAAGGCGCCGAGCGCACAACCTGTTACAATACATGCTACAGCTCGAGCATTTTATTATTGCTCATAGTCTCGTCTCCGCTGATAAGTATGCACGAAATTCCACCAAACCGAAGGTATATTTTTACCGCTCCCGATGCTGTATTTGCCAGCTTCCTGTCGCGTGAAATCACTACTTTCTGTCAGTAAAAGTATCGCACCGAGTTTGACCCAGATCTCTGTGGAACCAGAATCAATATTTTACGCATTTAGTTGAATTGAATTAGCTTTAATCGACTCGTTTGATGATATCGCAGTGATCCTTCTTACATTATCAACTATCACAAAACATAAAGATATACATGAAAAGCGCAGTGAGAACTCTTGAATATTCCCATCAAAACTTCTTGTCCACTCCAGTAATAGCTTCCCATGCCGCTCTTCCGAGAGGCGACACAACCACGGCTCCGTTGATTCCTACGAAAATATTGATGTCACTCATTAGATGAGTGAATGTTCTCCTTGCAAGAAGGGATTATGAGGTTAAATGTGACAAAAAATGCTTAAAATAATACAAAATCACTTACCCGCGATCAATCCAGCAGAACCGGCAGACATCACTCCGATTGTAGCGGCGATGAAGAAGGACCGATCCACCCACAGTTGACCGACATTGTGACTAAAATATTGGCAGTTGCTAGCTCATCCATACATCAAAAATAGTTCGGTAATTGTGAGGAAATGTCGGACGATTCATCTATTGTTCTCCTATCACACTAACCGCAATCGGAAGCATCTATCGACGATCTCCGGGCCTGACTTGCCTCGCATTGCGGCAACTGTCATAATCGGACCGAGAACAGCGCCTGGGCAGCAACATTGATATGCGGACTCCATTTGGTCCATTTCAGAATCCTTGCGTTTAATATGATGTACCCAATTCACCAATCACAATGCCGTATTTGCCTCCTTTGATGAGCGCAGCCTTGACATCCTTCTTCTTCACCAAACCAACAGCAGAACCGATCACCGATCCGAGTAGAGTTCCTGCCTGAGATCGTGTGTTATTTATTTGGAACACGTCAATTTTCATTCAATAGTTTCAGTGAACAAGTTTCAACAACGTAATAGTGAACAAACGTTGTACGACGGGTCATAAGCAAAGGTTAAGAGAGCAGATCGGTTATTTTGAGGCATTTCCCTACCTCTCCGGCCCCGTTTCTCTAGCAATAAGAATCTCGTGCCCATACTCCGTCGCCAGAAGGGTCTTGGACTCGTAATAGACAAAACACTACTTATTTGCCATTCCTCCCTGAGTGGTTTCCAAGGTAAAATGGTCGAAAATTCATATTTTTTTACACGATCGAGATCGATCTAATTTTTCTTTTGTGATAACTTAGGGGTGCCCTGAGGCTTTAGAAAACATGTTCTGATCGATTACTGCTCAATGCGAAAATCACTTTTTTGCATCCTGATTTCGATTTTTTTGGTCAAGTAGTTCATTTTTGGCGAAACTTCCAGACCGGACTATATACATTCTGTAGCCCTTCCATTTCTGCACCGAATATAATCAGAATCTGGGAAATCGGTTATGGATGTTTTCTAAAATTATCGTTCAAAATTGACAAACCCTCGATTTCATCCGTTTTTCGAACACAACTTTTTTCTCTGAAGCGTTCATGAACTCTAATGCCGAATTTCGGAATCTACGCGTTAATCTACGCAAGAAATTTCTATAGCCATATTCATCTGAAATTAATATTTTTTCAACTTTTCCATGATCCCCGGGTCGAGGCCATTTTTGGGTCAAAAAATCGAAATCTCAGAAATATCTCACTAAAGGTGTTTCTGACGTTTTTTTACCCGTAGACTTCGAATTTTCATACTAGAGCTCACTAAAATGCGAAAGAAAAATGTTATGACCCAAAAATAGATAGTTTCAGAGTTTTAGAGCATAACTTTTTTCTTTCGCATTTTGGTGAGATCTAGTATAAAAATTCGATTTCTACGTGTAAAAATACGTCGGAAACACCTATAGTCAGATAGTTTTACACCTATAGTCAACACCTATAGTCAGATAGTTTTACACCTATAGTCGTATTTTTACACGTAGAAATCGAATTTTCTAGTATGAAAATTCGAAGTCTACGGGTAAAAATACGTCAGAAACACCTTTAGTGAGATATTTCTGAGATTTCGATTTTTTGACCCAAAAATGGCCTCGACCCGGGGATCATGGAAAAGTTGAAAAAATATTAATTTCAGATGAATATGGCTATAGAAATTTCTTGCGTAGATTAACGCGTAGATTCCGAAATTCGGCATTAGAGAATGGGGCGTTTACCGTTGCAAAAAGCTCGTGAGGCTTCGAGCTCTCCGGAAAAGTTGCGATGTAGCCACTCCGCTTCGCTCCGTGGCTACATCGCAACTTTTCCTCCACGCTCTCAGCCTCACGAGCTTTTCACAACAGCATGGCCGAAGTATCCCAAAAAAAACTTATAAATGATCATAAAATGTCGATTGGCACTTCTCCCGAGCCTCTCCGATGATTTTGAAGCGAGTTATGAACGAAAACGTGAAGATTTCATAATGATGACGAAATAGAAGATTACGAAATCTGAGCACGGGAGGTCGATTGGTACTTCTCCCGAGGCTGTACGATGATTTTGAAGCGAGTTATGAGCGAAAAGGGGAAGATTTCGTAATGATGACGAAACCCAAGATTGCGAAATCTGAGCACGGGGTGTCGATTGGCACTTCTCCCAAGCCTGTCCG
This sequence comes from Pristionchus entomophagus, assembly GCA_036245825.1. Lineage (NCBI taxonomy): Eukaryota > Metazoa > Nematoda > Chromadorea > Rhabditida > Neodiplogasteridae > Pristionchus > Pristionchus entomophagus. Next base: position 16,910,279 of record BTSX01000004.1, on the reverse strand, counting down.
ATGATGTTGAAGCGAGTTATCAGCGAAAATGTGAAGATTTCGTAATGATGACGAAATCGAATATTGCGAAATATTTTATGTAGGTGAAAAGCGCTGACGATTCTGAGTCGATTGACGCTGTTCCCGATCTTTACGGATGATTTTGAGCTGAATTAGGCGCGAAAAACGACGTATTGCGTAAGGATGACGAAATGTTGCGTACTGATGACGAAATTGATATCGATTTTTGAAAAGCTCTTCGAGAGGGTTCGAATGGTCAAGGACTTGTCCTCGGGCGATGAGTTTAAAGCGAGTTATGAGCAAAAAACGAAAGCGTTACAAGCGGACAACGTTTCACACAGGCAGACACTATGGTTTGGTAATCTTTAGTAATTACAAGGGCGCGTGCGATTTTCATCGAAATCCATTGCGAAACATCGGAGAGCGAGAGAATGGAACAATCGCACCACTCGAAAGAAAGAAGGATATACAAACACAAATACACAACGCATACCTGGATGGTCTTGCAAGTGATGTGAATGCCCAGTTCCAACAGTGCATTGGGCACAACTTCGAGGTCTGCGTCGGCCAATCCAACTCCAGTGATGTTATTCAGCCAGTAAGAGCTCATTCTAAGAAAATCTACTGAAAAAGGACATTGAAGAAACAAAAGTGAAGATTTGAGTATCGACGAGTAAGGAGCAGTCGATAAACGGAGGGGATTCGTGGGTACACGCGGCACTCAACAACAGTGAGCGTCTCTCCACCGCGCGCTTGTTATCTCACTCTCCCTCTCTCTCTCCCTCTCTCTCCCTCTCCCTCTATTTCTCTTTCTATCTCTCTCTTTCCTCCTCTCCCCCCTTCTCTCTCCCTCTCCCCCTCTCCCTCTCCTTACGAAATGAGGCTCAGTTTTGTGCACCCGCGTGCCTCTCTCCAGCCAGGGAAGATGTGCGGGTGTTGTGCGGGAAGTGTGCGTGCGACCTTCGATGTAATCCTGTTTTTGATGCTCGCGCCATTCTATGTTTTATCTAGGTTGATCGAATCGATAGATGAGAGCTCTAAATACTGAATTTCCAGAGTGTACCAATGTCCCGCTTAAATCAGATAATTTACACGTTTTTTTTAATCGACGAAGCCAGATTTTCGGTCGTTAGGCTCACAGTCGCTTATCGGAGAATTATCTTACTCATTCGCACTAAAATGTCTATAAATTCAGAACTCGCAAACTCACAGCGCAATTGCAGCTACCGCTCGCGCACATTCTCGCTTTGGCCTTATGGTTGCTTGACGTGGCGAGCATAGTGCACTCTCCGATGCTGCAGCGAATCATCTACACGGTGCGTAATGTCAATAAACGTTGCTAAAACTGAAGAAAAACGTTTCAGCTGAACAGTCTCTGATTTTGCTTCTCCTTTGATCAACATGTTTTACATTCCGCCCTATTGAAAGTGGGGATTTTAAATTTCCGAGTTTTGATTGTTCCTTCCCGATATCTCAGTGTCAATAACATGATGTTAAAATATGATCAGGTCGCGGCAATAGAGCACAAGCGAGTCGAAAAATCAGAATTCGAGGTTTTGTTTGCAAATCAATTGTTTGCAAATCCGATAAATATTCATCGATTCTTACACGATATTATTATCATTCAACGTAAATGTATTCTAGTTTACTCGATAAACATTGAACGACGCAAAGAATAATCAACTTCAGCTAAAGAAGACAAGTACTATTGAATCGCATTTGAGTGACATGGCCAAACCATAAAAAAATTTCCGAGGCATGTCTTTGAACACATTGGTGATGTTTTCAATACGAAGAGCAACCCTACATCATGTTTGAATAGTCACAATCGTTTTAGAAAGATAAAGGGGCACAAGTTGGGTACACGGCGTCCATTTTCACTTTCACTATCATGGACTTCCCCTCGTTTTATATTGTTCGAGCATTACTTATTCATCAGCGATGGTTCATGTTTCTTTTTCGTTTGCACCGGCAACAACAAAGCCACCTCTGCAGTGATAATGTTCGAAACAGTGTTCTAGACGTTGCCTCAACCCCACTACAATCTTGCACCCTACACTTTCCACTCTTCATCTCTCGGAAAATTGTTATCAACCATTTGATTTCGGCCATGGTCGTTGCCCCTTCAACAATCGCAAACTATTTCAATCTGATTCGAGTTGATGATCGAAATGCTACGTGAGTTTTTTTCCGTTCAACATGAAAGCGAATTGATGCGCTTTCTTTATTTAGATTTTGATGAAAATCGAATATTTTTAACTGAAATTCAGATTCGATCCTCCTTTTATCGGCATTTCTTTTACTGCGGACAGAGCATTCGGAGGGCTTACAGTGTCACAGGTAGATCGAAATACTCTACAAAGCACGGTTTTAAAATTTGAAAAGTATTTATCAGTTTGATTTCCTTCGTACCAACACTATCCGTTTTGTGTGAAGAATTTAGATTGAAAATATCGGCTCGCGGTTGGTAGGAATAAAATACATACGATTTTTGGCCGTTCAATCGTCTATGACACTCAATCCCGGACATATTCCACACACTGTAAACCACAAGTTTATTGCGCCAGGTTCGTGCGATTGCAAAGGACACAGAATGATTTCGACATTGTATGATATAATTGTTCTCGATTAGGAAGAGAGCTGTTACAGCCAAGACATCGATCCCAATCCGATTCCAAGTGATCCAATCCGAAGATGGAACAATTGATTCTGTTTTCGCATATCAGGATGAAAAGCTCGTAGGAATAGCGCATATTCGGGTCAACTCAGGTTCTGAATGAATCAACTGAAGCTATTTCTAACCTTCAGTTTTCAATCCATCCGGATCATCTCGACTCCTGCCCGTATTTATGTCCTCATTACGGTGCACCGGACGAGTATCGGACAATGGAAAAAGTCGGAATGGAGAGGCCTCAACCATTGCGGACTTTCTATCTCGTGAGTACATTACTCTACAACATCATCGATATTTCACATAAGAGAGGAATCGCCAGATATTCGAGAGCCTTGCGGACTTAGGAAAAAGTTAACCCTATTCGGCTGAAAAGTGAAACTTAAGTACATCGAAAGATGCTCTTTCAAACTGCGTTTGCCGATTTTCGATGTCAGTTCTCATCTCAGAGTATTGTTAGGTCAAATTAGGGACACTATGAAATTTTAGGCCAAATTCGACTCACGAAAAATACCATAACTCGCTTTAAAAACATGCTAGAGAGAATACCAAAAAAACATTTGAATGAGCAGGCATAGGGCAACATTTTGTCTGTTGATGATGTCATTCCTCGAAGGTGCGCTGGATCGAGGCGGTCGGTTTTTAAATAAGTTATGTAACTTTCCAAATAGTGATTATTCCAAGAAGCGCCAAAAAGTGATTTGGGAAAAACCATGTACAAACCACAACCTCCAATATCTAAAAGATCGGAAATGTGGAAAAAAATGGGCGGGACTTTTGTCCGAAAAACATGCGATTTTTGCAGTTTTTCGAGGGTTTTTAAGCATAACTTTTTAAATTCACGTTTTCATGAGCTCTCATATCGAAATTCGGAATCAGCGCACAAAAATACACCAAAATATTCTTTACATATATTTTTTCGAGAAAATTTTTTTTCGATTCTGACCGCTTTTTCACCATGGTCCCCCCTTTGGTCCAATTTTGGTCGAAAACTTTTTGTTTCGGAATCATGTCCCTATAGGAATTTCTGGCTTATTTATGAGCGTAGAAAACGAATTTGCTAACTAGAGCTCATGAAACATCGAAATAAAAAAGTTATGACCAAAATCCAGAACAAATTTTTTTTTTAATTTTCTTTATAGCATAACTTTTTTATTTCGATGTTTACATGAGCTCTAGTAAGCAAATCCGTTTTCTACGCAAAAAAATACTCCAGAAAATGCTATAGGGTCATGATTCTGAGACAAAAATTTTTCGACAAAAATCGGACAAAAGTCAGACACCATGCCCATTAGTCGAACCTGCCTGCGTCGGCATGCCAGTCAGACACCATGCCCATTAGTCTAACCTGCCTGCGTCGGCATGCCAGTCAGACACCATGCCCATTATCACAGAACGGCGTAAACATCCTTGGGGAAAAACAGGGGATGTTTTGCAAGACGTAGAGAAAGGCGCGCGCCCCAACCACTTCAGCGTTGTTGCATCCACGTCAGCTCCATAAGGAAGAGAAGAAGAGAACGACAGAGAGGGAAAGGAGCATTTCGACTCTGTTGGAATGCTTCAGCTACCAGAGAGTCGAGCTTCTTATAGGCGAAGGCTACTGATGTCGTTTCGCAAATGACCACATGGTGAAAAAGTGGTCAGAGTCGAAAAAAAAATTTTCTTGAAAAATAATATCCATAGGATATTCTGGTGTATTTTTGTGCGCAGATTCCGAATTTCGATATGAGAGCTCATGAAAAAAGTGAGAGAAAAAAATTATGCTTGAAAAACCTCGAAAAACTGGAAAAAAAAAATAGGTTTTAAGTCCCGCCCATTTTTTTTCCCCATTTCCGATCTTTTTGATATTGGAAGTGGTGTTTGCTACATGGTTTTTTCTCAAATCACTTTTCGGTGCTTCTTGGAATAATCACTATTTGGAAAGTTGCATAGCTTTTTTGGAAAACCGACCGCCCCGATCCAGCACACATACGAGGAATGACATCATCAACAGGAAAAATGTCGCCCTATGCCTGCTCATTCGAACGCTTTTTTGGAATTGTCTCTAGCATGTTTTCAAGCGAGTTATGGTCTTTTTCGTGAATCGAATTTGGCCTAAAATTTCAAAGTGTCTTAATTTGACCTAACAATACTCGGAGATGAGACCTGACATCGAAAATCCACAAACACGGTTTGAAAGGGCATCATTAGTAGTACTTAAGTTTCACTTTTCAGCGGAATCGGGGTAACTTTTTCTTAAGTCCGCTAAAATCCGAAAACTCTTGAATCTCTTGCGATTCCTCTCATAAGAGCCCGTTCGTCTAAGAGTCAGCAAAGGCTCAACAAGCAATGTATGCTCAAAAGTTAGTCCTAGGTGTAACTTTCGATTCTGAAAGGATTGGCTGATTATTTTTTTCGATCTGAGCCTTCTGAATCCCGGTACGGCACGAAGTCAATTTGGCCAAAATTTGTTTCTGCGATAAAAACTGGTCTGGGAAGGGCAAAATTGGCTGAAATTTCGCACTCCCGACCAGAATTGAATTCTCTACAAAATGAAACTTTGGGCGAGGCTCTATCGTTCTCCGTCTTCGAGAAAAGTTCGATTTTTGATCTGCTGGCCATGCGGCAAAAATACTATCACAAAAGAAGGAGAATGTTCTCCTGATATTTTGGTATATGGGATCAAGGGGTTTTCTTAGAGGCAAGTGGTTTTCTTAGAGGCAGTTATCGAGCATTTTCTGAGGCCAACTCGCTGGTTTTGAGGTTTTTCAAGTATAACTTTTTTCTTTCGCAGTTTCATGATCTCTAACATAAAAATTCGATTTATATGTGCAAAAATACACCAAAAACTCCTATAGTAACGTATTTTTAGAGAATATGACTTTTTCGACGCTGACGTCGTCATCGAGATTCATTTTGGGGTCGCAAAAGTCATGTTCTTAAAATTACGTCACTATATGAGTTTCTGGTGTATTTTCACAAGTAGAAATCGAATTTTTATGTTAGATATCACGAAATCTGGAAAGAAAAAAGTTATACTTGAAAAACCTCAAAAACAGCGAGTTGGCCTCAGAAAATGCTCGATAAAAGTACTTTCCTCGGAGAAAACCCATTGACCCCATATACCAAAATGATCAGGAGAACATTCTCCTTCTTTGGTGAAAGTATTTTTGCCGCATGGCCAGCAGATCAAAAATCTACCTTTTCTTGAAAACGGAGAAAAATAGATCCTCGCCCAAAGTTTCATTTTGTAGAGAATTAAATTCTGGTCGGGTATGTGTGTGATTTCGGCCAATTTTGCCCTTCCCCGAACCAGTTTTTTATCGCAGAAACAAATTTTGGCCAAATCGACGTCGTGCCGTACCGGGATTCAGAAGGCTCAGATCGAAAAACGGAATCAGCCAATCGATTCAGAATCGAAAGTTACCTCTAGGACTAACTTTTGAGCATACATTATGTTTTGCCTGTTCTCGACTTTGTCCGACTCTTTGGCGAACGGGCTCATAAGCCCCCATATCGTTTTTCAACAGGAGCTCAGCAAGTTCCCGTTGGACGCCAGGCCGGTGGAGTCGCCATTGTACCCGACTAGCAATGCCGATCGGAATGTTATCTGGCTGAGAATAAAACCCGAGTTCCAAGGTGCAGTATGCTTGTCAATAAATGCACTCGACTGAGAAAAAAACATATTCTCAGGAACTCTCAAACCGGCTGATGGCCTTTCCGTCGTTCTGTTCATGTCAGATTTCTCAATGATACGAGTAGCTTTCGAGATTTACCAGAAGTCAAACATCAGGGTGAATGAATTGTTGATACAAAGATTGAGCTTTAACGTTTTTCATTCAGACGAATACCTCCTCTCTCCATCACTCTGTCTGGATTCATGAATCAATGCCGGACGTACGTTTTGCATCAATTCGGCAAGATGTTCTTTAAAGGGGTTCGCAAATCGTTCATCTTTTCCAGCCACTCGGTTGGTTCCTCGTCGTCTCAGAGTGCGAGACAATTTCTCATGGACGGGCTCGAATCGAATCGCGCATCTTCGACGAATCTCGCAAGTGCGTGATGAGTGTAGTGCAGGAGGCCTACTTTCAGCGATTGCCAGATATCAAGCCCAAATTGTGATGTGTTCATGCCATGCGCTTGCCATGATTATTGAGATGATAATCAGCTAGCGAAATTAGTCCGGTCTGTGTAGGACATTTAGATGAGAAGATCGAGAGTTCACATTATTTTCAATAAACGTGGTGTTGTTGTATTGTAGCGTTTGATACAAACTGAACACACTTGCACACTTTATTATCGGTACTAAATCCCGGGATTACACACACTGTCCGCAATTTGAACATCGCAATGAAATCCATCATTTATCCGCTCGCCTTCTTGAGTGGGTACACGCTCTTGTTTAGCTTATTTCCCCTGCAAATGAACTACTATTTTACGTGTTAGCAGTATTATTGGGATTGTTTTCTAGCAGAAGATCTCGTCACTTTGAATTTACCAAAAAAACAAAGACGATGAGAAAAGGTATGCCCACAAAATAAGAAACTTACGCCACTCTGTATTTGCACACAACGAGAGCGGACTTCTTGGAATTGCACAGCGCCACTCCGCATCCAACCTTCTTCGTCTTCGCCCATGCCATCTAAATTGCTGAATGTTTTGTTCGCGAAGGAAAGCGCAATGGAAGGCTCAAGTTTTGCTCAGACAGTTCAGAGACGTGTCAGTCGTCAGGTGAGAAAGATCACCTGAGTGGCGTCGGACACTCCCAGCTTGGCGACAGCGGCCGTGTAAGTGACAGTCGGCCAGCCGAACTTGGTGAACTCGCCTGCCCAAATACCGGCGGCGGATGCGATCTGGCCTGTCGTAGTAGTGAGCTGCAAATTGCATGAATACGTCTTACTAACTCATTATTAACTGGATTTTCACAAGCTCGCTGACAAATGGCCTAGAGGTGACTAGTATTGATGACCAATCGGAAACGATTCTATCCAATTCGCGTGCTCTCTCCATTCTCTGATCGGCGAGGGAAACGTGAATTGAGGAGAGTCAAGTTGCGATTGGCTATCACTAGTGAATAATGAACGATAGCCAGCTCACAACAGCGGTTCCATTGAAGAAGTACATGTTCTGGCCCTGGGCCTTGTTCTTGTTGGGGACGATCTTGCAACCGGCAGCCACAGCCGCAGCTGCTCTCTCCAGCTTGCAGTCCCAAGTCTGGAAAATGACCCGATAGAAACACCATAATTGTCCTCGATACACTCCTCTAATGACCAATCCCTAGGATTTTTTATTTGCGTATCTATCTACTGTGTCACAGACAATAATGCTTTTGATTATAGCCGGATATAGACCATTTCTTTCGACTATGGCAGTAAATAACGGAGTGGGGATGGAACAATTATAAAAAAAAAAAGAAATCTCTCACTATGTTCGGGATGGGTTTCGCTGCGCCGGGCATGGTTTTGCCTTTGGCGACGAATTTTCCGCTTGAGATTTGCGAGCGAAGATTGTTGTGCACTTGCAGGATGGACTTGATCTGAAAGCGATGCATTTGCTTTACATTTCTTTGAATATGTTGTGCAAAACTATAATAACAGTAGAACTATCTGAGCGTACCTCGGACTTGTTCAAGCCCTTGGCGCACATTGCCTGTGCTGAGACTGCGGTGGAAACGGAGAGAAGAAGAAGCGGAAGGCCAAGCATGGTCGATTGGATTCGTCCTTCTCCATCCGCGTGACAAATCCTTTTATAGTGGGATTCATTTGCAGTGAGAATTGGTTTCCTGGTTCGCTAATCGCGACAGATTTGGGTTCATGTGAGAGAGGGAGAGAGCATTACGATGGATCACGAAGAGATCGTCAAGTGATTCACACCTGGTTTGATCTTCGGAGAAACGGGGCTGAGTCATAACGTGACCGAGCTAACTGGAATGTGAGATGTTGTTACTTCACGTAAAGACGAATTGCGACTCTCATTCATGACACTAATTTTAGTTATACTTTCATTCACTGCAACTATCCTTGGTCAGTGTCCAGTACGTGAAATTCATCACCACTATGATTCTCTGTTATATCCGAATAACGAATTAATGATCAATTATTGTTCCTAAACATCTCACAATCGCTAACAAGAGATCTGATGCAGCAAATGGTCAGTTGTTGTTTGAAGCACAAGAAGCTACGTGTATTTCACGAATTTATCGCCATCAATGAAGCAACGTTTCCGCTAAACTCCCCGGAAAATTGAAAATTAGGTTTTGACGTCTGTGTATGTTCTGTCAATAGCTTCCCCGTCGTTCACTGATCCCGATATTTTGTTATTTCACTGATATTATTGTGAACATGATGATTGGATTAACACTAGCGGTTTTGTAACACATCATATACTAGACGTGGAAATTAAGACGGAATGACATGAACAATGTGTGCTGCTTCACACATAGATTATTGGCAACTCTATTTGATACACCTGTATTTCATCAGTTCCGTTTTCGACAATCTCGGAACTCCGCCAGAACCAATCTCATCTTTTGGTGTTTGATGTTCGATGTGGTTCACTGAGTTACTTTGTAGAAGAAAACCGTAAATTTGAAAAATTCAACACAATGAAGATAATAAAATCATATAGCCAATCATTTGATTTGTTGATGGTATCATTCGAACTCCACCAAGACGCAATGCCGGACATATTATTATAATTATCATTGAAGAAACGAACGAGAATTGAAGGAGGCGTGCAAAGGGTAAAACGCATATATTTGTAAAATGAGGCTTCATATCAATCTATTTATTTCTCGCACCATCTGCCATTGGCTATCGATATGCATTTGGGAGTTCCGCTGTCAACCCGTCGTTTATTTGTCCAATGAGTTGGTGAACGTCCAATTCGTGATTCAGTTCGTTCGGAGTTATGAATGTCGAAACCTGAACGAGTTTTCTGGAAATATGGAAAGGCAAGATCTCGTGGAACCTAAAATATGAAACTGACCCTTCGCCCATGCAGAAAGTGACAGGCCGTGGGCGTGAAGAAACAGTTACGATAAAATACATTGGAGCTCACCATTTAATAAGAACACGTGCATCAGTAATTTGCATCGCGAAGATCAGAAGCAGAACTTAGATGACGGTAAAGTCCATTGCTGTTGGAGTACTGCGTTCAATGCTATTACGTGTGTGACTAACGCGACGTGCAGTCGGCCACCAAATAAATATATCTGATATTTTAAGAGGCGGAGTATCGAATTAGATCGACGCTGATTTACAAAGAGAAGGGGCGGTGATATGAGAAAAGAAACAGGGTAGAAGCCTCTGGCTTGTCAATCGGTGAGCGATGATCAGTGAACAATGCTCACTGAATTAGATTGTATCGTTAACATTAATCAGAGGAAGAAGATATGTTTTTGATAAGTAATTCTTCCTAACAACAATTATCTTGTATACGTTGTTAGCGTAATGGAGCCACCCACTTTAGTGTACCGTTGACATTAGGATAAATGCTTTCTTGGAAATAAAAAAATATACATTATTTGTGTTCATCAATTCACAATACAATCTCAGAACACTTCTTATTCACTGATCATAGTTTATTCATCATTATTTTGAGTGATTGGTGGGCTTTAATAGCGGTCGAATACTCGAAGATGCTCGGGCAGGTCCGTTTCCTTCACTTCCATAGGTCTAAGTCAGAACGATTATGCGGAAAGGTAATGTAGCTCACTTCACTTGGATCGGTTCCTTCTCGATTTTCTTCTCCTTTTCCGGTTTCTTGGACGGCCAGAAGAACTCTCCCACGGCCATTCCGACGATATAGGGAAGGATACTGAAGGACATGGTGGAGCGGCAGTGACTAGACGTCGAGAGCAAGCCGACGTATTTTTGAACCGAGTGATAAACTTTGGCTAGAGTGATAACAGAGGAGTCATGCGTGAATCATCAGTTGTGAAATAATAAGCACCAATATAATTTAGAAAACGATATCAAAGTAACTCATTGAGATCTATGTTTGATCTAGTCACTTAGTTTTCATTTTTCAAATTATGCCCACGCAAAACGCGTTCCATTCCGTAGTCGAAATGTATCCAAATCATTTCGTAATAGTTCCGGCGCTTAGTGATCTGTTCAAGGGTTTCATGCAAAACATCCGTCGAAGCGTAGGGCTTCCACTGAGACGGAACAACTGAGCATGAAGATAAAAATCAATGATCAGTCACTTATCGCAGGGAGTGTTTGATGCACGAGGGATGGGCGCATTTCCATACCGAATTGTCAGTGAAAACTTCTCTGTTTACCAGATAACACACCAGGTACGCAGCAGGCTTCCGTATCCACTGTGAATAAACGTCTGATCTCTGATGAGGAAATGATAAAAAATAGGCATCATGCAGGTGCGTTTGTTGATCTCAACGTTCGAAGAGGAAAATCATAGATGACATGGGCAAGGCAAATATGCCTAATGATTAGTAGAAGTGACGCTTTCGGAACGAAATAATCTCTTCTCTAATGATGTTGTTAATGGTAGTCCGTCATAACATTTCAGTCACTTTGAGAGGATCAATACACTTAGATTAGGGTAGATTCGGGTATTTTCGCAGTGCTAGATACCCACGTTTGGAACAGTTAGGGCTTCGCCACGAGCTTTCCAGCATAGTCCAGAGAACAGAATCCCTGTAATGTCCAGAGTTCTCATATCATGCGAGATTAGTACTAAATCGTCACTTTGTAATGTTTGGTGTGCAGATTGAGTATCACTTCATTTAATGGTATCAGTCGATCTTCTGCTCAGCATTAGTGGTCATCTTTATAAACACTCATGATATCCATCAATCTTAGACAGATTGCAACTTTCAAGTTGCGATATTGAACTTTCAAGTGTGTTTTAAAGATTCCTCGGAGAATTTTCAGTCCATGGACTCGAATTGCCGAAGGGATTGTTCACAAGGTTGTGATAAACTTTCTCGAAAATGAAATGTGCTTTGGAAAATAATTTCTAGTCTAAATAATCCGCGCCGTATCCGTGAACAATCAATGCCACAATGAGAGACAGTGAGATACATACATATATGTATTATATCCTAAAGGTACTGGGCCTGAAGCTTCGTTTAGTGAGGTGTTGGGATCTTTGATTACAATGTGCCGTGCTCAAGGGATGAAGGAATCTGCTTTGGCTTCTTGAGTCAACTGTTGGAATGGTCTTGATCGATTACCATCGAGCAATGATGAACATCATCCAGCCTCCGGTGTTGTTGAGAATGCTGACGTGGACTATTTATGAACTCACGAGACAGACATTACGATCGAGGCCTTTCTTGGGTAGATCATTTGAGTCGATTGATACCCATCCTTGTCTCCTCACGAAGTGCGAAATCACATACAAAGTGCATCGAATCCGTCAACGAGCATTTTTTTAAAATTACGTTTTTATTTGTTCTTTAGATATACATGCTTTATACTGCATTAAGCATATTATCTTATTCAACATCTTTATCGTTCATATATGTACATTCATGCTCGATATGAGTTTTGGGAACCCTCAGCCTCAGTAGGATGCCTTTCTCTGTCGATTCAACAGGTGATATCGCTGTTCTGCTTCCAATTCAGACGGAGTGATGAACGTCATTGCCTGCAACAGTTATATCTCCAAGAGAAAAAAGAGAGATCAGTTCGATGCAATCTCGTCGCATCGTTAGGGGAATTCTATATGATCATTTATATCTCCAAAAATCAGATAGATGTAACCCCTCTCTCGTTGCTTCGCTAAGGGAATTCATAATGATCAACATACCCTTCGTCCCTGCAGGAAGTGACATCCCATGGGTGAGAAGAAGCAATTGCGGTCGTAGATCGAAACCACGCTATTCTCCGATCGACGAACAATTCTAAAAAGGAATCATTTGCAAGGCTCTTATGCAGAAAATAACCATTCAGTTTCATTTTTTGATCTCTTTTGATTGCAAAAAAACGTACTTCCTATTGATGAAACGAGCGTCAGCAATTCTCGCTACGATGATCATTAGAAGAATAACGACGACGGCTTTCTTGCACATATCTGTGATTACCTGAATCGAGTGCAATTAGCAGGAAATATAAATGAAGAGGCAAACGATAAAATGCAACATCGATAAGCCTAATACCGCTCAACATCGATGGAAAGATGAGCGGAATGGGGCGGTACGCTGGCGGAAGGGGCGGGGTGAGAAGGTATCATTATTATTATTAGAAACTGAGAAAATGAGAGATAAGCTGCTATCGTTTCCTGTAGATCATAACGGGAGAAGCGACGAGCGTAAGATGATCAAAGATCAGAATAGGGCCATTGATGCTGCTCATCTTTCGATAAGATGTCGAATGCGATTATCTTTCAATAACACATTCCATGCGTCAACAAAGATAATAAGCAACATAATGCAGGCTATATATTGCCGCTTGAATGAATCGGTAACGTGCAAATACGTGCTAGTATGGTGATTTTTGTAATTGAATGATGCCATTGTCACATCAATTTCATTTGGCCAACTTGTTTATGTGAATCAAAGTTTCAAAGATACGCTTTATTACCATGCTGCCCGATTCGTTGATTTCGTCAAGATTGCAATGAGGAAGAAAACGCACGCCACGACAAACAAGCTAGTTTCAGTATCCACCATAGTCAGTGAATTCATTTACTAAATCTTCATTTATGATTAAATTTTTTATCCCCTTGGCGTACAAAAGAAAAAGAAACAATTCCTGCCATACACAGAAACAATGCCGTTATTAGATCCAGCCTTGCTTCTGAACAAATGGGCGCTTCTGAACTTCTACTCTATCACTCATACATGGTATCGGTATACCTAGCATTGCATATCACGAATTCAGTAGGTGCAGCGTGAGAGGTTCTTGGCGCATTTGATTGTAGAGGTAAGCTATGACGTCCGTAAAAATATGTTGAATAACGACAGTGAAAGAGAGAAGATGCATGGGCATATTGTCAAGGATAACTGTCTTGAGTCTGTAAGAGCTACTGCGCGTAATGTAATCTAGGAACGCATCAGGGGATTGCCTGATTACTTCCTATTTAGAGCAGATCGTGCAATTGGTAGAGGCGGCGGGGTTCTCCTCTATGCTCATTCTTCCCTTCTTCCTGTGTTTGTTTCCCGTCTCATTACTCCCGATTTCGAATGTCTATCAGTAGATATCTTCTCCAACGCACCCACTGCTCTTCACCATTCTCTTAGAATCATCGTTGTATACCGCTCGCCTAACTCCCCTTCTACTTCGAATCCCTTATTCCATGAGTACCTTAATGAGACAACTAAATGTGCGCATCCTTCAATTATTGTCGGTGACTTTAATTACCCTTCAATAGACTGGTACAGTTATACATCTCCAACAACGTCCATTGATCCCTTCTTGGATTTTGTAGTCACAAAATCATTCCATCAATACATTGATTTCCCAACACGCGGCACAAACATTCTTGACATACTCTTGTGTAATTTCCCCATTATATCAGCAGTCAAACCCGATGTCCCCCTCTCAGACCATGTAGGCATAAGTTTCAAGATTCTTTCTGTCCATCAGACAAACCTATGTCCATCCCTTCTAGAAATTTTGCACTTGCTGACTGGAATATGATTAACTATCATATTGCCTCTCATAACTGGACAATGGCTTTTTTGAATAAAGATTCCTCTGAATCTTATCAGTACTTTAGTGATTTTGTAAACTACGTTCTTGACATGTTTGTCCAACTCAAACGCTCAAAATCGTCATCGGGTTACCCCAAATTCTTGAGTAAGATGTACACCAAACTAGAGAGGCTTCATCAGTTGGCGCCTAACTGTAACATGACCCACTTCTTGCGCGCAAGATTTGACAAAGCCCTAAAATCATTTGAAATTGTACGGAAAATCAAGCTGTTAATTCTGGAAACCCTAATTCATTCTTTAAATACTAAGAGCCGCTTTAAACCTTGCAACTCGTCACTTCCAGGAATTATTAATTCAAATGGGGAAATCCTTCTTAGTAACAGTGATAAAGCTCTTGCTTTCTCTAAGTTCTTTTCAAAAGTGCAAACACTTCCTTTGGCTTCCCCTCTACCCTTGATACCCCCTAATCCTTCGTCTTTTGACCTACCATCTATTGCCTCAGAGAAAATTCTCTTAGCTATCTCACAATTGATTCCTAAGGTAAATGGTTCCCCTGACAACATACCTAACCTAGTCTATTGTAAACGAAAGTACTCTATAATAACACCCCTCACGTTACTCTTCAATATTTCCCTTTCATCTCGCACTGCTCCGACCCAATGGAAAACTGCCCATGTCAAAACAATTCCGAAAAATCTGGAGATGCTTCTATCTCAAACCATCGCCCTATTTCACTCACAGTAACTGCCTCGAAAAATTTTTTTTTAATACTTATAAATTCAATGACTGACTATTTAGATGCGAGTAAATTACTCGACGCCAGACAATCTGGCTTTCGAAAATTCAGATGTGAAACTCTTTCTTTTTATGCTAAAGAGTTGAGCTCGAGAAAATCAGTTGATACTATTCTTTTTGACTACAAAAAAGCTTTTGACTCCATAGACCATAGACTATTGATGCACAAACTTTCAATTTAGGAATTTCACAATCGATTATTCAATGGTTTGAGTCGTACCTTTCGCTCCCAAAGAGTGGTCGCTCCCAAAGAGTCTTAATTGGAAACTATCTGTCCCGCCCCTCACCGATCAGATCAGGTGTCCCTCAAGGCTCGGCTATCGGTCCATTACTATTCATTATTTACATAAATGATTTGGGAGACATTATCCCAAAAACAGTTCATTACAATATCTTCGCAGATGACCTTAAGATCTATGCCACTGTCCCTGATCACAGTGCCGACCTGCAAAACGCTATTCATAAAATTTCTGGATGGACCACTCAATGGAATATGTGTATTAGCTCTCCCAAATCAAATGTCCTTCATCTAGGGAATTTAAAAGAGAGAACTGAATACACTCTCAAGCTTTCAAAATTTACATTCGACCAATCCTCGAGTCATCCACAATCATTTGGAACCCATGTGCCATAGGTCTTGTTAACACCCTCGAACGTGTACAACGTGAGTTCACGAGACGAGTTATGTGGAGATGCTCTGTCCCATATTCTTCGTACCTTGAAAGACTTAAGCGTTTCAAACTTGAGACACTTGAATATCGTCGCACAACTAGAGACATATTCTTCGTCTATGACTCTATCCATAAATATGTGCTTTACGACTCTTCCGATTTGTACTCTCTCGCTCCTCTCACTCGTAATCTCCGTTCCTCTCATAGTTTGCGCATATCTCTTCCTTTCAGACTGCCAGTCTCTTTCTCAACTTGTGCGAGTAGAATTCTAACGCTCTGGAACACCCTCCCCTACCCCTTAGTTAACTCACCCCGTCCTATTTTCCGTAATTCAATCTATAAAGCCCCCTCCCAAGTTATGTCTAACTCACAAATTAGATTGCAACACAAAACTGCCACATTCCACCACCACGCCCAAAGACTCGCCAGCCCGAGCCTGAAGACCAACCTACCTCTGCCCTGCTCTCAACCCATAATCGCACGTAATGTGTTGGTGATAAAGATTAAAGATTAAAGATTAAAAGTGGTTCGGTAATTGAAAAATCTATCCGGATTATAGTTGTAAATTTCCTCTCAGCCAAGATCTGCTGCAGAATATTGAGAAGCGAATCGGTTCTGAAAAATCTGCATTTTCCTACTTCCTCACTATGCAAATCTAGTTCGTATTTCGAGGATCGCCTAAAGTTAGCACACTCGTGCATAGGATAATATCCATTTCTTATGGATCGAATGAATCATTTCTGTGCATGGTAACGAAACATCCTTTGATTCATGCTTAACTATTTAAAAATAATAATCGTGCAGATGGAAACATCACTCGATATCTCCTAAATTGTCTGAATGTGTGCAAGCAGGCACGATTTTGCACACTTTTCGTGTGCAAAATCTGTGTGAGATATCTCAATACATCACTGGAATTTTTTATATTGATTTTCATTCCACTTCATAATTCGAGAATTTCCCAAAAATGTCGTATGTGAGGTTGTATTCCTTATGATTAATTTTCTGCCATTTTCGCTCGACAGGCCAGTTTGTGTAGTTCACACTCTTTATTCTCTCTTCTCTATTCTCTCTCTCTCTCCATTCTCTAGTGCTGTTCTCAGTGCTCTTTGGCGCGCGCGTCTCGACTCTCTCTCCACTCACCTTCCCTCTCTCTCGCTTGTGTTGCCACGGCGTATTTTGAATCGCACTCTTTCTTGCGTCTCTTTTGCGTGTTTTCCATTGATTTTCGGCATATTTCCAGTTCAAAATGCTCGAAATTCCCGCCTACACCTTGATCGACAAAGGTACGGATAAGCTGTGGTCGGATTTCGCGAAAATGGTCAGAGATCTGGAGTGGACTTCGACCGATAACACGGGTGCGAAGACAATATTTTTCACATATAATATTTATTCTAATTTAATCATGTTTAGTTCTGTGGGCAACGCCGCAACTCGCGTCCACCAAATGCGTCTTCGCACAAAATGAAGAAGGTCGGCTTTTTCTTCTCGTATTCAGCAAAGTTTCCCGTATGCTTCGGCTTTTTCGATTCTTCTTTTGTCAATTGCGTATTCCTACTAATAAAAATGTTTCTCTGACTGTGTTCGACCGGTCACCGAGCTTATTTAACAAACACTTGCCCTAATCTGGAAACTAATTTTTGGTATATGGTGGTTTTGACAAAAAGTGATGCGGAGCAGGTGGAATAAGTATGTTTTTCAGATGGTTCGATGCTTGGATGTTGCGTGTGGAACGAGCATGAGGGAATGGCCTGGATTGGTCAATGGGCATTTTTCTTCTTCATATTTTAACAAAGTCGAACAGCATTGTGATTAAAAAAAACCTATTTTCTCCTCTACGGATATATCGGAGAAAGTTATTTTTTCTTAAAGAGTCTCTCATAATTGCGTACTACACGAGGGAGTTGGAATGTATGCACAATTCGGTGACAATAATGCATTCTGAGAGATACGATTCACAGGTTTCTACATGACGCTGCCATCACTTCAAGGCGCCGGGCTGGGCAGCGAGATCTGGGCCCGAGCATTGGAGAGAATTGGAGAGAAGAATCAAGTTATTGGACTGAGGGCTGGTATGTAGGCTTTCGTGCAAATATAAACGATATCGAGTGATGTTGACTACTGGGTAGTTATCTACTTTCCAATGTGTCGTTTATCAGTATCGAGCATGCGCGAGAAATACGCCAATGGTGCTACTCCCGTTGAAGTTTCTCGTATCAAGAAGCATTTGCTCACGGTGGATCAGATGAAAGAGGTATGTTTGCGACTGTCGGCTTCTTTGAACGAATTCTTTATTAGCTTGGTCATTTCTCAATCTCCCTTACTTCCACCTTAGAAATTCTTTAGTTCTGCGGGCGCTACGAGCATCCCGGTCGCTGTCTGGAGCTGTACCACGAGATGCACGACGACCAGAGGGAGGATCTGCTGCGATTCGATCGAGAAGTCACCGGCAGGGACAGGTTTGTATTCTGATGCGATGCGAACACCACGATAGGAACAACTTGTGAATCGAGATACTGACAGAATAGCTTATAGATCCGAGTGGCTCGGCAAGTTCCTCGCTTCGGAAGAAACCGAGGTGGCCGTGCTCTTCGACGACGCCAAAGTATGCGCGTATGCCGCTGTTTCGACAGTTGGCCATCCGGAGCTGAATACGTTCAAGATCGGACCGGTGAGAGAACGAAATCCACTTCAATAGTTCGAAACTGTTCCAGATTTAAAAAAAAATAAACAATAGATGGAGCATCAATTGATCTCTTACAGTGCTACGCCTCATCAGTCACTGAGTTCGCTGCTCTAGCCAAATGGCTAGTGCAATGGGTAGAGAAGTATGTTAATATTCCCATATTCACATTGTTTTCTACTGATATTCCTTCATTTATGCAAACGCGCACATACATGCCAATACTACTGCGAAATCAGAAATCTCATTGTAGGTTCCCCTCAGGAGCGAAGATCATCATCGGTATTCTGACTGGGAGTGCAGGAGAGAGAGAACTCGCGGATGCCCTCGGTAAATAATTTACCTCGCGACTATTATGTCTCATGTTAGAGTGTCACTGTTTTCTGATAACTTTCAATCATCAGATAGGGATTGAAAATAAAAACAGTAAAAATAATGCTGCCAAAGTTCAGGCTTTTTTGGAGATAAAATTATAAATTTCAGGTCACCGAATCAGCGATGAGTTGGTGACGCTATTCTCGGAGGAAATTGAAACGAAGATGAATCTGGATAAGTGCTACGTCCCTAACAACGCCCACTGTCATTATGACGGATAAATTATTGTCGGTGTAAATGTTAGAAATGGTGGGAGGAAAACAATTAGTTATCAGGTCATAATTACATTCCCCCCTTGTGCCTTTCATAAACCAACGATCAAATTCGCGATTTGAAGATTACGATTATGTTTTGTGGTGTCATTGAACATATGAAGATACAAAACATAATTCAAAGGATGTTTATGCCCAGGCAAGTTTCAATTGAGAGTGATATGATACAAGCTCACTTCTTCTAGAAGATTCAGTTCGAGATATATTTTTGATCGGGCCCTGACAAAATATCATTACACTGACTCGAATACGTTTCAATAATCACTTTCCAGTCGTTCCAATCTGCGATCTTTCTGACCGCGGGAATAGAGTACAGTTGGATGTGGTATTCCTTTATGGTAGTGATAGAAGCATAGATGAAGGTTGGAGCATACCTGAAAGTTGTAACGTATCCCCGAAAATATTGCAAACATACAGAGAAATACTGAAATCAAGCAGCTCCATACAGAGGAAACGTTCCCGATCCCAGCCTTCTGGAGCGAAAAAGAACACCATAAAGAATATGAAGCACAAGGAGACAATAGGCACGGCGGATCCCATTAAGATGAGAATGCTCTGAAATCGTAATTCGTGATGATACTCAATTGACAAGTTGCAAAACCTTGAGTACACTAAGGTTTTCCTTGACTTGGAATGCGTGTGATACTGAATAATTTCCGGATCGCCCTGATAGTGTTTGGAGTGTACGCACCATACCTGCACAACCCTGGCGGCGACCATTTTTTGGACCATGTACCCCCCTACATGGACAACCCCCTCTGCAAACACCCACATGGGGGGGGGGGGGGTACATGGTCCAAGATATTGCCGATACTCGCCCCCAAGTGCCAAATCCCAAAGTACACTACAGTAACTTCGCATTCTACAGTAACCCAAAATACCGTAATCCGGCTATCGAGAACAGACTTTTTTTTGAAAATGTACTTTAAAAATCAGTTCCTTGGTAATAACTCAGTTTTTTAATAACTTTTAATTTTATTTGAAAGAGCAGAGTCTGGTCTACAATTCGTATAACAAGAGCTAAGGGGTCCGACACACGGTAAATTTACTGCGATTTAAAAAAAAAACGTCTGAGCTGATCTAATTTCAAAACATGTCGGACGTTAAAAATCACAGTTAATTTACCGTGCGTCGGACCCCTTAGCTCTTGTCATAAGAATTGTAGAGCAGAGTCTGCTCTTTCTCATGAAATTAACATTTAGTCTCTACGACCAAAACTAACTGAGTTATTACCAAGGAACTGATTTTTTAAAGTGAGTTTTCAGAAAAAAAATCAGTTCTCGATAGCCGGATTACGGTATTTTGGGTTACGGTAGAATGTGGAGTTACTGTTGTGTACTTTGGGATATGGCACTTGGGGTCGAGTATCGGCAATATCTTGGACCATGTACCCCCCACGTGCACCAGAGGGGGGTGCAAACACCCCCCTCTGGTCCATGTAGGGGGGTACATGGTCCAAAAAATGGTCGCCGGCGGCGTGTGCACTTACGGTACGCACATTGTTCCGATATGAATGGAGGTACAGCTGAAATTGAATCAACAGTGTTCTGGTTGCATTTTTTGCTTACTAAAATGCTAAAGAGTAGAATTACAGCAAAGAAAATCATATTCATCTCGTGTGGAATATAATCTGTGAACTTCTCATGATTATATGCGTAGTGGTGAATAAATACAGACCGAATTGACAAAGAACAACATTGATCCAGCTGGGAACATTGGTTATTAGCTCGACTACTAATAAGATGACTATCGTAGAAGGACCTCTGCGTTCGTACCAGCTGTAATGATTATTATTCTGTTCTGCCTTATGTGGTGTTAAAATCCCTGAAAAGTAAACGGAAAAGTAAAAAGGGTGTTAATTTTTCGCCGGAAAAGTAAAAAGATTTGAATTCCCGCAATTTCGTATCTCCGTTCCCATTGAAGCTAGCGACTTGAAAGTCGGTTTATAGGCTTTTTCGAGCCTTTTAACCTCTAGAGCCTTTTAACCTCTAGAACCGAAGGGAACAGAGATATAGAAATTGCGGGAATTCAAATCTCAGTACTTTTCCGGCGCGAACTCAAATCTTTCTACTTTTCCGTTTACTTTTCCAGGATTTTAACACCACATGAGGATCGTGGATTCAGTCACGCTCACCTCCACCAGTGAATGGCGACGAATCGCTCAAATGATAGTGCACCAAGTATAAAAGGAATCGAATCATAAAATATGTGATTAGCTGATTATTTAATGGCTGATGAAGTAGCCGAGAAATTGATCCTTGATCATATCGGCAGTGAAGATTAGCCAGTCTTCTCCTGAAGGTGGGTGCTTCACCTTGATTCTTTCACTCCAAGGGATATTCACTTTTCACCGGAACATCATTCAGTTCATAATAAATAATCACGAATCTAGCAATAACGTTCGCAATGTAGTGCATGATCAGTAAAATGTTCGAAATACGGAAGTTGTAATGAATAATTTCTGCAGTAAATATGTGATGTTTGACCACGCTCGTAACACGTTGAATTTCTACTTACTGGCTTTGGCAATCGAAATGGCGACAAATGGAAGGAGGCACAGTACAAATAAGTGCGTTATTATCTGCAGAGAGTATCCATAAATAAGCTGAGACCCTGGTAATAGACCTCTAAGTAGATCATGGGATAGAAGTGAGACGGGGTAAGTGCGATCCTGCTCGAATTGAGATGAATCATTAGAGGAAAAGGCATCCTGAGAGGCCGTTATTGTCAACTCAACACACTTTCTATGGACTGGACTAAAAGAATATATTGTGTTTCCCGGAAATTACAAATATCGAGCGCATCATAGTAAAAAATACAACTGTTTTTGTCGCTCTAGACTAGAGGCTAGACATCCTGAGATAACAGAGTCAGAATTGTTAGATACAAACGTGACCACGAAGAAACACGTATTATTGTACAAAAATAACACACATATTTTTCGCTATTTTAAGCTCAAAAGAGAGATCAATAGTACTTGAAAGTAAAAAAAATTCCCGACAAATGTTGTAGCATACTCTCAACAACTGTTGCAAATAACTCATCACGATTGCTTTGGATTTTTTTATATCTGAGAACAACGAACTTTTTGTTTGAAAAAAACCGTTCAATGAGCATTGGTAATAATCAGCTCGCCGGAATGATCACATGGCAAGAATTTGTAGTGCAGTGAATTTGCGTGCCACCTTCAACTACACTGTGATTGTTGCTCAAACCGAACCATAAGTCATATTCGCACTATCAATTCTGAACGGTGTACAAGCCATGATCGTCGTATAGGTCTGTTTAACTACTAGCGTCTGTGCGATAAACACCCGCATGACCGATATCCCCAAGTGCCTATTTCCCGTAATTTTTTTTTAGCAGAAAGGTGAAAATTACCCCGGATTTTGAATGTTCAAAAACAAGACGATTGATGCGACTTTGAATTAATCGATTATCCCGTTAATATGCGCCTTTTACATGTTTCGTAAATTCAACTTCACGCGCCATTATAGTTATAAGACTGGTACTCTGCAGATCATAATGCATGTATTTGCACTGTCTCTCCTTCCATTTGTCGCCATTTCGATTTCCAAAGCCAGTAAGAAGAAATCCTAATTGAATACTTGCCGAATTTTTTTTGCAGCAATTATTCATCACAACTTCCGTATTTCGAACATTTTACTGCTCATGCACTACATTGTCAACGTTATCGCTAGATTCGTGATTATTTATTATGAACTGTATGATGTTCCGGTGAAACGTGATTATCCCTTTGAGTGAAAGAATCAAGGTGAATCACCCTCCTTCAGGAGAAGACTGGCTAATCTTCGCGGCTGATATGATCAAAGATCAATTTCTGGGATACTTCATCAGCCAGTAAATTTTCATATAATATCATACTTATTGATTTGGTTGCTTTCAGACTTGGAGCACTATCGTTTGAGAGGTTCGTCGCAACTCATTGGTGGAGGTGAGTGCGGCCGTATTGTAGGGTTTATCTCAGATAATTGTATAACAGATGGTACGAACAACGAGGAACTCCTACGCTTGTCATCTTACTCGCGGTCGAGCTAATAACAAATGTTCCCAGCTGGGTCAATGTTGTTATTTGCCAATTCGGTCTGTATTAAGTAACCAATACATAGCTAACCAGGAAAATTATACAGATTATATTCCACACGAGATTAATATGATTTGCTTTGCTGTCATTCTACTCTTCAGCATTGCAGTAAGCCAAAAATGCAAGCAAAACCCTGTTGACATAATCTCAGCTGTATCTCTATTCAAATTGGAACAATGTGTGTACACTTCGAATGCTGTCAGGTCGATCTGGAAAATATTCAGTATCGCATGCTTTCCAAGTCAAGGAAAACCTCAGCGTGCTAAAGGTTTTGCAACTTGTCCATTGTGTGTTCACTGGTTTTCCCATTTCAGTTCATCCTTATCTTCGGGGTAACTTCCTTGCCTATTGTCAGCCTGTGTTTCGTGTTCTTTATGGTTTTCTTTTTCGTGTTTTTCGAATTAATTATAAGATAATTGCTCAGGGTCCGATAAAAAAGATCTCGAGATCAGAATCTTCTGAACGAAATGAGCTATCTTCATACTTCTCTCAGTTGAAACTTGCCTGGGCATAAATACTGTTCAGAAAAATATGTTTTAAAACCCGTTATAAAGTTTATTTTTGTGGATTGTAAAAGTAGTTGGTCTGGGAGGATGGATAGATGATTCAATGAAAGGGCAAGCGGATCAGCAAGCAGATCAGATACAACGATCAACTGATAACAGTCGGAAGTCGCTCGCCTTAGAATAATATCAGCGCATAGGCAGTATTTTTAAAAAAAAGATAAATAAATAAATATTATATAGGGATATGAATAGGTAAAGTAGGCAAGCGAAATAACCGTAAATCAGTATAGACTCCATTCAGTCTGTTTGTCGACAGATTTGATTAATTCCCTTGTAATAGGGATATGCCATCGGGATATCACAGAACTCCCTGGTTGTTGCGTAGTGATGAAGCAACCAATCAATACTTTTTCACACTATAAAAATTCTTGCGTGGATTTTTCCTCAACCTTCCTACTCGGCGTGACAATAGAAGGGCTCAATACCTTTTCGATGAAAATATGTACTCATGGGAGGATCACGTTCAGTGGCTTCAGACTCTCTCAAAGTAGGGTCCCGAAAAAATGGATTTTCGTTCATAGACATGCTAGAGACTCGTTCAAAAGCTCAAAATGGTCTTTACCACAATTACTGATGATCCCCAAAGTTTGATAACGATAGCTCTTAATTTGACATCAGGGCACGAATTTTTCACTTTCTCACATAATTTGTTTTCTTCCTATTTTGGAAGAAAACAATATATATATAGTTCCAAGGCCGATTTTTGTTCAAATGTCTTTCCTGGACAGATAAGTTGCAAATCCATGGAATATATGATTCCCAACTTTTTAGAGCATTTGAATAACTTTTCCGTCCGCGGGAACCGAAAATCCAAGGTCATTCGGTTTCCAACCCAAAAAATGACCATGATAGATAAAAATGAGCATGACATCATTAGTCGAATATTTTTTTCTCTCAGAACTTCCTGACTACATTTTTTTCTGGTATATTTTTGTGTGCTGAATCCGAATTTCGATATGAGAGCCCATGATATAATTAATGAAAAAAAGCTTAAAATTCATTATGTCGAAAAAATAGATGATTTTGAAAACCAAATGACTTCGGATTTTCGGCTGCCGCGAGCGGAAAAGTTATTCAAATGCTCTAAAAAGTTGGTAATCATATATTCCATGGATTTTCAACTAGCCTGTCCAGGAAATACATTTTAACAAAAACTGGCCTTGGAACTGTGATCATCCAAAATAGGGAGAAAAAAATTATGTAAACAAGTGAAAAAATCGTTCCCTGAGGTAAAATTAAGAGCAATCATTATCAAACTTGGAGGATCACCAGGAATTGTGGTAAGGATCATTTTGAGCTTATGAACGAGTCTGTAGCATGTCTATGAACGAAAATCCATTTTTTCGGGTCCCTACTTTAAGACAGTTTAAAGTCACTTTACGCCACCCTCCCATGAGTACATATTTTCATCGAAAAGGTATTGAGGCCTTCTATTATAAAACCGAGTAGGAAGGTTGGTGGAAAATTCATGTAAGAATTTTGATAGTTTGAAAAATTATGGATTGATTGCGTCATCACTACGCAACAACCAGGGAGTTCTGTGATATCCTAATGGCATATCCATAACACTCGGTGGATGTGCTATGTCATGAACAAGTATGAGCATGAAATATCATATGAGTCAAAAGTTATGAAAGAATGAAAAAGTGAGCGAAGACTTTCCGAGGCTACTGTAGTATCAATATCTCATGTCCTTGTTACACTCACGAGTATGTACTTCGTTGGTAGGTAAGAGGGCAGATTCGTTTGATTCGGAGCTAATACTAGAAAATAAGATAAGATGTACCATGCGGAATTTTAGAATGCCCATTCAAAAAATAGTTTCCTTTTTTTATCAAATGAGAGCAATCACCAGTTTTTCGTGATAATTCAATTTTTTTTTTTCATTTATAAATAGTGTTGTCAAATTGTAAAAATTAGTGAAAAAAGTACTTCGAATATCAAACTACTTTTTACCGATTTTCGATATCCTTTCTCATCTTCGATTTTCAGTAAGTCAAAATTATGGACTTTTCTACGGAATTCATCTCATGAAAAAAGGAGAAGAACATAACTTGATTCAAAATGAAGAGACAATCCGAAGAGTGTATTCGAATCAGTAGATACCGCAAAACTTGTGTGCTCTCTATTTTCTCATGATATTATGTTCAAAACTTCGTGCCCTTATTCTCTGCTTCATCCCTTTCTCTATCATCGTCGCGCTTCCTCTGACTGGCATTCGGTTCGGCGAGACGGGCAACATAATCGCTAATGCTGTAATCCAGCTCTTGACGCGTTCATGGTGATATGCATGGTTGGCAGGTGAGTTGGATGATTTGTCTCATCCCGGTACCCGTACATTTCCATTTCCCATTGTACAATGCTTGTACAATGGGCGTCAAGTGTATGCCCATGTGTAGTCGTGAATAGTACGCTATAAATGCTGATCTTCAGATTGATTTCCATTTCCAGGTCAACTCCCTTCGAGTATTTCTCATACAATTACAATCTGATAATCACCAGCCTCGCAACAATCCCACAATCACAACAGTTGAACCAATAATCAAATGTTTAGTTATTTGATTGTTTTTCTATCGGATGTAAATTATGTATATTCATATATTCATCACTACTCTGCTATTGATATCGTCTTTGTGCGGACCTATTCTATTTGTGAGTTTTACGTACGCATGACTTCATTTAGCATTAGGTATTAACAAGCAGTTCGAATAAATTAGATTTTTAATTTTTGTATATATATAAATATAATAACAGTTTCTGAGATTGTTATAAAAGTAGTTTGAAGTGCCTCTCTATATATCACACATGCTGCATATGTGGATGCATTCCATGCAATTGTTTCGCACCAGAGAACCTGAAACTAATCTTTTTCATGTTACGTGTTACGCATTTACTGTCCCTGTACGGTGGTAGGATAAGATGTAAAAATGTTCTTATAAGAGAGGAATCGAGAGAGAATCGAGAGTTTTGGGGTATTAGCGGCGGTAGGTAAAAGTTTCCCCGATTCCGCTGAAAAGTTAAAATTGAGTGCTTCGAATGATGCTCTTTCAAACTGCGTTTGCCGATTTTGGATATCAGGTCTCATCTCCGAGTATTTTTAGGTCAAATTAGGGACACTATGAAATTTCCTATTAAATTTGGCACACGAAAACCTGACCATTTATAAATTTTTTTTTATAGATGGTCAGGTGCTGATCCCACCGGGACTTCCGGGAAGATTGACGGCGGCGCGTAGCGCCGGCGTAATTTGGGTTTAGACTTATTTTTTTCCTTCCTTTTTTTCATTTTTTTTCTAGTAAGCAAATTCGTTTTCTACGCTCAAAAATGAGATAGAAAATCCTATAGGGACATGATTCTGAGACAATAATTTTTCGACCAAAATCGGACCAAAGGGGGGACCACATGGTGAAAAAGAGGTCAGAGCCGAAAAACTTTTTAACTCGAAAAAAATATGTCTTTAGGTAATTATGGTGTATTTTTGCACGCTGTTTCCGAATATCGATATGAGAGATCATGAAAACGTGAATGAAAACAGTTATGCTTGAAAAACTTCGGGCCATTTTTTCTCCCACCTCAGATTCCTCTGATTTTTGGAATGTAGTTTGATGAAAGTATTTTCTCAAATCATTGGGGAGGTCGGTATTAGGAAAGTTACATCACTTCATTGAAAAACCGACCGCCCCGATCCAGCGCATGGATGGCGAATGACATCACCAACAAACGAAATATCGCCCTATGTCTCTTCATTCGTGTAATTGTTTGGAATTGTCTCTAGCATAAGTTTAAAGCGAGTTATGGCTGTTTTCGTTTGCCAAATTTGATAGGAAATTTCATAGTGTCCCTAATTTGACCAAAGAATACTCGGAGATGAGACCTGATATCCAAAATCGGCAAACGCAGTTTGAAAGAACATCATTCGAAGTACTCAATGTTTACTTTTCAGCGGAATCGGGGAAACTTTTTCCTACCGCCGCAGGGCTCTCGAAAATCTGGCGATTCCTCTCATAAAAACCCATCTCGTTATTTTTTTAGACAAAGGATGTTTACGCCGACTCATTGTTCAAACATTTACGAGATGATATTTTCTAATAAAATACTTACATCTTGTCCTACCACCCTATTGCACATACATAGTACATCGTTGCGGAACCAAGTATCGGAATAATAGGCCATCCTCGATAAAGGCATGGGAGAGGAATTAGGATCATCGGATCGAGAAAGAAATGAAAACAGATGTCCGAGCATATTGGCGTAATCTGAACTAATCTGAGCTAAAATATTCGGCGGACAAACTATCACTGTTACGAGCATTAGTAAACAGGCGTAGTGGAGACTAGTCTTTGCAGCAGTTCGGATAATAATAAAAACGCAAACCGTCGTGAGAACGGTCGAGGCACCTGTGAAAGAAATGCATTCATTAAATCACATCAATAATTTTCATAATATACGATTTTTTATTATCTGAAAGTGGAGATTGTACACAACAACGAGAAAAAAGTGATGTGCTCTCAATACAACAGTCCTAGGCCACTCATAAATCATTGTAGTAGAGAAGTACCATAATTTGTAGTAAATAGATTTTGCAAGCGGAGTAACAAGCTATACATTATATTTTATTTCAATTGTAATACTAAATCAAATCAAATACTCACTGGTTCTTAAGGCATTGAAAATAGAAAAGAAAATAGAAAAATAGAAAGGTTATTCAAAATGTAGGCGAATCTTCAAAATGAGTTTTGTGATGTCCGATTGTGGTCAGCAATGTAAGAATGAGCCGTAGTGATGTGTGATCGAGCGAGAGATTAATGATTTTATGAAGCAGCTGCGGCATAATTTACATCCAATAGAAAAACAATCAAATAACTAACCATTTGATTATTGGTTCAACTGTTGTGATTGTGGGATTGTTGCGAGGCTGGTGATTATCAGATTGTAATTGTATGAGAAATACTCGAAGGGAGTTGACCTGGAAATGGAAATCAATCTGAAGATCAGCATTTATAGCGCACTATTCACGACTACACATGGGCATACACTTGACGCCCATTGTACAAGCATTGTACAATGGGAAATGGAAATGTACGGGTACCGGGATGAGACAAATCATCCAACTCACCTGCCAACCATGCATATCACCATGAACGCGTCAAGAGCTGGATTACAGCATTAGCGATTATGTTGCCCGTCTCGCCGAACCGAATGCCAGTCAGAGGAAGCGCGACGATGATAGAGAAAGGGATGAAGCAGAGAATAAGGGCACGAAGTTTTGAACATAATATCATGAGAAAATAGAGAGCACACAAGTTTTGCGGTATCTACTGATTCGAATACACTCTTCGGATTGTCTCTTCATTTTGAATCAAGTTATGTTCTTCTCCTTTTTTCATGAGATGAATTCCGTAGAAAAGTCCATAATTTTGACTTACTGAAAATCGAAGATGAGAAAGGATATCGAAAATCGGTAAAAAGTAGTTTGATATTCGAAGTACTTTTTTCACTAATTTTTACAATTTGACAACACTATTTATAAATGAAAAAAAATATTGAATTCTCTCGAAAAACTGGTGATTGCTCTCTTTTGATAAAAAAAGTAAACTATTTTTTTGAATGGGCATTCTAAAATTCCGCATGGTACGTCTTATCTTATTTTCAAGTATTAGCTCCGAATCAAACGAATCTGCCCTCTTACCTACCAACGAAGTACATACTCGTGAGTGTAACAAGGACATGAGATATTGATACTACAGTAGCCTCGGAAAGTCTTCGCTCACTTTTTCATTCTTTCATAACTTTTGACTCGTATGATATTTCTTGCTCATACTTGTTCATGACATAGCACATCCACCGAGTGTTAGGGATATGCCATTAGGATATCACAGAACTCCCTGGTTGTTGCGTAGTGATGACGCAATCAATCCATAATTTTTCAAACTATCAAAATTCTTACATGAATTTTCCACCAACCTTCCTACTCGGTTTTATAATAGAAGGCCTCAATACCTTTTCGATGAAAATATGTACTCATTGGAGGGTGGCGTAAAGTGACTTTAAACTGTCTTAAAGTAGGGACCCGAAAAAATGGATTTTCGTTCACAGACATGCTACAGACTCGTTCATAAGCTCAAAATGATCCTTACCACAATTCCTGGTGATCCTCCAAGTTTGATAATGATTGCTCTTAATTTTACCTCAGGGAACGATTTTTTCACTTGTTTACATAATTTTTTTCTCCCTATTTTGGATGATCACAGTTCCAAGGCCAGTTTTTGTTAAAATGTATTTCCTGGACAGGCTAGTTGAAAATCCATGGAATATATGATTACCAACTTTTTAGAGCATTTGAATAACTTTTCCGCTCGCGGCAGCCGAAAATCCGAAGTCATTTGGTTTTCAAAATCATCTATTTTTTCGACATAATGAATTTTAAGCTTTTTTTCATTAATTATATCATGGGCTCTCATATCGAAATTCGGATTCAGCACACAAAAATATACCAGAAAAAAATGTAGTCAGGAAGTTCTGAGAGAAAAAAATATTCGACTAATGATGTCATGGTCATTTTTATCTATCATGGTCATTTTTTGAGTTGGAAACCGAAAGACCTTGGATTTTCGGTTCCCGCGGGCGGAAAAGTTATTCAAATGCTCTAAAAAGTTGGGAATCATATATTCCATGGATTTGCAACTTATCTGTCCAGGAAAGACATTTGAACAAAAATCGGCCTTGGAACTATATATATATTGTTTTCTTCCAAAATAGGAAGAAAACAAATTATGTGAGTAAGTGAAAAATTCGTGCCCTGATGTCAAATTAAGAGCTATCGTTATCAAACTTTGGGGATCATCAGTAATTGTGGTAAAGACCATTTTGAGCTTTTGAACGAGTCTCTAGCATGTCTATGAACGAAAATCAATTTTTTCGGACCCTACTTTGAGAGAGTCTGAAGCCACTGTACGTGATCCTCCCATGAGTACATATTTTCATCGAAAAGGTATTGAGCCCTTCTATTGTCACGCCGAGTAGGAAGGTTGAGGAAAAATCCACGCAAGAATTTTTATAGTGTGAAAAAGTATTGATTGGTTGCTTCATCACTACGCAACAACCAGGGAGTTCTGTGATATCCCGATGGCATATCCCTAACACTCGGTGGGTGTGTCATGAACAAGTATCAGCAAGAAATCTCATACGAAAGTTATGAAAGATAAATGATAAAGTGAGCGAAGACTTTCCGAGGCTACTGTATATTTGCGAAAAAATAGTTAAAAATAGTAAAATAGAAAAAAATAGAATCTAAATACAATGAATTGACAGCAGGGAACCATAAAACCATTCAATCAGGAAAAATCATCAGGTGAAACATTTACGATCATCGGGAAGTAGTATTATTCCGTTTGTCACGGCCATTCGTCACGGTCTGTTTGGCCGGCACAACTTGAATCGTAATTGCAGATCTCTTAAATTGTCCTTAGACAATTGTTCATGATTAGATTGTGAATGATCGAAACAATGCATGCACGATAAGAAGCGCTAACCCTCGGAATAAGATGCTTGAGCGCTTTCCGATACGTTGCTGACGTGCCCAGGACGACTGATGCGTGCATGAAAGAATGGATAGAAATGAACGTTAGTGAGTAGAGAACTGAAAAAAATGAATGTGATGGTCTTTCGCGCGAAATTCGAAGGGTACTTTTTTTAAAATGCAACTGTAATAATATACCTGAGATGTCAAGTTTGAACAAAAATATTACAAATGAAGATATGAGAGGTAGGAGGAGAAACAATACAGGCACCGTTGTCTGATCAGGTTAATTGATTTTCGCATCCGCTTTTGAACAAACCTGAGCGATTAGCGCTTTTGTCATATTTCTATGGTAGCTTTTTGTCTTCTCAGACATTGATATACTAGTGTCTCTAAGAAGTATGAAAATATGGAGTGTGAGCTGAATTACCAAAACGGTAATTTACAAATAGATTAATGCACACCAAAACTAAAAATACAATAGTTATGAAGAATATAACAAAGGCATATCCAACGAAAACGAGCAACACTTGAGTTTCGTAGCAGTCCACTCGCTTTAGTTCTTCATCGGAGAATCCACTTGTGTACTAAACCATACTATTTTAAAAAAAAACATAATATGAGGCCGTTTGCGGTAGGATCAACAAGTGCCGGGAACAGGTAAAATATGACATAGGCTCAAATTGGCCCTAGGGGAAACTTTTGATTCTGAATCGAATGGTGGAGATGGTTCGATCTGAGCCTTCTGAATCCCGGTACGGCACGACGTCAATTTACCCAAAATCCGTTTCTGCGATAAAATCCGGTCCGGGAAGGGCGGAATTGGCCGAAATCTCGCATTCCCGACCAGAATTTTATTCTCTACAAAATGAAAGTATGGGCGAGGCTCTCTTTTTTCGTTTTCTAGAAAAAGTCGTTTTTTGACACAGAAAGTTGGGCAAAGAAACCCGTTAATAGTAGAAAGAGCAGACTCTCCTGATCATTTTGGTATATGGGATGAAGGATTCTACCCCTGTCATAGTGGTTTTACATCGATTTTAGTGCTGCTAACTCGCGTTTTTTGAGGTTTTTCAATTATAACTTTTTTATTTCATCTTTTCAAGATCTCGCATCTTAAAATTCGGTTTCTATGTACAAAAATAGGTCAGAAACTGCTATTGTCAAGTGAATTTGATAAAATGACTTTTTGAGCCCAGATTTATTTCAACGACGACGTCAGGGTCGAAAAAGTCATATTTTCATAAAATACATGAGTATAGAAGTTTCTGACGTATTTTCGCACGTAGAAACCGAATTTTTAAATGCGAGATCTTGAAAAGACGAAAGAAAAAAGTTATAATTGAAAAACCTCAAAAAACGCGAAATGGAAGCACTAAAAGCGATGTAAAACCACTATGGCAGGGGTAGAATCCTTCATAATCGCAGAAACAGATTTTGGCGAAATTGACGTCGTGCTGTACCGGGATTCAGTATGCTCAGATCGAAAATCGGGCTCCACCAATCGATTCAGAATCAAAAGTTACCTCTAGGGCCAACTTTTGAGCCTATGTCATGTTTTACCTGTTCCAGACCCCTTTTGTGGCCTTGTTGATCCTTCCGCAAACGGCCTCATATAATGTAAGTTAATCATAATTTTCGTACCTCCGGCAAATGGATCATTTCGTCAGCATTCATTTTCGCGAACTGTAAGACAAATATTTTAAAAATATAGTTAAGACAAACTGTCTGCTAATAAAGCTAAATGAAGAAACTCGTACGTGAACTCACAAATAGAATAGGGCCGCAAAATGACAATATTAATAACACCGTGGCGATGACTATGAGTCGAGTGCGAAATGAGAACCTTCCGGGAAATCCCGGTGGAATCAACACCTGACCATAATAGTTTATTTTTTAGTAGTTCGATTTGCCTGATGTCTATGGATGAAACATGCTGCATATGCGCATGCATTCCATGCAATAGTTTCGCACCACAGAACCTGAAACTCATATTTAGCAATACACGTTGCGAATTTACTGTCCATGCATCCATTTTACATACATAGTATGTCGTTGCGGAACCAGGGATCGGAATATTAGGCCAGCCTCGATAAACGCATGGAAGAGGAAAGAGGATCATCGGATCGAAAAAGAAATGGAAGCAGATGTCCGAGCATATTGGTATTGTCTGAAATGATCTGACTGAAAACCATTTCGCGGGCACACGATCACCGTGACAAGAATCATTAAACGGGCATAATGGACACTAGTCTTTGCAGAAGTTCGGAGAATAATAAAAACGCAAATCGTCGTGAGAACGGACGAGGCAACTGTGAACTAAAGGTGTTGACGAACATAAATAATTAAATAACTGAAGTTTGATTTGATGTTACGAACCTAGTGTATGATCTTTTCACGAACAATTTGTATTCTGCGGGTTACATGATACAAATTGAGTTAAGCTCATTTGGATTATCTCAACGTGCTGGTGAACATGTGTTTGTAAGTTCAACCGTCCAAGCCCACTCACTATTCATTGCAGTAGAAAAGTATCGTAATTTGTAGTGAATGGATGTTGCAAGCGGAGTGACAAGCTTCAGATAACAATTATTCAAAATAAATAAAATTCAAATACTCACTGGTTCTTGAGTCATTGAAAATAGAAAAGTTCATTAGGGTTATTCAAAATGCAGGCGAATTTTCAAAACGAGTTTTGTGATGTCCGATTGTGATCAGCAATGTAAGAAAGAGCCGTAGTGATGTGTGATCGCACGAGAGATTAATACATTTATGAAGCACCTGCAGCACGAGCGGTGAATTTCCGAGAAACAAAACAATCAAATAACTAAACATTTGATTATTGGTTCAACTGTTGTGATTGTGGGATTGTTGCGAGGCTGGTGATTATCAGATTGTAATTGTATGAGAAATACTCGAAGGGAGTTGACCTGGAAATGGAAATCAATCTGAAGATCAGCATTTATAACGTACTTTTCATAATTGCACATGGGAATATACTTGACGCCCATTGCACAAGTATTGAACGGAACCTGGAAATATACGGGTACCGGGATGAGACAAATCAGCAAACTCACCTACCAACCATGCACATCACCATGAACGCGTCAAGAGCGGGGAATATTGATACAGCATTAGCGATTATGTTGCCCGTCTCGCCCAACCGAATGCCAGTCAAAGGAAGGGCGACGATGATAGAGAAGGGAATGAAGCAGAGAATAAAGGGCACGAAGAACTTTGAAAAGTATTATCATTAGAAGATAGAGTACACACACGTAAGATAGAAATTATATATTGTGTAGCCAGGGTACCTGCACCAGCAGGGCTCGAAATAGTTGCAATTG
Source organism: Pristionchus entomophagus (assembly GCA_036245825.1). Taxonomy (NCBI): domain Eukaryota; kingdom Metazoa; phylum Nematoda; class Chromadorea; order Rhabditida; family Neodiplogasteridae; genus Pristionchus; species Pristionchus entomophagus. The sequence continues at coordinate 16,875,676 of BTSX01000004.1, read as the reverse complement.
GAGTTGTCGAGTTTTCTGTGCTATTGTGCTGAAACTCGGTGGCAGCGCAGACACAATCAATGAGTCTTACTGATTTGATGCTCCTAATTTCTTCATTATTTTAACGCCGCAGAAAACGTTGACTACGAGCGTAATGGACGCAGCGACGCCTGAATTGCAGAGGACCCCCAGCGTCCTCCAGTTAATTCCTCCTCCTCGCGCTTCCACGTGCTAAAACAAATTCCTGACTGGTGTACAACTGGTTACCTCACCAAGTAATTCATCAAAATCAGGTTAGGTGTCGGACGGGCCTTGGTGTTGATACCGAACTATAGGAGCAGTTCTTTCCCGAAGTAATCCTCATCTGCATTTTTCCTCAAAAAATAGACCAGTGAAATCGAACTATTAGTTTCGAACTCAAGCAATAAAGTCCCAATCATGATGATCGTGCTGAAAATCGCGTTTACTGATATTGCTATCAGTGAGCACAACCATGGGTGGTTGATGATGATACGGACGCTGTAAGAAATGAGGATGCGTTTCTTTGAAGTCGATGATTCTCACTTTGATAGCATTAGATATCGGTAGATGAAGTGGAACATGAGTAGAATGAATGGCTCGTAAAAGAGAGTGACATAAATGCTTTAGCATGCCCAATTGATAAGCATGCCCAATGGCGGTGGCTGATAGAGACCGGCCAACGTGAAGGCAACACATCCATACTCTATTTGGAAGTACGTCTAGGAGAACGAATTGCACCTAGCGCACTTCTAGTTTTCGAACCGGCACTGAACATGCATGATACACAGAGATAGTGATGTCTCCAACTGAGAACACGAACAGTAACCATCGGTAATGACCGAGGACCCGACTCTGGGGTTGCAGAACGAGCGCGATAAGTAGAAGGTTCCCGAAAACAGTTAAGGATGCGAAGACGGATAAACTTGACTGAAAGGAAGCAAGTATATTGGGCGTTGTATTTCAATTTGAATTAAATCTGAATTTCATCAACCTCAAATATCTATGCTGATGTTGAATTAAAATTAAACCTGATGCACGTCGAAAGAGAGAAGCATAACGTGTGGGAGATATGAGACTGGTGTATGTGAAGGTTCTTTTTGATATAGTTGATCTTCGTAAATCACTTAACGTAAAGGTTGTCGAATAGTGGTCTGCCCATCTACTCGTGAAAGGGTGTACTAACGAGAAATTTGCACAAAATTCTGATTTATTCAGCGGAGTTTATATGAGGTTCACAGAGTTCACAATATATTCATCAGAAGAAAAAAAGATATTCGATAGGCTTGCCTACTGCTCAGAACTAATTGATATGTAGAGGTTTTTTAAACAGTCACGGAAAGAGTACATTACATTGATATTATTATTAGTATAATTATTACGAGCCTCAGGACATGTAAAACTGAGTCTCCGATTTCGCGGCTCTTCGCAGATTCTCAAGGAACTCGTCTCTCGTCTGCATTCCAATGAAGGAAGTTGTCTCCCCATCTGCCATCTCTATCTCCAGTCCCTTCCTCGCATCCGTCAGAAAGAGCAGAGTACGCACTCCATTGATCTAGAGAAGAATATCTTCCGGAAAGGGGCGGAGTCTGATACCTGCCGAACAGCCGATATATCGTCCAGAACTACCATTCGCACGTCATCGCCGCTGTGGGAGTTGAAAACGAGTGCCCTGATAAAATGCATTTCCACGCGAAAAAAAATCCTCGGAACCCACTGTGGACTAAGATGGAGTGTGCCAGAAATAGCCTTGACAGAGCCCTTCTCCGTCATGGTACAGCGACGATCTAGAAATCAAATGAAATTTTAAAATATCGCAATATCAATTGCCTGCTTATGAAAGTAATGGACTATACGGAGTAAACGCATATTTAGATGGTCACTCACAGTCTAGAACGTCCTCCGCTTCCTCTTCCTCGATCGATTCGACGCTCTCAATTTCGGAGAGAGAAGAGGGCGATCGTGGTGGGAAATCGATAGGAGACTGCGAGGGATGTCGGACGATTCCTGATTGATGGCATTAAATGAAAGGTGCTCCAACTCAATCCGATATACCATTGCAGCTGGCAGTGCTTCTTTTCGCGACTATCGAAGTCGACGATGGGAACGATCGGGAGTCGGTGGAGTGCTACAAACAATAAACGCATTTGAAGCAGTTTCTTTAACTAGCCAAAATAGCACTTACTGAGCGAGTGGGAATACGTCCATTCTTCAAAGGCAGATTACGATAAAAGTAGCCGTAAGTGTCCAATCGATAACGGAGTCGAGGGAACTTGTCGAATAGATAAGTGGTGATGAATAATCTCACTCCGAAGGTCATTGCTGCAATTAGTTAGAAGAATGATTGATCACTAAAGAAAGGAAGCCGGATTTCAACAGGTTGTACCAAAGCATGACTGGAAAGCGTATGTGGCGATGAAATAAAGTGTTGAATAGTCATATTTTTGACAACTAACCACATGCGCCGAAACAAGTTCCGATTGAGAAGCACAGACTCCACATCAGCCAGTACAGACAGAGAAGGCAGAAGTGGAAGGACACTTCGCGTTGCTTCCATGTGAACAAACTGTGAAAAAAAAATGTGAAAAAAAAAAAAAATGTGGCGAGCAAGTTCAAACCTCTCAAACTTCTCCAGAACATCAGCGGCAAATTTGACTGCCTGCTGAGCAATTTTCGCCAGGTCAATCAGAAGTTGGCCCGAAGACATTTCCAGTTTGGGCATGTGAATCTCCTTTCGAGGAAGAAAGTTGAGGCCGATGTCAACATTCCTGGAAATTTTTAATGTATTTTTGTTCGAGAAGACATCCCACTGGACATCTCTGAAGTAGTTGAGCGTTAACTGGAGAAGAAGGAGTGCAAAGATTAGAGGCCAGATGAAACCGATCCAGATGGAGTACATGTACACCTGTGATTTAATTGCGTGAATTGATAAATTGTGCATTTGACAATTGTTAAAATAGGGAAATGAATTAAATTTGGAACTAATTGAGTAGTCTCACAATTATTAGAAGCAGTGAAGCGAAAGGATTTTTCCACATGAGAAGGTCGTATATTGCCGCTCCGGCCTCTAGCAAAGGGCGAGAGGCGGATACTAGAAATAAGTATATCTGTAAATACACCCTCGCTCATTTTTCGAGCGAGATGAAAAAGTCCTTATTTTCAGAGAATATCCAAAAATTCCAAAAAAAAAGAATTAAATTATAGAACACAACTAACGAAGTCGAACGAGATCTTTTTTCAACTCGATGATCGACAAGGATGTCTTGTGATCAAAAAGTTTGATTACTTCGCCATCCTCGCCTTCCACTTCGGAAACCTGTAATCGATCGAGGCTCATAAGGAAGAAATGCTCTCTCAACCCACCTTTCTCCTCGTGAAACCATCGATAATATCCAGGAAAAACCATCTAGCTTGTCTGCCTACAGTATGCACTAGAGGATCGGATGTGGATCGGTATTCCGTGTCGCTGGAGTGGAGATCTATAATATTTCACGCGCTACACCAAACACTCGCCCAGCATCGTTCAATTCAAATTTGCAAATGTATTCAAATTCATTCATTTAAAAATATATATATTTTTGAAATACGAAAGGATAGGTGCTTAATATTTTCCGGAAGTATGACGGCAATGAATTCCCATTGTAGTCCTCCTAACCTCCACTAGACGACATTCGCCGGCGCCTCTCTAATGATTGACTTTGCATTCCAGCGATGGTGTTGCAGCGGTGTTTGCTCAATAATCCCATCGGGGCCTGTATGAATACGGTAATTAGTGATGAAATTCAACGAAAGATCGTGGGAGACCATCTGGCCACATTTCGACACATGTAAACCGCGTGTTCTCGAGAAAGGGGGGGGGGTAATTAGGCGCAGTCAACACTAGGACGAACGCTCTTCACCTGATAAACATCAGTACATTTCGCATCTCTCAGCAGGCACTCCCTTTTCGATTGTATCATAGTTGTCTCACTACAACCTAGCGTAGTGAAACAACAAATTGCAAAATTTACTGGGGTCTAGAGGTGCACAGAATTCATAAGAAATGTGAGTGACTCGAAAAAAAAGTTTCTTTGGCATGCCTGTAAACATTTTATTAATAACAATTATGACTTCTCAATACTTCATTATGAGAAAAATAATATTTTTTATCTGTCAGACTCCCATTAGGTCGCACACTTGTAAGACTACACTCACGTTACCGACTGATTACCATTTGAAAGGTCAAGAGTGGAAAACATACGTGAATACAATCCCGTGATGAGATGCGAAATACGAAACGATCGTAGAAATTGGATCAGATGGAAGGGGGATTACCGATTTTAACACGAGGAATGCACCGCTTCTCTAGTGTAGTTTGCTCTCGAGCGTAACTTTTTAATTTCTCATTTTGGTGAGCTCTGGTCTAAAAAATCGACTTCTACGAGTGAAAATGAGTCGGAAACAACTATATTCGGATAGTTCTGAGATTTTGACTTTTTGACCACAAAATGAAAATGTCATGAAAAAGTTGAAAATTATTTATTTCAAAATAATCTAACTATAAGTGATTCTGGTGCATTTTTGCACATGGAATCCGAATTTCACAAATTGAATATGGTATAATACTTCCTCGAGGCGTGATAAGGCCAGGGGACACGGGGGGAAGCCCGGGGGATGCCCGGGGAGTCCAGTTTTCACCTTGGGACCTGACCGGATTGTACAACAATCCATCCGCCAATTCAACCCGGGGTGCTCACGGAATTCGGCGTATTGAAGGATTTCAGTAGGAGTAAGGTAAATTACTGTAAACGAGGATGTTTATGGGATTTGAGGATGGGCATATATCTACGTAGAGACTTTCTCGTTAGACACAACTCTGAACGTATATTGCACAATCCGTATTGAGTAGTCAGCATTCGGGAGAATTTTGTCCATTTCTAATAATTTGGCAGGTCGGTGCATCCAATTCGGTTCACTCCCGCGGGATCTTCTACGTTGGCCGATGGAGGTCCCTTGAAGGTCCACTTTCCATTTGCAGTATCGCAGGTCGCAGAGCTGTAGATCTTCGAGTCAGCAGCGGTTGGAGGGACCTGCAAAGACTATTTTATTGATTCACATGAGTATCACTTACCGTGATTATGAATGGATATGCGGGCGGGCACGACATCACCGTCACAGTCAACTGAGCGAAAGAGAGGCAATTTTTCGTGCTGTCCTTGTTTTTGACCAAGTTACGGCACGCGACGGGTTGATACATGTACAGTTTGCAGTCTGGAAAACACCTTTTTTTGCCCATTATATACAACACCCAGTCGATCTACTCACCTTTGGGCGTTGCAGGAGGCATAGCGGGCGACATAGGCGCAGCCGGAATCCCTCCGTCATCGAAGGTTGGCTTCATCGGCACACAAGACTCCGCCAAGTACGGTAGCAGAGACAGGATCACCGCGATTCGTGCCATGGTTATATGAAGAACAGTGTATTTCATTAACAGTTTTAATCACTCATTAGCTCAATCAGAAGCGCCGGCACAGAACAGCACTCGAGTTGGTAAATAGTACAGGATAATAAGGAGGTCAACTGCCCAAAACTCTAAGTGAATGCGGAAGAGGACGGTGCGTATCACTTTATCTCCAACGGCAGATTGCGATTAATGAGCGATGGATAGAGAATAGCCGACCGCATTGTCCGCGAAAAGAACCTGAACTCAGTGCGCAAGCTCTACTTCCAGCTAGAGATCACTGGTGCAAAAACGAGCCTAACGGGTGAAACGCCAATAGCCTCATTGAATACTCAAAACCATCAACGAAATTCGCTCAGTGTGAGCTTTGATTACATCTTCGGTGGTGGGAGACGGAGACTAGTGGTTGGGGCGCGCACCTTTCTCTACCTCTTGCAAAACATCACCTGCGGGCGGGAGTCGAGCCTGCCTGCGTCGGCATGCCAGTCAGACACCATGCCCATAAAAAAGCTACCGAACACTATTATGGAATACCGAATCCGTGATATTTAGTGTTTTATGATTGTTAACGCGGAATTATGATCGAAACATTAATGTCCCTCACTTCCAATTGAATAGGAGAAGAGAATCAATAGATGAATACTACGAAAAGTGGTAGTTCTCATCCGAGGAGTTATTGCCGTTTGTATTGATCAGAATTGATCATGAAAATGAGAACATAAGATAGAAAAGGATCTCTCACCGATCAGGAACTAACTCGAAGGAAGGTATAGAAAGAGATTGGAAGAGTGTAGATTTAGTCAGCGGCGTTATAGTGAGCATACTCGAGATATAGGGAAGGAGGGAACACATTTCGCCAATCCTGCTAATGAGAAAAACCAAAGTACGCATTAAAAAAATAAAATAAATCGTTTTTTCGACATTTATAGACTGTCATTTATATTCAGATTGCATTATGCGCACACAATACAAGACAGCGTTACTATGATAGTTTTAAATTTTTGATCTATTTTGATCCAGAAGCTTCGTGCCGTGCGCTGGTTGCAGAGCAAGAGAACGTTCGTTGATCGAATAGGAGGCAGAGCTTGCGCGGAAGTGTGAGAAAGTGAGTTGTAGATAGATCTCGTAGCAGATCAACGGCAATCGATCTGCAGTGGGTGACATGGGACGATGAATGAGGATCGGAATAGGTGATTGATGAGAGATAATCGCAGATGACGGAGAACCCCCCCCCCCCCCCTAAACCAGTCTCTATGTCTGATAGTGTTGTTTTCTTTCTGTGTGAACGGGTAAAAAAATCGGTATTGAGGTGCAATGCTTCGTGAGTTTCTGAATCTATTGCACGACAAACTGCGCCTTCCCTTACACTGATTGGAGTGCGAGCGAAAGTTCGTTGATCAAACAGGAGATATGAGATGCGGTCGATAGAATGAAAAAGAAAGATGAGAAAGGGACGGCCGGATGATGGACATAAGGCAGAGAGAAATTTCTCTAATTCTTCTTTGTAGAGTGAACTCTACTGTTTCAGTCGTACATGCTTCCACTGTGAGGAAAGCAATGCATTTGTGATGAGTTTTGTCCATATTTCTATAAAACATGAAGATGGTGCGCTGGTTCGTCGAATAGAGTCTTCACGTCGTCTCGGTCTGATCTGCTTAGTACATCACGTTTTTTTTACCGGATTGACGAAGCGCGATGCCGGGTGGGTGACAAAAGCGCAACGGAGCACAGTCCGGAGGAGAGTTGACCAAGGTCAATGAAAGTTGTCACATCATATCTACAGTACCCGAGTGATTACGGTAACCTGGTCAATTGGGTCAGATTTTTTTCGAAAATTCGCCGTAGATGGGGTCGTGGTCCACAATTTAATTTTTAAAACAACAAGTACCGTACCCAACTGATACTACAGTAACCCAGTCCGATGGGTCAGTTTTTTTTTTGTTCATTGAGTCAGAAATTTTCAAAATTTCTCCAATCGATCTCAAAATCATTCTACCGATGCCCAAAGTACGATATAATACTTTTTTCGAGTAAAATAGCAAAACAATTTTTTTGAAAAACCATGATACGGGGGTCATGGTAAGAAATGAAATTCAAAAAAAATCTCAGAACTTTTTTATGATAAGTGTTTCTGGTATATCTCTGCGCGCTGATTTCGAATATCGATAAAAGAGCTCATGAAAAAAATAATGAAAAAAGTAAAAATTTAAAAATAGTCGAAATCGTAATTTTTTCGGACATAATGTCGAGCAATTATTTTCTCCCACCACAGATTTTTCTGATTTATGGAGTAATGCTAGGTACTAGTACGTACTCAAATCACTTTTCTGGGATTCTCGAAAAATTGCCATTTTCGAAAGTTACATGTCATTGGGGGAAAATCGAAAAACGTTTTTTGAATAATTGACCACCCCTCACCAGCGCAAAATCTCGGAATGATATCATCAACATAAGAAATGTTCCTCTCTGTCTCCTGATTTGAATTATGAAATCGGGTTTTCACTATAAATTTTTCGAAATTATTTATTGCCATTTTCAGGAGCCGAGCTTGGTCAAAAAAACTCAAAGGACCTTTACTTTTGCCCAGAGTGTGTTGATGTGGCATATGTGCCTAATAATAAAATGTTAATGAATTTGTGATCTTCTATGTATTCGATCGACCACTATTATTGGCTGTTTACGCTGCTTTGCCAACGTAACGGACCTTTGAGTTTTTTTGGCCAAGCTCGGCTCCTGAAAATGGCCAAAAATAGTTTCGAAAAATTATAGTGACAACCTGATTTCATTATTCGAATCAGGAGACAGAGAATAACATTTCTTGTGTTGATGATATCATTCCGAGATTTTGCGCTGGTGAGGGGTGGTCGATTATTCAAAAACGTTTTTCGATTTTCCCCAATTGACATGTAACTTTCGAAAATGGCAATTTTTCGAGAATCCCAGAAAAGTGATTTGAGTACGTACTAGTACCTAGCATTATTCCAGAAATCAGAAAAATCTGTGGTGGGAGAAAATAATTGCTCGACATTATGTCCGAAAAAATTACGATTTCGACTATTTTTGAATTTTAACTTTTTTTATTATTTTCATGAACTCTCATATTGATATTCAAAATCAGCGCGCAAAGATACACCAGAAAAAATGTATACTTTGAAAATTCTAAGATCAAAAATTTTTAAAAATTTTTTCACCATGAGTGGTTGGCACATCATGGTTTTTCAAAAAAATTGTTTTGCGATTTTACTCGAAAAAAGTATTATATCGTACTTTGGGCATCGGTAGAATGATTTTAAAATTGGAGAAATTTTGAAAATTTCAGACTCAAGGAACTAAATCTGACCCATCGGACTGGGTTACTGTAGTATCAGTTGGGTACGGTACGTGTTGTTTTAAAAATTAAATAGTGGACCACGACCCCATATACGGCGAATTTTCGAAAACAAATCTGACCCAAGGAACTCAATCTGACCCAATTGACCAGGTTACCGTAATCACTCGGGTACTGTAGATATGATGTGACAACTTTCATTGACCTTGGTCAACTCTCCTCCGGACTGTGCTCCGTTGGGCTTTTGACGTTGCGCTTTTGTCACCCACCCGCGATGCCTTCTTGCTTTGACGATTCTTTGAACAAAACTGATGATTCAACAGCGCTTCCCCCCATTCCAGAAACACCAACCGAACACCCCATCCACTAATTGACGCGTCCTAACAAAGATGTCATTGATGGAGAAGTTCATCGTGTTGTTTCGATTACGTTCTCAGAATGTGAAAACATAGTTAGAACTATTTATGGTGGAATTATAGAGTCAACGACGAGGTTTATATTATGAATGAAGATACCAATCCGAAGTGTTCAGCGATAAGGTACAGCGGAGCAACACTATTTTCTGAAAATTTGATTCACATGAAATTCGAATGGTTGGCATTTGATTGAATGCATCATACATGCATCGAAACAAGATGGGACGTTTATATTGCGGTTCATTAGTGGATCAGAAGCTCCTATCTAGTTAATTTTGATGAAGTTCGAGCATCGCTGCAGTGTTTACCTCGTTCTCGCAGGTAATTCACTCCTTCCCGCTCGGGCTCGTTAGTGCTCCAAAACATCTTTCTTGGTACCAAAGTTGAAATCCCTGTCGGAATATCCACAAAATTACGACGTTGCTATTGACCCCATTCTTCTTCAGCTTCATACTGCCTTCTCTTTTCATTCTTCGGAAGCGGAAAGGAATGTGCGAAAGCGACCAACGCGAACCAGACCCTGCACAAGCTCATCAATACCCTGCCCGCTGACAAGTTCGATCAAATTTCCCCTCAGAAACCACTCAAAGTTTGATAGATTCGTGCTCGAATCTCCGTCAATGAACTACGCGACCACCTATCGAATCGTGTTCCTCGTCATCAGCGCCCCATACGAGAGAGACGAGCGGGACGAGATCAGGAGCACATGGACAGCCAGGGGCAATTCTCAGCTCAGAATGGTATTTTGCTGTTGACAATTCATCTCTGAACCTTCTCTTGATGGATGACGCCCTCGTCATCTTCGTGCTCGGCCGATCCCCATTCGTGGCAGAAGAGGCGCTCGAGCACCATGACATCCTGCAGACCGACGTTGAGGACACTTACCGGAACATGGTTTACAAGGTGGGATCCTAACACGGTGTGCATGATCACACGAGCATAACTCAACTCGATAAAGAGGCTGAAAAAGTAGAACACCGTGTTTCAATCAAGACTAAACTTCCACAGATCGAAGTGGCCTTCCGGTGGGTGCAAGCCAACGTCAAATCCGAGTTCGTCGTCAAAGTGGACTCTGATACGGTAATTCACGTGGATCGATTGAGCGATCAACTGCGATTGCTGGATCAACGCGGAAGGTTTGCTGTTTGCACTAGGAAGAATCAAAAGATTGTTCAAGTTCACACTGGATGGCGTGCTTTCACAATACAAACTCCCGCCCTATTCGTGACACCTGCCACAGTTGGTGAGCTCTAATGATGACACATCGGAAACCATTCTCTTAATTTCACGTTAGCTCACGCCAATCAAGGAAACGCCCAGAGGAGACCCGAATTTCGATCTTTTTTTTTGCAAATAGTGACGATCAGGTACATTTCGAACGAAGATTTCGCGCCGAGCACAATTCCTAATTACTGCCTCGGACCGGGATATGTGCTGAAGAGGAGTTCGTTCGAACGAATTGTCGACAAAATGGGATCGGTTAAGGTGGGCTCATCGTCCCCATGCAAAATTCATTCGGTTCTCTTTAGATATTCGAGGTCGAAGACGCCTTCTTCACTGGAGTGGTCGCCAAAGATCTGGTCGATCTGTTTTGCGTTGCGGAATTGATCGTTCCCCGTTATGTGCGACCTTGGCAATGGTTTTCGTACTAATGGTACATCAATTCAGACCGATTATTCCGACTGTTCAAGCGGCTCTCCATCTCTCTCCGTCTTGAATACTCACTTCCAATTCAATGGGAGCAAATCGCGAAAGAATCTGACTGCCGCGTACGAGAGATTGAAGGAACCGCGTTGCCACAATGTCTTGACTCGATTGTTTTATAGGTACGATTATTGCAGATGAATAGGGTTGATGAATCTAATAAATGTAGAAAAGATCTGACGAAATTATAATAAATGTCATTATTATGCAAATTCGTAAACACCAAGTGTTGAGTGTGCCTCTGCACAACACCCGCCTAACTACTGTAATACAAGTTCCTCAAACTGTCCACACACAATTTATCTAGTGATTCGCTGTGATTCGCTCTCCTTGAGTTTGTCTCCAGTTCTCGTTGATAATTAGTCGTTGATTATCATCCTGCTGTCGACTCTCCTCGCCTAAATAGGGAATGGTCAAACTTCACGGAAAAGAAATCAGAAACGGCTGCTACAGAAAGTTTAGGCATGCCGAGAAAAGATAAAACCCGTTTTCAAAAACGGCTATAATCGATTTATAAGACCTGAAAATCAATAATAGGTCACATTTTGGTGAAAATGGAAAAAATTCAGAAGCATTTCACTATACGAGTTTCCGACGTATTTTCGCTCGTAGAATTCGATTTTTCATACTAGAGCTCATAAAAATGCGAAAGAAAAAAGTTATGATCGAAAAGATACGACTTTTGTGGTTTTTCATGCATAACTTTTTTCTTTCGCATTTTTACTAACTCTAGTATGAAAAATCGAATTCTACGAGCGAAAATGCGTCGGAAACTAGTATAGTGAAATGCTTCTGATTTTTTTTCTTCATTTTCACCAAAATGTGACCTATTATTGATTTTCAGGTCTAATAAATCGATTATAGCCGTTTTTGAAAACGGGTTTTATCTTTTCTCGGCATGCCTAAACTTTCTGTAGCAGCCGTTTCTGAGTTCGTTTCCGTGAAGTTTGACCGTTCCCTATTAAGCTGCACCAACACAAGGTAACTCACTTATACTTGTATTTCGAGCGTAAACAAATCTGTCGAAGAGTTGGCGATTGCGAACGGAAATGCGCTTATTATTATTGATTTGCAGTAACTTATAGATCAGATCCTTGTCCGAGTTTTCCACCCAGCGCATACAATTATTATTTTTCTTGCTTTTCCTTTTTTTCTTCTGATTCAGAAACAACAAGGCAATTGTGCGCAATACGTTCCGAGCACTGCTGAGAATGTGTGTGCTTTAGAAGGAAACGGGCCTGATAAGAGCGATTGATACGGCGAGAAGCGAAAAGAGGTCAGTTCAGCCTTGAGAATAATATTTGAGCCTTCTCGAATTTCACTCACAAGCAATCTCCTGATACGTATTCCATTCTCTCGGTTTTGTCTCGAAATTCGGGACCAACCCATCAATTGGGACGACATGGAAGAGGTATCTGAAACAATAGTATCGAAAATTATTCTGGCATTTTTCAGACTTTTCACAAATTATACATCCCGGAACTATTTTCGAAGATTCTTCGACATCTCACTATGAAGGACAGATTGAATCTTCGACTTTGCAGCCGAGGAGCGGAGGATGCTCTCTCCCGCACGGATCTTCACGTTATCGGACAGAATCGACAGTTGCCGATAATTAGAATCGATGGAGTACGTTTGTTGAACTTTTTAAATTGATACATATCCAATTTGTATTTTTTTTTCTCCAAAAAACTTTTGTAGCGCTGGCGGAGGTTAACTGTATCCCTGGGCGAACGGGTCAAACTGAAAGCAAAGTTCGAAACAACAGAATTGGAGGAACTACTAAGAATGCGGCAACGTTTGTTCACTCGCGCCCACTCATATCATGTGGAAATTAAGAATGTGATTTTTTTCTATATTTTATTTCGAAAATGACTTCCTTCAGATAAATTTCAACCTCGTTCCTATCACTTGCTTAGAGAAGCTCCTCTATGGATGCGTTTTCGATCAACTTTCAATTGACTTCAATCAGAAGAAATTCAGTTCAGAGTGAGCATGCTTGAACGATGGCAGAATTCCAAAGCACATACATTCAGTGTTTTCGAATTTATACGGAAGAACGAGAAGAAAGCAAAGATTTGCTTGACAACTAATAAGTTTCTCATGGACAGAAATATGGTGCTCTCATTCGAAGCCATGGAAACACTACAGATGCTCAATGTGAGTTTGTTTCAACTCTTCTCTGCATTTGACCAGTTCCGGTTTAAGACCACGATACAAGGCTTGACCGTATCCGAGGAACTATTTCTCGATCTGGTCAGGAAACGGCATAGGGAGTTGGAACTTCCTGTAGCAAACATCTCTGATGAGTTCATTCTATCTATTGTTGAGGTATGTTTGCTGAGAAAAAGATGTGTTCTGGAATTGCATTTCGAAGAGATACAAGCGAAACTTCGGAAATATCGATAATGATATTGATCAAATATATGCATGTAATATACTTATTCAGGCAATGAAAACAAACGACGGAGAGCAGATGATAGAATTTGAAGTGACCAGGGAAGAAGCGGACAGATTGATTGCAAGAATTGGCTTCCAAATATCAAGAATTACCTACCATCATGTGTTTCTAGAGCAAATTTCTGAATCGGAAGTACGCATTTCTTATCTTTTTTTTTAAATTATAAGATTTTTTTTGTTCATCGCAGTTCACATATTATAACGAACGGGAACGTGCATATTATCCTCGATTGGATCGCGCATCACGACTGGTAAAAGGAGAGCGATTGGGCCTCCATGTTTGCGCTCCCGTAAGAGCTCCATTTTCACGCAGATCGCCAAAGAAACGACTCCGAATCGAGATTCATCAAAGAAAAAAAATCGAAATAAATTCTTTATGCAAACACGACCCCGTTATCTATCTTTCGAAACGTCCGTAAACACATTGGCTACAGTACAAAACATAATACGTTTACATTTTGGGAGATCATCTCTCTGTGTGTTTTGTTTGCTGCAAATAATAGTCGTCATAGGAGGCCGTTTGCGTTAGAGTCGAACAAAGCCCGTACAGGGTAAAAGTAGTGTTTTGAGGAGAGCATGTTTTCTAGCGTAGTTCGAGGTGTTCATTAACATGGGCAACATCTCTTGTAATGCAAATGCATTTTTAATTAGTTCAATAGGTTCAAAGATCAAAATTTTTTTTCACTTTTTTGCCCATAGCGAGAAAACCACAGATGGGATTTGAAAACTTCAAACATAGACTTGGGTTGATTTCACATGATAAAATGCATAGCGTTTTAGAATTATTAAAATTCCGAAATTCCACCGAATTGGGTACTGTATCTTTGCTGAAAACGTTTTGCATGATCCGCCATTTTTATTGCGAGAGGGCAAGATGCTTATTGAGCCACCTGCACCGCTAACTCGCACAACAAGGCCCGCAAAGCAAGTTATGATTTTAATATTGAAGAGAAAACGGACAAATATCGACCTCCCTTGATCCCATTCTCCCCTTTCGCACAGCACGGGCGCGGTGAGAGGTGATGAAATGAATCTCTCCGCTCCTCTGAGGGTCGAATTTTGCCCGTTTTCTCTTCAGTATTTAAATCATAACTTGCTTTGCGGGCCTAGTTGTGCGAGTTAGCGGTGCAGGTAGCTCAATAAGCATCTTGCCCTCACGCCGTAAAAATGGCGGATCCTGCAAATAGTTTTCAGCAAAGATACAGTACCCAATTCGGTGGAATTTCGGAATTTTAATAATTCAAAAACGCTATGCATTTTATCATGTTAAATCAACCCAAGTCTCTGTTTGAAGTTTTCAAATCCCATCTGTGGTTTTCTCGCTATGGGCAAAAAAGTTTTGAAAAAAATGTTTGATCTTTGAACCTATTGAACTAATTAAAAATAATTTGCATAACAAGAGATGTGGCCCATGTTAATGAGCAACTCGAACTATGCTAGAATACATGGTCTCCTCAAAACACTACTTTTACCCTGTACGGAGAGCTGTTGGTCGTTGTTCGAGTCTTAAGCAAACGGCCTCATAGTCCCAAATCATCTCTAGATCGCTTCGTGCATTGAAAGCATTGTATCTTTCAATTTATTTCTAAGCATTTTAGAATATTCTTGAATTGGGGATAGAATATTCGAAAGAACGAGTAGATGTATCCACTCTTCTTCCAAGTGGGTTGGAGCATTCGAATATTATCTATATTCTATCCCTAATTCAAGACACCCGCTGAAATCTGCTTCCCCTCTGTAATTGACTCTCGCTCATGCCACATTACCTTATGCGATGAGGATTGTTTCATTTATTGCCCTCGTTGCGAATATTTCCACTGCTTTACTTGTTACTTCATCAATTAACACAAATGTTGAAAGGTCGGTTTTTAATTAGTTATTGTTACCTGTGATTGATAAAATAAAGTGTTTTTTCTCAAAATTTGCTAGCTAAAAACATTGCAAAAGTTTTGCAAGAAGAAAATCGAACCTCATCCACAAAATTAGGGTCGCTTTGTCATCCTGGACTCATCCCACTACGCCACCTGAGACATGTCTCTAGGATGGATTAGAGGAGAATATCTCATTTTTTGTTCGTTTTTCGGCTATAATTAGCCGCTTATTAACATTTATTAACTTTTGAAAACACTTTTCTGCTTTCCATGTCAAGTCAAAGTTTGGCGTATCGAGCAAATTTGAAAAGCCCGGCGTCAGTTGGCGAACCTCCCTTGTGAGTCAGAAAAAAACGTGTGCACAATACGTTTCGAGCACTGCGAACAAAGTGTGTGCGTTAGAGTGATACTTGAATGGCAAGAGCATGACATGGAAAGGCGCGAAGCGAGGTCAGTTCTGCCCGGGTTGTCACTTCTCGATTCTTAGCCCAATATTCTTGCTACGGTCTTGAAATGCCGGAAGCTTGAATAAATTGCAACGACATGGAAGAAGAATCTGAAAAAAAAATATTTTTCTTCATTTTCTGACATGTGCAGACATTTCACAAGCTGTTCATTCCCGAGCTATTCTCGAAGATTCTCGGGCATCTCACTATGAAGGACAGATTGAATCTTCGACTATGCAGTCGTGGAACGGAGAATGCTGTCTCTCGCTCCGATCTTCATATCGTCGGAGAAAAGCGACAGTTGCCAATAATCAGAATCGATGGGGTTAATTCGTTTGACTATTTAAATCATTTTTTGTTAATCGTTTAAAACGAATACGTTTGTAGCGCTGAAAGAGGCTTACTGTATCTCTAGGCGAACAAATAAAACTAAAGGCAAAGTTCGTCCCCGCAAAATTGGAGGAACTGCTGAGAATGCGACAACGTTTGTTCACTCGCGCCCACTCATATCATGTGGAAATTAAGAACGTGATTTTTTTCATATTTTATTTCAAAAATGATTCACCCCAGATAAAATTCAACCTCGTGCCTATTTCTTTCTTAGAGAAGCTACTCGATGGATGCGTTTGCGAACGTCTTTCAATTAACTGCAAACAGAAAAGATTCAGTTCAGAGTGAGCCCTCTTGAAGTAATTCAAAAGCACTAAAATAGATTCAGCGTTTTCGAATTTATACGCAAGCATGAGAAAGAAGCAAAAATTAGCTTGACAACAAATAAGTTTCTCATGGACAGCAATATGCTAGTCTCATTCGATGCCATGGAGTCAATACTGATTCTCAATGTGAGCCTTTCTTCTCTGAATTAGCATAGTTCCGGTTTCAGACCACGATACAAGGCTTGACCGTATCCGAGGGACTATTTCTCGATCTCGTCAGGAAACGGCATAGGGCGTTGGAACTGCCTGTAGCGAACATCTCTGATGAGTTCATTATAGCTATTGTAGAGGTATGTTTGTTGAGAAAAAGGTGTGTTCTGGTATTTGCATTTCGAAGAGAAACATTCGAAACTTCGGAAAATATCGATAATGACATTGTACAAATGTATCCATATTCAGTCAATGAAAGCAAACGACGGAGAGCAGATTATATCATTTGAAGTGACGAAGGAAAGAGCTGACCGAATACTATCAACAATTGGCTACAAAATTTCAAGAATAAGCTATTATTTTCTAAGAATCAACGGTCATGTGGTACTAGAACAGATATCCGAATCGGAGGTATGAATTTCTCCTCGACGTTATCATACATAGATGTACATATGTCTATCGCAGAATCGATGGGAACGGGAATCAGGACTGATAAAAGGAGAGAGATTGGACTTGAGAGTGTGCGCACCAATTCGCCCTCTTTATCCACGCAAATCTCAAAACAAACGACTCCGAATAGAGATTTGTCAAAGAAAAAATTCATAAATTGTTTATGCAAACAACAGCCCTGTTGACTATATTTCGAAAGTTGCCCCAACACGTTTTCAATATTGCAGAACGAAACACCTGTAGATTTTTGTGTGATCATCTCCTTGCGCTTGTTTGTTTGCTGGAAGTAAAAGTCGCTTTTTTTATCTCTTTATCTCGAACGCTTCATGCATTATAAGCAATCTATCTTTTAATTTGTTTTTCTGCATTTCCGTCTCATCACAGCAAGGAAGAACTGAGAGAATGTACGTAGTATACTCAATGGTGATAACCTGAGAACGAGTGATAAAATAATTCCGGATCGTCTCAATTTCATGTCTATTGTGTTTGCTCACGGATATTCGCCGATTCACATTGCAAAGTTTCGTAATGCCAGATGAGAGCTTGTATTTGGCTCAGATGAGCATTTTGTTCTGGATTTTTTCCATCCCACTTTCCCATAATTCCATTCCAATTTTCGTTGACAGCGATAGCAATCAAGTCAGAATATCGTTTTTTTCTCAGGTCATGCGCAGATTTTTTGTCCCTGAGATCTTTTCTGAGATTCTTCGCTATCTGGATGGAAAGGATAGGTTGAGACCACGACTGTGCAATAAGGCTGCCGAGGAAGCTGGCGCAAACTCAGACCTTCACTTCTCACATGACACCAGCCATCAAAGATAACCATCATCGGTATGAACTCACTCGCATTTGAATTCGGTAGGTTAGTTTTGTTCAGAGGATTATCATAGTGATTCAGCGCTTCGTTAAGCTCACAGTACACTGCGGGAATGTTCTTATTATAAAGAAGAAGATCAGCGAGTGTGAAGAGCTTCTGCGGCTAATAAAGCAGTTGTGCGCAATACGTTCCACGCACTGCTAAGAATGTGTATTCTTTTTGAAGGAGACGGGCCTGATAAGAGCGAATGATATCAGTTCAGCTTTGAGAATAATATTTGAATCTCAACTTATACTCTGAAGTAACCCCCTTATATCAATTCAATATTCTTGCTTCCTACAGCTCAAAACCGTGGCGAGCGTCAATTGGATCAACATGGAAGAGGTAACCGGAAGAAATATATTTGGCTTTTTGAAACTCGCTTTTAAAAAGTTTTTGATAGCATCTGTCGTTCCAGACATTTCACAAATTATACATCTCGGAGCTCTTTTCGAAGATTCTCGGACATCTCACTATGAAGGACAGATAGAATCTTCGACTATGCAGTCGTGGAACAGAGAATTCTGTCTCTCGCTCGTATCTAAACTTTTTCGAAGAGTACTTTACGTGGCCAAGGATTAAAATTGATGGAGTGCGTTTGCTGTACTTTAAAAATTCCAGACATATCCGATTTCGCTTTTTTACATTAAAAATACTTTTCAGCGCCGGCAGTGGCTTACTGTATCTCTGGGCGAACACATAAAACTAAAGTTCGACCCCGCAGAACTGAAGGAACTACTAAGAATACGACACCGCCTGTTCACTCGCACCTACGCTTATATAGAATAGAATAGAATAGATTTATCCGCACAGGTGGTATTGTTGTGGGGGGGAGGGGTGGGGGGGGGGAGGTGGTTGGAACAAGAAGAACAAAGAATGTGTGAAATGGGGGGGGGTAACTAAGCGAGTAGAGCGAGCAAGTATACAGATCATCCAACCTCCTTACACATCACATTCACGAACTCTGCATAGTTTGTAGGTATTTTTCCTTTTCGAAGTACAACATACAGTAATTTACCTACTCTGTTTGCAAAACTGTGCTCGCGAATCTTAGTTCGAAATTTTTCTCGACACAATTTGAAGCCTGCGCCTCTGAGATTAGACTTGGAAAGAACCAGAAAATCGTTTCTGGTTCGGGATAATCTTGAATTCCCGAATAGCATTTCATAGACTAGTTTAAAGTCATTGATCTTTCGACGGTAAATCAACGTGGTCAGTTTGAACATCTCGTTTCGTTCAACTGGTAATGGCCTGTTTTCAAAGTTGTATCCCAAACATTTGTAGCTAATCAACCTAGTGACTTTGTTCTGCAGTTTCTCTAGTTTACCAGCTTCTCTATCGAAAACTGGAAATGCGACACTAGGACTGAATTCTACCATAGGTCTAACGTAAGTAGTGTATGCATTAACCATCACCGCAGCGTTATTGGTGCTGAGTCCACGGAAAATTAAGTTGGAACGGATCGCAGCTTTTTGGATCACTATGTCAAAGTGTTCTTTGAATGTCAATTCCTTATCGATTTGAATACCGAGATCTCTGACAGAAGACTTCGGATCAATTTGAGTTCCATTCAAGTAATACTTCAACAGTGAATTTTCATTTCCTAAGTGGAGTACGTTACACTTCTCAATTGCAATTCGCAATTGCCAGATATCGCTCCACTCCAAAATTGAAACAACACATTCCTGAAGTTTGATTGGACCACTCAGTTCATCTTTTTCGAATGCGAGGTATATTTTTAGATCGTCAGCAAAAGTGAAACTTTTGCACCCATGCTTGTCTATAACCTGAGATAAATCGGCAGTATATAGATTGAATAGCAGAGGTCCTAAAACTGATCCTTGTGGGACCCCACTAATGACCGGTCTTGATTCAGATAATGTCGTTTTAACTCTCACTTTGAATAATCTTTTGGATAAGTACTCTTCAATCCATTTCACGGTCAGCAGTGGAAAGCCCATTTTGGATATCTTTTGAATTAATTTTGGATGGCTTACTGTGTCGAATGCTTTGGCATAGTCGAAGTATATCACATCGACACACCTGTGCTCATCAATCGCTTTTGACCATTCATTAACCACTTCGATCATTTGAGTTTCAACTGAGCGATTTTTTCGAAAGCCGAATTGCGTGTCAGGAAAGAGACCGTATCTTTCACTGTCAGCAATCATTTGCTTGGCAAGGCATTTCTCAAATACACGACAGAAGATGCTTGTTATTGAGACAGGTCTGTAGTTTGACGGGTTTGAAAATGGTGCTTTCTTCTTGAGAGGTGTTATTGTGGATAAGCGCCACCGGTCGGGAAGTTGAGATAATTCATACGATTTTCGAAAAATTATTTCAAGAGCCGCAGAAAGAGGGACTGCGGTATATTTAATAAAAATCATAGGTATATTATCTGGAGTTCGACACGATGATGCTTTCCATTTTTCAATAAGCTCACAAATTTCAAACCGACAGAAGGGGTCAACATAAAAATTCGAAACTTTCTCTCTTTCATGAGAAAAAGATGGGGTGTCACCATTATCTTTAGTGAAAACCCTTGAGAATGTCTCTGCCAGTAATTCTGCCTTATCGCCGTCAGACTCAATTTGATGATTTGAATTATCTATGAGACAGTCTACAGCAGAAGTACAGGCATTAGAAAGTTTCGATTTTATGTAACCATAAAACTTCTTCTGGTTCTTATTCTCTATTATCTTTCTCTCATAATTTTGGTGGTATTTAGTCACTTCCTGGTTATATTCGGCATGAAGCTTGTCAAAACTTCTTTTAGACGAAGGTTTTCCGTCATTCAAAAACGTGATCCAAGCTTCGTGGCGTTTCTTAGAGAGTCTATGAATATGACCAGGCAGTGGTTTCCCAGTTGAATCAATCCTCATTAAAGGGACAGATTTTTCAATTATGTCTTCGAGTAGAAGAATGAATTTTTCGTACATCTCATTCACAGTTTCGTTCACATTGAAAAAGAGAAGCCAGTCAATACTAGAAAGTAGAGAATTTATCGCAGCATAGTCCGCTTTTCGAAAATTTTTTACATATCTAGCTTTTTGCGGTTCTGTTCGCATCAGTAATTGGAATTTGAATGCGCTGTGATCTGAATTGCCATAGTTCGGCAACTGCTCTAGATTTCCCACAATTCTATAGGAATCAGTCAGCAGTAAATCTAGAAATGCATTCCCTCTAGTCGGAAATGTGATGCGCTGTTCAAGTCTTACTTCAGTACAGCAATTAATGAAGTCAATGTTGACACCGTTGTAATTTTGAGAGTCGAGTGGCCATTTGATATCAGGGAGATTGAAATCACCAACCATAACTGTTGGATGAGTGCATTTGGTGAAGTCATCCAATTTCTCCCAGATGTGCGCACTATTGGTTTGAGACAATGCCGGGACACGGTATAACAGAATCACACGCGTACTCTGGGTACCAACAGTCAGATCTACAATTAGTAGTTCATGCGATTCATGTTTGGACTCAGCGAAAACCAACTTGAAATCAATGCTACAGTGAATGATCATGCATACTCCACCGCCTCGTTTTTTCACACGATCACACCGAATAATATTGTAGTTACTCGCTAGTGACCCTAGAACCACTCCATCAGGGTCAGATTTACGCAGCCACGACTCAGTGAAACAATAAACGAGATACTCATTCGTCTCAAGTTGAGACTTCAAACAACTATGGTTCACCTCGTTCAAGATAGATCGAATGTTTGCATAAATCACAGTAACTTTAGGAGGCTCAGCACACTTGCGTACACCTCTACCTCTCAAAAAGGAGAGAAGGAGCTCTGATGAATGGATGGGGGAGGGCGCCCATAGGACGAGTGAGACGAGGAGGGCTGAGTGGCATCAACCCCGTAACCACTACTGTTCGAACCCGGGAAAGCCCGAGAACGGACACTGGAGTTATAGAAAGTGAGACCACCCGAGTTCCTCACTCGTACCAGATCCAGTAGGGGAACCGCATCTTCTGTCGACTTGGTGAACCGCGAGATGAATGACGAGAATCGAGTAGATGGCGAGAGTGGCTGAGGTGTGGATGAATCAGGAAGAGTACACGTCGAAACAGAACTGGTGACCTCTGGTGGTGCCATAGTGTTGATTGAGTCCGGCACAAGACTCTTGGTGACTGCGATCGGTAGTAGGCGACGGTGATAGGCGACTAGACTTGTCCCATTGAGAGCGCAATTGCCAACCGACCGCCCCTCACTCTTGGTCAAGAGGGAAATATTGTGGAAATTAAGAACGTAAGTTGACCAATATTTTATTTTTCGAAAATGATTCACTCCAGATAAACTTCAATCTCGTTATTATCTGTTATATAGAGAACTTACTTGACGGATGCGTTTGCAAGCGCCTTTCTATTGACTTCAAACAGAAAAGATTAAGTTCAGAGTGAGCCCGGTTGAGAATATCCAAAGTACGATGATGTAATTCAAAAACACTTAAATACATTCAGTTTTTTCGAATTTATACGCAAGTATGAGAAGAAAGTACCGATTCGTTTGAAAACACATAAGTTTCTCATGGACAGCAATATGTTAATCTCATTCAAATCCATGGAGTTTCTGCAGATTCTCAATGTGGGCGTTTCTTCGATGCATTTGAATAGCCCAGGTTTCAGACCACGATACAAGGCTGGTACGTATCCGAGGAAATATTTCTCGATCTGGTCAGGAAACGGCATTGGTATTTGGAACTTCCTGTAGCGAACATCTCTGATGAGTTCATTATATCTATTGTAGAGGTATGTCTGCTGGGGGGGGGGAAGGATTCTCAAATTTGAATTTCGAAGATAAACAAGCAAAACTGGGAAAAATTCGATAATGATATTGCACAATTAAATTAGGCTGTCCGATAAGTCTTGCTCGATTTTGACCCCTTGAGATTATGACATTTCTTATTAGTTCGATCATCATTTCGTTTTCCGTTATCTACTAGGCTGATGCATAAGTTTTGGACTTTTTTCATTGGTGAGTTTGATATACTGTCATTCAGCCGAGAGAGATCATGCAGCCATCTTTCCAATACATCGTTTATGGATGGACTTTGCGTTATTAATCATCAACTCAGATGGTTTCCTTTAGCTTGGGTGAGATATTTTCATAAGTCGGCATTACAAAAAGACTCGATTTTCACAAACCTTTCCGAACCTCCAGATCTCATCGGGGAAATTTTCGCTGGGTATCTGTCATACATAAGTGAGTACCTAGTGTAATTCTCTTTCGAATTCGCATGAGATCTAGGGTCCATGATAACTATTTTAGTAGTGGCGACTCGCAAACCGACGTGAATTTCATAGCATTGATGCTTTCAGCAATTGATCTCAATTGTGTATAAAAATAGTGGCAAGGGTCTAGTGTGGGGCGCTGTATTCTCACATGTTACGTCCACAATATCATAGAAAAGAATTGACTCATTGTCACTTACAGGCCAAACAAATTGAAAATCTGAAAAGCATACAATATGCAGAAAATTGCATAAAAATCGCTGGATAGTGGTCTGAAAGAATTTGTGCCAGATCGATGTCGTCGACAACTGTACTGAAATCTTACTGTGAAATGTGCCAAAAGGATTAATCTTCAAAATGAATACTGAAATTGATCCATTAGATCAACCCCTTTGGCAAGGGTAATGATGGAAACCCGATCCTGACCTTCATGAATCGACCGCATTTGAAGACTCATAATGTGCATGTCCAGAGTGCCGTCAGAATATCAAAGTGTGCGATCGAAAGCACATTAGATGCACTTTAAAACGCCCCTATACTAACTTGATAATTCCCATTTATAAAGAATTTGTAAAAACTTGAAGAAAAAAGTCCAAAACTTATGCATCACCCTGATATAAGGGCGTCGATACTCTCTTCAGCGTGCTTTACCTCAGATCTGTCCAAAGAGAAGAGACCAAGTGGATTCAAACAATCATAATGGTAAAACATCAGCGTAGCTGGTGATTGTAGCGCACTTATCTAGAGGTCGGTTCTTCCCACACATACAAAATGGAAATTGGTCAAGTGACATGGTTTTTTTCTCAAATGTTGAGAGCAAGACTCATCGGACAGCCCAATACAATCAAACATGCATGTAATATAATTATTCAGAGAATGAAAGCAAACGACGGAGAGCAGTTTGTAGCGTTTGAACTGATGAGGGAAACAGCCGACCGAATACTGTCAACAATTGGCTACAAAATTTCAAGAATAAGCTACGACATTAGAATCAACGGTCATGTAGTTCTAGAACAGATATCTGTCTCGGAGGTAAGCATTTCTCCTAGGTTACCATTGTCAGATGTATAATTATCGCAGTTTACACAAGATCTCGAATACACGAATCAATGTGAAAGGGAATCACGTTTGGTAAAAGGAGGATTGAACCTTAGATTGGAACTGAAAGTGTGCGTTCCCATTCGAGCTCCTCACTCACGGAAAACTGAAGAGAAACGAATCCGAATCGAGATTCATCAAGATTAAAGTTCTAATACATATTGGATCCTCTAATCCTTTTTTAAAAACTTGATCATGACACAACACGCATAAACTATTGCACAACACGTCACGTGTATCTCTGTGCCGTATCATCTCTCTGAGTTTGTTTGTTTACTGCATGAGTAATAGTCGCATTTTTCAATTCAAGATTTATCAAGGAATAAGGTTCAAATCCTTGCTCATACCTTCTTTTCTGGTTAGATATTATTTTGTTTCTCGTCTCAGTGTCAAGTCTCATAACAAAAAAGGACCCAAAGAACTGTGTGTGTAGTGTGATTTCAGTGGTGATAAGCATGAGGGAGAGTGATAAACCCATTCGTTGTCGTATCTATTCCTTGTCGGTTGTGTTTCCTCACATGTTTTCAAGTGTGAGTCATATTGCAAAGTTTAGTGACTCATCATGACGTTGCATTCATCTGGGTTGCTCATCTTGCTTGCCATTTGTTTACTATCCCCATGGCTTGTCTTTATCATTTCATATTTGGCCATTCTCATTTAACCTATGGTGAGGAAATCATGTGAGAAAATCGAATTTTATTAGGTCATGCACAAGCTTTTCGTCCCCGAGATTTTTCACGAGGTTCTCCGATATCTGGATGGAAAGGATCGACTGAGACTCCGACTGTGTAATAAGGCAGCAGAAGATGCTCTCGCTAATTCATACCTTCATTTCTCCGAAAACAACCGATCATCGAAGATATCCATCAGCGGTGTGAGTTTTCACACGTTTTTGGCTTGTGATCAGATATGCTTTGGTTGTATTCGAATTATAATCTAGATTTAGCGCTTTAATAAGCTCTCTGTCAACTATGGAGATGTTATAATGATAAAGAAGAAGATAAGTGACCGTGAGTTTGAAGAGCTACTGCGGCTGAGAAATCGACTCTTCACTAGATCACTCGTAAACAATGTGCAAATCGAATGGGTGAGTTTGTTTTATTTTATCACATTGAACGTAAAAACAAACATGCCAATTTCCAGGTAAATTTCAACATTATTCCCATCGAAAGTATCGAAAGCATGCTGGAAGGATGCGAATTTGAGGCGATCTCGTTGATGATAAAATGTGAAGAATATAACATGGCGTAAGTAAATTGTTAGTAACAGCAAAAATAATCCAATGTTGTCAGCGTGATCGATTTTCTTCACAAGCACGAGGAGAAGAAGATTGAGTTGATTACTCAGAGTGTCGCGTTGGACAGCGACACACTTCTCTCCTTCGCTTCCATGCAGAGGCTGCAGATGATGAAGGTACTATTATTTTTTAATTATTGATTTTATTCTTATTTATTTTTTTCAAAATAAAATCGATTCATATTTTTTCCGACGAACTGTTTTGTCCCCGAGAAAATTTTTCTCGATCTGGTGAACAAACGACACGCGTTCATGGAAGTGCCAGTCGCGATCACATCTGCATTGACCATCCGAGACGCTATTGAGGTTTGTTCGGAATGATCAATTTTCGAGAATGTGCTTTTCCTCGGGAGATGAATTTTAAGCCAGTTATGTGCAAACTACGAAAGCGTTACAAGCAAGCTACCCACGTGACGGACATACACACGTTATGGTCTGGTAATCTTTCGTAATCAATATTCCTCAGAACGTCGCCTCCTACAATGGTCAACAGTTGGTTCACTTCACCGTGTCTGTAGAAGTTATGGACAAATTCCTGATGAATTCGGGCATTCGAAGAACCGCACGCGCAATTGTTCAGCTTGGCGATTCGGATGTGAGTCGATTGTTTTATGTGGATTCTGGGAGTTTTTTCTATTTATTTTGCTGATCAAATCAAGATTTTGCAGCAGTTGAAGATCGCTAAACGCACGGACGAACGGACCATGTCAACTGAACAATTCACACTCGAATACGCAGAGAGAACGATTATTCATTGTCTCTATCCATCGCTCAAATTTTCTCGGCCCGCACAGCAAGTTCGAGTGGAAATCATTCAACACTAGCGCCGGTGGATTCAAATTCTGAGGAAGGAGGATTATGGAAACCGAAGTGAAGATTCTGTATCTAAATGCTCTTCCTGGGTGCTCACGTTTGAATGAAAACAATCTTTGTTCTTCTGATTCTATTCAGTCCGAGGTCTTTCATAAATGAAATAAACAATAACCTTCGCTTTGTGTCATTGATCTCGAGTCGAACTCTGTGATGAGTTCGATGCTCAATCTCGGATTCATAGTATGAACAAATCACATGCGGAAAGACGTTTTCAACAGTTTCGAAGCTGCACAATGCTCACGAGAATGTTAATTTCCACTTCAAAGAATCACGCCTATAATGTTGGCAGAGTTACTATTAGCGATTGTTCATTTTGAAGGTTAGGTTATTTTTATTCTCGTTGTTGACAAATTGTCAAAAATATGCGCACAAACGATAAGAAATATGGGCACAAATGATAAGAAATGTACGACAAACGACAAGCCGACAAGCAGAATACGTGTAATCACAGTTTCGATCTGATTTGTGAAAACTTTTATATTTTCTCCGAGGAAGACCCTCGGTATGGACTAAAAAACGGTCGGTGGTCGGTGGCCCAAAAAGGACAAAAATACCGTCGTCCCAATAACTCGCTTCAAAATGAAGTTAGAAACAAACCGAAACAACAATTCGAAAGAGGAGCCGAAGGAGAAAATTTGCACTGTTGATCACATCATTCTATCTCTACGCGCTGGAGCAGGGTGGTCGGTTTTGTGAAAAAAGTGAAAAAAAAAGCATGTGGTCGACGGTGGCTCATCCATAACTCGCTTTAAAATGAAGCCAGTAACAAACCGTTATCGCTATCGGCCGATGAGCGGGAACGCATGTCGGAGACTAGTGGTTGGGGCGCGCGCCTTTCTCTACCTCTTGCAAAACATCACCTGGGCCTGGGCCAGGGCGGCCTACCCATTAATGGGCATGGTGTCTGACTGGCATGCC
Source organism: Pristionchus entomophagus (assembly GCA_036245825.1). NCBI lineage: Eukaryota > Metazoa > Nematoda > Chromadorea > Rhabditida > Neodiplogasteridae > Pristionchus > Pristionchus entomophagus. The sequence continues at coordinate 16,848,419 of BTSX01000004.1, read as the reverse complement.
GACGCAGGCAGGTTCGACTCCCGCCCGCAGGTGATGTTTTGCAAGAGGTAGAGAAAGGCGCGCGCCCCAACCACTAGTCTCCGTCGAGCGTTCCCTGCGGTAGGCCTTCAAATGGATTCATCATTTCCTCCTTGGAGAAGATCCATTTGCACTTTGGAGAGGGCCCGTTTCTGAGGGAAACCTCACCAGCTCTTGAACTCGCCATTGCATGTGGTTTACCTGAGCATACAACGAGTTAGTAACAAACATAAACCTCCATTCAAGAGAATACAGCTTTTGCAACGTTTTTTATGTTGATGATTTTATTCTATCTCTGTGCGCTGGAGCAGGGTGGTCGGTTTTTCAAAACAAGATTTGTAAATGCCTGTGGTCGGTGGCCCAAAAAGGACTAAAATACGGTCGTCCCAATAACTCGCTTCAAAATAAAGTTAGAAACAAACCGAGACAGTCATTCAAAAGAGGAGTCGGAGTATAAAAATTTTCACGTTGATGACATCATTCTTTCTCTATGCGCTGGAGCAGGGCTGTCGGTTGAAGGAAAAAGGTGCAAAAATATTTTTTTTCGAATATCGATATTAGAGTTTACCAAAACGCGAAAGAAAAAAGTTATGCTCGAATAACTTTGAAAATCACATTTATTTTTTACATGAACGACGGCCCTGCTCCAGCGCATTGAGATAGAATGACAGCATCAACATAATACAATTGCAAAAGCTGTACTCTTTCGATTGGATATCTTGGTTTGTTCCTAGCTTTATTTTGAAGCGAGTTATGGATGAGCCACAGTCCACCTGCTGTTTTTGCACTTTTTTTCCTTCAACCGACATCCCTGCTCCAGCGCATAGAGAAAGAATGATGTCATCAACGTGAAAATTTTTATACTCCGACTCCTCTTTTGAATGACTGTCTCGGTTTTTTTTAAACTTCATTTTGAAGCGAGTTATTGGGACGACCGTATTTTAGTCCTTTTTGGGCCACCAACCACAGGCATTTACAAATCTTGTTTTGAAAAACCGACCACCCTGCTCCAGCGCGTAGAGATAGAATGATGTGATCAACGTGAAAATTTTTATACTTCGACTCCTCTTTTGAATGACTGTCTCGGTTTGTTTCTAACTTCATTTTGAAGCGAGTTATTCGGACGACCGTATTTTAGTCCTTTTTGGGCCACCAACCACAGGCATTTACAAATCTTGTTTTGAAAAACCGACCACCCTGCTCCAGCGCACAGAGATAGAATAAAATCATCAACATAAAAAACGTTGCAAAAGCTGTATTCTTTCGAATGGATGTCTTGGTTTGTTACTAGCTTCATTTTGAAGCGAGTTATGGATGAGCAACCGTCGACAACATGCGTTTTTTCAAATTTTCTCCTTCGGCTCCTCTTTCGAATTATTGTTTTGGATTGTTTCTAACTTCATTTTGAAGCGAGTTATTGGGACGACCGTATTTTAGTCCTTTTTGGGCCACCGACCACCGACCGTATTTTAGTCCATCCCGAAGACCCTCATCTGATTCGAATCTACAAATTCAAAATATCAACTTATTTAGTGGATGCAAATTCTGAATGAGTTGAGTAGCAGAAGATGAAGAGTTCTGGGAATCACATCACACACCGCCTGAGAGCTGGCTGCAATGTTTACCGATCATCGAGTCATACGAATTATTGTCGTGTAGAGTGTGATGTGTGCACTGTGGGTGTGGCTCGGAGAAGATGCTCGTATAATACGAACCTTTGGTCTAATAATCACTCTTGCTCACTCTCTATCAATTTGGTCAAGATCAGGCACGCTCTTGCGAAATTGACCGATCATGATCTATGGTGCCACGATAATGGACATAACACGCGAATTGTGATGTTTTGACTGTGGGTGTGGCTCAGAGAAGAAGCTCGTATAATACGAGCCTTTGGTCCTTTGGACAACAGATAAAATACAATATTTTCTAAAGTTGAGCACATCATGGAAACACACTACAAATATGATCTCGTGCAGTACGACTGGATCAGTGAACTACTCACCAAAATCACTGTTTCTTTTAATCGGTATTCCTAGAAATGGAATGAATGGTCACAGTATTTCAGCCGATCATAAGCTTATTGTATTATTCTTATCGATTTTTGAAATCAAATCATTTCCAAAAATTACAAAGTTATCCATCCTCGTGATATTTGTTTCCTTTCTGCCAAGTCTCTCCTCCGCCTCTCCTCCGCCTCTCGCTCGACTGATCTACCTCTGGTGTTCGCTAGTCGGCAAAGTGGGAAGCCGACGAAGGTGGTCGTATCCCACCACACCAGGTACGGTAGTTTCCTCACGCTTCATCCCCCCCGCGCGATGACTCCTCCAGCTAGTTCGACCCCCAAGGCAACTCTCCAGGCCGGCGCCCGCGGCATTCAATACGCCACTCAGGAGAGCGTGAATGCCTTGACGAAGAAGGTGGACAAGTTGATGGAGATGGTTGGCGAGTGGATCACCATTCAGAAGAACGCCCTGCCTCCTCCCTCCCTTCCCGTTCCTCCCCCTTCTCTCGACTCTCTTGTCCCCATCCTGGAGGACGTGACTCGTAAGGTGTATGAGAGTTGCTCCCAGGCACTCAGCGACAAGCAGGAGTATGAATCGAAGGAGAAGCGAGTTGTCATCATCGGAGCTGAGGAGAAGAAAGACGCGAATGATCGATTGGCGAGTGATCAGCATCTAGTTCAGTCACTCATCGCGCACTCCGAGGATCCTGATGTGATTCAGGCATGGGATGATGGAGCCATCACTTTCCATAGACACCCCAAAACCCGTGAGCCCGCAAAGAGACCTCTAAAGATTGAGCTCCCATCGAAATCACTTCGCGATTCCCTCCTTTCCTCCATTCGCTCTAAGCCTGGCCGACCTCTCCCTGCACCCGCATTCCTCCGTAAGGACCTCACGCCTCGTCAATTGGAACTTGAGAGATTGGCCAGAGAAGAAGTTAAGACCAAGAATCTCGCTGCCGGAAAGATCGTTTATGGACTGCGTGATTTCACCGTAATTACCTACCGTATCCCTCGTGATCTACCACCCAACTACGGCACTCCCCGCGCGCCTCCCTCGAATCGATCTGCCTTCTCTCGTTCAGGCGTCGCCCCCATCATTCCCTCGTCTTAGTATGGTACCTCTCGTCCTTCGGATGCCTCTGCCCTCTCTAGCCTGGATGCCACTCCTGTGCCCGCTCCGCCCAACTACGTCAACAACACGAGGAGACACTAGGTACGCGGCAGCAAGGGCACCCCCACCCCCCTCATGTCTCTTTTGTTACCTTTCTCCCCTCGTTCCCCTCTACCAGTCAGTCAATCGATAACCCAATTTGCATCTCCCCGTCGCAAAGTGCACGCGCACCCCTCTAGTCCCGATCCCCCAGTCTCTATCTACTATGCAAATGCGCGCTCGATTCGTTGCAAGTCGCCCCAGCTTTCCTTTCTCCTCTCTAGCTCTCTCTATCGTGTAATTTGCATTTCCGAGACTTGGCTTAATTCTTCTGATAGCGACTCATTTCTAGTTTGTGGATACCCTGAGTATTTCCCCTTTCGATGTGATTGCATTATGACTGAGGATTACGGTAGAGGTGGTGGCGTCGCCTGTTTAGTACATAACTCACTTAGTCCCGTGCATATTTCCTCTTTTTCCTCCGTTCTTATTGAATCCTGTATAGTAGATCTGAACGTGCCTTTCACTTCCTCATTTCCATTTAGAAAAATAAGAATTATCACTGTTATCGCTCTCCCACCTCCCCCACTAACTCTCTTATTGCACTCCTTTCTCATCTAGAAACGCATATTTCCACTGCATTCCCGTGCGTCATTCTTGGAGATTTCAATTTTCCAAGTATTGATTGGACAACCCTCTCTTCTCCTGTCCACAGTGATCTTCTCGATTTCATCTCCGACAATCATTTTACGCAATATGTAACTTTTCCATCTAGACTACACAATTATCTTGATCTTGTCTTTAGTAATAAGGATGTAATTCGTAATGTATCTCCTAAGGTTAACGTTTCTCCTGATCATATCCCGAGTATAGTCCTCACTAAATGTCGAGAATCCATTATCTCTCCTCTCCTTATAATTTTCAATAAGTCTCTCCTCACATGTCAAGTCCCCTCTCTCTGGAAACACGCACTTGTTAAACCAATTCCAAAGAAATCGAGTAACTCTATCTCTGATTTTCGTCCAATTTCTCTCACGTCTTCTGTTTGTAAAGTCCTTGAGAAAATACTCATTGACAAAATTACCACATTTCTTGACCAAAACAATCTTTTTGATCCCCATCAGACTGGTTTTCGTAATTATCGATCTACCTCCACCAATCTTGCCGAGACTTATTCCCATTACCTTCGCATATCTAAGAAAGGCTCTCCTTTCGACACTATTTATATTGATTTCCGCAAGGCATTTGATTCCATTGATCACAGATTACTACTGCATAAATTGTCTAATCTAGGGCTATCTGATCATCTTGTCTATTGGATCCATTCTTACCTGTCCAATAGAACTCAATCCGTTTTTATCCTTTCTCTCCCCCTTCATCAGTTAGATCAGGCGTGCCTCAAGGCAGCTGTATCGGTCCCCTTCTCTTCATCCTTTTCATTAATGATCTTTGCTCTCAATTTCACAAGTCTATCTATTACTCTGTATATGATGATGACCTCAAATTATTTGCTGAAGCCCCACTTCATTCCGATCATTTACAATCTACTCTAGACACTGTTGCTGATTGGTCCTCTCAGTGGAATTTAGGAATTTCTGAGACTAAATGTCATATTATGCATTATGGTCTCCATAATCCCCGTAGGCGTTTTACGATCAATGATGTTGTCCTTACCGAACCAAGTAAATGTATCATCAAGGATCTAGGTGTGCATTTTTCCCCATCCCTTTCTTTCTCTTTCCATATCTCTAAAATTATCTCTACTGCTCGTTCTAAAGTAAACCTCTTATTTAAATCCTTTCGTAGTAACTGTCCAGATCTGTATCTGAAATCGTTTACTACTTTCATCCTGCCTAATATAGAATATTGCTCTATTATCTGGAACCCAGTGCACAGTGTAGATATGACTAGAGAACTTGAAAGAGTTCAACGAGATTTTACACGTAGACTTTATTATCGCTGTTCTCTTCCGCCTGTTTCTTATAAATCCAGACCTCGCGATTTGAATTTGTCTACTTTAGAACGCCGTAGATTTATTATGGATATCACTTTTCTCCAGTCAATTGTTAATAACCGGTATTCTATGGATGTTTCCTCTCTGTTCACTTGTACTCCTCTTACTCGCACTCTTCGTAATTGCCACAATTTTCGTATCTCTTTGCCTTTTATTCCGCATAACTCTTCTTCCACCCTTGCCTCAAGAACCATTTCAATCTGGAATTCCCTCCCACCCGAAATTGTTAATACTTCTCACAACGTTTTTCGTAACTATATTCGTTCTCAACCCCCCTCATTCTACCCCAACTCAATTATTGGTAACTGGCTTGATCTTTAATCTTTCTTCACCCCCCTCCCCCCACCCTCCCCCTACCCAACCCTTGCTGCCCGGCAAAAAACCGATTCGACACCATCGACGGACCTCCGTTTCTTGCACTCTTCTCGATAATCTCTTCTACATTACCAAAATCAACGGAATAAATGAATGAATGAATGAATGAAGTTCATACAAAAATAGAGGTTCAATTTTACAAATAAAATTTTGCGAATTAATTGATAGCCAAGAAACACAGCTCTGTTTCTTGGCTATCAATTAATTCGCAAAATTTTATTTGTAAAATTGAGCCTCTATTTTTGTATGAACTTCATTCATTCATTGAACTCCTTTTCATTCGAATTTGTTCGTACACAGACCTGATGCTCTGTTACCTGGATACTCTAGTACCCGAAGCTGGCACTGCATTCCAGCTGAGATATGGCTCGTATGTTTATCCAGATATCCAGTCACGCAGATTCATTGGCACGTAGAGTGATCACACTGATGTATGCACTGTGGGCGTGGCTCCGATCAGACGAGCATTTGATCCATTGATCTCACTTTCTATCTTTCTCTCTCTGCATTTATTCAATTTCAGAATGCGATGGGCACTGTCGCTGCTATGCCTGATAATAGGAAGAACAAGTTCGTTGTTTTCGTGATGGAACACAAACTTTGCAAGAACTTGCACTGCCAGATCAGGGGAACCAAATACATGATTAGGTGGTCCGAAACATCGATTACATTTAAAAGAAAGGATATCGCTTTAGTTTCGCTGACCTATCGCATCAACATGACGAGAAGATGAAGAAGATTCCTCTGACAATCACAGTGAGCGCCTTTTATGTATGGAAGAGTCTCCATTGTTCCACAAATCTTCAATTCACATTTCCGTTAAATCGTTGTTCATTTTTGCGTAAACATTATGAAATTTGTATGCAGGGTAAGGGCAACATCTCCATAGTCAATCGGAACGATCAACACGTGGTTCAAGACTGGCCGATAGTGCTATATGTCGTCGAGAAAGCGAAAGGTCAGACAGTCAGACACCATGCCCATTAGGCCAGGGCGGCCTACCGCAGGGAACGCTTGACGGAGACTAGTGGTTGGGGCGCGTGCCTTTCTCTACCTCTTGCAAAACATCACCTGCGGGCGGGAGTCGAACCTGCCTGCGTCGGCATGCCAGTCAGACACCATGCCCATAATGGGCATGGTGTCTGACTGGCATGCCGAGGCAGGCAGGTTCGACTCCCGCCCGCAGGTGATGTTTTGCAAAGGCGCGCGCCCCATCCACTAGTCTCCGTCCCGCGTTCCCTGCGGTAGGCCGCCCTGGCCTAATGGGCATGGTGTCTGACTGGCATGCCGACGCAGGCAGGTTCGACTCCCGCTGTTTTGCAAGAGTCTCCGTCAAGCGTTCCTTGCGGTAGGCCACGCAGAGAAAAAAATCTCGTAAATCTTTAGACTAAGGATGCTTACGCCGTTCTGTGATTTCGACTTTCTGACCCAAAAATGACCATGGCCCGGGTTTACCATAGTCCCTCGAAAAAGAGTGCTCTCGGATTCAAAAGACTTTTATTTCAGCCGACGAATTCTCGTATGAGGTCTACGATCCCTACTACACTTCGAACAAGAACAATGACGCTGCGATCACTCCCCAATCAGATATTGTCATGTTCATCAGTGCATACTCGTTCCGAATTCGCTCCGACGCGAGCGCGGAGGTAGGCCTTGCTTTGTTTGAGTCATTCTCGAGTTTCGATGTGATGTATGCATGCCTATTTTTCCACATCAATCTGAATTTCAGCCGAACTCAGTTACCACGAGACCAGCTGGTTTCGACAATGCACTTGACGACAACGAGGATGGATGTCCGTTCGCATACAAGACGCCGTGAGTTCCACACAAAACCCATAAAAGAGAGATGAATTACAATCAAACAAGATTCGGGAAAGGAAAGATTTGGAAATTGATTTGAGGAATCAGAGGTCATTGACAAAAACCCTCATTTCAAATTTTTTTAAACTTCTGGCGTAATCAAGTTTTGACCAGATCATATTGTTCGTTTTCGATTGTATCTTCTGAGTCAACAGGGAAACTTCCAGTGACGGCCTCCCCTCTTTCCCTGGATTCTCAATCGTGGCAGATCCTCCCATGCTCAAGCTACATACCGAAATTCGTCTGCCGTTGCATTACAAGAGTTGCGACGAAAAGAGTGGTGGGGTTTCCATAGATGTGAAATAGCCTATGAGTTTCTTATCAGAAGAGACACTCGACATCACCGTCGATGGCTTCTTCTCTTCTCTTGGATGGAATGGATGCACCAAACCGAACAGTGGAGGACTTCAGTCCTTCCGATTCATGTTCTGTATCATCACTCACAAGGTTCTAACATTGTCAAATCCCGACGATAAGAGATGAAAATATGTAGAAATTAATCTACCTAAAACCTAATTTTCAGCTTCTATCAAGTGACTTTGGATGTGCTACCGAATTTCGACAGCTCTATTGTCATGCACGAATTGGACATATCCGAGAAGTTCGAATTCGCAAACTATCGTGTAAGATGAGCTACTGAAATTATTTTGATGAATGAACCGGTTTCAGTATTACTGGAACACAGCAACGACAGATTTCGTACGCGAAAACGAATGTGAGTTAAAAAGGGCATGCGATTAATATTTTCTATCTGAAAAATTGATAATTTCAGTATCTCTCGTTCGAATTTAACGACATGTGCGACGACAAAGGTTCTTTGTAAGATACACGTCAACGCACCAAACCGGCCCTACCAAACCGGATGCAGGTAAACACAATCCTAATTGGTGTCCGCACCGTCATTAAAGGTAAAAAGGCAAACGTAATCCGTTCTGTAGGTACCTTCGGGTCACACTACTCGAAACCGAAAAAAAGACGATAAACAAGTAAATCATGCTGTTTTTTAAAGGAATAGCAAACAATTCCTTTCGATCTGCTGATTGGAAATGATTAGACACAATTCATTTCGGATATTGATTGATTTTGTTTTTATTTCATTGACAGTTTCAGTCTCGATGGTTCCACTTCCTACAACCAAATCTTCAATCGCGACCAAGAATTCCGAGATTTCCGGTATCACGCACAGTAATTCGCTGAAAAAATCGTTTGTGCAGCCCCTGAATCGTCTACGGTCCATCCTAACAAGTCAGCAGGACAAGATGAGACAGGAGTCCCCATCGCAGGTTCACTTTGCCCCTCATCATATCAATTCCATTTTTTTCACTTCCGCTTCACCTAGATCGCTGATGAGAGATTGGGGAGATGTCTCGTAGCGTAGAAACAGTGAAAAACTTTTCGCTAGAAGGTGTTTTTTCAGTCAAAATCCCGCCGGAGACGACACCTGTCACATCTCCAAGACTCCCGGCGACTACAAGCTCCGGTATCGTAGCTACCGGTAGATGACGTTGTATTTGCTCATTTGAAACATTCCTGAACAGGCCTCCTGTCGACGCTGGTATGCGCGTCTCTCCTCATACACTGATTTGTCGCATTCGTGGATATCGACAACTCTTATGAATGCGCAATTCGTGATAAACTATTTCAAGCACATTATTTTTCTTCATCAAATTATACATGCATTTCTAGTTTGAGGAATAACGGAAGAACTGTTGGAAAATTAAGGCATACAACTACACTCAGAGATAAAAATTTTACTATGTAGTTAGTTTTTTAAAACTCAAGGTTATCTGATAGTGAGATCTGAAAGAAGTAGAGACAGACGAGAGAGTTGAGGTCACTTAATCTAGTCACTCATAGTGATTCATTTGGATTTCGTGAAATAATAATATTATCGGGTTGAGGAATAAGTAACGCTCGTTTTTGAATTTTTTTCACTTTATCATAAAAACTTTACAAAGCACGATAGAATCTAAAAATATTCTCCATGCGCATCGATGACCTTCTGCCATCTACCAGGCAGCTTGTGGATGCCCTCGTGATAGAAGGACTGGGGCTGGTTCTTGAAATAGTTGGTCAGTACGGTCTGGATAGTGGCTCGGTCTTTGAAGCTCTGTCCCTTGAGGAAACGCTGGAGGTCTGAGAAGAGGTGGTAATCGGAGGGGGCAAGGTCGGGTGAGTAGGGAGGGTGGGGGAGGACAGTCCAGCCATAGCCCGCCAGCTCAGCCTTGGTCTTTCTTGCGACATGCGGGCGGGCGTTGTCGTGCTGAAAGTAGATTCGAGCGTCCTTCCCGCGTGTTTGTACGACAGCGAGTCTCAGCTTCCGTAGCTGAAGAGTGTAGACCTCTGCCGTGATAGTCGTCCCTTCGGGTAGGAGTTCCCAGAACTCCACTCTCCGCACTGACCACCAGATGCACAACATCACTTTTTTGGGGTGCAAATCGGGTTTGGGGACATCTGCTGGCTTTTGGTCCTCTCCGACCCACTGTCTCATGCGCTCATGGTTGTCGTAGAGCAACCACTTTTCATCACCTGTGATGACATTGTCCAGCCAATCAAACCGGCAATGCAGAGTGAGAAGAGTCGAAGCCATGTCCACTCGGCGATCCTTGTCATAGTCGGTCAGGTCATGGGGGATCCATCTCCCGAGTTTCCACTTCTTTCCAATCGCGTGAAGTCCATTCACGGCAGTATTTTGGTCGACCCCAAGGAAGTCAGCAAGATCGCGCGTAGTGAGATACGGGTCAGCCTCCACCTCAGAACGCAATCGATCGAGGTCCAACTCCATGGGGCGACCGGGTCGGTCTTCATCTTCGAGGGAAAAGTCGTGTTTCTCGAATTTGACTACCCACTTTCTCACGGTGGTTACATGCGGGGTATGTGTGGGGTAAACCTGCTCCAGTTGTTCATGAATGGCGGGCGGTTTCAAGCCAGGTTGAAAGAGAAAGAGCATCACGTTCCGAATGTGAATTCGGTCGGGGACGAAATTGTGCGACATTCTCGCCTGGGAGACTAGGGAGAACTGAATCGAAAACATGTGTGGAATGCCCGAGGGGCCCTCTCTCCAGTGTAAACAGGGTGGCAGACGGCAACAACAAAAGAGCGAGCACGAGGGTTCTAAAGTCAGAGAGAAAAAACGAGCGTTACTTATTCCTCAACCCAATATTATATTTGTATTAATCATTTTGCATCCACAGAGATTTTGCGATTTTAACAATTTTTAACCAATCCAGTGGAAATATTGTTCTAGAAGGACAAAAGGATCACTATACACCTCGGACTCAAAAAGGATAAGGACACAATGAAGGTGAGCAAAAATGCCGATCATGCAAATTTTCTCAAATTGTATTGCCAGAACTTTTCTTCAATAGAGTTTTCACTATTTCTAATGTGAGAGAAATTTCTAAACTGTTTTGGTAAATATTAAGTCGAGATTAACTCAAGAAATGGTCGATTTTTCGTAGAAGTTGGTTTTGTAGGTTGTGCAAAAAATATAGATCGATTACTCCCCCTCAACCGGAGGATGCACCCCCAACATCTCATATTGGTTAAGCTATCAGCTCTAGATATGAGAACTTCACCCACAACTTATTGGCATAGGTTATGAAAAAGTCATCTGTGAGGTACAGTAGCGGACATAAGTCAATGGACACTTTTTCGACCCGATGAAACCAATGAAATAGAAAATGCCTTGATCTGATATGATGGGGTCTTATGTCAAATTCATCAGAGATTACGATGCAGATATTGGGGTATGACGAAATAGCCTCGCTCTTGCGTAGTGATGACGTAATCGGAAGCATACTTTTTCAAACTAGCATTATTCTTGGGAGAGATTTTCCTATCTTCTCAAACTTATGGAGGTACGAGATACTCCGGTTGTCCATTCAGGAAAAAAGTTTGGAGATGAGGCGTTTCCTCCTTTTCGCAGGAGCCCTGCTTGAAAATGGTGACCAAATTAAACTTTTTTGGGTTCTAGACTTGCTAGAGACCCCATCTTTGTGGCAAAATGATGCAAATAGTGAGCGTAATACGTCCCAAAAGTATGGTGACTAAAAACCATCATTGGCCCCTTTGGCACAAAAAAAGTCATTTTTCGTACTATCAGATGTCCAAGGCTTGAAAGTCTATGGAACGCTCCGGCGAAATTCTGCAAAGACGTGGATTTAGTAGAGAAACTTCTTGAGTACCGAACTGTCGGTGCGTTTAACGCTTCGATTTTTTTCCGGTCTGTGGTGATGAATCTCCGAGAGGATACCATGTTCGGCCCAACCATGAACCCCGGGTCATGGCTCAAACGTCACCATGACCCCGGGTTCATGGTCCAAAATGAGATGGGGTCAAAATTAGAAACAATGTTTAGCCCGTTGCACTAGGTTCACATTTACAGTGCTCATCAGCCCGATACTTCTATCCACATCAGTTGGAAGAATAGAAGTTTCGGGGTTCATGGTCCAAATGAGTAGTCAGATAAAAGTTGGGATTCATGTTTGACTATAACCAGAGTGGAACGATCTTCGATCTAGAAGGCATGTTGCGTCATCGTTATGTAATATGACGTCATGAGAATGCGATAACCCGCTATTGTCTCGATTCACGGTCCCTTACCATAATCACGGTCCCTTACCATAATCACCATGCCAGTCAGACACCATGCCCATTACATGGTGTCTGACCTCTTGCAAAACATCACCTGCGTGCGGGAGTCGAACCTGCCTGCTTCGGCATGCCAGTCAGACACCATGCCCATTATGGGCAATGGGCATGGTGTCTGACTGGCATGCCGACGCAGGCAGGTTCGACTCCCGCACTCTAGCTTCTCGGCGGATGAATTTCATGCAAAATGATGTACATGAAAAATGATCAGCTCGATGAGCTCTACAAAACAATGTGCAGGAATGCTTGATTTTGGTATTTTTCGAGCATAACTAATTTCTTTCGATATGTCATGAGCTCTAATATAGAAATGTAGAGAAAGGCGGAAGGTAGAGAAAGGCGCGCGCCCCAACCACTAGTCTCCGTCAAGCGTCCCCGGCGGCACTAATCGGTGGTCAGTATCGAAGATGAACGAACCGGGGAGTCGAGACTGGATTGGGTTCTTCAGTCAGACACCATAACCACTAGGCCAGGGGGGGGCGGCCTCATGGCGGGGACAAATCAAAAAAATCCCCAGCCCTGGCCGGGAACTCATGGCGGGGACTAGTGGTTGGGGCGCGTCATGGCGGGGACAAATCAAAAAATCCCCAGCTCTGGCACCATAACCACTAATGGGCATGGTGTGAATGAGGGGTCAATGGAAACAGAGTGGAACGATCTTCGATATTTGAAGTAATTTATTATTAGAGTATGGTATGGGTATGACATAAAAATATGCACAATCAATATTTGGTAGGGTAACCTTTCGATTCTATGACAGCGGCACATCGGTCTTTCATTGAATGGGCAAGATCGAGAAGGGTGTCGGAAGGGATTTTCTCCCACGCTTCTTTAAGAATACGGAACTTGTCGGCGGCATTAGTGGGCTTCTGCTTGCGGACAGCCTCATCGAGTACTTCCCAAAGATTTTCGATCGGATTGAGGTCGGGTGATTGACTTGGCCATTCGATTTTCTGAAATAGAGGAATAAGTATTGTGCAAGTAATTTGTGCTATCACACTCCTTATTCTTATTCTTCCTTATTCTTCGAAAATTAACTCACTTTGATATTCTTTTTCTTGAACCACTTCATAACCAGCTTCGAGGTGTGCTTGGGATCGTTGTCTTGTTGGAACTTCCATCTAGCAGGGCAGTTAGCCTTGGCCCAGGGAATCATTTCTTTCTTCATGATCTTCTTGTAGTCTTCTTTCTTCATAATGCCCTCGATCCGAACAAGAGGTCCGACTTTACCTCCGATGAAACATCCCCAGACCATGACACTGCCTCCTCCATGCTTGACAGTGGGGATAGTGTACTTGGGGTCGAATCTCTTGTTGACCGGTCGATGGACGTACTGCACACCTTCGGAGAAGAGTTCGAACTTGCTCTCGTCAGTCCAGAGTACATGCGTCCATTGTCTGGGTGTCCAATTGAGATGTTCTCTCGCGAACCTGTAGTATAATCGATAATTATTTGAATTATGATGTCAGCTATTATTTTTCAATAAGATAGACACTCACTCGAGACGTTTTCTTCTATTTCTCCTATTGATATACGACGTGTAGGCTGGCCGTCTGCCTGGCAGTCCAGCAGCGACGAGAACTCTCTGGACAGTCTTCGAGCAGACGGGATCGTTAGGTCGATTCTTGTTAAGGTCGATCGCCAACTCCGTGGCAGGAAGACGAGGATCCTTGATGCTCTCCACCTTCAGATGACGCTTCTCTCTATCACTCAACTTGGCTGGCCGACCAGATCTGAAATAATGTTATTAAATATAGGGACTGCGCTAATTGAAGTCTATGAAGAACATTGTACTTACCTCTTTTCAATCTCAGTTGTTCCGGTTTTCCCGAACAACTGGAGGATCAAATGAACAGAAGACGTGGGTATGTTGGTCAAGTTCGAAATCTGGCGCACGCTCAAGCCTTTAGATCGCATCGCCACTATGACTGTACGAAGATCCGAGGAGTACTGCTTTCGCTTCTTGGTAGTAGACGAGGGATCCATTTGATGAACTGAGGAGCGAGTGTGAGTTTGATTAAAAGTACAGCGCCTTTTATACTCATTCAGATTGGAAGAATCCGATCTCAGATTGGAAGAATCCGATCTCAGATTGGACAGTTCCGAACTCGGGTCGGAAGGCTCCGAGTATGCGATGTCGAACATTCATTCCTTCTGGAAAGGGTATATTATTTATTACCATCAGCCCACTGGCAATTCAGTTAATAATTAAATAAGCAAAAACAACAACATAGTAAAGATGTCATCAAAATTATGACGTAAAATGCCTTCTAGATCGAAGATCGTTCCACTCTGTTTCCATTGACCCCTCATTCACCACTTTCCGTTGAGTTTTCGCCGTGAAACGAGACAATAGCGGGTTATCGCATTCTCATGACGTCATATTACATAACGATGACGCAACATGCCTTCTAGATCGAAGATCGTTCTACTCTGGTTATAGTCAAACATGAATCCCAACTTTTATCTGACTACTCATTTGGACCATGAACCCCGGGTCATGGTCTCAATGGAGCCATGACCCGGGGTTCATGGGTCAGCCCCGAAACTTCTATTCTTCCAACTGATGTGGATAGAAGTATCGGGCTGATGAGCACTGTAAATGTGAACCTAGTGCAACGGGCTAAACATTGTTTCTAATTTTGACCCCATCTCATTTTGGACCATGAACCCGGGGTCATGGTGACGTTTGAGCCATGACCCGGGGTTCATGGTTGGGCCGAACATGGTATCCTCTCGGAGATTCATCACCACAGACCGGAAAAAAATCGAAGCGTTAAACGCACCGACAGTTCGGTACTCAAGAAGTTTCTCTACTAAATCCACGTCTTTGCAGAATTTCGCCGGAGCGTTCCATAGACTTTCAAGCCTTGGACATCTGATAGTACGAAAAATGACTTTTTTTGTGCCAAAGGGGCCAATGATGGTTTTTAGTCACCATACTTTTGGGACGTATTACGCTCACTATTTGCATCATTTTGCCACAAAGATGGGGTCTCTAGCAAGTCTAGAACCCAAAAAAGTTTAATTTGGTCACCATTTTCAAGCAGGGCTCCTGCGAAAAGGAGGAAACGCCTCATCTCCAAACTTTTTTCCTGAATGGACAACCGGAGTATCTCGTACCTCCATAAGTTTGAGAAGATAGGAAAATCTCTCCCAAGAATAATGCTAGTTTGAAAAAGTATGCTTCCGATTACGTCATCACTACGCAAGAGCGAGGCTATTTCGTCATACCCCAATATCTGCATCGTAATCTCTGATGAATTTGACATAAGACCCCATCATATCAGATCAAGGCATTTTCTCTTTCATTGGTTTCATCGGGTCGAAAAAGTGTCCATTGACTTATGTCCGCTACTGTAGGTGCAAAATCACCTGGGACATTTCTCAGCTGTAATTCTGCTTTCAGGAAGAATTCACTGTTCATTTTTTATCAATTTTTTTGTTCTTAGTTAAAATAAGCAACATCAAATAGCTCGGGTGCAACTCATCGTGCGAACATACAATGACAATAATTTGTGGAATCTTAATTTATATTTCATTTGTGAGAAATGAATCATATTCGCGAAAAATGGCATTTTTCGCAGAATCAATACTTTTGAAATGTACTTGTTGGATGCGAATTCTGAAAAACCGAGTAGAATAAATCGACCGATGAAAAGACTCGCATATCCTGATGATCACTCCACGGGCATCAGAGATCTGACGGCAATGTTTGCCGAATCATCATCTGTTCGAGTCATACAGAACGATTGGCATGTTGACGTGTGCACTGTGAGTGTGACTCAGGGACGATTTGTGAGAACTCGATCATCTTAGCCGAGGAATAAAATCAGCTGGCATGAATATACAAACTTCGGATTATAAAATGCTAATTTGTGGAATTCCGAATCAGTTGATTAGTAGAATTGAGCTCGCAGATGATCAAGAGATCTGGTTCTCACACCTCACAACGGCTGAGAGCTCAAAGAAATGTTTAAGAGACGTTCCACGATATTCTGCACCTACACAACGGATTGATTTTTTGCAACCTATGCCAATAAGTTCAGGGTGAAGTCCCCATACCTAGAGCTGATAGCTGGCCGAATATGAGATGTTGGGGTGCACCCTCCGTGAAATGCTGTGCATGTCCCAAAAAAAGTAGAATTTTTCATCTTCTGAAAAAGTACGTTCTTATTGATGTTTAAGACGTATTCCGCCATGAAAATAACGAAAAACATAGTTTGGAAGCGATAGGGCATCGGTAAAATGTCGTGATTTAAATTTCGTAATTTCGTAATTTTTCGGTCATCCTGAAAAATTATTTCACGCATGTGCATTTTTTTTGTTGCAGATTCTGATTCTACGTGCGAAAATACCTTCGGTGCCAAAATTACACGTCTTTACCATCTAGAGCTCGGATTCTGCAGCTTCCCGCCCGAGGCCCTCTCGGAGGCTGACGAGGGAACGATATTTAGAGATTTCGATATTTCGAAACGATACAGTCATTTTCAAACCAGATTTCTATCTCATTTATCATTATTAAGCATTCCTGTTGATGTTATGGGGCTGTGATATCGATAAAATACGAAAACTCGAAAAAAAAAAAACTTTTCTGAAATCTCAAAATTTCAAAAAATCATAAGTCATGTATCGGAGCTTCAAATGGTGTATTTTCAACAGAAAACCACTCGAATAAAAGTTTTGAACAATATCTGAGAGTTATAGGCGATTTGACGATATTTTTTGAATTTGTCATTTTTCGGTGGACAAATTATCGAGATTTTTTTCGACCAAAACTTTTTCTCGATAAATCGGCCCAAAAGCTCAGATATTGTTCACAACTTATATTCGAGTTATTTTCTGTTGAAAATACACCATTTGAAGCTCCGATACATGACTTATGATTTTTTGAAATTTTGAGATTTCAAAAAAGTTATGTTTCGAGTTTTCACTTTTTTCGTATTTTATCGATATCACAGCCCCATAACATCAAACCAAATACTTAATAACGATAAATGAGATAGAAATCTGGTTTGAAAATGACTGTATCGTTTCGAAATATCGAAATCTCTAAATATCGTTCCCTCGTCAGCCTCCGAGAGGGCCTCGGTCGGGAAGCTGCAGAATCCGAGCTCTAGATGGGAAAGACGTGCAATTTTGTTACCAAAGGTATTTTTGCACGTAGAATCCGAATCTGTAATAAAAAAATGCTAAAAAAAAAAATTATTTTTCAGGATGACCGAAAAATTACGAAATTAAGAAATTTAAATTACGACATTTTACCGATGCCCTATCGCTTCCAAACTATGTTTTTCGTTATTTTCATGGCGGAATACGTCTTAAACATCTATAAGAACGTACTTTTTCAGAAGATGAAAATTTCTACTTTTTTTGGGACATGCACAGCATTTCACGGAGGGTGCACCCCAACATCTCATATTGGGTCAGCTATCAGCTCTATGTATTGGGACTTCACCCTGAACTTATTGGCATAGGTTGCAAAAAAGTCCTCCGTCGACCCCTCTCAGAAGCTTCACTATACCGTGGAACGGCTCTTAACAATCTGTACGAGTCATGCAGAATTATTGGCTCGTAGACTACCTGTAGGGTGTCTTCAGTGTGTCTGGCGTGTGCACTGTGAAGGTGATTCAGAGACGAGGCTCGTATAAGACGAGCCTTTGATTCCTTGATCGTTCTCTCACTCTCTCTCTCTCTTTTCGCACTTTTCACCCTTTTGCTTCACTCCATTTATTAATTTCAGAATGCGATTGGCACTGTCCCTAATATGCCTGACTATTGGAAGGACGAGTTTGTTTTTTAGACTGTACAATCATTGGATTTTTTGTTATTGCATAGGAAGGTCAGAACAGGAGATGAAACATACGATTAGGTCGTTTTTCGCTGTTTTTTTTTAAGATTCGGGGATTTCCACGTTTCAATTAAAATTTATTCTAGGAGACGATTCGAGTTTTTCAGATGCGCTTGTCGAATTCACCAACTCTGCGTTGTACGACGGTTTTGACTTTGATGGAGTAGAAGAGGTGGTTTGTAGTCACACAAATGTTCTGTAATTATTTTCTTCAATTTTATATTTTAGATTCACATCAAAAAATGCGACTCGGGTTGCGTAATCTTCGCAGCTGTATCCGAAGGGGTGCGTTTATGATAATTAATTTATTGCATGAACGATTCATATTCTTGACGGTCAAATAGTTTTGTGTGGCTATCTATATCCTCGTTGCCTAACAGCTGTTCGATTTGTCACAGAGGAATATGGATCCGGTCGAGACACTCCATTGCACCTCTGATAGGAATGCATCATCGGTCGTAACACTTCCCGAGCGTGATTTTTGGAGTATGACGAAAATGGTTTGCAGAACGACCCAGCGACCGCCTACACTGATCCAATCGCGATGAATCTGCTTGTCGTTAATAATGATGAGGACAAGAGCTACAGGTAAGTCAAAACAAGAAATAGTTTTGTGAGACAATCATCGATTTAGTTTCGCTGAACTATCAAAGCAACATGATGACAAGATGAGAAAGATACCATTGATAATCACTGTGAGCTGTTTGTCGAGTGTCAACCGCGTCATGCACCCATGTTGATCGAAATGTAGAATGATGAAATATGGCTCCAGGGAATGGGTAACATCTCTGTAGTCAACCGTAACGACCTAAATGCGGATCAAGACTGGCCCATCGTGTTGTTTGTCGTCGATAAACTAACAGGTATGGTGCCCAAAAAAGTCACCTAAAAATACTGTTATGGAAATTAAAATAGTGTCCTTGCAGCCGAAAAAATCTCGTATGAGGTCTATGATCCTTTCTACACCTCTAAAAAGAACAATGACGCTACACTCACTCTCCAATCCGACATCGTCACTTTCATCAGTGCCTATTCGTTCCGAATTCGATCTGATCCGAGCACGCAGGTTCGCGATGTCCAGAAAAAAATAATCGAGTTTTGTTGTGATCCTCGTGCAGTTTGCCTACTATTAAATACCAATCTGCATTTTAGCCGAACTCAATAACAGCGAGACTGGCTGGATTCGACAATGCGCTCGACGGCAACGAGGATGGCTGTCCTTTCGCATATAAGACGCCGTGCGTTCAACTCGTGTTTTATGGAAATAATTCTCAAACCCGTATCTAAATGTCGGAGTGTCTCTAACAGATTCGATGTATTAATTTGAGTCAACAAATTATCTTTCAGTGACGGCCTCCCCTCTTTCCCTGGATTCTCCATCATGACATCTCCTCCGATGCTTTCGGTTGCCGTTGGAAAGAAAGGCATGGAACTGCAGACCGAAGCTATCTTGCCGTCGGATACGAAGAGTTGCGATGAAAAAAGTGGTGGGGTTTCGCTAGTTGTCGTTTCTATAATGCGCTTTCTATCAGACGAGATCCACGACATCACCGTTGACGGCTTATTCTCTTCTCCCGGATGGAATGGCTGCACCAAACCAACCAGTGGAGGTCTTCAGGCGTTCCGATACACGGATTGCATCATTACACACAAGGTGCTAACACCTCCAAAAGGCGTTGAACAGAAGTGAGAAAGTTCGTGAGGAAGGACCTATCGAAAAAGTACATTTCAGCTTCTATAAAGTGACTTTGGATGTGCTACCGAATTTCGACAGCTCTATTGTCAATCATGAATTGGAAATATTTGAGAAGTTCGAATTCGCTAACTATGACGAGCCTATCGTGTACGTTGAGCTACTGCAATTATTTTGATGAATGAATCGGTTTCAGTGTTACTGGAACACAGCAACGACAGATTGCGTACGCTAAGACGAATGTAAGTGATGGTGCTGCGCAGGCGCAGGATTCACGCTTTGCTTTCTGATCAAGCAATAATTTCAGTATCTCTCGTTCGAGTTTCACGACATGTACAATGACCAAGGGTTTTTAGTGAGATACTCGTCGAGGCTCTTGCCTATCCCGACCACACCAGGTAATCACTAGCAGTTCTCCGCACTCTAGATCATACAACTAGAGAGATTAGAATTGTGAATAAAAAGGAACACAATTTTGGGGGTTTTCAAAATAATTTTCTCTCGATCTCAAATACCTGGAAAGTGCTGGTTTTGATTTAAAATGACCTATTATTCGTTGAGTATGATCGAATGCACTTTGATATTGCACAAGTTTCATTTTCGACGATTTCAGTAACTTCTCTGAAAGAATCCTCAATCACAACACCCGAGTCCCAAACTACTGGTAATACTCACTAATCCTCTGTATTTAAAAAAAAAATTTTTTTCTTAGGCCTCGTTTCGTCTACGTCAACGACTCCGCCTAACAAGCCAACAACGACGACAGGAGTGCCTAACACAGGTCGAATCGGTTGATAACATTCTTTCACTATCCTTTTTTTTGCAATTCCGCTTCACGGAGATGCCTCGTGAGATATTGAGAAGACGTTTCATAGAGTAGAAATAGTGACATAGTTGCAAGATATAAAATTTTCACGAAAACTCGTTTTTTTCAGTAATAAGTTCGACGTTGACGACGCCTGTCACTTCTCCGAGACCGCCAGTAACTACGAGCTCCGGCTTCATACCTACCGGTAGACGGCGTAATATTTTCTCATTTGACTAATTCCTGCACAGGTGCCCTGCTGTCACTGGTATGCGCATCTCTTCTCATACACTAATTCGCACGTCGATGAGCGTATGCGTTGATATTGCCAACTCGCCTGTCTGTGTAATTTGTGATAAACGTTTGATAATTGAAATCGAAAATTCGTGGCTATGTTTCAACGGAGAAATCTGAATGGTTTGAAGCGAGATACGGCCAAGTTCACTAGTTTTAAATTCCTCAATCTCCTCTCCTCTCTATCGGCCTTTTTCTTTGTTTATTTTTTAGCCCCTTCGGGTTGGTCAATTCGCTCCCGCGAGAAGAGAGGGTATGTATGTTTCTCTGGCTTCGCGAGAGAGATTGGGAGAGGAAAAGAGAGAGATAGACTCCTTTCACGTTTCCTCCCTTCCTCCATCCATTGAGAGTCGTTTCTAGAAATCATATATTACTCAAATGTATCATTATTTCGTTGCGCCCCCAGAGAGAGAGAGAGAAGAGATGAAAATAGGAGAAAAAAACGAGGACTAGTGTTGCTAAAATTTTCGTGCTCAATTTCTAGCTCGTTATTTTCCCCATCTACTTTTTTGTGCCCGTCCAGAACTCTTACTTTTTCTTTGCTTCCTTGTATATTATTAGCCACGGCAGCTGGGCGGGTCAATTTGCTCTCACGAGAAAAGTCTCTCTCTGCTTCTCTGGCTTTGCGTGAGAGAGAAAGAAAGAGAGAAAGAGCGAGAGGAAAGGAGAAGGGATGGAAAAGGAGGAAGGGGGAGAGAGAGAAAGGAGTTGTGCAGTTGCTATTCATAGACTAACACTCTCCGATTCATATCGTGAATGTTCATATCTATAATGTCGCGAGCTCTTCTTCCACAGGATACTGGGTGTTTATCGGATGAGGTAATTACCAGTTATTCGAAATTCGATATTTTTTCAACATGCTTTACATTTTGGTGATCTGTTAATTATTTCAGTCTTTCCGATGGATTCTCATCCCGGAGATCTTCACGAACATTCTCCGTCATCTGAAGCGAAAGGATCGTCTCAATCTTCGCCTGTGCAGTCGTGAGGTTGAAGAGGCTGTGGCTCAATCCGACTTGTACATTGATGGATATCCAGGGTTGTCCATACTCTACTTATCACGCGTTGGTTTCGTATTTTCATAAATCAAACATGCTGAGAAAGTGGCATTTCTGTATATTTTTAGCTCCGGGTTGGTCATCTCACTCCCACGAGAAAAGAGTTTCTCTATGTTTCTCTGGCTTCTCGCAAGCGACCGAGAAAGATAATTAGAGAGCGTTAGGAAAAGAGAGTGTAAAAAAAAGAGCGTGAGAAGAGAGCGAAGATAGTAAAAAAAAACAGGAGTTCGAAAGAAAACTATTGGTTGTCTGTTCGGTATGTCGTAGAAACGCCGCCACTTCCTCCCTGTACCCATTGCAAAATTTAGGCGAGATTGGGGAGGTAGCAGCGCCGCTACGACAGGCCGAATAGTCACTTGTACATTGGACTATCACCATAGTGTATACGGTGAGACTTTATTGTTGCAGCGCTCACGCGTCTTCAAAGTGCACTTCGGGCTGAAGTCTAAACGGGAGACTCTAAGACTGAAGAAGCATTTCGAGGATGCGGACATGGAGGAGGTGGCCAGAGTTAGAGAACGTATCTTCTCGAGAATATACACGAATTACGTCGATATTAGGAACGTGAGTTTATTTTCAGAAATAAATATGATAGTCATTTTCTATTATCCGTTTGTTGCATTTAAAAAAAATATGTGGTTAGCTTTATTGCGTTCCAGATTGACTACAACGTAGTTTCGGTAACTCTCGTTGAAAGAATACTGAATGTGTCTTCCAGGAACAAGAAATAGAAGTCACTCGCGACAACTTTCATCCAGAGTAAGCGACAAATATTTTTGCTTATGCCGAATTCCATTGATTGTGAGTTGCAAGTTTCACGAAACTTCTAATCATTTACTCTAAAGTATTTATGAGCAATTGATTTCAGTCTTCTCGACTTCCTTCAGAATCTTGATTGCTCGAGGTTGAGATTGACGCTCTACAATATTTCCCTTGAAGATATGACTCTTCTTTCTCTCAAACCTATGCGAGAACTGCGCATCGTGAGCGTGAGTTTTTGTAGTCAAAATATTTGTTTATAAACAATTTCCTGAAAAGGTCATCCGCTTCTGATGTAATCAAGAAAAATATTCTAACTTTGTTTATTTGTATATTCTGCATTTATTCGCGGGAAATTTTATTTTTTATTTATCGTACACCACTGAAGGTGCTTCAACAAGTACAGGATGTACGAGAAAGGAGAAGGGTAGTGAGAATACAACTAGGGGAAGGATGCGTGAGGAATGAGGGTGGGGCAGCGGGGGGGGGGGGGAGGAAAAGAGGGGGGGGATCGATCTTCTCATGGAGTCGCACATTGGAATGTCGAGGTGAGGGAGCCTCGTATGCGGTAGGAACTGGCCGCTGATCCAATATATGTCTTATTGGATGGAAGTGCTTGACGAGGTAGATCGAGTTGGAAGGGGAAGGGGGTGCGAATGGATGGGGGTGGGTTGGAGGGAAGGTCACAGATTCAAAACTTCTATTCCGAATGAACGAGGTAAATTGGGATGATTTAACATGTGAATCTTAATAGTTGGAATAGACAATTTGGGGTTACAAATCAAATGCAATTTATTTAATAAGCGAGCGGTTCTGTGAGAAAAAAGATACTTTGAGATTTTCTCTCTTGAACGGGGGTAGATGAAGAACAAACGAACCATTACGTCTACTAATTTCACGATATGTGTAAAAATGTGTAGGTTCTATAACAACAAAGTTGGCAAAAATTTTGAGATCTAAGACAATATCGATAACAATACGACGAGTGTACAAAGTATTCAATGAATATATAGATAATCTATCAGAGTAGGATGGAACAATGGGAGCTACTCTGGAGCAACGAAAGTATAAAAGTCTAGCAAACAAGTGTTGTACTTTCTCTAATTTCCGAACAAGACCTTTGGACGAGGGGACCAAACGGGAGATGCATATTCTAATACGGGGGTAATGCATGACTTGAAAGCGGAGATGTAAGGGGAAGGAATAGTACAGCTGATACTGCGAAAGAGGAGGTAAACAAGTGAGGTTGACTTGTGACATACAATCTTAATATGAGAGTTGAAGTTCAATAGAGGATCGATAAATACACCTAAATCACGAATGGAGTCAGAGATTGCAAGATTGCTAGAAAGAAGAGAGTAGGTGGTTCTGGGATTGTGTTGTCCTATGTGAACTATGTTGCACTTTTTATCAGCAACTTCTAACTGCCATGTTTTGCAGTATTCAGTGAAACCCAAAATCCCGGACTGAAGTTGAGTGGGGGCGTCGGATGGAGAGAGTGGATCAAAAGTGGTGTAGAGTTTGATGTCGTCAGCAAAGAGCCGACAAGAGAGTATAGGGTAGGGGGAGAATACTTTATGGAGATCAAAAGTGTAAAGCAGAAAGAGGATTGGACCTAATACTGTCCCCTGAGGGACGCCTGAGGCAACAGGTTTCTCAGAAGAGAGAACATCGCCAACTCAAACTCTGAAACTCCTTTCGGAGAGATAACCTGAGATCCAATTAGCAAGTTGTGATCGTCGAAGTTACGCTCGGTGCCATGAAGAAATTCATGCGCACGATGGGATTCCACGTGGTGACAAGAGCACTCAGAAGAGATTTGACGCTTGAAAGATTTGATGACGAGCACATCACTAACATAGTCAAGATTCCTGATGTTAAGCCACTAGAGAAGGCGAGTCGTAGTCTTTTTTCACTAATGTCTACTCAACAATAGAAGCTTAAATCTAGGAGAAAGTCAATTGAAATAGATCAACGATCAGATTCCAGGTGTTTTGTAAATAAATGATAATTCAGGCTGTTCTGAAGATGCACACGATTGAGAAGAAGAATGCGTGGAACGGTGAATTCGACCTGACTTGTGATAAATGGAGCATCCATGAAAGCTCAAGCGATTTCTCTGACTCCAACTACTGTTTCAAAATCTCTAACGCATTCTGCGTGACTTCTGAGGAGCCAGATTCGTGCGCAACCTGGTAGACACACTACTTAATTTTGTCTACCGTTATGATAGTATTTATTTTTTTTGTTTGATATAATTCTATCATGCAAGTGAATAAAATATTGATTCGATCAAGGTAAAGAAAACACAGTCAGCATAGTATGGACGAGGACAGTTAAGAAACCGGCTCCGTTATTTTCGAGGACTCGGCCGTTAGGGCCGGACATCGAAATCACCGATCCGGTCCAAACTTTTTCCCTGGATACCCCCATGGATCCCCATCACCAAACAGGCCACTATATGGTCCAGATCATTGAAACATAAAAATATCGAAAACTAGAATTTTGAAAACTCGATAATCGGATAAAAATAACCGAACGACCTGGGTCCAAAGTTAATGTGGCAATATTATACACATGCCTAGGCAACAAAACACGTTATAAGTTGGTTCAAGATTTCGATCGCAAACTGGTTTTTCCAACTTTCAAAATGTTTTTTTAATTTTTAAAAATCCATATGAAAAAACCGCATCACGACTTCCGTTATCTTGTAGAGCATTAAATTCTGCGTCGAATAGGCTAAATGAGATAATTTAATTTTTAGCCCCCTTTCGGATCTATAGACCTGAAATAGGCAATCGAAAAAAGAGTTTCCATAACCTCATCAATATGGTACTCATTTTGAAGCCCACATTGAGTACTTCATTTTTTGTGTTGACAGTTTGACCTGAAAATGATCGTGGATCGAGTTAGTACCATGAAAATTCAAAAAATCTTGAAAATTCTGATATTTTAATTATAATAAGAAAAAGGTTCAAAATCGCACTCCGGCGATTATCTCATGTTGTAAAGCATAGAATTCTGCGTCGAATAAGCTAAATTCGATATTTTAAATTTCAGCCCCCTTTCGGATCTATAGACCTGAAAGAGGCAGTTGAAAAAAAAGTTTCCATAACCTCATCAATATAGTACTCATTCTGAAGCCCATATCGATTACTTTATTTTTTGTGTTGACATTTTGACCTAAAAAATGATTTTAAAACAAATTATTATCATGCAAATTCACAAAATTATAAAACTTTTTAAAAAACTAATTAATATTAAAATTTCAGAATATTATGAATTTTCAAGGTACTAACATGTTCAAAAATTAATTTCAGGTGAAACTGTCATCGCAAAAAATGAAGTACTCGATGTGGGCTTCAAAATGAGTACCATATTGATGATGTTCTGGAAACTTTTTTTTTCACCTGCCTCTTTGAGGTATATAGATCTGAAAAGGGGCTTAAAATATTTCAATCTCATTTAGCTGATTCGACGCAGAATTCAATGCTCTACAACATGGCATAGTCGCCGGAGTGCGGTTTTGAACTTTGTTTTTATTAGAATTTAAATATCAGAATATTCAGGATTTTTGTATTTTCATGGTTCTAACTTGTTCCACGATCAATTTCAGGTCAAACTGTCAACACAGAAAATGAAGTACTCGATGTGGGCTTCGAAATGAGTACCATATTGATGAGATTATGGAAACTTTTTTTTCAACTGCTTCTTTCAGGTCTATAGCTCCGAAAGAGGGCTAAAATTAAAAATATCTAATTTAGCTGATTCGACGCAGAATTCAATTCTCTACAACATGTCATAATCGCCGGAGTGCGATTTTGAACTTTTTTCTTATTATAATTAAAATATCAGAATTTTAAAGATTTTAGAATTTTCATGGTACTAACTCGATCCACGATCATTTTCAGGTCAAACTGTCAACACGAAAAATGAAGTACTCGATGTGAAATGAGCACCATATTGAGGAGGTTCTAACAAATTTTTTTTCGATTGCCTATTTCAGGTCTATAGATCCGAACGGCGGCTAAAAATTAAATTATCTCATTTAACTTATTCGATGCAGAATTTAATGCTCTACAAGATAACGGAAGTCGTGATGCGGTTTTTTCATATGGATTTTTAAAAATTAAAAAAAACATTTTGAAAGTTGGAAAAACCAGTTTGCGATCGAAATCTTGAACCAACTTATAACGTGTTTTGTTGCCTAGGCATGTGTATAATATTGCCACATTAACTTTGGACCCAGGTCGTTCGGTTATTTTTATCCGATTATCGAGTTTTCAAAATTCTAGTTTTCGATATTTTTATGTTTCAATGATCTGGACCATATAGTGACCCGTTTGGTGATGAGGACCCATGGGGGTATCCAGGGAAAAAGTTTGGGCCGGATCGGTGATATCGATGTCCGGCCCATACTCCAAAATTACGGAGCCAGTGTCTTAATACTACTCAAGCTTTTGAAAAATATGGTCCAAAAAACATCAAAACTACTATTATTTTTCCTCATCTTCCAACCCAATAAATCGTGTAATCCACATAAAATGGGACACAACGGAATGATGGATGCTGCTATCACTTCATTCAGATATGAGACCAAGTGCGCTATTCTTGAGCGCGCGTGCATCGACGATAAGAATAATGTATGACTCGTCAAATACAATGACTCGTCCGGGAAAATCTTCTAATCAACATATTTTGTGCATTGAACGACATTTTGAAAAATAACTTGAGATTGCGATGTACCTATTGATATTCCTGCAACAATTGAGATGATGAAGGCGAACCTAATCAGTCCGTTGTGCGAGATTACGGAGAAAAGCAGCCTCTCCGATCACGTGTGTCTTATCAGAGACCAAGAGTGGCTTGAAATCTCAGTCACTCTCATCAGTCGCAACGAGTAAATGAGGTGGCTCGCGTTTGTGGTAAGTTTCTATTCCCAATTTCAATTTCGATCGATAATCATTGGAGGCGTTAACAACATTGGCGGCGGCCGCTCCGCCGATGTTCCTCGGCAGAAGAAAAGGAGGGTTCACCAGCCATATTATCGAGAATGTTGAGTGTTTCTAAAGTGTACTGACGTAACTTTCCATTTCAGATAAACGTTGACCCTCTGATGCTGGATGGTGTGAGTATTGGAAACAGCAATATCACTCAAAAACTGGACCACTTTGATGCCTCGAATACCAAGACTTGGGCACAGGTTCGATAGAGTGTCGAGAGAAAAACAACAGAAAATCATAACTCCTGTTACAGCGCTATTTTTTCAATCATCAATTCGTGAAGGAGGACTCGAATGTCAACATTATCTATCTATCTGGAGAGGTTGGTTCAATCTGAGTGCATGCATTTCTTAAATCTTCTTTGATTACAGCAAACCGGCAGTGTAGCTTTCATCGTAGGAGAAATGCAACCACCCGTGTATTACGCCGCTCAACTCAAAGCAGATCTCTACTCGTTGGAGCATCGTTTCTACGGAGGCTCTCATCCCACTGAGTATTGCTCCACTTGACTCGTATTGCTCAACTGATCGTAATTTCAGAGATACTTCTGTAGAGAACCTCAAGTACCTCTCATCTCGCCAAGCGATTGAAGACATTGCCGAGTTTATCCGGCATATCAATGCGCAGAAGGGAGGGGATCAGAAGTGGATTGTTGTGGGAGGCTCTTATGCCGGTCAGTCGTCAATCAATCCTCTATTCTGAAGAATGTCAATCGATACAGGAGCGCTCTCTGCTTGGTCTCGTCTCAAACATCCTGAACTGATCTCTGGATCGATCGCTTCTTCCGGACCCGTTCTCGCTCAATTGGACTTTTATGGTCAGTTTTCTCCGGGATTGAGTCAATCATGGCTTTATCAGGTTATCTGCAAACTGTGGACAAAGATTTCAAGAAGATCGGAGGTCTGTGCTATGATCAAGTGAGGGCACTTTCTTCATTTTGACTACAATGGTTATTTATAGATCAGTGCTGGCCTTCTACAAGCCGATCAGCTTCTTCAATCGGAGGAAGGAAGAGAAAGACTGACGAATCTATTCAAGTTTGCTTTCAATCAAAAATTGATACGGCTTCCCGAGACCATCACTGATAAGAAATTCCAACGCAATTGCGCTCAGGATTACACCTCCACTCTCAGCCTACGATGAGATCACCGCCCTCGATAAGGACACCTTCTTCAGCTATCTTATTGTAGGAAACAGTAGTTAAAATCTCAATCAACCAGACTTTAGAGCCCCTTCGAGGAATCTGCACAGTACAGTCTTCCCCCAAATGCAAAGCTATGCGAGGTAGACGTGCAACAATAATGCGCAAGCAAGACCACTTCTCAGACTTTCACATCGAAAGGAGACACCTATGACCCTCTCGAAGCATTCAAACTCCTCAAAGGAATGCCACTTAGAGTAAGAAAAACAATTATTTCAGTAAACAAATCCACTGTATGTAAAAGATCAGTATTTATATTTCCGATATTTTGCATTTTTTACCTTCATACAAATCGTATTTTAGATGAACATTAACTTCACTGATTCGCTCAATGAAATGAATGGCATCGAGTACGAGGGAGACAGTAAGCTGATTTGAGAGATTCTTGAAGATTTTTCTATTTTCCAGTCGGCTTACGGCTGTGGTTCTACCAGACTTGTGCCGAGTTCGGCTATTTCCAGTCTTCAAATAGAGGATCGAATGTTTTCGGGCAGACTCAGTCGTCCAAGTAAGACGATCAATTTCAAATCATGGACAAAGTTCCGATGCTTCAGCGTTTTCATCGAATACTGCGTTCAACTATTTGGAATCAATGCGGATCAAATCCAGAAGAACATCGAATCGACAAATCAGTTCTACGGAGAAAGGGATTACTATGAGGTAGTGGAACATTTGTAGTTGTGTAATGTATGCACTTTGAAGGGAACCAACGTCGTCTTCGCGCATGGATCTCAAGATCCGTGGAGTTTCCTTACGAAGAAAGACGATCCCAAGCACTCGAGTGTGGTAATCGTCGAAGTCGAAAGTACGTTTTCACTGTAGATTTGAGTGAATATCCCACCTCAGGGGGATATCATTGCTCGGATATTTCGATCAACTGCCTCGGCGAACTAGGAGATTCAGCATTGTGCTCTGCGAATGTAAGTGATTCATTTCAAATAATAATTCAGTAACCCATGCCTATCCCACCTCTGATACGTGTCTAAATCACCCGCGAATCATCAGAATGGCGTCACTAACAGCAACAACACTCATTCCTTGGCGCGCGGTCGATGAAATGTTTTTTTCAGATGCAGCAGATTCAAACTGTGACTCTCGAGAACATGAAGAGATGGATTGATCCCGCCTATCCCGTTCCCGATAGAGGTGACAAAAATTATGAAAAAAACATCTACTGACTATGAATTTCAGTGGATATCTCCGATCATGTGGGCCAGCGTCCCCAGACCAATCCCAACGTTATCTCTTCCCTACAGTCCAACGTCAACGCTCCAGTCACAATCGTGAGTTCTTCTATTTGGAAATGATTACGAACACACTTGATGTCTTTTTATAGAAACTTCGAGCTGAACGAGCAATCGACGCCCCAAAACACTCAAGAAAAATCGACTTCTCGAAATGGAACAAGTTCACAGGAAAAGGAAGGAAAGGTCTTCTACCTCCTCCTGTCTCCTTTAGTGTAGGCCTTCTTGCACACTAATGACGTAATTACGACTCATAGGCACAAGAAACGGGAGATTATGGGCCAGAATGGATTGTACAAACCTGGGACCATTTCAACCCAAATGAAGAGAGAACTTTCAAACAGGCAAGATATACTTCGAGTAATCAATAAGAATAATTGTATTCAGAGATGGTTCCATAATTACAAGTTTGGATCAGCGGACGGACCCAATTTCTTGATGATTGGAGGAGAAGGTAGGATAATACTACTGCAAATATCAACAACATGATCGCTTGAAGGACCTGAGGATGACAGCTGGGTGAGGGTGGAAAGCGTCGATTGGATGAAGAATGCAAAGGCGGTGGGAGCGAATGCGTACATTCTCGAGCATCGATACTACGGAGCAAGCAAGCTTGGGTTAGTGAAACAGGTGTAATGAGTTCAAACACACGCTTCGTCACAGGACTAACGACCTTCAATATCTCACTTCTGCACAAATGCTGTATGATGTCGCAACATTCATTCGAACTCAGCAAGTGCAGTTCAATAGAACAGGGCCGTGGATCACTTTTGGCGGCTCATATCCTGGTAAGTTGTTTAGTTAGCATTGCCAATCCAATATAATATTCAGGCGCACTAGCTGCCTGGTCTCGTGAATGGTTCCCAGAACTTATTCTCGGGGCTGTCGGTTCATCTGGTCCCGTGCTGGCTAAGAATGATTTCTATGGTTTGACGAATTGGACCAAATTTTAAATTGATTCTCGTTTAGAGTATCTCGAAGTAGTAGAGGATGTGATCAAGAGGCAATCCCAGCTCTGTTATGATAGAACTGCTGAAGCTTTTAATTCTCTAAATCAACTATCTCAAAGCCCTGAAGGAAGAGCCACCATTCAAGAGAAATTCGAGTATGTTCAACATAGAATAATAATGAATTGTAATGGCTTACAGCCTGGAACCCGCATGGACTGATGATCCGAAAGCAACAACTGATCCGCTCGACCTGAACAACGTATTCTCTGCGCTCTATGGATTGTATCAAGGAACAGTTCAGTACAATTCGGTCGATTGGTCGGTGAGTGCTTATCACAGGATTTTCGATATAAATGAGATAGGCCTGTACAACGATTTTCCACCCTTTGTCCAAAATTGGCCCTAGGGTAACTTTGGGACATAGAGTTCGAAAATGTCTCTTCAAAGCCTCATTCCCTGTGGCACACTTTACCATGTGCGGTCGTTTTTCATATCTCATGAACGGATCTTCGGAGACCCACAAATATATGGTAATACTGAAAGATATCGACGAGATAAGACTTTTTAAAATTGGGAGTGAAGAGCTAGCACATCTGTGAAAAAAGTTATGTATAGCGAAATATTTAAAATTGTCACCCTGAAAAATTTTTGTTACTGCCGTGCAAAATAAACTTTTTCATTCGATTCCTCATGCAATTTTACCCCCGGGTTTTATGTTTTCGCAAAGATCTGATACAGGGGTCAACTTCATTTCGGCTGCCGAATGTCTTCAATTCGTCAGGTTTTGACAACAAAATGTAGTTTTTTGAGCTTAACTTTTTTTCTTTTGCATTTTCGTGAGCTCTAGTATCGATAATCGGTTTCCTCATGTAAAAATACGCCAGAAACACCTAAAGTCAGGTGATTTTGAGATTATGACTTTTTGACCAAAAAAAGGTCGCGAAATTAGGGTCAAAAAGGCTGAAAATTTATAATTTTAAAATGACATGACCATAGGTGTTTCCGGCGTATTTTAACATGAGGAAATCGATTATCGATACTAGAGCTCACGAAAATGCGAAAGAAAAAAGTTAAGATCAAAAAACTACATTTCGTAGTCAAAAACCGACGAATTGAAGACATTCGGCAGCCGAAATGAAGTTGACCCCTGTATCAGATCTTTGCGAAAACATACACCCGGGGTAAAATTGCATGAGGAATCGAATGAAAAAGTTTATTTTGCACGGCAGGAACAAAAAATTTTCAGGGTGACAATTTGAAATATTTCGCTGGACATAACTTTTTTCACAGATGAGCTAGCTCTTCACTCCCAATTGTAAAAAGTCTTATCTCGTCGAGATCTTTCAGAATTATCATATATTTGTGGATCACCGAGGATCCGTTCATGAGATATAAAAAACGTCGGCACAGGGTAAAGTGCGCCACAGGGGAGGCTTTGAAAATACGGCTTTCTAAGGTCGATTTTCGAACTCTAAGCCCCAAGGTTACCGTAGGGCCAAATTTTGGACATAGGTTGCAAAATCGTTGTACGGACCCTGCTGTCAGAATCTCAATTATATCGAAAATCCTGTGTTATTGCTTTGACATTTGGATAATATTCGCAAATATAACACAAAATAATATATTTAGGATGTGGCCGATCTCTGCGCTACTATCGAGAACGCCACGGTAGCGGACAGTTTGGATACGCTGAGGTATGTTTGTTTGTGAAAAAATATTTCTAAACAATTTTTGATCTTATCTTCGTATTCAGTGATCTTCGATTCAAAATGTATGGAAAGGAGCCGCTCTCTAGTGATTATGATGCGGATTTGCAATATTACATCGACATGAAAGACCACGTCGGTAGGGATAAATGAGAAATTCAACAGTAATGGAGTGGTCTTCAGATGGACATGATGGTAAATACGACGACGGCGACCTTTCTGGTGAGAAAAATACATTTGGTTCATTATGTTATTATTCCTATAGGTATTCTTTGGACGTGGCAGACTTGCAATGAGTTCGGCTATTATCAGACGACTGACTATGGAGATGGCATCTTTGGAACGCCCGTTCCCGTCAAGTAAGGAGTCATAGCAAAAACGAAACAAATGCGAAAATTCAGCTACTTCGTCATTATGTGTGAGAAAGTGTTCGGCATTGGCATGGACCAGATTGAGAGTGGAGTAGCTCAATCGAACTATCAATACGGAGGAAGGAATAGGTTCAAGGTGAGTCAACTATTTCCATCATTCTCAAAAAAAGAAAATGATAGCGTTATTATATTTCGTGCAGAGCTTGGAATTCACCAATTTTATAAATAAATATACCAGACCACGAACGTCGTTCTCCCCAATGGAGATGGAGATCCGTGGCATGCTCTGGGTATCGTTGAGCGAGGAAATATGGATGAGAGTGTCGTTCCTATCCTCATTCCTGGTAAGGTCTGCGCACGTTCCATTATTAAAGGTGTGCAGTTTTCTCATTTAATTTTTCTCAGGCACTTCTCACTGTGCTGACATGTACGGCGACGCTAAGGGCGATCCTCAAGAGTTGACTCAAGCAAGAAAAACCATCGCGGAAAACATCAAGAAATGGCTCGGTGAGGGTTTCCAAATAGAGAACTATTCAAACTAATCTACTGCAATGGCTCCGAAAGATTAAATTCTATTGCAGGGGCAATGGCTGAGCCTGCCACCACGACGGCATCAGGTAAAGATTGAGTGGGATATAACGATTGAACATTCTGATTTCAGTGCCCACCACCACCTCCACTGCTGCCCCATCGGCCACTCTCCTCGTCCCATTCATTGCATTTGTTTTCTCCATGCTTTGAATTAGTATTAACGGATATGAATAAAATGTTAACGCACAAAATAGGCGAGTTCATTCTAAATCAGCATTTCGGATATCACTTCGGAATGTCATGTATCACTGAGTTTAGTGAGAAAATTGCGCGCCGTGCACGTTTTCCTCTCTTTCTCATCCTCTCTGTCTCTCTCCTTCTTTTCTATGCCTTCGGTATGTTTGTCCAAGAGAGGGGCAGCTGTCACGTATCTTCTGGTCATATCTCATATGTGATTGATTTTCCCTTGATAATACACCATTTGAAACTCAGAAACATGACTTATGAATTTTTAAAATTTTGAGATTTCAAAAAAGTGTTTTTTTCGACTTTTCACTTTTTTCTTTTTTTATAGATATCACAACCCCGTAACATCGACACAAATGCTTGATAACGATTAATGGGAAGAAAATCTGATATAAACGTGGCTGTATCATGTCGAAATTGCGAAATCGCTCATCATCGTTCTCTCGTCATCCCTCGAGAGACCCTCGAGCAGGAAGCTGCAAATTCCGAGCCATAAGTCGGATCGGCGTAAAAATGTCACACGGGAGTTATTTTTGCACGTAGAATCCGAATCTGCAATAAAAAATTTCCGACGGCTAAAATATTTTTACACGATGGCCGAAAAATGATCGATCTCCTTTCGCTTCCAAACTATGTTTTTCGTTATTTTTATCGTAAAATACGTCCGAAACGCCTATAAGAACGTATTTTTTTCAGGGATGAAATTTTCGACTTTTTTTGGGACATGCACAGCATTTCACGGAGGGTGCACCCCAACATCTCATATTGGGCCAGCTATCAGCTCTATGTATGGGGACTTCACCCTGAACTCCCCATACATAGAGCATAGGTTGCAAAAAAAGTCATCCGTTGGATAGGTGCAGAATATCATGGAACGTCTCTTAAGTAAGACGCGATGTTTACCCGGTTAACAGGGTTAGTTGAGGGGATGGTTGGATCACACTCTGATATAGTTGAATATATGCCCCCGGTCCATGAACCATCTAAAAAATCTGAAAAAAATATTTTTTGCAGAAATCACAATAACGCACTCGTGCACTTTGGACATGCCAAACATAATGCAAAAAAATTTCAAGTCTACCTTGTTCGGCTGAGAAAATATGAAAATTTAATTTGTTTCACTGTGCCAGCACCTGGCGCGCTGCATTGCGAGGCCAGGCCAGTTTCCATACCATTATCATAAACAAGGTCCAAGACACCCTAGGTCCTATGAGTAAGGAGGCCGGAATCGAAATTCTTGTACCGATGTCCGGACGGTGGTCAAAAATAACCGAGCGGTCGTCTTAACGTGAATTTGGAAATCATGATGAAAGAGGCACAACAGTCCGCCCTGGCGAGAGAACGAGCTAGAGCATTTATCTCTCGATTATATCCACTCTTTCACAATCTCGATTACTCTCTCCTCTTTGAAACACCTATGGATTTATATTTCGCGTTTTTTTCTCTCATCAATATCAGAGATTCGGATCATCTATGGCAGGAATTGTGGAAAAATGAGCAAGGATGAATATTCGTGTTTTCGAGTTTCTTCGTTTTCTATTGTTGTGTCACTACCGGAATGTATCCTTTTCAGATGGCATCGTCTCTTGAATCGGTTTCGAACGACGTTCTCGAGATGATCTCCTACTATCTCCAGTTGCCGGACCGTCTGAATCTGAGGCTCGTGTCGAAGACATTGGAGTGCACCATCAGGGAGACAATGTGGTACAATTGGGTGCCCGGGACAGCAAAACTAGCTGATTTGGGGATTAGCGGTGCTGTTCGTCATGGCGTAAGTTTCTCTTCAATGCTTCAGTGGCCGATGATGAAAATGCGAGAATGTATCATACTCATAAAAACTCATCTTTCAGTGCCCTTGACTCACACTTTCCTTTGGATCTCATTCTATGAAATTGAATTCGGATCAAAAGCAAGAGTTTCTCCACTTCCACAAACATCTTTTCTATGGAGCACAAGTTCGCCGTTTGACGCTATCAAGTGTGAGCTGAATGCATTTTTTAATAAAAAACATTACGACAATTATGCAGGTGGATCTCAATGCCTTCCCGATTTCATTTATTGAGTCAATCTTAGCGAACTGTTCATTCAGTGATATGGATATTAGCCTAAGTGAATTCCATCGCAGGTATTCCAGAGTTGAATCCTTTTAAAGGACCGTCAAAGTCACTGCGTCTTACAACGAAATCCGAGTGCAATGATGACAATATACTGTGGTTTCAGTTCGTGATAATTTGCAATCGCGAACTGAATTACAGTGCTAAATGCAGTAGTGCCGCCAACTCTCGCCGTCGCGAGCTGACTCTCCCTGTTTTTCTTTAATTTTCTTAATTATTTGATGTGTAATTGCTCCATATTTGTTACCTTTCGACGCTCCTATATCCCCTCTATCTATTTCATCGATGTGACGCGTATAGATCATGTTTGTGAGCGAGGAGTGAGAGTTGAATCGAGTCGTGACCAAAGCCTCGTTTGTTCCGCCTTGTTCCTACGCGTTTGGAAGTTCTCTACTTTCTAATGAGTGAGTAAATATGAGATGAAGTGTGTATCTAGTAAGCGAAACCGATATCACCCCTTTGCCACTGTATGTTCGCGGTCCAAAGTCTTATGATCTCGTCGCACCTTATTGCTTGTTTTTCACCATTCGCAGCTATTTCTTCCAGGGAGACGCAAGATCTGGGAGGAGAAGCAAGCCCAGAAGCCGGTACTGGAGCAGGGCATCGAAAGAAAAGGTAGTTCTTCTTCCCTTATATTTATCTGCGTTACCTGAAGCAGTCATTGGCGTTATAACTTTGTGAACTTGTGGAAGAGAAGCGGTAAATGCTTATACTTGTTAGGTAATCTTTATTTATCGTAATGTACCCTTTGTTTAGATAAAATTTCGTTGATGGAGACAAGGCCCCCGAAGCCACCAATGTGATGGTACCGGAAGGAGCGGAGGTGCAGGGATCTCGCGATTATAACATTCGGATCCGCCGTCGTACTACTCGTCGCCAGTCGCGTCCCGACGGAGAAAAGAGTCAGTTATATTCGTTCTTACAAAGCGTTTCCAAAAATGTGAACATTATGAATATTCTATATTTTTGCACTCGATGAATATCAAACCAATTAGTACGATTGAATGCTTATCGCTGTTGGCTATTTGACCCCCGTAGCATACGCCGTTACTATCTTGATAAATGTGTTTGTGTTACGAAGGTCGATTAGCCAACATTAATGCTTATTTTGTTAATCTTTGTGGTTTTCCCGAAAACTGTATAGACGTATAAAACAGCGCACGTGGATTACGGTATGTCCTTAATATAATATTTCAAAATACTGTAATCCAAGTGCCGATACCAAGCACAGTTCAAAGATGTTATTGCTATTGGGTTATTTGCTATGAGAAGAAAATTGACCGAGACTCTAATGAGGATGATTTTTAGGAGACGCCAGTCCGTTGTCGCGTCGAGCGACGAGAAGGAAGCTACGAACAAAATAAAGAGAGGACCCTCCAAACCAATGAGTAGTCAGTGATCTTCTCAGTGAATTTTACTTAGCTATCTCCGCTTGTATAGATTGCCCTAATTGTATACACTCAGAGGTTGTGTACTTGTTAGTTTTTTATGTTTGCTTGTAATGGATGTATTGATAATAAAGCAAAGCCACCAATGCTAATGTATGTTGTTCAGCAGATATTTCACCAATGACATATTTGCACCGATATTGTTTGAGTGAACACTTTGATATGAGGAAAAATACGGGATACGAGGGCTTGCCTCATTCCATTTTCCATTTTTCGTTATGTGATGGCGTATTCCTACATCTCATAGATGCAAATCATACGCGGCTTGAACTCACTAAATCCTGCGCATCCGAACACACCCTCTTCGACGCCATCTGGTGTGTTTACAAGATCTCAACGAGCCCAAATTAAGCGTTATCTGATGCGATGTCCTTTCCAGACTGTAGCTGACAACTATCACTTTCAAGTGGTGCGATTCCCTCTCGAATTCAAGGTTGTGATACGATTCTTCGCTTTAATCGGAATCAAATTTCTTCCCGTTGTCGGCTTTTGGTACTCCACGCATCAGGATGTAAGAATTATCTATCAACATGCTTGACCTTATTCGCAAATGAGCGAGGAACCTGCTTTTTTGTCCTTTGGATGCTCAGAACGACCTCAAAAACATAGCAGAATTTTAGGGCCCTTTAAATATGCTCAAAGTGCGACCGATACGCAATCGTTCATTTGCGTGGATAGTCTGAGGTGATAAGGAATAAATCAGAGATTCTCTCGCAGTTCATCGTCGATAAAGTCCTCGACGATTCCGGCTGTTGGACGGCCGTCACCGTCGTGCGGCATCGTGACACGCTGATGCGCATCACCCCCGTCCACGTGACGATCATCAATCAGCAGCCTCCAGCTGCAGATCGCCATTCAATGCCACTGCTGCACTACCCGATTCAGTAGTAAATTGTCTGTGCAAGATTTATCACTTCGTTATTGCTTACATTATGTGCGAAATTAGTATCGAATGAAGGAATCTTCAAGAAAAAATCTAATAAATTGAGAAATGCATTGATGAGGCATGATTTCAAAGACAGATGATTACTAGTGCATGGTTGTTGTGATCGATAGAACCCCGTTTCCAACATCTGAAATAAAATAAAAAATGTACACCTGTGCCAGGCAATTACGTACTTTGTAGCGGACAGAAACATAGCAAGACCCGTGCCATTTTGATTACGGCAATTCTGAAATTCAACTGTGGACGCATTCAAACATTTCCGTCTCACCTATAATCACGAACACCGAGCAATATGACTAGAGCATCGAGTGATGGGAAAACGGAAAACATTATTGGTAATAGATTACTGGGGAACGGGACAAATATGTGCAAGAGGGGAGGAAGGATCGCAAAGAGAACAGGAACGTACATAATGAAGAAAGGAACCGAAAACTGAAAGAAGACGAGGTCAAATTTTTTTGAACAAGATTTGAAAACAAATATCCCTAGTAATGACTTGGGCGCTACTCACCTGTGTCAATAATGTATAGAATAGTTGACGCTGCATCGCGATTCCACGTCTGCTCTTGCTCAAATTAATGTGGAGAACCACGAAAATGCTCAGACCACAGTAGACGACAATGGCGAGCACTGAACAGGTGCTCATCTGATCTTCAAGCCTACTAAACCCCACTCACCTACGCTCATAATAGTAGAAAATGCGATTGTCCCGACCACTGGACGCCATCGAATGTTACCATCGGCCATCTGAATTTATAATCAAATCTTTAACAGGCACAGAATGTACCCAATAATGTGCCGTAACTGTCGAATCAGCGGTCAAATACGGATAGTCTTTTCGCAAATAAGTAGAAAGTTCAAGAAAAGTATCAGCATCCGTTGAATAGAGAGATGAGACGAGAATGAACCAAGATACGGACTCCGCGATGAAAATCATCACTAGAATAGCGATGAACCACACCTTCCGGAACAGATTAGAGCCGTCATAACTGAAAGGACATTATTGTCCAATTCCTCATGAGCAATTTAACCTGGTAACGGCGTTGTATCTGTACATGAAATGATAGCATAGGATGAGAAAGGAGTTAGAATGAACTGTTGAATAGATGGATACAGCCCATCTGACAGATCACATTATCATTATGCTTTCAACTGATTTACCTTTCTGGAATGTTTTCCGAGAACATGTAGAACACTTCACCAGCCACTGAGATCACCTAAAATTCGGAGTTATTGCCGTATTTTAGTGGCTTTTTTGGAACCGGATGCGTAACGAAATGAACGACAGTGTAGACAATATCATTTACTACGAATATGAATAAGAGGTATTTGTAGAGACCCAATTCCTGAGATGTTGTTGAGAAAGAAAATTTAATTCTTTCAATAACCTTTGAAGACTTTCGAACAATCAATCGCAGTAAAAAAGTATTGAGTATCAAGGTAATGACTGAATGTGAAGATTCTAACGATCCTACAAAACCCTGCTTACCGAATAAAACGCAGGTCGTAAGACTTGGAGAAATCATGCGACGACGAATACGAGAACAATGACATAAAGATAATTTTAGTGACGATACGATTACGAAAAGCATAAAGCCTTCCCGGTCATTCATTTCTGTCTAGATTTCCCAGTGGAATATTACCATTTAGCGAAAGTGTACCGATCAAGCGAACTGATAATGGTTGTTCGAAATACGATCGGCTATATCTATCGCAAAAATATATATTTGGGGTTTTTAAAATTATGTGTTTTTTTCTAGAATTCTTTTTCCGTTCTAGAGAAAATTCGATGATTTGTACCAATTTTGATTTTACAATCTTTACCAAAGATTTTTTATAGACTCTTCTTGAATCACCACCCATATTTACGAAACAAAAAAGCAATCACACTCCTTCTCTGGCCTCTTCTTCCATTGACGCGAACTCTCTCCAATGTTTACATCCTTTTTCACTCGAGTTTGTCGAGGCACCATGCTTTCTTCTTGCTTATCACTTATCAAATATGTTTATCACAAAAATATAGTTATAATGTATTCAAATGATATGGGTGGGCTGTTGGTGAATGGCTATTGGTACTGTTCGTAGTCTAGAACTAGCGGGATTACGCCCCGCTCGTGCCACGTTAGGCTGCGCGCATGTTGAGCATTTTCAATTGATTGGTATCAACATTTTGAATTGACTGATGAAATCACGAATCTGACACACGGTATGACCCAGCCCAGCGGGTTACGGTAGGTCTGGGTTACTGTAGTCATACGGTATCGACATTTGGAATTGATTGCTGATGAAATCATGGATCGTACCCGCGGTCTGATCCGCGTGGACTTACCGTAGTTTTCAATGCTTCAATACCAATGACCATGACCCCCGGTACATGGTCCAAAACATGATGCGTGAGTTCAACCAATGACCATGACCCCCGGTACATGGTCCAAAACATGATGCGTGAGTTCAACCAATGACCATGACCCCCGGTACATGGTCCAAAACATGATGCGTGAGTTCAACCAATGACCATGCCCTCCGGAACATGGTCCAAAACATGATGCGTGAGGTCAACCAATGACCATGACCCTCGGTACATGGTCCAAAACATGATGCGTGAGGTCAATTTCAATCAATATATTCCGAGACCATTCTTCTGAAAATGTTCTCACTTGTCCAGATCGTTCGGAAACATTTTCTCAGCGCGATAGCAGGAATCGAAGGCATCATAGCGATAAAAGAAGTTCACTGCGAGATTCCACTGAAAATACACCATTACGCGATCTTATTTTCCACAACCACTGTATAATGGAGACGAACCTTCTCCTCCCTTGAGAGGTGCGAGACCTCATATTCCCCGCGAATTCGAGAACCGCCGAGAGCGTAATCTTCGCGGCTGCGTTGAGCTTCGAGTAAGTGGCAGGGTAAATGGACTGGAAAGCTCGAATTTACTGCGACCAGACAGAGTTTCAGGGAGGGATGCCACTTCATTTCTATTGTAATCTTGCAAAATTGGCTGGGATCAATAAACAAAATCCTTCTTCGGAGTTGCACTTTGACTGTTCTCTACAATTTCCTTTCTTAATGGTTGTGCAATCTAATGTGTGGAAATAACGCACACACTCCTGCTTTTCCAGTGGATGGGGTTCACTAGGTCGAGAAATGAGCTCGCACGTTCGACGTTTTGAGCTGAGTAACCTTTAAATGCTGGTGAATGCATCACATTTGCGTATCATAATTATGTTTTCGTATAGTTTTTTCGGACCACATAGCGGATCCGACCTGTAGTACAGCTTGCAGTGCTCGAGCAGTGGTCTTTCCGTCCTGAGACTTGGCGATTCGGGAGAATGAGCAGACGAAGCACTGCAATACAACACAAATATATCTAGTGAGAATGATTGTATCGTTGAAAATAATTCATACACAACTAAAGTTCGGAAAAAAACGTTTTGTGAATATTCGAAAGTTCTCAGTTTGTCACCTGGGAGTCGGCAGAAGTCGTTCGATGGAAGGTGAACCAGACGATGGGCTGGTTGTAACAGGAGTGGGATCAGTAGGAGAAATCACTACTGGCGATGGCTCGCGCTCCTCCGACTGCGAGAATAGAATCATGAGATTGCTTATCTTTTATCATTTTCCACTCAATTATGGGCACTTTGAACAAGTAAATAGAACTGAAGAGGCACACTAGGACGGGATTTGATTAAAAGTGATTTCACCATTTCCGCTTCTTTCAGAATTCGCTCAAATCGATCGAATCTGCATCGTTTGCACGCAAGCGCGCATTCTGCAAGCGAATTACTTGATTTTCAAAGTCTAATTTTGATTACTAAAAAACAAATGTTCTCAAAGAGTTTATGTCTGAAAGGCAATTATTCTAATTTTCTTGTGCCTAACAATGCGATTCCCAACCTGCTCCAATTTCGCATCTCCGTGTGTTAGATCGGCACGCGTATATTTTCCTGGATTTAGAACGCCTGAAATGCTTTATCGTTTATTTCTCAGAATCACCAAAAGATAGGGCAGTCATACGTTTGACTCGGTGAACTCATCATTGTTCCGTATGATTTCCTAGCGTAAACCGGTTAAAAGCGAGAAAACAGGCCACTAACCGATAAAATACGGTACACGCTCGACAGGCATCCACACCCAAATGGCATGAGCTGGTTTCCGAGCCGCAGATAAGACATTTCCGAACCTCAAAAGGAATAATTCACCATTTCGCCGTTTAAAAAAATCTCACCGCGATGTTTGAGGGCCCAGCTCGTTGATCCATGGCAAAAAAAATTGACGGAAATCAACGAAAAATGCGATCAAAAGGAAAAGGATCAATGGAATAGTGAGGACGAGTAAGGGTGGAAGACGCGAGTACACGAGTGCTCGCAAGTGCGCGCAGTTGAGAGTGCAAGATGAGTGAAGAGTGTTTACAGAAGAAGAGGATGGGAAGAAAGGGCGAGACACCCGAGACTATGTTTGATAGTGACTGGAGAAAAGAGCAGGGAAACATGTGAGTTATATGTGCCGAATCGTACCAACACGGATTACTCGTGGGTTGGGTAGTGAATTTGGGTCCTCCAATCATCCTCTCTCACAAACTCGATCTCAATAAAAGATGATGAATCACTTTCAAATCTGGTTTCAATAAAAGTCTGGGAATCACATCTTGACCCAAATTCGCGCCTGGGGCTCCTCGCATTTGTACTCCAGTGGTCATTTCAATGTCAGTATGTGGTGGTTACTCAATGTTAAAATTTTAAGAATATTTTTTTTAAAAATAACCACTCTGTTTAAGTGATGATAACTCGAAAATAACTCAGTATAACTCAATTTCAAATGACGCATCGTAGAGTTTAACGAGAATATTCGCATTCAGCAGAAATATGCAACAAAAATAGCTACAAAATGTACTTCAAATTTTATTGGCATATTTGCGTACTCGCTCGAAACCCTAGGCGCGAATTTGGGTCAAGATGTGATTCCCAGACTTTTATTGAAACCAGATTTGAAAGTGATTCATCATCTTTTATTGAGATCGGGATTGTGAGAGAGGATGATTGGAGGACCCAAATTCACTCAGGGTTTGAGTTTGTCACGAACTGAAAATCACACTTCCCCACGGGAAGTGGATTCATTTACTTTTATTGATACGTAGCATTAATTCTCGCGCAGAACTATTATAATACCGTGAAAAGTGACCAAATAATATAACAAGCAAGAGGGGCAACCCCCCTTGAACCCCCCTGGTGGTTAAAATTGTAAAAGAAGTTCAGAGAAACATGCACCCTCTTCGTAGTATCCTGATGCTTACATCCGACACAGCGAGAACGGTTTAGTTTGCACAATAGTCTAACACCAGAAACATTTTATATTACTAAAGATTACCAAACCATAATGTCTGTCTGTGTGTGACGTTGTCTGTCCGTATGTCACGCTTTCGTTTTTTGCTCATGACTCGCTTTAAACTCATCGCCCGAGGACAAGTCCTTGACCATTCGAACCCTCTCGAAGAGCTTTTCAAAAATCGATATAAATTGCGTTATCATTATGCAACATTTCGTCGTCCTTACGCATTACGTCGTTTTTCGCGTGTAACTCGACGGCAAATAGCCCGTAAAGATCGGGAAGATCGGGAATAGTGTCAATCGACTCAGAATCGCCAGGGCTTTTCGCTGACAGCAACTATTTCGATATTATCGAGTTCGTCATCATTATGAAATCTTCACGTTTTCGCTCATAACTCGCTTCAAAATCATCGCACAGCCTCGGGAGAAGTACCAAACGACCTCCCGTGCTCAGATTTCGCAATCTTAGATTTCGTCATCATTACGAAATCTTCACGTTTTCGCTCATAACTCGCTTCAAAATCATCGCACAGCCTCGGGAGAAGTACCAATCGACCTCCCGTGCTCAGATTTCGCAAACTTAGATTTCGTCATCATTACGAAATCTTCACCTTTTCGCTCATAACTCGCTTCAAAATCATCGGATAGGCTCGAGAGAAGTACCAATCGACCTCCCGTGCTCAGATTTCGCAAACTTAGATTTCGTCATCATTACGAAATCTTCACCTTTTCGCTCATAACTCGCTTCAAAATCATCGGATAGGCTCGAGAG
Source organism: Pristionchus entomophagus (assembly GCA_036245825.1). Lineage (NCBI taxonomy): Eukaryota > Metazoa > Nematoda > Chromadorea > Rhabditida > Neodiplogasteridae > Pristionchus > Pristionchus entomophagus. The sequence goes on along the minus strand of BTSX01000004.1, from coordinate 16,804,025 downwards.
AAGTACCAATCGACCTCCCGCGCTCAGATTTCGCAATCTTCGATTTCGTCATCATTACGAAATCTTCACGTTTTCGCTCATAACTCACTTCAAAATCATCGGAGAGCCTCGGGAGAAGTACCAATCGACATTTAATGAACATTTATTATTTTTTAAGGATACTTCGGCCATACCGTTGTGAAAAGCTCGTAAGGCTGAGAGCGTGGAGGAAAAGTTGCGATGTAGCCACGGAGCGAAGCGCAGTGGCTACATCGCAACTTTTCCGGAGCGCTCGAAAGCTCACGAGCTTTTTGCAACGGTATACGCCCCAGTCGCAAGCAAGCGGTGCTTGGCTAACGTATATAGTGGCCTAACAAAAATAAACGTGATTTCGTGATTTTGCCTATGCTTTGGCCATACCGTTGTGAAAAGCTCGTGAGGCTGAGAGCGTGGAGGAAAAGTTGCGATGTAGGCACGGAGCGAAGCGGAGTGGCTACATCGTAACTTTTCCGGAGCGCTCGAAGCAAGCGGTACATGGTTAACCTGTGCATGCGACCCGGCTTACAACGTAGCAGTCGTAGGCTGCTAGTTATTGATTGGATACTCGGAGATGGTATCAAGGTACCCCTGCCTGAGCGCTATCCTCCTTTGTTGGTAGTCACGTCTAGGTGGTCCCTTGAAATGGTCTCCATAGGCTTGGCGTTATTGTCTAGAGCCATCGAAATGCCAAGGTAAAGTGAAATCCGAAATGCAGAGGATACTGCGTTGACTATTCGGAAAATGTAATGCAAGAACCTGCGAGCGCGCTATCATACTCACTCGCTAGTCGTATATCGCATCATTCCTATCCTCTCCATTCCATTCCTCTCCACTCCCTTCCCGGGGAAGGTGACCCCCCTCTCTCTCTCTCTCGCGTGTTTGTTTGTTTGCTAGTCTCCCCTCGTTTCTCCCCCTTTTTCTCTTTGATTCTTGATCTTTGGTCTCTGTTCCTTCACAATTCCTCCCAAAAAAGGGCCTCAACGATGTCGGCGGGTTCTAGTCCTGCGGCTAAGAAGCAGGGTGGTACGTTCTCTAACATGGTCGTGTCCGCCCTCGCTCTTTCCCTTGAGGACGCCCCTTCCGGTGTCGACGAGGAGAAGTGGAAGACTATCACTAGGCTGCACACTTCATTGGCGAAAGCTCTCGAGCATGTCGCCGGACAGTCCAGTGAAGGTCTCTGCCCCCTCTCCCGTCCTTCCACTTCCTCTCCCCACTCGTCTCTTCCCTCGACCTCTCAGACTCTCCCCACTTCCCACACTCTCTCGTCTCTCCCCTCTGCTTCGACCCTTCCCTCCTTCCTCCTCCTCTCCCTCGACTGTCGATCCTTTCGAGTTGCATCTGAGGCAAAAAAATCTGGTCGTTGCCGGCCTTCCGGAACCAGACGTCAGTCTGGGCCTGGAGGGAAGGTGCGAGGCTGATAGAAGGGGCGTAGCCCGACTTCTCAGTCATCTCCAGGTTGATACTATGCCCAACCAGATCTTCCGAATGGGTAGACAGTCCGATCGCCCCCGTCTGCTTAAACTTGTGATGCCTGCCCGCTCTTTCGTATTCACGGCCCTCAAAAATGCCTCCACGCTCAGAGGAAACTCTGAGTTTGAAGGCATATACATTCGCCAGTCCATGAGTAGGGAAGAGTTGGCTAGGCAGCAGGAGATGAGGGCGAAGGTTAGGGAGTGGCGTGCGAAAGATTCCTCCTCTCCGTTCGTTGTCTACAGAGGTGAAATCTGGCACAAGGGGGACATTCCCTCTCGTGTCCGCACTCGACTACTAAACCAGGGAAACTAATTATTGATACACCCTTGCTACATCCGTTGTCTCTTCCATCCGATCTTTCTGCTGTCTCTCCTTTCTCTACACACTCTCCTCCCATTCCTTACTTGAATTGTCTCATGTTCAATGCTAGATCTCTCTGTAACAAATTACCAGATTTACATTGTATCTTGTCAATTGATCGTCCTGATATTCTCTTTATTTCTGAATCTTGGCTCACTGCTCGCATTGTTGACTCCGAGATTCTCTTATTGTATCCCTACCGTATCTATCGAGCAGATCGCGCTAGACGAGGTGGTGGAGTGTGTGTAATCATTCGTGATCACATTCCTTGTTCTCGCATTCCTCTCCCTACCACTGTCTCGTCTGACGTCGTCTGTCTCGATCTCTTTCCTCCTCTCGGTCTCTCCTCAATTCGAGTCATTCTGGCTTACCGTCCCCCCAACACCATCTCTAGTGACAACTTAGCTTTGTTCGATCTATTTTCCATTCTTTCTTCGTGTGATAAGTCTGTTATTCTCACTGGTGATTTAAACTTGCACATTGATTGGTCCAATCCTTCTCTTGCCACGGGACAGTCAGTTTCTCTCGTTGATTTCGCTTCTTCCCTTTCTCTCCACCAATTTGTGTCCTCCCCCACTCTATGTTCGAACTTTCTCGATATTGTTCTTGCTCCTCCTGACCTCATCTCTCATTGTGTTGTTTCCTCTCCCTTCAAGAACTCTGACCACTCCAGTGTCTCTTTCCATCTTTCCTGGCCTTTTAATGTTCCGATGTCCATTCCTTCCTTTGATTTGCGTAAGACTGATTTCATTGGTCTAAACTCGACTCTCTCTGGCACCGATTGGTCTTTGATCTTTGATAATTTCTCTGATATTTCACACATGTACTCTCAATTTGTTGATTATCTTCCTCACCTATTCACTTCCTTTGTCCCTTTCAAGAAGGAATTCCTTCCATTCGAGAACTACCCTCCTCATATCAAGTCTCTTCTTAATCATAAACGTTGTCTCTTTAATAAGCTCTCCTTTGCACCAGTCAGATCCCAATTCATTATTGTATCATCTAAGCTTGACTCTGAGATAAGGAAGTTTATTCGTAACAAGGAAAACAAGCTTTTATCTGGCAATCGTAGCCGATCATATTATCGTTACATCTCGACTAGCTTTAAACCTCGTTCATCATTTGCTCCCTCTCTATTTGACTCTCATGGTAATACTCTGATCAATGACTCTGATAAGGCTGAAGCGTTTGCTTCTTACTTTGAATCCGCTTTCACTGCTGATGATGGTCTTCTCCCTCACTGCCCCCTTACCATTCCTCAAACTATGCCTTTCTCTATTATTCTCCCTATTGATATTGCTTACCATCTTAGACTTGTTTCCGATTCTTGTTCTCTTCCTTCCGATGGTATTCCGTCTATTATTTTCAAGAAGTGTTACTTGTCTCTTTCTGAACCTCTTGCTGATATTATGAACTACAGTTTGATGCTTGGCCAAGTTCCTTCTCGCTGGAAGCGTTCTTTTGTTGTTCCTATTCCTAAGGTCACTTCACCCTCCTCCTTGTCTGACTTCCGTCCTATTTCACTCACTCCCATTCCTAGTAAAGTCATGGAACGAATTATTGAACCTAAACTTGTTCGTTGGTGTGAAATTCATTCTATTATTCCTTCTGAGCCACACGGATTCGTCCGTGGCAAGTCACCCTTGTGGCCTTGTGGTTATCGCAATGGTGCCAACACACCGCCGACCCGGGTTCTATTCCCGCCTGCTACGTCTGTTTTGCAAATTTTCGATTTTTTTTGTTTTTTTTATCGCAATATTTCGGAAACCACTTTATAGATTTTCCTGAAACTGGTTATCTATAGATATCTTGACCAGCTGAATACAATGGCGGGGTTGGACATCGAAGTAAAGTCTTTCAGAACCGATTGGGCCGGAAATCAGCCTTTTTCATGCGTTTTTGAAACTAAGTGCCGAGAACTCGGCTCAAAGTGGTGACAAGCGGTTCATTCGAAGAAGTGAACCTTATATTTATCTAAAAAAGCTTAACTGCCAGAAAAAAAGACTTGGGATCAACTCCGAGCTATACATGGAAAATATGTCACGCACTTGTTTGTCACACCCAAGGGTACCCGCCATTTGGCTCCACGATTAGTTTTCGGGATGAAATTTTTTTTGGCACATCTCCGACCATGGGCACAAAGTTTGCAAAGTTTGGTGAGCTTGCACTCACGTTGAAAAGTTCGTGTCGGCTGACCCCCTTCAGAGCCGAAAAAATGGAAGGAAAAAAATAAGTATAAACCCAAAAATTAGTAGAGATACTTGCCACTGATTTCATTGCAAACATTACGTATATATTTGACTGATTTTTTCCCGGATGCAGGAGTTTTTGTATCATGAATGCAAGGTATACCAAAAAGATGAAGCGATTTATTGGGCATTATCTCTATGTAGGGGTGAAATGACCTTCTTCTGGTGGCAGACATGATTTTGAAAATCTTCATCCTAGCTCGTAGAACGCATGCACATCTACTTTTTTGTATTAAAATTTCATCAACGTCCAGGTGCATCATGTGCAACAACAACAGGAGAGAACAATCAAAAAATTGTAAACTTCGGAGAAAGTGAAATGATAAATGCGCCAGAGTGGACAAGGTAATGTGATATCATGAATGAAATCCATTGAGAACCTGAGTATTGCTGAAACGAGGCTTAATTGTACATGTGTGACGAATTGAGGGAACTACGAAGCTGAGTCCTTCTGTAATTGATACATGAAAGTGTCGTCGTTGAAGACTCCTAGCATTCGACATATCTCGAAATGCTCCTTGATGTCCTTGTTTTTCTGAAGAAAAAACATTGAATTTCTTGACTTGTTGACATTGATCGTCTATTGTTTTCTTAATTTTATTTATCCGCCTACGATTCGCTGAAAGAGGCTTCCATTACCTAAATATTGGTAATAAAGACAGAACACATTAAAAAAAAATATTGGAAAAAAACTTACTTCGAAATGCAGAATGAGCATGAACAGCTCGCCGACTCTCGTCGCGTAATCGCTCATTCCCAGCTCCTCCCTGCAATAGCATACGTGTACATTGGAACATGCCCCAATAGTTGTCTCACACCAGCAAAAACTCATTGAAGTTGTGAAAATATGTACTAAATCAGCCGTTTACAGCTAAATAATTGGAATACGGATCTAGCCAGTTTCGAGATTCTGATCATACTCACCTATAATAGGCGTGCAGCTCCTGCAGTACGGCCCCACGATACCGTTCGCCAATCTGCACGATCTCATCACGCAACTGTGTCCCGTCTGCAAAAATGCATAGAGGCAAGATTAGGATACTTTCAAATATCTATTTTTAGCATCTTTCTCTAAAGGTGTCGCACCAGTACCAAACTACGAAAATAGTGAACATTTGAACTTTCTGACGAACGTTCTCTGACGTTCTCTGATAGGACACTTTTTAAGAAACAGGATCTATGCTATGGACGGCTTTTTTGCAACCTATCCCAATATTCTGTGGGTGACGTCCCCATACCGAATGCTGATATTTGGCGCAATATGAGCGGCTATGGTGCATCCTTCGAGAAATGCCAGGTCAAGCCCAAAAAAGTCGAAAAACACATCCCTGAAAAATTTACGTTATTATAGGTGTTTTAGGTGTATTTTGCTATGAAAGGAACGAAAAACATGGTTTGGAAGTGAAAGGAGGTCGATAAAATGTGGAAAACTGCGATTTTCGTCGTTTTTCGGACACCCTGAAAATTTATTTGCCCAAGAACATTGGGATCTTTCAATTTTCGGAATCTACGTGAAAAACTACCCCTGGACATGCACCATTTGGAGCTCAGATAGATGTCTTATGTTTTTTTGAAATTTTGAGATTTCGAAAAAGTTATTTTTCGACTTTTCACTTTTTTCGTGTTTTATCGATATCACAACCCCATACTTTTGGCGTAAGTGCATACTAACGATCGAAAAAGTCGAAATATGGTGTAATGGCGATTGTATGATTTCGCAATAATGAAATCTTTGGTCATCTTTCTCCAAAACGACTCCAAAGGCTCCTCCGGCCAAATGCGATAACCTCCGGCGCGTCACACCGTATAATGAGTGGAAAACAGTCCAGGGGTAGTTTTTCACGTAGATTCCGAAAATTGAAAGATCCCAATGTTCTTGGGCAAATAAATTTTCAGGGTGTCCGAAAAACGATGAAAATCGCAGTTTTCAACATTTTATCGACTTCCTTTCACTTCCAAACCATGCTTTTCGTTCTTTTCATAGCAAAATACACCTAAAACACCTATAAGAACGTACATTTTTCAGGGATGTGTTTTTCGATAGGTTATTTGGGACAACCCCCGGAACCGTTGCGCTAGCAATGAGAACTACAAGCTCATACTCGGGTACTAGGAGGGTCTTGGTCCCGTATTTAACAAACGGTCACTTATTTGTGGTTACTCCCTTGCCGGAGGGAGAATAGTGAATTACAAGGTAAAATGGTCGAAAAATCATATTTTCTCAACCATTCGGGATAGACACAATTTATCTTTTGCGTTATTCTAGGGGTGCCCCGGGACTCTGGAAAACCCGTTCTGTTTGATTTCTAGTTGTTTCCAAAATGGGTTTTTCTACTTTCAATTTCAGTTTTTCGGATAAAGTTGTAACTTTTTGGCCGAGCTACAAGTAGTCACTATGTGCGTTTTGTAGCTATTGCATGTATGCATCGGAATCACTGTTCGAATTGTTCCGTCAGGGACGCCGAATCCTAATATTTTTTAACAAAGCCAAAAAGTAGTAATTTTGAAGGTTTTTAGATCATAACTTTTTTAGTTCTTGTTTTTATGTGCTCTAATAGCAAAATTCGGATTCTACGCGCAAAAATACGTCAGAAATACCTATAGTCTGATTGATCATTTTTTTTTTGGTCATGGTCATTTTTGTGTCAAAAAGTCGAAATCTCAGAAATATCTGACTATAGGTGTTTCTGACGTATTTTCACCCGTAGATGTCGAATTTTGATACTAGAGCTCACCAAAATGCGAAATAAAAAAGTTACGGTCTCAAACTCAAAATGTTTTAGTTTTTCGAGTGTAACTTTTTTCTTTCGCATTTTGGTGAGCTCTAGTATCAAAATTCGACATCTACGGGTGAAAATACGTCAGAAACACCTATAGTCAGATATTTCTGAGATTTCGACTTTTTGACCCAAAAATGAAAAAGTTGAAAAAATTGTATTCTCAAAACAATCTGACTATAGGTATTTCTGACGTATTTTTGCGCGTAGAATCCGAATTTTGCCATTAGAGCTCATAAAAACCAGAACTAAAAAAGTTATGATCTAAAAACCTTCAAAATTACGACTTTTTTGGTTTGTTATAAAATATTAGGATTCGGCGTCCCTGGCGGAACAATTCGAACAGTGATTCCGATGCATACATGCAATAGCTACAAAACGCACATAGTGACTACTTGTAGTTCGGCCAAAAAGTTACAACTTTATCCGAAAAACTGAAATTGAAAGTAGAAAAACCCATTTTGGAAACAACTAGAAATCAAGCAGAACGGGTTTTCCAGAGTCCCAGGGCACCCCTAGAATAACGCAAAAGATAAATTGTGTCTATCCCGAATGGTTGAGAAAATATGATTTTTCGACCATTTTACCTTGTAATTCACTATTCTCCCTCCGGCAAGGGAGTAACCACAAATAAGTGACCGTTTGTTAAATACGGGACCAAGACCCTCCTAGTACCCGAGTATGAGCTTGTAGTTCTCATTGCTAGCGGAACGGTTCCGGGGGGTCGTCCAAAATAACCGTTCTGCTCTCTTAAGAGACGTTCCACGATATTTAGAAGCTTTTGAGGGGGGTCGACGGATGACTTTCTTGCAACCTATGCCAATAAGTTCAGGGTGAAGTCTCCATACATAGAGCTGATAGCTGGCCCAATATGAGATGTTGGGGTGCACCCTCTAGGAAATGCCAGAGGTGTCCCAAAAAAGTCCGAAATTTCATCACTGAAAAAAGTACGTTCTTATAAGTGTTTCGGGCGTATTTTTTGATGAAAATAACGAAAAACATAGTTTGGAAGCGAAAGGACATAGTTAAAAGGTCGAAAAATCGAATTTTCCTCATTTTTCGGTCACCGTGAAATTTTTTTAATATGATGTACTTTTTTAAATTGCAAATTCGGATTCTACGTGCAAAACTACTTATTATGGTAAATTTTCAGCTTTTTTCATCCATGCGCTCGGAAACCGCAGCTTCCCGCCCGAGGATCGCCCGAGGATCGGAGGGTGACGTGAGAACGATGTCGAGAGATTTTGAGATTTCGAAACGATACTGTCACTGTTAAACCAGATTTTTGTTCCATTAATCGTTATTAAGCGTTTGTAATAATTTTATGGGGTTGCGATATCGATAAAACACTATAAAAGTGAAAAGTCTAATAATCACTTTTTGAAAATCTCAAAATTTCAAAAATTCATAAGTCATGTTTCTGAACTTCAAATAGTGTATTTTCAACATAGAATCAATCGAATATGAGTTATGAACAATATCTGAGCTTTTGGGACGGATTGTAGAGAAAACGTTTTGATCGAAAAAATACTATATAATTTGTCCACCGAAAAATGACAATTTCAAAAAAATGTCCACAAATCGGCTACAACTCTCAGATATTGTTCATAACTCATATTCGAGTGATTCTACGTTGAAAATACACTATTTGAAGTTCAGAAACATGACTTATGAATTTTTGAAATTTTGAGATTTTCAAAAAGTGATTTTTTTAAACTTTTCACTTTTTTAGTGTTTTATCGATATCGCAACCCCATAAAATTATTACAAATGCTTAATAACGATTAATGGAACACAAATCTGGTTTAACAGTGACTGTATCGTTTCGAAATCTCAAAATCTCTCGACATCGTTTTCACGTCAGCCTCCGAGTGATCCTCGGGCGGGAAGCTGCGGTTTCCGAGCGCATGGATGAAAAAAGCTGAAAATTTACCATAATAAGTAGTTTTGCACGTAGAATCCGAATTTGCAGTTTAAAAAAGTACAAAAATGACGAAATATCGATTTTTCGACCTTTTAACTATGTCCTTTCCAAACTATGTTTTTCGTTATTTTCATCGAAAAATACGCCCGAAACACCTATAAGAACGTACTTTTTTCAGTGATGAAATTTCGGACTTTTTTTGGGACACCTCTGGCATTTCCCGGAGGGTGCACCCCAACATCTCATACTGGGCCAGCTATCAGCTCTATGTATGGGGACTTCACCCTGAACTTATTGACATAGGTTGCAAAAAAGTCATCCATGGGGTAGGTGCAAAATATCGTGGAACGTCTCTTAAAAAATGTCTCTTATGACGATGCCGAAAGAGCGGCTCTCACCCGTAAACCAGAAAAGGATCATCAGGACAGCGTGAAATTCCTCATTGTCTGGATTGGCGCGGGAGATGGCGAGACGAGCAGGACGCCCAATCAGATCGATGACCTGGTGCATGAACCTACAATCATCTTTCCACTCATGCGCTCGTGACAGGCGGTCGTTCCACTTCATTCGTCTCACCCACCACGTTACGAACCAGCTTGACCTCACCCTACAGTTTGGGAAACATGGTAAGAAAAGTCCAATAACTACCTGGGAGAATCTCATGCAATCTAACAATCTCACTTCGTTGCTTCTTTTATGGTATTGTCATCGAATTGCGTGCAGCCATCGAAGAAACCCTCGACTGCTTCGTGGTCCCAATAGCACGTGAACGATCCGAATGATCTCAATTTTAATTATTTAAAAAAAAATTATTTTGACATTAGAACAATTATTTTCCGCGACAATTGTCTCACGAAAGGATCGCTCACTTGTCCAAATCGTTCGGCCACATTTTCTCGGCGCGATAACACGAATCCAAGCCTTGATAGCGATAGAAGAAGCTGACGGCGAGATTCCACTGAAAATCAAGCACTATCACAACGAATGGATGGAGACAATCGGCAAACCTTCTCCTCCCTCGAGAACTGCGTAAATTCTGGAAACATGCTTCCAGCGAACTCGAGAACCGCCGAGAGCGCGATCTTTGTTGCTCTGTTCAGAGCGTGAAAAGTGGCCGGTTGAATGGGCTGGAAAGATAGATTTTTTTTGGTCGAATTTAAGTATTGCGCAGACAATTTTTTAGAGAGGGATATCACATCAAACAACTACTGCACCAGTATCGGTTTCAGATCATCGCATTCATGAAAATTGTCTATCCCCAATTTTATAAACTAACTTGGAATAACTCACACACTCTTGCTCGTTCATTTCAAGTGGATGGGGCGCGTCGGGTCGCGAACTAAGCTCGCACGTTCGACGCATCGAGCTGAGTATCCTGTGATTGGTAGAGTGAATACCTTTATTTGAAATTTTATTATCAGAGATATTCTGAATTTTTGCATGAAATCCCGACCCCCTTTTGACAAAATGTTCAAACTGCTCCGATTTCAACCAAACTTTAACAGTGTGTGTACCATGGGTCTAGAAATTTTTTCAAAACTTATTGGAACCGTAGATTCAAAAATGCCTAAAAGCCGGCTCTCAGTGCTTTAAAGGTTTGAAAAACGATATTTTCGTTCAATGTTGAGCTAGAAGCTCGATTAAAATCCAAATGATCATCTTCCAAAGTTGTATAACTTTTCCGTTAGACATCATTCTGTAGGAAAATGGTAAACATGAGATTCTTTTGAAAATTCATTTTCGAGATCAGAAAAGCAAATAGTGCGAAATACTTTGACGCCCACCTGCTTGAGATAACTTCAGATTCGTAATCTACGCGCTTTTTTACCCCAGAAAATTGTTATTTCAATTTTTCGATCTCGGCCGGATATAATTACACTTTTTCTCAATTTTAACAGAAAAAAGTCCGATTTCGTTCATTTTTCGCCCAGAACTTTTTTGTCCCATACTTTTATGAGCTCTAATGCCGAAATTCGAATTCTGCGCGCGAAAATTCACAATAAACATGTATAGTCAGATCTTTCCGAGACAAAATTTTTTCAACTTTTCATGACCCTTTTTTTGCGGCAGTAGAGCTCATAAAAGTATGGGACAAAAAAGTTCTGGGCGAAAAATGAACGAAATCGGACCTTTTTCGGTTAAAATTGAGAAAAAGTGTAATTATATCCGGCCGAAATCGATTGAAATAGCAATTTTCTGGGGTAAAAAAGCGCGTAGATTACGAATCTGAAGTTATCTCATGCAGGTGGGCGTCAACGTTTTTCGCATTATTTGCTTTTCTGAATTCGAAAATGAATTTTCAAAAGAATCTCATGTTTACCATTTTCCTACAGAATGATGTCTAACGGAAAAGTTATCGAACTTTGGAAGACGATCATTTTGGCTTGTTAATCGAGGTTCTAGCTCAACATTGAACGAAAATATGGTTTTTCAAACTTTTAAAGCACTGAGAGCCGGCTTTTAGGCATTTTTGAATCTACGGTCCCAATAAGTTTTGAAAAAATTTCTAGACCCATGGTACACACACTGTTAAAGTTTTGTTGAAATCGGAGCAGTTTGAACATTTTGTCAAACGGCACCTGCCGTAGCTTAGAATATCTCTGTTATGATAAGAGTGTCCTATAGTATGTTTTTGTTATTTAAAAAAAATCAGAACTGACCTGTAGTACAGCTTACACTGCTCGAGCAGCCGCCGTTCCCTCCTGAGACTGGGCGAAACGGGTGTGACGGCAGAGGAAACGCTGAAAAGCCCATTATTTCAGAAAGGTATTGTGAATAATGCATAGATACTGTTGCATTTTACCAAGAATCTTCGACAGCGATATGATTCTCACCTCGAAGTCAGCTGTTCGGTGGAAGGTGAACTCGAAGAGGCGAATGGACTAGTGACGGGAGTGGGTGCAGTGGGGACAGCCACTACTGGCGATTGCTCGCGCTCCTCCGACTGAGAAAAGTCGAGCTGAATTTGTAAATTATTGTATTCATCTTGTTCATTATTGATTTTTTTATCGGAATTTAGGAATCAATAACGAAAAATGAAGCCATACCATTTCTTTCGCTCCCGACTCCTTGAGAATGCGCTCAAATCGGTCGAATCTGCATCGCTTGCACGAGATTCCGCCTTCTACAAGCAATACGAAGAGGGTTGTTTATTATTTTTCAAATTGTGAGTTGTTACAATCGCAAATGATACCAGCTTCAATTCCGCATCGGCGTGTGTTTGATCGGCATGCATACAATTTCCGGGTTTTCGCTCGCCTGAAATGATTTTTTCTTATTTGTTTGTCGAACGAATTTCAGCCACGCGACGAATCATAAATATGCCCCACCCCACTCGACCTCCGCTCTATGTTTTGTGGGCAGTTTGTGCAGAGACATGAAATAAAGTCACTAACCGATAGAAAACGGTGCAGGCTCGACAAGCGTCCACTCCAAGATGGCATGAACTTGTTCTTGAGCCACAAATCAAGCATTTCCGCACCTCAAACGTGGCTTTTTTCATAAGAGAGCGGTATCACTGACTCACCGCGCTGTTGGAGGGCGCGGCAATCTGGTCCATAGCCGAGGAGACGGAAACGGGGGAAATGAACGATCAAAACGGATAACCAGGCGATCAATCGACTAGTGAGGGGCGAGCAAAGGTGGAAGAGGCGAGTACTCGCGCGTGCGCGTGTGAGCTCCGTCGAGAGTGCGGGATGAGTGAAGAGAGGTTAGAGAAGGGGAGAAAAGGAAGAGAGTGGGAGATACCCGAGACTATGTTTGATAGCGGTTGGAGAAGAGAGAGAAACATGTGAGTAACGTGTGCCTAATAGTACCGATATAGAAGTGGCACACAGTGGGGAGAGCATAATTGCACATGGACTGGATCAGAATGATAATCGCACCATCGAATAGTTCGAATTCTCATCTGTGATGACATCGCAATGGAAGATTTCGTAAAGTTTTGCAAATAGTCGCGTTGAAAGCGGTGTCCATCACTTGGTAATTTAACTTTCGAAAGAAAGCACTCAGTAGCGAGGATTACTCTAGAGACGATAAGAACCCGCGAGCTGAATCGCCAGTGGAATGGCTATCTAGATCAGTGAGTTGGGGAGCGGGGCTGGAAGTCCTTCCTTCTATGTTCCTCATCCTTTTTGCCAGCTGGTTTCACGATGAGATGGAATGGAACGTAATCACGAAGGAGGAAAGAGGGCTCTGTAGGAATAGAGTGGTCGCATGAAAGTTTTCCGGTCCCAACAAAAGTATGAAGTCCCCACCAAGAAGTCTGCGTGACCAATAATCTGTACATCTGGAACACATTACTTAACAGAAGACGCTCAATCTGGACTTGGCGATCCAATAATGTCTTCACATTCCACCAAATTGATTTCGTTGCAGCGTCGATCTCGGCCACAGTTGGGCACTAGGTCGGATGAGAACATTTGGATGATAACCTACTGGATGAGCACGACTTGCATATGAGAGACAACTGTTATGTTAGAGACGGCATTGCGAAATATTGGGGTGTCCGGAAAGTTCGTTCACTATTTTTCGAAAATTATTCTCCAGGGCAAGTTTACATTAATCAAGTAGTGCTAAGCGACGATTGAAGGTACAACCATTGTTCTTCTGTTTCAGCACTAGAGCTCGTCGGGTGATCGTATTTGCGAGAAACTATGATAATTATTCCTGACCTATCTCAAATGACCAATGCTCAGTTTTCATTTCAAAAATCGGTACTTTGTTTTACGAATAGATAAAATTATTGTATCACGTGAATAGGGAGTTGACAAGATACTAACTGCGCGCTATTCCGCCCTCTCGTTTATCATTGCATCATCATTATTCAATTCACCATTTCCCACACATTTTTCAAATTTAGCTTGATTTCGACGCCGACTTCTGGTGCAAACATCTTAAAAGAATTAATTATCATCATCTGAGCACATTTAGCTGAAAAAAAAGGATAAAATCTGAAAATTCAAAAATCGGCTCAAAAAATTACCAAGTTTTTAAAAAGTTCTGATTTATTTCTCACCGCTTATGAGATAACTTCAATTTAAAATCAGCAATTTAATGCAGGACCAAGTATACTACTATGGTATGTTTCTATACTTCGGCTGACCGTCTGCCACTGATATAAAAATAATCGAAAATACAGCCTAAAAATCAGCATTTTTGCTAATTGCGTCATCGCTAGGAAATGTTGTCACCCAATCTAAGTCGCATAAATTAACGCAGGAGTATCTTTACATAATGCCTATGAGAGATGATCATTAGGGCTTCTATTTAGTTTGTAATAAAAATAATAACAAAAGTGAACGAACTTTCCGGACACCCCTATAGTTCTCATAAGTGTGATTTACAGTTTCTGGCAAACTACGTCCGTGGCTTCAATCAATTCACATTAGCCAATTTGCAAAACTCAAAACAGTATCAATGAAGAAAATAACGAAACACCAGACTATAATGATTTGTCGCCTGTTGCATGAAACAAATTTCGCTAGCTTATAATTGATGATGAGGAAGCATTATCGTGATTTAGTCTTTGACCTATTATGAGATATGAGCACAATCAAATATGACTAATAACTTCTACAAACTCGACGACGGTTACTTGGGTTAATCGTATATTTGGCAATTCGCAATATTTCTTCCAACTAAAATGAACATTTCAGGTCGATGTGAGGGGCGTTCGACTTGCAACATGATAGATTCTCGGTAACTCGGAGATGTCAATATTAAAATGGAAGAATGGAAACTGGCGTGGGTGAACACACTAACACATTGCTAATGTCTGAATTCATTCAATAATGATAATAAAATAAACTGAGAAGTAAAATGTACTTGGGTCTAGTCTACGAGTGAGAAGAGAAATGCCTGTGATCACCGGGGGCAGTAATTGAACTGCTAGGGGAACGAACATCTCAAACTATCATATTTGAAATATACATATAAAATTTGAATACTTGAATAATCAATACCACAATTGCTTGATGCTGGACATTTCTTGTTTTCTCACTAAATGAATTCTGAAATTATTCCGGTTATTGACGCTAAGATTAAGCAATTACTTGTTTATATATCATTATAAATGATTTAGTCACAAAATACATGTCGAGTATCGGTGTTCGCGCCATTACCTGAACATTAAACGATGAGCGAGTGTTGTATCCAAGATCTCACAAATGCCATTGATACAGCCATTGCGATCATGCGCTCCGGAAAGAGATTCGTATCGTAAACAAATACGTGATAGCTGGGATTCTCGAACAGATAGGACATCGATGGGAAATTCTAAGATAAAGGCAGAGAGATTATAGAATGTGAATAAGCATGAATCGAACATGTTTCCGATTGTCAAGTATTTGAAGTGGATGCAGTAGATAATAGAGATGAATAGGAACGACACAGAGAAAAATATAATGGACTAAAAAAGAGTTTAGCATTTCGAAGTTGAAAATCGTTCAACAATTCCAATTTGGCCGCGGAATCCGAGCCATGAGTAGAGAATACCATTGCAGAGATATCCTGGTACGGGAAATAGAGCGATCGGTCCAGTAAGAATATCGAAATTCAAATCAATAAGGGTTACGCAGGCCTGTTTTCAAAATTATTAACATAATCGCCAATTCAAGTTCATGGTCTACCTGTGTTAGCATGAGATATTTGGAAAACTGTTTTCCGGAATCTGGTGTTTTCGTAATCATAAGATAGAAAGCAAGGGCGGATAGAGACAGATTGGAAATACCGAGCACATGTTGATACACGGGCATCACTGTGTGCCATAGGGGATGCAGCGATATGTTCGACATGGCCTCTCAGGGAGGATCGAACCGGCTTTTATCGGATATTACTTTCTTGGTGACAGAAATCGCTGATTTCATTCCTTTCGTTCGAGCAGAAACATGTGTTCCACATTTTTCTTATATTTTGTATCAAACCTGCATCAACGACCAGCTGTGGCAAGTGAATTAACACCACTGGAAAACAGTCTAAAAACGTATCCTTCTGAGAATGGGAATCGAGAATGCACAAGGAAATATGATATCGTGATGACAATAGAACGAGACCCTGAGTATTGATGAAGCGATTTTTAATAGAACATGTGTGATGAAATAACAAATATGAACTATGGTGCTGAATCTTTCTGTAGTTGATACACGAAGGTATCGTCGTTGAAGATTCCGAGTATTCGGAAGATTTCGAAGTGTTCCTTGATGTCCTTGTTTCACTGAAAAGCATCAAATTCATTTTTGACTTTTTGACTTACGAATTCATTTTTGACTTAGATGACTAATATTTGCGAATCTTCCTTCTTCACAATTGTATACTACAGTATCGACGTTAGGTGATGGGCCACTTTTTCATTCTTTCATAACTTTTGACTCGTGATAGATTTTTGGCTCAAATTTGGACATGTAGTAGAACAATCATCGTGTGTTAGGAATATGCCATATAGATATGAGGTCGCTCCCTTGTTGTTGCGTAGTGATGACGCAATCAAGCAATACTTTTTCAAACAATCAAAATTCTTACATGGATTTTCCCCTGCTCATCAAACTTGTATTTAGACAAGTCGAAGGGCTACTCAGAAAAAAAATTTGAAGTTGCTGCTAAATCGCACTTTGGCTACAGAATGACTCAAAAAATGAATCCTGAAAAAATGGATTTTCGCTCATAGACGTGCTAGAGACTCGTCCAAACGCTCAAAATGATCCTTGTGATAATTCCTGGTGATTCTCAAAGTTTGGTGATGACAGCTCTTCATTTGCCCTCAGGGCACGAATTTTCACTTTTTCGCATGACTCTATTTTGGATGTTTATAATTTTGACGGTGATTTTCGTTCAAAGGTGGTTTTTTGATAGGATTGTTGCAAATCTATGGAATATACGATCCCCAACTTTTTAGAACATTTGGATCCGTTTCCTGCCCGTGGCAACCGAAAATCCGAGGTAGATCGACTCTTTTCCAAAAAATGACCATGATACCCCATGATACGACCATGAAAATGACCATCATGGTTCATACTCGAAAAACTTTTTTCTCTCAGAACTTCCTGACTAAATTTTTTTCTGGTGCATTTAAGTGCGCTGAATCCGAATTTCAATATTAGAGCCCATTATATCACTATTGAAAAAAGATAAAATTCAAAAAAGGACAAAATCGGCTATTTTTGGACAAAATGTCGTGCTATTTTTTTCTACGGTTTCTGATTCTTCTGATTTTTGGAGTGGCAGCAGGTACTAGTATGTGCTCAAATCAATTTTCGGGGCCAGTTACACATCATTTTACGAAAAACAACCACTCCGCACCAGGTCATACTCGTGGAATGATATCGTCAACATACGAATTATTCCTCTCAGTCCTCTGATTCGAACGACATGTTCGGTTTGTAATGAGCATTATTTTGAAACGAGTTATGACAGCTTTCCTGAAGCGAACTTAGTACAACCCTGTTTTTGAATTTTATCTTTTTAAAATTGTGATATCATGGGCTCTAATATCGAAATTCGTAATCAGCGGACAAAAATAAACCAGAAAAAACTTAGGGCAGGAAGTTCAGAGAGAAAATTTTTTTCGACTAAAACCATGATGGGTGGTATTATGGTCATTTTTGGAAGAGAATCGATCTACCTTTGATTTTCGGTTGCCGCGGGCAGGAAAGGGATCCAAATACTCTAAAAAGTTGGGAATCGTATATTCCACGGATATGCTACCATCGTGTCTTGGAATGACCTTTGAACGAAAATCACTGTCAAAACTAAAAAAAACAAATAGAGTCATGTGAAAATGTGAAAATTCGTGCCCCGAGGTCAAATTAAGAGTGACTTTCTGAGTCAGTGAACGTATTTGTGCAGATGCTTGGCAAAGTGAAAAAAATGGAATTCTCCCAAAATGTGTGTACTGGTAGTACTCGACGAGTGTAGCTCAGGTGCAACGGGTTTAGTGTTCTAAATCGTTCTCCGCTAAATGACGGAAGTTTTTTTTTTTTAAAACAGTAATTAAACCGACTTTGCTCTTTCGCTATCGTTTCATTCGAGTGATATCTCAAAAATTACAAAATATTCATGTCATCACACCTGCCGAGTTTCATCCCGATCGAATTGAAACTCTTCGAGAAATTTCGATTTTTCGAAAGTAATTTTGAATTTTTCAACTTTTCATCTTTAGGGTGGTATACAATATACCTTTTTTATTTGATAAATTTGGAGAGCAAGCACTTTACCTTTTATAGTTAAAATATGAAAAGAAATAAAAAATACCGGTTTGACGAAAATCATTTAAAACGAAGGTCAACTCTTTGAAAAGTTAGTTCATTATTCGCTAACTACCAGGTATTCGTGCAAATTGGAATATCATACACACAATTCAATGTTTCATCATTTAGTGATTTAGTTTATGGTGGAATAATAAGACTTTGCGCGATCTTGAGAAAAAGTTTTCTTCGACCATCACGAGTTATGAATTTAGCGAAACTTATTTTCACAAACGCAGCATTAACGCAGGCTCTTGCTAGTATAAGTATGTTGTCCCGTGGCTACTGCATCGAATCCATGTGATATTGGGCTCTGGCAATCCCGTGGTCACCTCATTTATTCACTCAAAAATGCGATTTACAAAATTTGCAGATTTAAAAAATGCGCAAATTCCCACTTGTTTGTACTCATTATGTTCGTAATTTATTGTCAGAAACATGCGATGATAGACGAACATAATGAGCACTAACAAGTGGGAGTTTGCACTTTTTTTTATGCGCACATTTTTAAATCGCATTTTTGAGCGAATAAGCCAAGACCATGGGATTGCCAAAACCCCATATCACGTAGATTCGATGCAGTAGCCACGGGGCTACATACTTATACTAGCAAGAGCCTGCGCCATTACTGCGTTTGTAAAAGTAAGTGGCGCGAAATTCATAATTCGTGATGGTCAAAGAAATCTTTTTCTCAAGATCGCGCAAAGTCTTATTATTCCACTATAAACTAAATCAGTAAATGTTGAAACATTGAATTGTGTGTATGATATTCCAATTTGCACGAATACCTGGTAGTTAGCGAATAATGAACTAACTTTTCAAAGAGTTGACCTTCGTTTTAAATGATTTTCGTCAAACCGGTATTTTTTATTTCTTTTCATATTAAAACGATATAAAGTAGGATGCTTGCTCTCCAACTTTTTCAAATAAAAAAGGTACCACCCTAAAGATGAAAAGTTGAAAAATTCAAAACTATTTTCGAAAAATCGAAATTTCTCAAACAGTTTCATTGCGATCGGGATGAAAGTTGGCAGGTGTGATGGCATGAATATTGTGTAATTTTTGAGATATCACTCGATTAAAACTATAGCGAAAGAGCAAAGTCGGTTGAGTTACGGTATTTTTTTGAAACTTCCGTCATTTAGCGGAGAATGATTTAGAACACTAAACCAGTGGCGCCTGAGCTACACTCGTCGAGTACTTACACCACACACATTTTGGGAGAAATCCATTTTTTCACTTTGCCAAGCATATGTTCACTGGGTCAGATAGTCACTCTTAAGAGCTATCCTTATCAAACTTTGGGGATCATCAGGAATTATCATAAGGATCATTTTGAGCTTTTGAACGAGTCTCTAGCACGTCTATGAGCGAAAATACATTTTTCAGGATTCATTTTTTGAGTCATTCTGGCAGCAACTTCAAATTTTTTTCTGAGTAGCCCTTCGACTTGTCTAAATACTCAGAAAGTTTGATAAGCAGGGGAAAATCCATGTAAGAATTTTGATTGTTTGAAAAAGTATTGCTTGATTGCGTCATCACTACGCAACAACAAGGGAGTGACCTCATATCTATATGGCATATTCCTAACACACGATGGTTGTTCTACTACATGTCCAAGTTTGAGCCAGAAATCTATCACGAGTCAAAAGTTATGAAAGAATGAAAAAGTGGCCCATCACCTAACGTCGATACTGTATTTCCATTCAAGATTCACGAAGAGGGAAAACATATGAACCCTTCCGAAATAGTTCGTTTAGGAAAATTTTTTGAAAGTAAAATATTGCGATTACACACCTCGAAATGCAGGATGAGCATGAATAGTTCGCCGACTCTTGTTGCGTAGTCGTTCATTCCGAGTTCTTCTCTGACATTATATAATATTCCGAAAACACATACCCGCTTTTTAAAAATTTTGTTGCACGTACTACTTAATATATGCCATAACGTCCATGTGGTTAGATCTAACTTCAACAAAATGGTATGTCGACCGTATTTTAATTCCTTGAATCCGCTTGCCTGTAATAAGTGTGCAGCTCCTGCAGCATATCAGCGCGGTACCACTCGCCGATCTGAACAATCTCATCGCGCAACTGCATCCCGTCTGTAAAGAGCTCACACTACACGCGTTGCGGTAGTGACTAACAATCGGAATATTTCACTCTGCAACAGATGACGATCCCCGAAAGAAGATTCTTACTGCTGATGACAAATCGGGAATAACTCTCCTCAATTCTAACGCTCTCTCGTCTCTTCTGTGTGACCGGCGAGAAAGCGAGCGAATTGAGGAGGATCGGTTTTCAATTTGTCATCACTAATTCTTACCCGTGAACCAGAAGAGGATCACCAGGACGGCATGGAATTCATCAGAGTCTGGTTTGGAGCGGGGGATCGCCAGTCGGCAAGGACGAAACACACGGTACAGGATGTCGTGGACAAGTCTGCAATTATGCATTTATAATGAAACAATGTTCGAGAGAGGAAGTATAGAGAAACTGCCTAGAGATATATGGACAAGAACTGCATTTCCTAGAAAACGCAGCCAGATGGTTCGGTCCATTAGGTCGTAGACATCCGACCGCCTCACGTAAGGTGGACCTCATCAGTACGATGCCCCACGCAAGTAAGGGAACACATGCAATGGAATTATTGCTGAATCCCAATACTTCTGTTTCATGTTTTTGCATCTTATAATCAAATGCTCACTTGAAGAACTAGTCTCACTTCTTAGCTTCTTCGATATTCTTGGCATCGACTTCCGTGCAGCAGTCAAAGAATCCTTCAATGGCTTCTTCATCGAAGTAGCATGTGATCGACGCGTATGATCTGAATATTGAAATTTCAGAATAAGGCATGCATCCGAGACTTTACAATCCCGAAATAAACTAACATTAACTTCACCAAATCGTCCGGGTACTTTTTCTCAGAGCGATAGCATGAATCGAAGGCTTGAAAACGATAAAAGAAGCTCACGGCGAGACTCCACTGAAAATCACTCAATGACATTATGTTTTCTCAATGAATGGTCGCATATATCAAACCTTCTCCTCACTAGACAGATGTGAGAACTCCGGGAACATGTAACCGGCGAATTCGAGAATTGCCGACAATGCGATTGATGTTGCATTGTTTAGGGCGGTGAGAGTGGCCGGGAAGATGGGCTGAAATTTGTAAAGAGTTATGATTTTTTTAAACTGTGATCTAGATCAACGAAGATCGCGCTCTCGGTGATACTCGGATTCCTCAGCAACATCTTTCCCGAGTTTTCGCAATTATATTGGGAAAATACAGTGTGCAATTTGTGTCCATTCACTGAGCACACTAGTGGAATTTTGCAGTGCGCTTCTTTTATCGCTGTCAAACCTTCGATTCATGTTTTGTTTTTCTGTTTTTATCATGTTTTGGGAAAACAGTTTACTGTAGTTTGCAGACATAGTTTCGGGGTGGGATCCTATATCTTTCTACAATGATCTTGTAATATTTGCTAGGATAACAAAACAAGTGCAACGGTCCTTATTCGGATTTGTTACGATTCTGAAATATAAATTGCGGTAATAACTCACAGTCTCCTGCTCATTCATTTCCGGATGGTGCCCGCCGGATGGTGCCGTGCCCGCCAACTAAGCTCGCAAGTTCGGCGCATTGAACAAAGTAACCTTTAAAAAATACAAAATTAATAATTGTATCATTAATTATTTCATGAGAAAGAGTTCTTAGAATGTATTTCGGTTAAAACAGATTCGACCTGTAGTATAGCTTGCACTGCTCGATCAACCGCCCTTTTGAGGCGAATTTACTGGTCACCCAGCTGGTTACACTAGCGTTTACCGCGGGTGAGGGTTCGCGCTCCTCCAAGTGAGAAACGTCGAGCTGAAACAGCCATATTGTAGAGTTATGTGATAGAAAACATTAAAAAGTGAAGAATAATTGCTTTGGTACGATAACATTTTAGGGTTTCGGTCGCACCATTTCTTTCGCTCCCGACTCCTTCAGAATTCGCTCGAATCGATCGAATCTGCATCGCTTGCACGTGAGAGCGCCTTCAACAAGTACAATACGGTTAGGGATGAAAAATGTCAATCGGCAAAATGGAAATTGAGAAATACCAGTTTCAATCCCGCATCGCAGCTTGTTTGATCGGCACGCATTCAATTTCCGAGTTTTGGCACGCCTGAAACTATATTTGGTTAATTAACAGATTTGAACCAGGCTGCAAATCATAAGTGTGTCCTACTGAACTCATCCTCCGCTTTATGTGTTGATGAAATAATGCCGAAAATTAAAATAATTAAAGTTGCTAACCGATAGAAAACGGTGCATGCTCTACACGCGTCTACTCCCAGATGACAGGAACTTGTTTTCGCGCCGCAAATCAAGCATTTCCGCTCCTAAAACGATCAATTATCCATAATTGAGCTGACTTACTGACTCACCGAAGGTCCGGCTAGCTGGTCCATTGCGAAAAAGACCGAAACAGTCGGGGGCGAAAGACCGGAATAAACAGACGATCAATATACTTGTGGGGACGACCAAAGGTGGATTCCACGAATACGCGAGTGCGAGCGTGTGTGCCGAGTCGATAGCGCGGGATGAATGAAGAGAGGTCAGAGAAGAGGAGGAAAGGAAGAGAGGGAGAAACACTCGAGACGATGTTTGATAGTGGCTGGAAGGGCGAGAGCAAAATGTGAGTGATGTGTGCTAAATAGTACCGGCATAGAAGTCCCACAAAGTATAGGGAGCATAATTGCAAATAGGCAGGACTATGATGCAATTGGCGAAATTACTCGAGTTAGATCCACGGCCACGAACTTGGTCTGTGAGCGAAGAACTCAACTCAATGTTTCTAGAGCTCAATAAGTGAGCCCATATAGAGTGCAGTTGAGAGTAAAGCGACATCCAATTCTCGCGCTAGAATTGCCATGTTGGGTTGAAAAAATGCAAAAAAATCGACTCCTGCTACCCCCATGGTACCTAAAATATTGAGGGAAACTTCTGGGGACAGACCTATATTACGTCTGTGCTAATCACAAGCATTGCATTTCATTTAATCTTTCTCCCTCTAAATATTTCTATGCAAAATCGCCTTTGCGACTGATATAGATACCGATCTGCTGCTCCTCCTAATTCCCCACCCCCTCCCCATCCACCGATTCGCCACTCATGACGACAGATCTCCACCAAAATTATGAGAAAGATCTCCGCTATTTCCCTCTCTTCTTATATCCTGGTGGATAAATAAGTGTAATTGTATTTGTAACTTGCCAAATTCTCCATTGAAACTTTCGCATAGATCATTGTTTTCACTCTTTCTCATTCAGCATGACTTTTCCCTTGAGAGATGTCAACGTGGACATCAATGATTGTATTCGTAATAACAATAATTTCCCTTTTTTCTATTCTCTTGAGAAGTTCCGGATGAATTTTCTCACTCTGTGAACAGATTGTGCAGAAAAAATCAAATGATCAGCGCATGGGTCTACATTTCCTGCGTTCTACTGTCATTTGAAGGTTTGCGAAGCTGTTGCGTGTGTTAATAATCGTCATTAAGCATTGGCCGGAATGGTGTCGAACGGTATTCTCTTGTATTATCTCGCTCGAAAGAAGGTCGAATCGACTGCGCGTCTCTACTACTTTTCATGCATAGTATCTGCGTTTGCCTCTTTCTACATGGCTTTCTTGGTGCTGATCACCGTTGACGTGAGATGAACGGCGTTCAGTGAGAAATGAACGGTTCCGGTCGTTCAGGCAGTCGTAATGGTTAACGGTATGCTTCTGCAAGTTGCTTACGGACCGATACTTCAACTCATGCCTCAATGGGCTTGCGATATCGTCTTCGTCTCTTTCTTAGCCCAAATTCACGCAATGTGGCAGGTAAAAGGCATTATGATTTTTCTATGTATTCCTTCCTGTTTAGCTGCTTCCAGCATCCGTTATTCTACAATGGATTTCTTTGGCAAAGTGTGTTTCAATCCTAACTGGACCTTTTTACGTGCATAATAAAATCATTCCTCAAGGCACATCTACCTTTTCCCAAAACAATGTTTGACAATATTTGAGGCGTGATTACAACCCTTTTACGAAAGTTGTGCTCGCTTACTCGGCACCGCTCGTTTTCAACATAATATCATGGGTAATTTCGTTTTGGAGATTGCGCAAACGAATACCATTGCAGTACTCCATGTCAAAGTTAGTTCCCACTGAAGACTTCCGTGAACGCGCTTCCACGATTATCACCAGGCTACATGGCACTAATCGCAACGATTTTCGAATCTACGGTGTTCCCATTTTTGATAACGTGAGGACGGAAGGGTTCTGGATATTCTTGAAATACGTCGCGTAATAAGCGCAGCATAGAATTTGACAGATATCGGGAATTATTGTTCAAAGATCGTTGCAAAATCAATATGGACTGTTCTCGTAACTAATTATTTTAAGGAAACATTCGACGGTATCGACTTAGCTGTATTTGACCTTTTGCCCTCATTTTTCGCGAGCAACATATTGTTCGCCATCAGCGCTTATAAGGTGGGCGATTTTAAAGAAATCTGAAATTAACTATTTTTGTAAAGATTCATGCGGAACTGCGCTCGATCGGCAAAGCAATTAGCACCAAAACACAGCTGATGCAACGACGGTTCTTTCACACTCAGATAGCACAGGTATAGTACAAAGTCCGCTGCGTTTAAATACATTTTCGATCAGTTTTTCATCCCATTCGTGCTGATGTCTGTGCCCATTGGCATGTACTGCAGTGCGGCTTTATTGCAAAAGGATCTCTACAACTTATCTCTACTTATAAGCTTCACCATTTTCCCCACACCAGTTTTCACGGTGAGAGCTGACTCTCATTGCATTTTCAATAGGCAACGTTCGATATTGAAGGCTTTACTCCTGCTATCATTCGTGCGAAAAATCGCAATCAGACAGGGGCAAGTAGATTCATCGATGGTAAGATTTAGCGATTTCAATAATAAATAAATCAATAACATTTTACAGCTGACCTCATCTCGCGTCCGGAAGAGCACCATTTAGCCTGCATAAATCAGAAAGCCAATCGATATTTGAAACATTAAAAACTAACCATTTTGTGTTAAAACAATTACATTGGTAAAATACAATCGTACAAGATACAATTATTTGCTTTCTCTTTCCGATTTTTCAAAAAAAAGTATGAGCAACGCATATTTAGGGATAATTCTGGGTTCAGAACCAAATTACAGCGAAAATTTTGTAAGGGGGGGGAGCTTACTCAGTTTTGCGTATGGCCGAAACTCGAACAACGTGCAGCCGAGCAGCGGAGTCATAGTGGGCTAGAAATAAGAGAATATTCCATCTACTTTTCCGTCATTGTCAGTCCACAAGTAGGGGAAGTAGTCGGCAAAATGAACAACGTCACATACGGGCAGGTCGTCATTTGCGAGAATGAGAGAAGGAGATGAGAGGGGAAGAATCAATAATGGCGGATTCGTTGCATATTTATTATCTAGACGAATCCCCGTATTCGAGTAGATGTCTAGTGTGGATTTTGCATGCAATAACTAGGATTCATCTCTTGCATCATCCTCATCACATTCCCTCTACGATATAGGCAAGTATAAAATAGGTTCCGAAATGAAGATCACTCCGAAACATAAATGACAGATACCGAAGATAATTATCATCCAATTTGAAACTCGTCAGAGTTTTGCAGAAGAAAGTACATCGGAAATACTTCTAGTCTCCATTTTGTCCGTTCTAGTAGTAAGTATTACTACTGACAAGGTTGAGAAGTTTCCACCCTTCTTGGTCATCGACGTCATAGCATGTCTACAACGTTCTACTCATATGTGATTTATAAAAACTTCATCAATGATCTGATATCAAGTTCAGAAACACAGAAAACAATGCAACAACTTTGAGAATGAAGAAGATCATACGATAACATGAATGCAATAAAAAGAGCACCCGAGAATATGTAGATTAAATTAAGAGAGTTTTTATATATTATAAATGAGAGATTTTGTAGTCACTATGATGTTGAAGTTTTTTGTAATTGATACATGAAGGTGTCGTCCTTGACGACACCGAGTATTCCGCAGATCTCGAAATGCTCCTTGATGTCCTTGTTTCTCTGAGAAATATTAAATGCATTAACTTTTTAAAACAATAATTTACTCCTAACGTACATAGTTCACGAAAAATAATCATAATAAGTTTTTTTAAGTCTAAAAATATAAATACTAGCGAACACACACCTCAAAATGTAAAATGAGCATGAAGAGTTCGCCGACTCTTTTCGCGTTGTCTTTCATTCCGAGGTCTTCTCTGAAAATTTTAAAAGTGAATTAATATCAACTTCATACCAAGAAATATATCAATAATCCGATTCTCTTTTGCTTGCATGCGGTTAAAGAGGGGTTTTTTTTTATAAATGCATCCCCTTGGGTTCTCTTATTCGAGTTCGAACGATTATCTCCTACCGTCGGATTATTTTGATTTTGATGAAGACTTGCCTGTAGTAGGTATGCAGCTCCTGCAGCACAGCAGCCCGGTACCGCTCGCCGATATGGACGATCTCGTCTCGCACGTGCGTCCCGTCTGCAAAATGCCCTCACTGACAAGAGTAGTAAGTTGCGCAATCATTTCTTTCTATGTATGTCAATGTATCGACTTCCATTCCAAAATCCCAATGGTGACGACCTTAATGATTCTTACCCGTGAACCAGAAGAGAATGACCAGGACGGCATGGAATTCATCAGAGTCGGGGTTGGCGCGGGCGATCGCCATACGCCCCGGACGTGCCATACGGTCAACGATCTCATGCATGAATCTTCAATCAGACTATTATTCTATGATTATAATCAGAATATTCGGATCAAATAATTCTTGGCCTCCTACAATCACGTCTCCAACTTGCTCTTTTCGGTCGCAAGTGCAAACATTAGCTAGTGAATATCTCCATACAAGCCTCACTTCTTCGCTTCCTCGATGTTCTTCGCACCGAATTCCGAGCCTTCGAAAAATCCCTCGACAGCATGATGATCGAAGTAACACGTAAACGATCCGAAAGATATGAATATTGCATTTCAGAATAGAGCATTCATCCGAGACTTTATTATCTTGAAGAAAGCACTCACTTGTCCAAATCGTTCGGAAACATTTTATCAGCGCGAAAGCATGAATCGAAGGCTTGATAGCGATAGTAGAAGCTCACGGCGAGATTCCACTGAAAATCACTCAATTACATTATGTTATATCAACCAATGGATGGATATTAGGGATATCTGCCCACTAACTTCTCACTCTCTTTCCCGACCAGGGCCGTGGTATTGGTTGACGGTATTGTAAGCAAAGTATTGGGGTTTGAGGAATGAATTGGGTATCATTTTAACATCCTCTCTTTAATCATCCCTTTCGGACACAAGTGACAAACCTTCTCCTCCCTTGAAAGCTGAGAGAACTCTGGGAACATGTTGCCGGCGAATTCGAGAATGGCCGTAAGGGCTATATTCGTGGCTGCGTTGATAACGTTTATAGTTGCAGGATAGTAGGGCTGGAAATCCTCTTTTGTTTCTAGCGATAATCACAGTAATAGTACGGAAGGCAACATTCTTGAAAGGTGCCAAGATATGAGCTGAATTTGGAAAGATTTAGGGTTAACGCACACATTCCTGCTCGTTAATTTCCAGTGGATGGGGTGCGTTGGGTCGCGAGCTTAGCTCGCACGTCCGGCGCATTGAACAGAGTAACCTGGAAAATACCAAGCGAATATTTTTTCTTAATTAATAAAAAGATTTAAAAAATAGATCCAACCTGTGGTACAGCTTACACTGCTCGATCAATCGCCTTTCCTTCCTGAGGCTTGGTGAAAGGGGAGGTAAAGCAGAGGAAACGCTGCAAATCAATAGTAATCAAGCATGTTTTGAGAAGTTCTCGTTGTAGATATCATAATATCGAAAAAAAAAAAAAAAGAAACTTGTTAACTCTAGTATCGAAAAGTTACAGAGAATATTCGTCATTCATCAGATTCAGATTCTCACCTCGGAGCCTGCAGAAGTAAGTCGATGGAAGGTGACGAAGATGAGATTGATGGACATGCGGGAGCGGGAACTGCGGGCGCTACCACAAAAGGCGACGGGTCGCGCTCCTCTGACTGAGAGACGTCAATCTGCAAGAACAGAATGACTAGATCGCTTCTCTCTTCTCGCCTGCACCATTTTTTGTTCAAACGCGAAGAAGTAAATCGGGAGATAGAGAAGACCCATCTCACCATTTATTTTGTGCCCGATTCTTTCAGAATGCGCACAAAGCGGTCGAATCTGCATCGCTTGCAAGCGATTCCGCCTTCTATAAGGAATATTCACACCATTTGAGTACTGAATTTGTTTGTGATTACTGAAAATATATAAAATATGGAAGAGTTCCCGTCTACTCCTTCAAGTCTCTCCAGGCAGTTTTCAACATATTCGTGTGTTGATTTGTAATTCCCAACCTCCTTCAATTCCGCATCGTCGTGTGTTTGATCGGCATGCATAAAATTTTCTGATTTTAGCACGCCTGAAATGCTTTATCGTTGATTCCTTAGAGACACCAAAAGACCAAACGGTCCCAACGGTATCCTTGTCACTCGAAGCATCCCTGTCCCAATCATAAGTCAGTCAAAAGCAATAGAAAAAAGTCACTAACCGATAGAAAACAGTGCAAGCTCGACATGCCTCTATTCCCAAGTGGCAAGAGCTCGTTTTCGATCCGCAAACTCGGCATTTTCGCATCTCAAACGTGCAATTCTCAATGAGAGAGCTGGATCAATGCTGGAGGGCCCGGCTGGCTTGTCCATATCAATATGGACGGAAAAGGGTGAAAGATCAATTGACTAGTGAGACTAAAGTGGAAGAGGCGAGTATTCGCGCGTGTGTGAGAGCAAGTCGAGAGTGTGGGATGAATGAAGCGACGTTAGAGAAGAGAAAAAAGTGAAAAAGGAGGAATCACCCGAGAAAAGGTTTGATAGTGGCTGGAGGAGGGAGAGACACATGTGCGTGATGTGTGCTATACGGTGCACTCTATGTAGTCGCGATAGTGTGGGGAAGCCTAATTGATGATGGATTGGGTTGACCTCAAAAGTGAACCATTGAATTGTACGGTAACGCATCATTGAAGTCCCATATTTTGAGCCATTATTACGTATTTGTTAAAGGAGGAGTGGCACGAATATCTGGGTTGAGCAGCATAGGCAATGTTGTGGGGATCTGTTACCCGATCACACTCCCATGTTGCCTATTTTAGTTTGAACCGAACGATTGGGTGTGTACCAAGCCGCCCTAACGATACATGCACTAATCCGAGAGGGCGGAGTGAGCGAGGATAATCAAGAGTTCGGGCCTGCTAATTTGGGGTGCAGGGCTGGAATTTTCAGTTTTCAGTTTTCTGCTTTTTTCTGTTTTCTGGTCATTTTTCGGACCAGAAAACTTTCTGACAGAAAAAGAAAAACAATTCCAGAAAACAGAAAATATGTATTTTCAGTGCAAAATCGTCGCAAATACTTTTTTAAGTTGCTAAAAACGCTTACTATTCTAAGAATAGTTATTTGTTGTTGGAAAAAGTACCATCACAGTTGTATTTAGCTGTTTACATCGATTAATATACCCAAGAACCCCGCACTCATAGTGGGCCGAAATTTTGACCCAGCCATTATTTTTATTTTTTTATTTTTTTTCTTTCCGTTTTTTTTTGCTGTTTGGATTTTTTTATCAAAAAATATACAAGGGCGAAAAAACATAAATCGTATGTGTAAAATAATAAATTTTTCCATTTTTTCGGCAAATTTTTTTCTCGGCACTATGATGAAGATTTTTTTCAAGCAAAATATTTATCGGATCCAGCATTTTAAAAAAAAGGTAAAACTAAAATAAGTCTTGCTGAGGTGTAAAATTGGTGCAAAGCATATGAGGCCGTTCGCCTAATTTTCGAGCAAAGCCTGGCACAGCTAAAAAAGTCGATTTTCTGAAACTGTGTGTTTTCGGGTTATCGAGGGTGCTGAAGACGATGGACATATTCATTTTTTTCCCACAGACCCCTCGTTGACTAAAGATGGCTTCACGTCGAAATCACGTTTTGACGTGCTACTCGGCTCTCGAGAGACCTAATTTTAGGCAAAAATTGTTTCTGGGGTAGAATTGCATGGCGAGCCTGTTTTGTTCATTTTTCTCTATTTCCAAAAATAATTTTTAAAATATCAACTTTTCGCACAGTCATTTCCGCGTATGCCAAACCATACCACGCGATCGGGCTTCGCGAAATCTATAGCTTCAGCCAAAAATAGCATCCGGTGACCGAGAAACGCGAAATCAAGCGAAATCAAGTGGATAGGCGTTCTCCCCGTCCTCACTTTAGTCAATAACATTAGTTCCATAGAAATCCGAGACGCAAAATTTTTTTCTGTCGTAAAAACTCTCGATTTTCCTACAAAATTACAGAAAATCCGTGTCAACATTTTGAAAACCGAAAAAATGCAATTTTCAGATGGATGTGGTGCCTCCCAGTGAGGTCTAAGGGATTGGTCGTCAACAGAGAAAATGTGCCGAAGGTCACCACAAATATCCCTCAATAATTGGTTCCTCGATATTTGCATTTGCATTTTTGTAAATCGTTTAAAACGATTTATTCAATCCACAAGAAAATATCCAAGGCAATGATGAGTGACGAATCGAATGGTTATCAGAACCCCTGCATTATTTTAGTGCCCAACATGCCAAAACCTCATTTTTCGATTTTCCCGACTTCTCATTTCGCGTTCTTTCGCGCTGCAAATCTCATTTCACCCTCTCATTTCAGGTCTCTGTCATTGTTCGCCCTCTCAATCCGCGCTCTCGTGCGCTGTGAATCGCGCGTAGGGGCTATTTAGCCCTCTCCCAGAGTCCGTGTGATCAAGTGTGTTGTTGTTTCCGCCATTCAAATTATCTGAATTATCACATGCAATTATATTTATCAATTAAACAATTACATTCGTAGGAAATAAGAGCTTCAGAGGAAAATGTCATCTCTATCTTCTTCGAGGATGTTCCTTAAGAAATCCTCCTCGTGAGCACCGAGGATCTCATCCTCTTCATCTTCTCCACTCTCATCTCCAATCTCATTTTCTTCTGAATCTTCCGACTCCTCCACGACCGTCCTCTTTCTTGTCCCTCCTCTCGGCGATCGTACACTTGATTTCGCCCGAGTGCTATTGGGCGTCTTAGCTAGTGTCTTCGTGGTGTTTGAAACATAGACGTTGAGGAAAATTTGCGACAGTACATTTCCGCTCACACCGCATCATGCGATGGGGAATGAGAGGGCGAAATGATATTTGCAGCGCGAAAGAACGCGAAATGAGGGGGAAAATCTAAAAATGAGGTTTTGGCATGCTGGGCACTAAAATAATGTAGGAGTTCTAATAACCTTCGTCTCGTCGAGCTTGATCGAATGAACTCATCATTGCCTTGGATATTTTCCTGTGGATTGAATTAATCGTTTTAAACTATTTACAAAAATGCAAATGCAAATATAGAGGAACCAATTATTCAGGGATATTTGTGATGACCTAAGGCACATTTTCTCTGTTGACGACCAATCCCTTAGACCTCACTGGGAGGCACCACATCCATCCGAAAATTGCATTTTTTGGTTTTCAAAATGTTGAATGACCTACCTTGCCCTTAAAATCGGCCCTAGGCTTCAAAGCTCGACGATATCTTGTTATGGACCCTATAGGCTATCCAAAACTGGTTTCAGCCCAATTTCGCCTTCGATGTGCCAGAGTTTATTCGACACTAATGCGACACGCGTGATATATTGAGGCTTGTGCTCATCACAAGAGAGGAATCGCCAGATTTTCGAGAGCCCTGCGGACTTAGTAAATAGTTTCCCCGATTACGCTGAAAAGTAAGTAAGTCTTAAGTACTCAAAAAAGTGACAAATTAAACAAGACTGTTCACTTGTTCGGTTTTGTTTACAAAGTACGATATCGTACTTGGTGGGCAAACCGTGACAGATGATCATTTTGGTCATTTTTTAAAAACTTTTTTGACTTCCAGCGAATGTTGACTTATAAATTCCAATTTTTCTTTCTTATTTTTTGTCCACCCTTGTTTGCTGGAATTGGCCTGGAATGTCTTGGTGAAATATTTCTCTAACATGAAGACAATGATAGCTCAATTTCAGTGATTACGGTAGTATGGAGTAGGTAGGTAATTCCTACCGTAATCACTCGTTTATTTTCAATTTTCATATTTATTGCTTTTTTTTTTCTCCAGTTTAGAGAAATATTTCACCAGGACATTCCAGGCCAATTCCAGCCAACAAGGGTGGACAAAAAATAAGAAAGAAAAATTGGAATTTATAAGTCAGCATTCGCTGGAAGTCAAAAAAGTCAAAAATTGCCCAAAATGATCATCTGTCACGGTTTGCCCACCAAGGACGATAGGTCCGTTTTTGGGTCAAAAAGTCAAATCATCTAAATAATGTCCTGTTAGGATTTTCTAACGTATTTTACTCGTAGAAATCGAAAGTGCGAAAGAAAAATTTCGGCGCATGATGGGGAAATCGGTATTTGGAAAGTTACATCACTTTTTTTGAATTACCAAGAGCCCCGATACAGTGCATGGACTTCTGTGATATTTCCAGTTCGATATCGAGATATCAACATTCAAATATACACTATTGTTCGTTGATATCAAAGTATTTATTTGATCAAAGAGGCTCATTTCAGTTTCTCACTTCTATGATAATTGGGTTGTGTTCTCTGTTCGCTCTGATCATGTTTGTTTTCTACCAGTACAAGTGAGTTTTGAGACTAACTTGGGAGATATATATTTATTTTCATTTTCTATGCAGGCGCATAGTTTGCTTCATAATGGCTCCATAATTTGACGGAGTCAAATTGCTTCTTCTCACAGTTTCCATCGTGAACATAATTAGTGCTTTGTTGTATTTCGTCACGTGGATGGGGACGAGATCATGGACAAGTACGTAATATATCAATATGTTAGCTTCTATTTAATGATTGACTGGAACGTACTGCTCGAGTACATCGTTAAAGAAGTCCTGCCAGCAATCCGAATGTAAAATAT
Source organism: Pristionchus entomophagus (assembly GCA_036245825.1). Classification (NCBI taxonomy): domain Eukaryota; kingdom Metazoa; phylum Nematoda; class Chromadorea; order Rhabditida; family Neodiplogasteridae; genus Pristionchus; species Pristionchus entomophagus. The sequence goes on along the minus strand of BTSX01000004.1, from coordinate 16,770,901 downwards.
AAATTATCCCACCACGAATAACCTGTTCAAATCTATTACTACGGTGTCCATTCTAAACAGTGTGGCGGGGCGTGGTCAATCAGTTTAGAGGGGAATTCACCCTTGATCTACCCTACTCTGCCTCTCTAATGGCGTGGAAAAAGTCAAAGGAAAAGAGAAAACATTTGAATTCCCGCCATTGCGTATCTCAGCTCCCAGTGAAGCAAGCAACTTGAAACTTTCAATATGAGTTGGAAATCCTCTTTCCACCCGAAAAACGAAGTTTCAAGTCGCTAGCTTCACGGGGAGCTGAGATACGCAATGGCGGGAATTCAAATGTTTTCTCTTCTCCTTTGACTTTTTCCACGCCATAACTTGACATCAGCCCCTCTCCCTACGGTCTCTGCTCTCTCTGTTGCTCTCGCCGCTTGCAAAAAGAAAGACTGGGAAGGGCCAAAAAGTGGCAGAGGAGAAGAGGGTGTGCGGAGAAATCTCTCGCACACATTTTACAGCCCTTTTTCCCTGATCATCACGGAAACTTGGCGCGACCATAACTATGTTCTAAATTGATCTATAATTTGCAAATTTTGGATTTCTAATATGGTTCAAGAGACAAATCCGATCATGGTGTCAATTATCCTTGCTAAATATTGATGATAGGGCTCTCTTAAGAAAGGTACATCGTTAGTATTTTAAATTTTATAATTGCAGATAAAGCCATGAAGAAACTAATTATCAGATCACTAATCATAGTGACCGCCGTGGATATTAGTGGCTGGTTTCTAACTCCCACATTTCACGGTTATATTGTAAATTCCGGCTTCGATGGTTACATGACGGTATTTAATGATCTTCGAAATCAGATTTCAGCACAAAAACAATTTGCGTTCCTTCATCTAACACCAATTTTCATATATGCAGCTTTATCCTTCAAATTTCTCATTTACTATTCAACAAGGTGAGCTACACAGGTCTGCTATCCACTTTTATTTTCCTTTTCAGCACGGAATATCGCGCCGCCTTCAAAGCACTATTTTCGAGAAAGAAAGATTCAAAATCAAGTATATCTGTTACTCGAAAAACCGCGCTTTGAAAGAACAACGCTAAATGTGACGAAATTTCGTAAACACGATGTTTGATTGTCCCGTTCTTTGTTTTCACAGCGTTGTTTTCTTGTCGGCAAAGATACATTATCAATGTACAATGATGGAGATACAATACTTCGAAAATCACGGATTTCCTCAAACTTTGAGGGATAATCGAGAGCTTTTGCTACCGACAAAATACAGTGTCCCGAACATATAGTGTCCTGATTGGTGATGGGGGCAGATGGGGGTATCGAGGGAAAAAGTTTGGCCGGACTGGTGATATCGATGTCCGGCCCATACTCCTCAGGTTATCTCTTCGAAAGGAGTTTCAGAGTTCGAGTTGGCGATGTTCTCTCTTCTGAGAAACCTGTTGCCTCAGGCGTCCCTCAGGGGACAGTATTAGGTCCAATCCTCTTTCTGCTTTACACTTTTGATCTCCCTAAGGTATTCTCCCCCTACCCTAAACTCTCTTGTCGGCTCTTTGCTGACGACATCAAACTCTACACCACTTTAGATCCACTCTCTCCATCCGACGCCCCTACTCAACTTCAGTCCGGGATTTTGGGTTTCACGGAATACGGCAAAACATGGCAGTTAGAAGTTTCTGAGAAAAAGTGCAACATAGTTCACATATGACAACACAATCCTAGAACCACCTACTCTCTTCTTTCTAGCAATCTTGCAATCTCTGACTCCATTCGTGATTTAGGTGTATTTATCGATCCTCTATTGAACTTCGACTCTCATTTTAAGAGTGTATGTCAGAAATCAACCTCACTTGTTTACCTCCTTTTTCGCAGTATCAGCTGTACTATTCCTTCCCCTTACATCTCCGCTTTCAAGTCATTCATTATCCCTGTATTAGAATATGCATCTCCCGTTTGGTCCCCTCGTCCAAAGGTCTTGTTCGGAAATTAGAGAAAGTACAACACTTGCTAGACTTTTATACTTTCGTTGCTCCAGAGTAGCTCCCTTTGTTCCATCCTACTCTGATAGATTATCTCTATATTCATTGAATACTTTGTACACTCGTCGTATTGTCATCGGTATTGTCTTAGATCTCAAAATTTTTCCCAACTTTGTTGTTATAGAACCTACACATTTTTACACATATCGTGCAATTAGTAGACGTAATGGTTCGTTTGTTCTTCATCTACCCCCGTTCAAGAGAGAAAATCTCAAAGTATCTTTTTCTCACAGAACCGCTCGCTTATTAAATAAATTGCATTTGATTTGTAACCCCAAATTGATTCACATGTTAAATCATCCTAATTTACCTCGTTCATTCGGAATAGAAGTTTTGAATCTGTGACCTTCCTTCCAACCCACCCCAATCCATTCGCACCCCTTCCCCTTCCAACTCGATCTACCTCGTCAAGCACTTTCATCCAATAAGACATATGACGCCGTTCGCCTTATTTTCGAGCAATTTCGGATGAATCTGGCACTGCTCGAAAAGGTCGATTTTCTGAAACTGTGTGATTTGGGACCCTAGACACCTCGTTGGCTCCAGACGACGTCACGTCGAAATCACATTTTTACGTGCTACTCGGCTGTCGAGAGGGCTAATTTTAGGTGAAAATATTTCCTGGGGTAGAATTGCATTGCGAACACGCCTGTTTAGTTCATTTTTCATGATTTTCACAAATAATTCTATCCGAGTAATCCTATGCGGATATATCGATCCGAGATGACGAGAGGATCACAAATCTATATTGTTATGCATTTTCCGCATCGGGTCTTCGAGATAATCGACATACAGTGTTTTGAGAGTGTAAGGAAAAGAGGCTCCCTCGTCCTCCCTCTCCCCCCTCATTCGCTTCCCTGACCTCGCGCGACGAGAGAGCGTGGGGAATGAAGAGAGCGCACGAGAGAGGAGGGAGAGGGAAGGGAGAAAAGCCTCTTTTTCTTACAATCTCAAAACACTGTAAGTCGCTTAACTCGAAGAAAAATATAGGTTTGTGGTTTTAATATAGGTCTCATCATCCCGGATCGATATATCCGCATGAGATTGCTCGGATAGGCCTATGCGAAAAAATCACTTTTTAAAAATTATTTTTGAAAATCATGAAAAATTAACTACACAGGCGTCTTCCCCTTGCGATTCTACCCCAGGAAACATGTTCACCTAAAATTAGCCTTCTCGACAGCCAAGTAGCACGTCAAAACGTGATTTCGACGTGAAGCCATCTGGTGTCAACGAGGGGTCTGTGGAAAAAAAGAATATGCCCATCGTCTTCAGCACCTTGGATAACCCCAAATCACACTGTTTCAGAAAATCGACCTTTTTGAGCTGTGCCAGACATTGCTCGAAAATCTTATATTGCGTCATATATTGGATCAGCGGCCAGTTCCTACCGCATACGAGGCTCCCTCACCTGACATTCCAATGTGCGACTCCATGAGAAGATCGATCCCTTCCCCCCCCCCCTTTCCTCCCCCCCCGCTACCCCACCCTCATTCCTCACGCAACCTTCCCCTAGTTGTATTCTCACTACCTTTCTCATTTCTCGTACATCCTGTACTTGTTGAAGCACCTTCAGTGGTGTATGATAAATAAATAAATAAAATAAATAAAATAACGGAGCCGGTCTCTTTACAGTAAACATCGTATCTGCCATCTTCGTAAATTCGCGGATTCACAATCAGAAAGTGATAATCCGGGTTGAAGAAGAATAGAGGGGTGAATGATGCGATGAATAATGGATATGCTAAGATTGCCGATAGAATGTGCCAATATCGTGAACTCTGAATGCATCACATACATCCAGCATCGGTAGTCCAATTTCACTTTGAAGACACAATTGAAGAGCCGGCCGGAGACGAGTTCTAGCATGCGATTGATCGCGAGACTAACGCACGTCATGCAGGAAAGAGTGTAGAAAACTGGAAAAAGTAGATTCATTATTTCAATGAATACCAGTTCCACGTACACATGGCGACGTATGCATAAACAAAATGCATTTTCGGATGGTGGCAGTATACTTCTCCTTGCGTGCTCGTATGTATAATTAGCGCAGTTGCACAATTGCTTTTATCATGGAGAGAAAAATGCCGAAGGTGGAAGCATTGACGGACAGTGTGACAATGTCGGCAATGGATAGCACGAACATGACCGGAGAAGTAGTAGTGGTGACAACTCGGCGTCAGACTCTCCTCATTTCGCCTGCTCTATTGTTTCTCTGACCGACGAGATTACATGAGAATTGAGGAGAGTCGATTCTGATTTGACATCACTACTGAGAAGGTTATGCATTCGGCGATGTTTCAGAATTGTTATATGATAAGGGCCGTAGACGTGTGATGGTAAGGGGAGAGCTCATTGTGGTCAGTTAACCGACTTTGTACGTGGGAATCCGACGCATCGTCCAGATGACGCGTGCACTCAGTACGTACAACGGGATGATGCAGAACGCTCCGAAATACGGCCGAACGGTTCATCGCACGGACCAATCGACTGTCCAGTTGCCGCCCATGATGCCTAGGGGATACATTTAGCCACTTCAGACAAAACGGGAAGATTCCTGCAGTCATATTCTTCTCTCGTTAGCATGAGAAGATTGAAGCGTAGCTGCGAGATTGGCCTCATTTTGTTACATTTATTGTGCTGAAATAATACATTTTGAGCTCGATAAGGACAGACGAATGATATGGTTGGCAAGCTTGGTAACTTGGCTTTTTGTACTCCACCAGAATGCATCTCATCCATTTGTATCGATGAGAACCTTTCCATAAGGCATGTTCGTGAGTTCGAATTGATGATGGAGCTCTGTCAGCAACAAATTAACCGTTTAGCTCTGAGTACATTATCTATCAGCGCATTCGTTATAGGTATGTAGACTTGACATTTCAACTAAATACCAGACAAAGGCATTTTCATCAGGTTCAAATTCTGGCAAATGCAGGATAAGTGCAGGGAGGTAAGAAATTTGTCATCGCAAATAATTATTATTAAATTTAAAATCCCTCAGAGTTTTGCAGAAGAATCATCTTCTAGTCTCCAGCTGGTCATGAGAGAGATTGACCTTGGATAATTATCCCACGCAGAGTGTCAAACATGAATCACTCGAAAACAAACAAGTGTCACTCACTTGTTTGTTTGGGAGAAATATTTCGGATTATGATTCTCTGCCATGATACATTTTTATTTTCTCGAACTTCCATGTCGGACTTTTCGCTCGTTGACTTTGGCAAAACGCTCGCGCGCAATCGATGCACTAACATCCGCCCCCGTGACATCACTATCGTTCTCAGTAGATCTCACTCAAAGTGTTTGAACTCGCCCAGTAGATCATTATCTCGACCCTTTACGAGTATCTATGCGAGAGACGAAGGAGGGGGGATGTCCACTGCGAGTTCGCTCGCACCCCTCCCGTGGCTGTCCCTTTGACTCTTCATTCCACTTTTAGCGTTTTGATCTCATTCGTGCAAGTAGATAATCCCCTTCCAGCTCGTTAGAGTGCACGATCTTCAACGTTCTTTTTATACATTTGCGTGAAACAGGACGGTTTCGTTTATTTTGTATTCATTATATTATCGTCGGTAGCAAGAGTTCGGGGAGCGATCCTGGAACAATATTTTTCATAATCCTTCTGAAACTTTTCATTGGGTGAAAGTAGAGTAATCTAGAGACAGTTTTCGAACGAATTTTATTGCCGATTATGAAAGGGCACACGCACCTGTTCCATAGGAGATATTTATATTTGGCATGCGTAGCTCACGTAGCTGCGTTGTCAGTTTGTTCGTCTATTCACAAAGGTTGGTAAATACAGATTCTAGCTCATTCTTCCAATAATACTCTCCATGTTTGGCTTGCTTGGAGCGTTTTCTGAGTTTTCTGAGGTTCCAGATTGTTTTGAGAATCCGCCACGTTAACTGCGTCTGTCTTGTCTGATTAAGTAATGTTTGGTCTTCGAGATTTAAATTCATTGGAACGCTTACGAGATTAATTAAATTTAATTAAATTGAGAGGTCAGACGATAGGGCGGAATCGAATTCATTCGGCGATTGTTTTAGTAGCATCTCTTCGTCTCAATTCCGACACGATTTCATTGTTCGAAAATGTACTCTACGTTACGTGCACTATCTACTTTTAGAGATGATTCTTATCTGTTTTCAGCCATGACTGACCGCGTCGCGCCCTCTTCCCCCCGACCGACGCACATCACGGTGTTATCAGTGGACAACGCGGCGATCAAACCACCTGAGAAGGAGACACAAGCCACCATAATAACCACCCCGCCAAAGTTCCGGTGAGCGAAGGGGAAGCGGGGAGAATCCTGTCACGGTTTTAATTCGGCACCACCTCGATTCCACTCAAGAATGTCCCTCGAGCATAAGGGAAATTCGTCTTTGGTAAATCGAAATCATGTGGAAATTTGGAAAATTTGCATCGACAAAAACCGCTTTACCTGGCCATTATTCTCTCAACTCAGCAAGCAATTTATTCAGGTTTTCATAACTATCTGTTACGGAATCATGATGAAAAGTAGTTTCCCTCGCGATCTGTAATCGCTCCTCCACTCACTATCAGTGATAGGGCGATTATTTAAACTCGGTCGATAGTTCATTGAGTCTGTTCTGCCTCTATCTTCCTCTCATCTGATATTGATATCAAGCGCAAACAACAGAGAACTGCTATGAGGTCTGTTTTCCACTCGAATTACGTTATTACCTCAATCATCAAAAGTAGCGCTCCTGACCTAAACTCTTTATCATACAATTTCGACTTGCTTTTAGTCTAAGGCACGATTTTGTTGATCGGTTATGCTTTTGCCTCATTTGTATCCTAATTTTTTTCTTCGTTCATAATCGCTCATTCAGGAATGCTCTCCGAGAGAATCTGTTGCTCGTGCTCACAGTCACCTCAGTCATCGCTGGAATCTCCCTGGGTCTGGCGCTCCGATCGATCGATCTATCTCCAATAGCCCTACAACTGATCAATTTTCCCGGCGAGATCTTCATGCAGGTGAGCTCATTAGCGTGAATTTGATTAATTTCTTTCGATTACTATTTGAATTTACTATTTTTCAAATAATTCCTTCCTCACACTCGTTATTCTTCGTGTTCGCTCTGGGGAAATAACAACGATTAATGTGCATGAAAATATGATTTGGATTTTCCAGGTCCTGAAAATGATGGTGCTCCCTCTCATCTTCACATCGATTATCTCGTGTACGTTCACTTTTGTGAATCGTCAAATACATATGAATGTTTTCAGCTCTTAGTCAAATGGAATCGGGTAACGCGGGCAAGATGGGCCTCATGACACTGGCATACTATGCAACCACCGCTGTTATTGCGTCCGCGGTGAGTTGTTGTCTCACTTTTATGATTGTTTTGAAACTTACTTTTTCTGACTCGTGACAATGTATTATTTTGTGGGAGGAAGAGCTAAAATTTCGAATATTTTGTTTTATTAGGTTGTCTAAAAAGTTTCTGAGGATTTCATCTATCAAATTTCTGTTGCTCTGTTTCGTTTGATTGAATCGGCAACATAGCATATCTGAGGGGTGACCTTGGACATTATCACCGTGTATTTTAATTGGATCACGGTTGCGTAGAAGAAGAGAAAATATTTTGAGAATCGAAATTATCAAAAACACGAAATTTTCAGTGTTTTCAACCAAAGCGTATCCCGCGTAAGCAAAACATCCTTAGATTATACAAAAATAGGCTACACTAGGGCAAGAGTTGATTGCTAATTTAAGATCCTAAAATCCTGTCTGCTAGCAATATTGAAATTAAGGAAAACGGAAAAGTCTCGTTTTCGACGTTCGAAACGCAATATCAATATTCAACAAAATCATGCCCTTTACCGGAGAGTTGGATCTTCAACCAAATAATTTCATTAGCTAAGAAGGCACGGTACTTTATAATGTGCTATATTTCAGGTCTGTATTTCTATCGGCTCGAAAAGAGACTGAGATAAACCAATTGTGGACAAGTTTAGCAGCCCCTGATTTACATTTAGGCCCGTATATCTAGAGGATCAAAAGGGATGGACCATTAGAATTAGCTGTAATGTAATCACCAAGCATCACGCTTTACAAATGTTACACCAGTTCGGCCCTATCACTGTTGTCCACGGAGCTCTGATCCAAGAAAATGGTTACATTCATCACCGAACACAGGGACTTAGCCTTTCCAATTCCTTTGTCTTACTAATCGATCAGCCCTGATACAATGTGCGCTATAAAGAGGAATAGTACCCTCATCTAATATGAAAAGGCATGTGCTGATCAGGCAAACGCGAAGGACACGAGAACTCAGAATCGATGAATGTAAAAAACCTCAGAAACTTTTTAGACAACCTGATAAAATCCATTTCAGATCGGAATATTCTTCGTTACGATGATCCAGCCCGGTACGGCTGCAAATCTTCCCCATACTGGGGCTAAAGGCAGTCTTTCGACGAGAGATGTCGAGCCAATCGACACCTTTCTCGATCTGTTCAGGTACGATCGTGTTAGAATGCCATGTTTCCTCAGATCGAAATAATTGATTCAATTGGTGTTTTATGAGACGTTCCATGAAATTCTGCACCTACCCAACGGAGGACTTTTTTGCAAACTATGCTAATAAGTTCAGGGTGAAGTCCTCATACATAGAGCTGATAGCTGGCCCAATATGAGAGGTTGGGGTGCACTTTCCGAAAAATGCCAGACATGTCCCAAAAAAAGTCCGAAAAAAAATTCTAGAAAAAAATACATTCTCATATGTGTTTCTGGCGTATTTTTCGATCATCGATAAAAGGTCAAAACCTGAAAAATTCGTCATTTTTCAATTTTCGCCATCTTCATTTGTTTATTCCAAATTCGGATTCTACGTGAAAAACTACCCCCTGTGTGAATTTTTGACGCCTTTCATTAGTTCAGCCCGGATTCCGCAGCTTCCCACCCGAGGGTCTCTCGGAGGCTGACGATAGAACGATGATGAGAGAAATCGCCATTTTGACATGATATGGTCACTTTTATATCAGATTTTCATAGCATTAATCATAATTAAGCATTTTTACTGACGTTATGGGGTTGCGATATCGATACAACACGAAAAAACTGAAAAGAAAAGTCAAAAATGCACGTTATCAAAAACTGAAAATTTTAAACTTTCATAAGTCATGTTTCTGGACTTCAAATGGTGTATTCTCTACGTAAAATCACTCGGATATAAGTTATAAACAATTTATGAGAGTTGTACCCAATTTGCGAATATTCTTTGAAATTGTCATTTTTGGATGGGCAAATTATCGGGAAATTTATCGACCAAAAATTTTTCTCAAGAATCCGTCCCAAATGCTCGGATATTGTTCATAACTCATATTCGAGTGATTTGCCTTTGAGAATACACGATTTGAAGACCAGATACATGCCTTATGAAAGTTTGAAATTTTCAGTTTTCGAAAACGTGCATTTTTGACTTTTCTGTGTTGATGATGCCATTTCCAGTCAATGCGCTGGATCGGGGTAGTCGGTTATTCATAAAAGTAATGTAACTCTACTAATACCGATTATTCCAAGAAGCGCCGAAAAGAGACTTGAGAGAATACTGTCACCACCGTACAGTAAAAAAAATCAGAGGAATCAGAGGTGAGGAAAAAAAATGGCAGGCATTTTTGTCCAAAAAATCTGCGATTTTTACCAATTTTTGAAGTTTTTCGTGCATAACTTTTTTCATTCAAGTTTTCATGAGCTCTCACATCGAAATTCGGAATCAGCGGGCAAAAATACACCAGAATTTCCTATAGTCATGTTTTTCGAGATAATTTTTTTTCCGTCTCTGACCACTTTTTCACCATGTGTTGGTCCGATTTTGGTCGAAACTTTTTTGTCGCAGAATCATGTCCCTATAAGAATTTAAGACTTATTTTTGAGCGTAGAAAACGAATTTGCTAACTAGAGCTCATGAAACCTTGAAGTAAAAAAGTTACGCTATAAAGAAAATCCCAAAAAAAATTTGTTCCGGATTTTGACCATAACTTTTTTATTTCGATGTTTCAAAAGCTCTAGCTAGCAAATTAGTTTTCTAAGTCTGAAATTTTTATAGGGACATGATTCTGCGACAGAAAAGTTTCGACCAAAATCGGACCAACAAAAAAAGTGGTCAGAGACGGAAAAAATTTTATCTCGAAAAAACATCACTATAGGAAATTCTGGTGTATTTTTGCCTGCTGATTCCGAATTTCGATATGAGAGCTCATGAAAACTTGAATGAAAAAAGTTATGCTCGAAAAACTTCGAAAATTGGTAAAAATCGCAGGTTTTTTGGACAAAAGTGCCTGCCATTTTTTCCCCACATCCGATTCCTCTGATTTTTTTACTGTAGGGTGGTGACAGTATTCTCTCAATTCACTTTTCGGGGCTTCTTGGAATAATCGGTATTAGTAGAGTTACATTACTTTTTTGAATAACCGACCACCCCGATCCAGCGCATGGACGAGGAATGGAATCATCAACATAAGAAATGTTCGTCTCAGCCTCCTCATTCGAATTCTTTTTGGGAAAAATTTCTAGCGTGATTTTAAAGCAAGTTATGATTGTTTACCTGAGGCAATTTTGGTCGTAAATTTCATAGTGTCCTTACTTTGACCTACCAATACTCCAGGATGAGACTAGATATCAAAAATCGGCAAACGCAGTTTGAAAGAGCGTCATTCGAAATACTTAAGTTTCCCTTTTCAACAAGATCGGAGATACAAATTCCTACCGCCGCAATGCTCTCGAAACTCTCGCGATTCCGCTCTTATGATCATTGCAGGAATATGTTCCCGGACAATATCTTCAAGGCGACGTTCCAGCGTGTGGCGACAAGGTGAGACATCTATTGGAGAGTTCGATGTAATGACCTCCGTGGAGCATGCAACCACATTTCTTAAAATTCTGAATACCGTTACCTCCTTCTCATCCGTATAATCTAGATAGTTTTATTGAAAACCTAGAGGTTTAACTAATCGAGCAACATGCAGATACGACCGCGTCAATGGAACGGAGTTGGTGAAGGAGGTGGTCGACGGTCCTGGGACGAATATTCTCGGTGAGAGGGAGGGTTTAGAGATGGGAGGTATCAAGCGAACTAGCCACATGCCATTTGCATAGATAGGTTCCAAACCGTTGGATTAAGAGTGATGATATTTGCGTAATCGCTTTAGGTTCGCTGGCAACGCGATAACAATGAGTTTCCAGGAGTGTTGGTGTTCTGCGTTTTTTTCGGTTTGGTCACTTCGAGACTGGGAGAAAGAGTGAGAATCGTCGTCGACTTCTTCATCGCCCTGGATGCTATCATTATGGAGTGCGAATGAGCCCATCGCATCTATTCGAGACTGAGGGGCGGTCCAAATTTACATAATGTGCAAATACCAGATGGATAGAAGTTCTGATGTGGTTCGCTCCCTTCGGAATTCTCTCGCTCATCAGTGGCAACCTGCTGGAAGTCGAGGATCTGGCTGGCACTTTCCTGGTATCTTATTTTAAATTAAAAATGAGTTTAGAAAGGAGGAAAAAAACGAAACAAACACGAATTTGTTCTGCACGCTTATCATTTCCACAATTCCCCTTTTCCCCCAATTTCTCTTGACCGGCACTACAAATACACAATCATCGAAATACAAAGACTGCCATCTTTCCAGACCCTCGCACTCTACGTCTTCACCGTTCTTTTCGGACTATTCACCCATATTCTCATCGTCACTCCCTCTCTTTTTGTCCTTCTAACGAGGAAATCGCCCCTGCCAGTCTACAAGACCATGCTCCAGCCGTTCGCCATAGCCTTTGGCACTGCCAGCAGGCAAGTCGCTCTCGGTTTTTCGACGTTTTGCCTTGTAATTATATTTAATTTAGTCATATTGCTTTGTTCGGCAATATTTTTTGAGAGAATTAGAAATGTCTAAAAACAAGACTCGTGGGAACAACATGATTTTATGAGTGAAAAATGAGGAATCGGAATTAAGAAAAAATTATGATTCATCGCCAATTATTTCAGTGGAGCAGCGCTTCCCACTTCCATTTCCTGTCTGAAAGAGTCGGGAATCGACTCGAGAATCGCCAATTTCGTGCCACCTCTAGGAAATACACTCAATGTTGTGAGTTTCGCAATCGTGTTTGAGGATCCTTCAAAATTTTACGAGATTTGTTCGAATTTCCGTTGGTCACTAATTAATGAAGTCGAGCAACTTTGTATTTGAGGATGGCAACGCTCTGTACGAGGCAGTCGCCGTTATTTTCATCGCTCAACTCAACAACATTCATCTCTCTTTCGCCAATGTCATCACTATTAGGCAAGCTCTGTTCTCTCAATTCACTCAGTTCTTCGTGCTTTTTAGTGCTCCTCTTATCCTTCTAATAATTTGCTTGCAGCATCACAGCCACTCTAGCGTCCATGGGCAGTGGCTCCGTACCTGCTGGTGAGTCTGATGTGATTAATAACCAAAGATCAAAGAAACAATTAGAAATCAGCCATCATTATCGTCAGGTCTCGTAACAATGGTCCTCATCCTCAACACTGTTGGACTGCCGGTCAAGGACATCTCACTCATCGTCACCGTCGATTGGCTCATGTGAGTAGCGCTTTCGGAGTCATTTGAATCGAATTCGGAGGGAAATTGAGTTGGACATCCTTCTACTTGCCAGCTTACTTGATGGACCTTGTACGGCAAGTAATTATTATCGCAAATTACACCGTTTTTGTTTCAGTGACCGAATCCGGACGGCGATCAATGTGATGGGCGACGGCTTCGCGACGAGCGTCATCGCTCACAACGTCGACGTCGATCTGAAGCAGGAGGAGGGATACAGAGAGATCGCCAACGGGGCCAAAATGGAGGAAGTATGAGCGAATGAATATGTGTTTCGATTATGCGACTGCCTCTCCTATGTAATGAATCAATTCGAGGTTCCATGTGTTATATCCAGCAAAAGCATCAAAATATGAAAGATGAAGAAATACATTCACTTTACTTTCTTGTTTTGCTCGTGTAACTTTACATTCTTTGCTCGGTTTCGAAAATTATGATGTTCGTGCAGAGCATGTGATTGTTATCGTTGGCAATCCATTATTTTCTAGATATGGTTTTCTGGATTGTATCGGGTTGAGGAATAAGTAACGCTCGTTTTTGAATTTTTTTTCACTTTATCATAAAAACTTTACAAAGCACGATAGAATCTAAAAATATTCTCCATGCGCATCGATGACCTTCTGCCATCTACCAGGCAGCTTGTGGATGCCCTCGTGATAGAAGGACTGGGGCTGGTTCTTGAAATAGTTGGTCAGTACGGTCTGGATAGTGGCTCGGTCTTTGAAGCTCTGTCCCTTGAGGAAACGCTGGAGGTCTGAGAAGAGGTGGTAATCGGAGGGGGCAAGGTCGGGTGAGTAGGGAGGGTGGGGGAGGACAGTCCAGCCATAGCCCGCCAGCTCAGCCTTGGTCTTTCTTGCGACATGCGGGCGGGCGTTGTCGTGCTGAAAGTAGATTCGAGCGTCCTTCCCGCGTGTTTGTTCCACAGCGAGTCTCAGCTTCCGTAGCTGAAGAGTGTAGACCTCTGCCGTGATAGTCTTCCCCTCGGGTAGGAGTTCCCAGAACTCCACTCCCCGCACTGACCAGCAGATGCACAACATCACTTTTTTGGGGTGCAAATCGGGTTTGGGGACATCTGCTGGCTTTTGGTCCTCTCCGACCCACTGTCTCATGCGCTCATGGTTGTCGTAGAGCACTCACTTTTCATCACCTGTCATGACATTGTCCAGCCAATCAAACCGGCGATGCAGAGTGAGAAGAGTCGAAGCCATGTCCACTCGGCGATCCTTCATTCATAGTCGGTCAGATCATGGGGGATCCATCTCCCGAGTTTCCACTTCTTTCCAATCGCGTGAAGTCCATTCACGGCAGTTGTTTGGTCGACCCCAAGGAAGTCAGCAAGATCGCGCGTAGTGAGATACGGGTCAGCCTCCACCTCAGAACGCAATCGATCGAGGTCCAACTCCATGGGGCGACCGGGTCGGTCTTCATCTTCGAGGGAAAAGTCGTGTTTCTCGAATTTAACTACCCACTTTCTCACGGTGGTTACATGCGGGGTATGTGTGGGGTAAACCTGCTCCAGTTGTTCATGAATGGCGGGCGGTTTCAAGCCAGATAGAAAGAGAAAGAGCATCACGTTCCGAATGTGAATTCGGTCGGGGACGAAATTGTGCGGCATTCTCACCTGGGAGACTAGGGAGAACTGAATCTAAAACATGTGTGGAATGCCCGAGGGGCCCTCTCTCCAGTGTAAACAGGGTGGTAGACGGCAACAACAAAAGAGCGAGCACGAGGGTTCTAAAGTCAGTGAGAAAAAACGAGCGTTACTTATTCCTCAACCCAATATTTGGTTTTGTAGTCTAGTAACCACGTGAGCCGAAGGCGATTCATCGATACCAACATTTGTAACAAACATAAAAACTTGATTTCTGGACGAAAATTTGATTGAATGGATGGACTCGATCGCTTCCATCTGAATCTCGCTCGTCTTTTCGTTGGAATCACGACTGCAGTTGCATCTATCGGACCTTGCTTCAACTTTCTCATTTTCATAGCAACGATCAAAACGAAGTTCGTTGAGTATCAGTCAAATGTATAGTTTATTGAACGTGCACAAACGCAGGTCATTTTATTACAGATCTTTGCGTACAACATGCAATATTCTCATTGCGGTGTGCGCAATTGGCGATATCATTTAGTGGTTAGTGGTAATTTCAAGGAAGTCAAAATTGTTTATAGCAAAGGTTGGTGGAATTATGACTCACCTACCTGTTTTCTTCGCCACTCATCTCGAAGTCGACAGTGGTCTATGTGTTCTTATCTTGGTTGACCTGCTCTAAAGTTGTTTCTAATTTGCTTGGATTTTCAGTACCTGCCGGAAATAAGTCTCGCTGTCGGATGTGCTTGTGTTCTGCTGATTGGCTTTGATAGAATGACTTCTGTAATATTCCCAGTTCGATATCGCGAAATCAATATCAAAAATATACACATTTGTTCGTCGTTTTCGCGATATCTATTTGATCAAAGATTCTCATTTCAGTTCCTAACTTCTATGATACTTGGGTTGTGTTCGCTATTCGCTTTGATCATGTATGCTTTCTACCAGGACAAGTAAGTTTTCAGTTAAACTCGGGGGGACAAAGATCTTTATTATAATTTTCTCTGTAGACGCATAGTTTGCTTGATAATGGCTCCATATTTTGACGAAATCAAATGGCTTCTTCTCTCAGTTTTCATCGTGAACATGACTAGTGCTTTGTTGTATTTCGTCACGTGGATTGGGACGAGATCGTGGACAAGTACGTGATAGATCGACATTTGAGCATCAGCTTTTAAGCGATTTAAAATGATTTACTGGAACGTACTGCTCGAGTACATCAACGAAAAGCAAATATTTAGTATTTTTAATTTGATAATTTCAGATAAGGCCTTGAAGAAACGAATTATCAGATCACTAATAATAGTGACCGCAGTGGATATTAGCGGATGGTTTTTTACTGACATATTTCACGGTTTGATAGAAAATTCAGTGGTTAGAGAACCAGTATTTAAAGAACTTTTGAATCTGATTTCCAGCACAAAAAAGTTTGCCTTCCTCCGTCTAAGCCCAGTTTTCATAAATGTAGCTATATCGTCTAAATTTTTCATTTACTATACAACAAGGTGAGCTGAATCGACGAAGTTCATGCCGGCCCTAGGGCGATTTGAGACAAAAAGGCTGAAATTTAATGTCCAACATTCAAAAACATAATTCGAGCGACTTTCCAAAAAGTGGTTTGGGACGAGATCATGGACAAGTACGTGATATTTCAATGTTTGAGCATCGGCTTTGGAGCTGTTGAATGGCTTAGTAAAGCTTTTGAGAGGAGTCGATGGAGAACTGTTTTGCAACCCATGCCAATAAGTTGTTGGGGAAAATTCCATCATCAAAGCTAATAGCTTGTCCAATATTATCAGATATTGGTATTGGGACTTTGTCCACAACTTCTTTGCATGAGTTGAAAAAAGTCCTCCATCAGATAGGTGCAAAATCTCGAGGAACGTTTATTACTGGTAGACTGGAACGCACACAATGCCCATTAGGCCAGGGCGGCCTACCGCAGGGAACGCCATGCCCATTAGGCAAAACATCACCTGCGGGCGGGAGTCGAGCCTGCCTGCGTCGGCATGCCAGTCAGACACCATGCCCATTAAACCACAGGGAACGCTTGACGGAGACTAATGGGCATGGTGTCTGACTGGCATGCCGACGCAGGCAGGTTCGACTCCCGCCCGATGTTTTGCAAGAGGCAGAGAAAGGCGCGCGCCCCAACCACTAGTCTCCGTCCCGCGTTCCCTGCGGTAGGCCGCCCCCTGCAAAACATCACCTGCGGGCGGGAGTCGAACCTGCCTGCGTCGGCATGCCAGTCGGGCACCATGCCCATTAATGGGCGGCCTACCGCAGGGAACGCTGCGGTAGGCCGCCCTGGCCTACCGCCCTGGCCTACATGTCGGGGACTAGTGGTTGGGGCGCGCGCCTTTCTCTGCTTCTTGCAAAACATCACCTGCGGACGGGAGTCGAGCCTGCCTGCGTCGGCATGCCAGTCAGACACCATGCCCATTATGGTGTCTGACTGGTAGGCATGCCAGTCAGACACCATGCCCATTAGGCCAGGGCGGCCTACCGCCGGGAACGCATGTCGGGGACTAGTGGTTGGGGCGCGCGCCTTTCTCTGCCTCTTGCAAAACATCACCTGCGGGCGGGGGTCGAGCCTGCCTGCGTCGGCATGCCAGTCAGACACCATGCCCATAATGGGCATGGTGTCTGACCGGCATGCCGACGTAGGCAGGTTCGACTCCCGCCCGCAGGTGATGTTTTGCAAGAGGCTTACGCCCCTAACTAAGACCCATTCTCCTATTCACCAGCCACATTCTCTCCATTGGATGGGCATGGTGTCTGACTGGCATGCCGACGCAGGCAGTTTCGACTCCCGCCCGCAGGTGATGTTTTGCAAGAGGTAGAGAAAGGCGCGCGCCCCAACCACTAGCCTCCGTCAAATATCTAAGCCTTTGTAACTCAATATGTCTGTGACAGGCCAATCACCGTTTCCTATGGGATGACGAGACGGCATCGACTGCAGATAACCCGTACGAGACGAGATTGGACAAGAAATATTATGATAAACTTGTGAATATCGTGATAATAAGGGAGTCGAACCTGCCTGCGTCGGCATGCCAGTCAGACACCATGCCCATTGGGCCAGGGAGGCCTACCGCAGGGAACGCTTGACGGAGACTAGTGGTTGGGGCGCGTGCCTTTCACCTCTTGCAAAACATCACTTGCGGGCGGGAGTCGAACCTGCCTGCGTCGGCATGCCAGTCAGACACCATGCCCATAATGGGCATGGTGTCTGACTGGCATGCCGACGCAGGCAGGTTCGACTCCCGCCCGCAAGTGATGTTTTGCAAGAGGCTTCCGCCCCTAACTAAGACCCATTCTCCTATTCACCAGCCACATTCTCTCCATTGGCCGCCCTGGCCTAATGGACATGGTGTCTGAGGTACCTCACGACTCCCTCAATCACTCTCCATCATTAGTCGAAAAATTTGTTCTCTCAGAACTTCATGACTTAATTTTTTTCTGGTACATCTTCGTGTTTGTTTTTTTTTTTGTTCGAGGGAACGCTTGACATGGAATAATGGGCATGGTGTCTGACTGGCATGCCGACGCAGGCAGGTTCGACTCCCGCCCGATGTTTTGCAAGAGGCAGAGAAAGGCGCGCGCCCCAACCATTAGTCTCCGTCAAGCGCTCCCTGCGGTAGTGGTGGAATGGGCATGGTGTCTGACCGGCATGCCGACGCAGGCAGGCTCGACTCCCGCCCGATGTTTTGCAAGAGGCAGAGAAAGGCGCGCGCCCCAACCACTAGTCTCCGTCAAGCGCTCCCTGCGGTAGGCAAAACGGGCAGTGGCATCGATAAAGAGAAGAAGTGGAGGCCCATTGTGACCTACTCGGTCGATATTGTTGCCATTGTGAAGAAGTCTTACTCTACCTCTTGCAAAACATCACCTGCGGGCGGCAGTCGAACCTGCCTGCGTCGGCATGCCAGTCAGACACCATGCCCATAATGGGCATGGTGTCTGACTGGCATGCCGACGCAGGCAGGTTCGACTCCCGCCCGATGTTTTGCAAGAGGCAGAGAAAGGCGCGCGCCCCAACCATTAGTCTCCGTCAAGCGCTCCCTGCGGTAGGCCGCCCTGGCCTAATGGGCATGGTGTCTGACTGGCATGCCGACGCAGGCAGGTTCGACTCCCGCCCGATGTTTTGCAAGAGGCAGAGAAAGGCGCGCGCCCCAACCACTAGTCTCCGTCCCGCGTTCCCTGCGGTAGGCCGCCCCCTGCAAAACATCACCTGCGGGCGGGAGTCGAACCTGCCTGCGTCGGCATGCCAGTCGGGCACCATGCCCATTAATGGGCGGCCTACCGCAGGGAACGCTGCGGTAGGCCGCCCTGGCCTACCGCCCTGGCCTACATGTCGGGGACTAGTGGTTGGGGCGCGCGCCTTTCTCTGCTTCTTGCAAAACATCACCTGCGGACGGGAGTCGAGCCTGCCTGCGTCGGCATGCCAGTCAGACACCATGCCCATTATGGTGTCTGACTGGTAGGCATGCCAGTCAGACACCATGCCCATTAGGCCAGGGCGGCCTACCGCCGGGAACGCATGTCGGGGACTAGTGGTTGGGGCGCGCGCCTTTCTCTGCCTCTTGCAAAACATCACCTGCGGGCGGGGGTCGAGCCTGCCTGCGTCGGCATGCCAGTCAGACACCATGCCCATAATGGGCATGGTGTCTGACCGGCATGCCGACGTAGGCAGGTTCGACTCCCGCCCGCAGGTGATGTTTTGCAAGAGGCTTACGCCCCTAACTAAGACCCATTCTCCTATTCACCAGCCACATTCTCTCCATTGGATGGGCATGGTGTCTGACTGGCATGCCGACGCAGGCAGTTTCGACTCCCGCCCGCAGGTGATGTTTTGCAAGAGGTAGAGAAAGGCGCGCGCCCCAACCACTAGCCTCCGTCAAATATCTAAGCCTTTGTAACTCAATATGTCTGTGACAGGCCAATCACCGTTTCCTATGGGATGACGAGACGGCATCGACTGCAGATAACCCGTACGAGACGAGATTGGACAAGAAATATTATGATAAACTTGTGAATATCGTGATAATAAGGGAGTCGAACCTGCCTGCGTCGGCATGCCAGTCAGACACCATGCCCATTGGGCCAGGGAGGCCTACCGCAGGGAACGCTTGACGGAGACTAGTGGTTGGGGCGCGTGCCTTTCACCTCTTGCAAAACATCACTTGCGGGCGGGAGTCGAACCTGCCTGCGTCGGCATGCCAGTCAGACACCATGCCCATAATGGGCATGGTGTCTGACTGGCATGCCGACGCAGGCAGGTTCGACTCCCGCCCGCAAGTGATGTTTTGCAAGAGGCTTCCGCCCCTAACTAAGACCCATTCTCCTATTCACCAGCCACATTCTCTCCATTGGCCGCCCTGGCCTAATGGACATGGTGTCTGAGGTACCTCACGACTCCCTCAATCACTCTCCATCATTAGTCGAAAAATTTGTTCTCTCAGAACTTCATGACTTAATTTTTTTCTGGTACATCTTCGTGTTTGTTTTTTTTTTTGTTCGAGGGAACGCTTGACATGGAATAATGGGCATGGTGTCTGACTGGCATGCCGACGCAGGCAGGTTCGACTCCCGCCCGATGTTTTGCAAGAGGCAGAGAAAGGCGCGCGCCCCAACCATTAGTCTCCGTCAAGCGCTCCCTGCGGTAGTGGTGGAATGGGCATGGTGTCTGACCGGCATGCCGACGCAGGCAGGCTCGACTCCCGCCCGATGTTTTGCAAGAGGCAGAGAAAGGCGCGCGCCCCAACCACTAGTCTCCGTCAAGCGCTCCCTGCGGTAGGCAAAACGGGCAGTGGCATCGATAAAGAGAAGAAGTGGAGGCCCATTGTGACCTACTCGGTCGATATTGTTGCCATTGTGAAGAAGTCTTACTCTACCTCTTGCAAAACATCACCTGCGGGCGGCAGTCGAACCTGCCTGCGTCGGCATGCCAGTCAGACACCATGCCCATAATGGGCATGGTGTCTGACTGGCATGCCGACGCAGGCAGGTTCGACTCCCGCCCGATGTTTTGCAAGAGGCAGAGAAAGGCGCGCGCCCCAACCATTAGTCTCCGTCAAGCGCTCCCTGCGGTAGGCCGCCCTGGCCTAATGGGCATGGTGTCTGACTGGCATGCCGACGCAGGCAGGTTCGACTCCCGCCCGATGTTTTGCAAGAGGCAGAGAAAGGCGCGCGCCCCAACCATTAGTCTCCGTCAAGCGCTCCCTGCGGTAGGCCGCCCTGGCCTAATGGGCATGGTGTCTGACTGGCATGCCGACGCAGGCAGGTTCGACTCCCGCTCGATGTTTTGCAAGAGGCAGAGAAAGGCGCGCGCCCCAACCACTAGTCTCCGTCAAGCGTTCCCAGCGGTAGTGGTGGAATGGGCATGGTGTCTGACCGGCATGCCGGCGCAGGCACAAAAAAAAACTGCTAAGGCTGGAAATAAGAAAAGTTCAAAATTCGCATTTCAAAAATCTCAAAAACTTAGATCTTTATAAGTCGGGTATTTGCTTTCAAACGGATGCATTCACAGCTCTCAATAACAAAACAAAGCAATTTTGGCTGAATTGGTTGAAGAAAATATTTTCACATTTTTCGATGGTCATTTCATCGAGATTTTTTTACTATTTTGAGCTTTGGAGACGATTTAAGCTTGAATTCTTTTTACGAAAAAAATCTCGATGAAATGACATCGAAAAATGTGAAAATAATTTCTTCAACCAATTCAGCCAAAATTCTCAGAAATCGATGGAATTGCTTAGTTTTGTTATTGAGAGCTGTGAATGCATCCGTTTGAACGCAAATAGCCGACATATTACGATCTAAATGTTTGAGATTTCTGAAATTAGATTTTTTACATTTTGCTTATTTCCAGCCGTCCTGCTTGTTATTGCTTTTCACTGTCAACACAAAAATGGTTTGATCTTCTATGTTGATGATGTTTGCCATTTGGACTCACTGTTTAGATGACTTTGAAGGACTTTTATGGCATTTCAAGTTTTAGTTTTACTCGGAGTATGCTCTATTTGACCGATAAGCTCGATATCTGCGCTCTAAATATGTCACGATTTCAATATTTCATGTTGTTCCCGGATTAAAACTGCACATAATATCAAAGTTCTGGAGGGCGGACACCACTGTAAAGATGTTAGCCGGATCAATATTTAGTGAAATCGACAAATAATTTCAGGTTTAGGATATTTCTTGCGTCAGAGTAGATCAAATCACACCCCCTTCTTGATTCTGACATAACTTTTTATGCTCATTCGAATGATATATGACTCGAGACAGAATAAAATTTGAAAAAATCGATAAAGCATGTCAATACGTTATTTTTTTTCAAAAAATGTTTTTAGCTTCTATAATGGTTGTATTGCCAACGTTTGAATAGCGTACGATGATTTTGAATGAGTTGTGCAGCTTCTCTTGCGCTAGTACGGAGAATCCGTTTTAATAATTTAAATTTTAGAATTGCAGACCCGGCCTTGAAGAAGCGAATCATCAGATCACTAATTATAGTAACCGCAGTGGATATTAGCGGATGGTTTTTCACGCCCATATTTCACGGTTTGATTCGAAACTCCGGATTAGATGGTTTGAGAAGCATTATTTAACGAACTTCTAAATCGGGTTTTCAGCACAACAAAAGTTTGCGTTCCTTCTTCTAAGCTCAGTTTTCATGATGATTGGTTTATCCTCCAAATTTCTCATCTACTATTCAACAAGGTAAAGAAGACTTGTTTAATATCTATTTAAATTGTCATTTTAAGCACCGAATATCGTCTCGCATTCAAATCACTGTTTTCAAAAAAGGCAGATGTAAATTCGAAATTGAGAGTGTCTGACTCCCGAAGAACCGTGTCTGACAGAACAAGGTCATAATGAACTATCGTTTTTTCGAGGTTTGACTGTCCCGTTCTGTGTCTTCACTGCGTGCGTTGTTTTCTTGTCGCGAACGATAATTTTTCTGCGCACAATAATACAATACTCTTAAATTAATTTCCTCGTGTCCCTTTCTAATACACAGACAACTCCTCAAATTTGATTGAATCGATACGGCTCAGAAGAAAGTGCGGCTCTGTCCGGTTATCGTGGCCCAATGGGTCATTTTGGGATTATCGTGGCCCAATCAGATTAACGTGGCCCAATCAGAATATCGTGGCCCTATCAAGTACGTAAGGATTATCGTGACCCAATCAGATAATTGTGGACCAAAGATAAGTTGCATCATCAGAGTGTTCCTACTTTGACCTACATATGAGGCCGTTCGCGTTAGGATCAACAAGTGGTTGGAACAGTCAAAATATCGGATATGCTCAAAACTTGCTCCTAGGGCTAACTTTCGATTTTTTTCTTTCTTAATCGAATGGCCATTTCGATCTGAGGCTTCTGAATCCCGGTACGACGCGACGTCAATTTGGTCAAATTCTTTTTCTGCGATAAAAATTGGTACAGAATTGGAAAAATTGGCTGTAATCTCACGTACCCGACCACAATTTGAAGCTCTACAAAATGAAACTTTGGGCGAGGCACTATCTATTTTCGTCGTCGTTTTTTGATAGACGATCACGAGGGCAAAAGCCCGTGAGAATCTGAAAGAGCATACTTTCCTGATCATTTTGGTATATGGGGTTAGGCATTTGACTAGCACTTTTGTGGTTTCCCATCGATTTTTGTGGTTTCAACTCGCGTTTTTTGAGGTATTTCGATTATAACTTTTTTTTATTTAGAGTTTCGTGAGCTGAGCAATAAAAATTCGGTTTCTACGTGCGAAAATACGTCAGAAAAACCTATAGTCATGTGTTTTTGAGAATATGAGATTTTCGGCCTGAATCTGAATCTCGACGGCGACGTCGGGGTCGAAAAAGTCATTTTCCCAAAAATATATGACTATAGGTTTTTCTGACGTATTTTCGCACGTAGAAACCGAATTTTTATAGCTCAGCTCACGAAAACACAACATAGAAAAGTTATAATCGAAAAACCTCAGAAAACGCGAGTTGGAACCACAAAAATCGATGGGAAACCACGAAAGTGCAAGTCAAATTCCTAACCCCATATACCAAAAAGATCAGGAAAGTATGCTCTTTCAGATTCTCACGGGTTTTTGCCCCGTGATCGTCTATCAAAAAACGACTATTTCTCGACGACGAAAAAGATAGCGCCTCGCCCAAAGTTTCATTTTGTAGAGCTTCAAATTCGGGTCGGGTAGGTGAGATCACAGCCAATTTTACCGTTGTTGAACCCTTGATGATCCTAACGCGAACGGCCTCATATACTCTGAGATGAGCCTGATATAAAAAAAAACCCTGATATCAAAAATCTGCTAACGTAGTTTGAAAGAGTATCATCGAAAGTATTGCAAGAAAATAAACCTTTTCACTTGTTATTACGAACGGTTCAATCTACTGTGTTTAGCAATCATTAATACGGGATTCTAGGCTTCAGTGTTTGTATTTAATCAGTGCATTTTGCGTCCAGGATCACATAGGAGAAAGATCGGGAATATTGGAAAACTAAATAAATAATTAGGAATATTTTGTTCCGCTCATCATGCCTACTGTATGCAAAAAAGTCCATGACTCTAACTGAGTTTTTGAATCTTACAATACTTAGTTTATACTTTTCAGCAGGATCGGTGATACAAAGTTCCTAATGCCGCGGGGTCGTAAATTCTCTCGATTTTCTCGTGATTCGTCTCTAAAATGAAAAAAATACAATCCCACGGTTATTTGGTTTTTCGTGAATTCCATCTTAGCCGATGTTATCGAATTGAAGTTCATGTCTCAACATATGAAGCGACCATGATTAGGATGGAACATATTCAAACCATTGAATATTCAACTCATAGTTTGTATCTCGTAAACAGCAAATTTTAAATGTTCAGCGCTGATTTACTCATGAAAAAATATTGAATAAATTCATTTTCGTTTAAAAAAAAGATTGTAATTGTTATTGTCTACTTCAGAGTGCATTGTGAGTATGTCGTAAGCTGTCCAGCAGCAGCGCTTAATCCATTGTTAGCTGCCATTCTCATGGGGGCTTACGGCTATACCGGTGATGTCGATCATGATCAGAAATAGACTAAGTTCATGCGAGAATATCATGTATTTGGTGACGTTATGTCGTGACTTTAGATATAATAATAATAATAATAATTTATCTACGCCCGAGGGCGACGAGATTATAAGTAATCGAGTGATCGAATTATGGCAGGTCAGGGGGGGGGGAGGTAGGGGCATCATCGAGATATGTTCTTAGATTATTTATTGGGTTTGTATGCCTTTGTAGTGCATTAGCAACTATGCCATTGTTTTGTTTAGACCATTATTGTGATATATTAGGTCGGTCAGAAAGTTTCTTTCTTTTTCTTTTTGTTAATTTTAGCTCGACAATTGTGCTGGTTTAAATCGCCATAAGTTGGGGGTGTCCTGGGGCAATATCGTAGTATGTGTGAATTGAACCGGCCTCGTGTGGAAGAAGGGAAAATAAATTTTGAAGCGGAAATTGCAATAAAAAATGATTTTCGGTGTGTACCGTCACGACCTCCCATTACAGAAAATAGCGAACACCAAGTTCTACCCAAGAAAACAACGATAGAACACGAGTTGCTTATTCTTTTAGCATCGAAATAACCGCCCTTCTGACCCTATACAAAAAGGGACGCAGCTATATGTCTTGTTTTCAATCTTCAATTATCGATATCAAAGTTCAAGAAAATTCAGCTAATTTCTGGATAATGGGATCCTCTCTCAATTTGTATTGGGGACTCACTAGGTATTGTACTTTGATATGCACTTGAATTGACATTTGAAGATCTATCGACTAGACAGCTGTGTGATGGAAACTGTTTTTCGAGAGTTCCAGAACCGTCTGTTGCATCTTCACAAGCGCTTTTCTATTAAGCATGCTGCGATAATTTCCTCGCAATAACTTAATGGTAATCATCAATCATCGTACTTTATAAATGTAACACTGGTTGGGCCCTATTACTTCTTTCCACTCTGCACTGGGTTGAGATACAGATGCGATTCATGGTCAACCACTGTGAATTTAACTTTACTTTGTGTCCCTCATACTGATTGTTCAGCCCTGATATAATGTGCGCTAAAAAGAGCAACAAAGCCCTCATTGATTATGTAAAGCCATATGCTGATCGATCAAACAACAAGAATAATATAGGTCAGAATCGATGAGCGTAAAAAAGAAAGAAACTTTCTGACCGACCTGATACTTATGAGATTTATGCCCGTGTTATACATCCATGTATTCTGCATAAAAATGAAAAAAACGAACATTAAAGAAGTTTGAACAAATGCGTCTATTGCTCGCATCAACGACTATATGAATTGGCGTGTACAGTCGTTTTCAAATGCATACATTTCAACAAAACGTTTGTTTTTGAAAGGTTCGATCGCGAATTTGTTTTTCTCAATCAACGTTTCTCATGATGATGGCACGCTGCTGACTAGAAAAGCATTTCCTAAAGTAATAATCCGGTATAATCCCAATTCCCGATGAGAATTCTTGCATGAATATGATGAGGTGTTCCTTTGCTCTCCTCTACTCCCTTTTTGAGTGAGAAATAAGAAGAGAGTCGGTAGCGAAGATTTGCCTTTTTCGTTGTTGTTACCCTCGCATCCCTCGAGATTATTTTTAATCCTAAATCTGCCCCTACCACTGATCAACATACGGATCAGTCCGATTAGTTGAATACGGTAACTGCACGAGCGTACGACAGTTAGCATTTCTTCAGATGTCTAAGACAATTCTTGACTTTATCGACAGTGCTTTCAGTAATTGTTCGATTTCTAATTCCGTGATCAATTGTCTCTCAGTTCTCGGTGTTTTACTCAACGGCTCTGCTCTTCATCTAGTGCTAAACCACTCCAAACAGCTCGCCGAGGGTTACCGTAACCTCGTCCTCACATTTCTCGTTTCGAATTTGGGATTCGCAACGCTCAGTGCGACTGTACAGCTGGTTTCGGCGGAATATGTTCACAGTATTCAGTTTTCGTTTATAACCAGAGAGCTGCATTCTACAGCAACATGCTTGTTGTCTACAACGAGAGCCCGTTTCGTCACAATTACTTCATTGCTGTGTATTCGGGGTTTCTCTACGCCTCCATCTTCATGCTCACGCTCCATTTTATCTACCGAGCCCTTGTTATTGGGTTCGAAGATTTTTCCCAAACCTAGAGTTCTTTTCTTTATTGATTACAAGCTCGAAATAAATGCAGGAAATTCTACATAATTCATCGACTCGATGCTAAAATCGTGCTCTTCATCGCGATCGTCTCCATCTTTCTCGGTGTTCTGTGGATAGATGCGACGCTATCCTTCCGATTCACAAAAAAGTTCGTCAAAACTTTTTATAACAATATTTTGTTCAGAAATGAGAGCAAGGTTCGAGCCGTGCTTGCACGTCACAACATCTCATTTCCGGCTAATCCGGAGCGCGAACTTCTGATCTTCATTGGCTATGTTTGTGATCGGGCCTTTTTCATTGACTGAATTTCTTTAGATCGACGGAAACTGGAATTTTTCCGCCGTCAACCCCATTCTAACCATATTTTGCATTTTGTTGCTATTGGGGTCCGGAATCGTGATCTCCACGATAGTGTGAGCTGAAATCCAGATATTTTCGATATGACGGAAACTGTATTAGAATCGTACGGCGACTTCGTTCCACCGTGCAGAGTGGCTATTACAAGAGCAAAATACAGGCACAGTTGTACTTTGTGTTGGTGGTCCAGGTATCGTACTTCAGGCAATCTCTAACGCTGCTACTTTATTTCAGATAATGGTTCCGTTCATTTTTCTGTATTTTCCCATTGCCGTATACGGGATAGCGCCATTAATTCCGCGCGTTCCGATTTCTCTTCCACCTACGCTTATTACAAGAATACACAACGGATATCCGATCGGTAGCTGTTTCTTTTGACTATTTCTGCCCAAATAGCCGAAGCTTCAGTCGATCCAATCGTCATCATTCTCTGCTTGGGCGACTACCGTAATGCGGCGATGAGAATCGTTCGGGGAACCATTCGACGCGTCGCGGGTTACAACTCGGTATCACTTTATTTTTCGAGTCATCATTTTGCTCATATTCCTCTGAAAAAGTAGACCTCTTGACCTCTTGCTCATCCAGACTCCAATTGTAGAGCGAACAGGTTTCAACGGGTTCATCTACGAGGCATCCAACCTGAGACGGGCCCATTGTCAATCGCGCTGATAATTATTACTGTTGTTTTGTTGAATACCTACTCTCCACAGGGCACAATCACATCACAGAATAAATAAATAGCACACGGAAATACCGTTACTAATGAAACATGGCCTTTTTATTTTCCGCTGAATTAATGTTCATGCTGAATCTGTTTTGTTTTGAAGCCTATCAACTGGTATTGCGAAACGCAGTTGTTGACTGTTACAGTCAGTACATTGGCCGTTTATTGACAACGCGCCAGTTTTGAACTTTTCTCATCTCTATTTTTTTTACAAAAAAATAGAGTGACCGTATGCACATGATATGCACTATTTCGACTACAGAAATAACTCCTGGGAGAGACTTGGCGATTGATAGTGCCGTCATTTTCATAGCTACACTAAGCAATCGCATACGACGAACTATAAATATTTGATAATATGTAGCACATGGAAGAGAGGTCGAACTGATCGATCATCCCGAAGCTTCGTGCATCGGTGCCCGGACATTGAAAAAAAAGAGAAAGTAAATGTTTATCATGTTTATTTTCACAATGAAAAGAGCTGAACAAAGACCGTTTCTCAATTTCTCGGATCGATCTTCACAGTGAATGGATGGACGGAGCGACCGAAATTCGTAACGAAAGTCACCGGAGGAGGCACCTTAAATTGATTCATTCATTTTTTAAAAGAAATATCATCTGATACCTTGCCGACTGTGGAGAAGTGACACTTTTGGATGAATGTTGCGAACAGGACGAAGATCTCCATACGAGCTAGCGGTTCACCTGTTGAGAAAATACAATTCAGAAACAATGATGGTTTTCGAACGCACCGAGACAGTTCCGCTTTCCAATAGAGAAGGGTGTAATGCGAGGGTCCTGAAATTATTTCGGTATTTAAAGATGACAAACGACAACTTTCCTTAACGAATTGTCCGTTGTCGATGTGTCTCTCCGGGCAGAAGTAGTCAGGTCTCTCAAACTCCTTGGGATCGTAGTGGACCATCGAGAATTGCGGAAGAACCGTGGTGCCAGCAGCAATTGACATTCCTATACTTCAAAATCATCTTTTTGAATTTTAGTTTGTAATTTACCCTCGATCTCCGTATCTTGAGTTGTCTGTCGAAGGAAGTTTATCGGAAGTACATGACCGATACGATATATCTACAAGGTTCATGAATTCATTATTTTGTGTTTTCTCATTCATCGCTTTTCGATATTTTAGGCTATTCTAGGCATATTCCCTGAATGTGAAAGACTCAGAATACAATGATAAAAAATGTTTATCTATATTTCTAGAATTTTCGTGATTGGTAGGTTAAAGTACTCACTTCCTGGAGGAATGCGCACGTGTATGGAAGGACCTTCTGATCGTCGAGTCGGATTCTCTGAACAAAACAATTAGTGATGACCGGCAGTTATAATATCGCTAACCCTTTCTCCGATCACATCATCGATCTCTTTTTGTAGCTTTAGCTGCACGTCGGGGTGATTCACCAATTCGAGACAGCACAAGCGAAGAGTGCTGACAGTAGTTTCGACTCCTGCAATATTGTAAAATTGAATAGGTGTGACCGTAACAGCTCCGTTCAGCATAGAAACATTATGAAGATTTAGAAAAAATGAGTTATTACCTGCCCCCCAGAGAGTCGCTGCTGACATCTGCATTTGCTGTGGGTGAAAGTTACCTGGAAATCGCGTTTATATTTTCGAATTAATTTTAATGAAATCGATAAATCGTTTACCCGCTGGTTTTCCAGCCTCCTCGTTCTTCTTCATCTCTCTCAGGAAAGCCTCAACATAGCAGCGAGGCAGATCGGCGCTGGGATTGAAGGACTTCTTCGTTGTTTCGATTGCCTGAAAGCCCATATATTCTGTTCTCACCGATATTTCGACTAGATCAGCATGTTTCTTTCGACGACTGTTAGAAAACGGAACCTCCTTGAGCATTGTGTTGGTCTCATCCATGATAGCCTGCAGACGCTTGATTGGGCTGCCAAAGAGGAAGTCGAGCTTGCGAAGAGCAGGAACGTATTCGATGAACATCATGAACGGACCGCCCATCAAGGGAAGACCCTGAACAAAGCATTGGTTGTTTATGATTTGAAATGTCGAATCAGGTTTCACAGATACTATCGCATCGGAAAAACAGAGTAACAAATTCGAAATTATACTCACCGACTGCTGCAGCTGGCGGAATTTAGTGACCATCTCGCTGTCAAAATCGACGTTGTCACCAAAAATAATACTCCAGACGACGTTACTGATGGCTTTCTGAACTCAGAAGGTATTTTCGCAGTAGCAGACTTCAGCAGCATTACACGTTTCCCTATTTTCCAGTTCATTTATTTTATTTTGCGTAAATGAAATTCGACAATCATCTTCCCCATACCATTATGTTATCCGTGACATCCACAGCTGCGCCTTCTGATTTTCGCCAGCGATTCACAACTTCGATAGCGTTATGATGAACGACATCCTGCATTTTAATTGAATTTGATATAATAATTAAATGCGAAAAAGTAGAACCTCCAGTGCAGCCGAGCCGAATCCAACCTCGTGTAGACTTTTGAGTGCGAATTTTCGCTGCTCCTGAAAATCAATAAATATTTACCATGCAAAATCTCATTCATTGGAATTTTACAGACTAGATGTTTTACTCGCCTTGACGATTTTATTGTCCTCGAAGACTAGACCATAGGGACCGCCAAGCATTATCTCGTTCAACTGCTCTGCGTTCCTTTTGGCTACAAATATCATATAAATCTTATTAATTTGACATTTTTATTCGATAATCGACTTTGGTTCATCACAAAGTATTATCATGCTGAGCAAAAGATGCATCAAGTGAAACAAAGACTGACCAAGAAACACATCGCCGTCCTTCACTACATGCTTTTGCAGTACCTAAAATACACAGTTAATTATAATTATCAGGAATACAACTCACTTCATAATCGCCAATCACTACCATTGGGAAAGGAAGCCACACCGTGAAGATGCGACCGTAACGCGCCTTCCAGTCGAGGAGAACCTGTGATATCAATCGGTCAGGATTCAATTCAATCTTTGTGGAACTTACCCTGTCCAAGTCCCATTTGAATGAGAGCATGTTGCCGATGAGTGGAAGGGGTGGAGGACCGGGAGGGAGACCTATAATCGGATATATGATTTTCAGAAGATCTTGGACTGTGTCTGTCTGTAACTTCGTTTAGATACTTGGGCTGTGTCTGTCTGTAACTTCGTTTAGATATTAACAATCCTGGATGTAGAAAATGTTGCATTTATGCAACATATACTCACCCAGGATGCGATTGATGCCATAGTAGTAAACCACGGAAGCGATGAGAAGAGGGATGAGGATATGGAGAAGAGCAACCAACATTCTGAATTGTGATATATGCGATCAACACTTGAAAACAAAGTAGTGAGAAAATAATACTTCGATTTCAGCGTTCTCCCTTTATATATCGAGAACCTGAGCTGCGAATTATACCCGCAATCTATCACGCACTACTTGATAGCCGCGCAATGATAAAAACGGTGTAGTGTCCCTTGAGGAGAGAGAAAGCGAAAGAGCATGTTGGAAACGGAGAGTGAGGAAAAACACAGGTCATTTTGCTGTAGTGTCGTGCACACAATAGGCACCGGGTGGGGCACTGTCTGATAGGGAAAGGGCGAACCCCGCGGTGTCTTTATCTCTCCATATTATTCACAGTTCATCGCTCAGAGTGATAGAGACTAGGAAAATGTGAGAAAATGAGATTCTTCCTAGAAGGTCATGGAAAGTGAATCGAATTATTTCAAATCGGGCACTCTTTGACTTGTGAGTAACTGTTGTAGACTATTCAATTATATTGTTGTACTTTTTTTTAGCAAGCTCATTTTCACCAGTTTTATCTGTAACCTGTTCTGACAATTTCAAATAATGTCTAAAAATTTCGATAAATCCAATAATGCCACTGATGCCACCTTGTTCTCTGTGGACTACTGGTATGTACTGATACTGCAGCGATATGATAAGTAAGAGAATATGCGTGATCGTGGAGTTACACAAGGAAACGAGTCATCTGTTATTTCTGAACACCAACTCTACCATTACAACGAATGATGAAGAGTTCCACAGTGCCCAATTTCGATCCACGTAGAAGGGGATACTCGACAATAAATGAAATTCAAATATCATTTTTCTTTATCTTTCAGTATTCGTCAGATGTATAATGCAATGTTTCTGAGAATATCGACACAAGTTTATCTTGCAACGCGTCTGAGATAATACAAGAGGCGAACAAACGAACGGATATTCGGAAAGTTTTAGTTTCTCGGCTCGATTTTGACGGTGAATGGATGGACAGAGCGACCGAAGCTCGATGCGAATGTGACCGGAGGAGGTACCTTCCAATTATAACAGTGTTCTTGATGGAATCAACTCTGCTTACCTTGTTCACCGGAGAAAAGTGACACTTCTGGATGAATGTAGCGAACAGAATAAAGACCTCCATACGTGCCAGCGGTTCACCTGTAGTAATAAAGACTAATAAATACATATTTTTTCTCTCAAACTGACCAGGGCAGTTGCGCTTTCCTATGGAGAACGGAGTGATTCGAGGGTCCTGCAAACATGTATTTTATGGAAATTTTGAAGTAATTTAACCAAGATATTACTCAAAACTATCACAAGGAACAGAAACCTTGAAGAATTTCCCTTCATTGTCGATATGCCTCTCGGGGCAAAAGTGGCCTAGATTCTCAAACTCGTTCGGATCCGAATGGACTGCGGAAGAAATCGAGAACTGCGGAAGAACTGTCGTTCCGGAAGCAATTGGCCAGCCTGAATTCCAATATTTCAATTGCACGATATAAAAAAAACCACCGCGAAACATACCTTTGATTACTGTATCTTGCGTGGTTTTTCGAAGGAAGTTGATGGGTAGCGCATGACCAAGACGGTACACCTTCAACATTGGTATTATAATTTTTCACATATGTTTCATGCAAAATTTGAGAGGAGATGTATCTCATAACACGGATTTTCTCTAATTTTGTAGGAACACTTACTACAGAACAAAATTGTGTGCATCCGATTTCTACGGAACTAATGTTACTGACTAAAATGAGGACGGGGAGAACGCCAATCCACTTCATTTGGCCAAATTTGCATATTGAGCTGATCTGTGACCTACCACTTCAAAACGCTGTAACTTGTTCAGTTTTTGACCTACACTGTCGAATTTTTTTCAAAAGATTTGTCATTCCGAGATCTACAAATAACTCAACGAGGGGTATGAGCTAAAATATCGTCGTCAATGTGTTTAGCCTAAAAACAAGATTTTTGAGGTATAAATGCCTAGTGTTCTTGAGATTTTCCTCTAAAGGGTACAGATTTTATTTTTGAATCTGATTCCCCACCCCCGAATTGAGGTAGGTACATATTTCATAAGTCATAAAAGTGGACTCTCTGTTGCGATCCTCAGAGGGGGAATCCAACAGAAACCGGACTTAAGAAAATTCACAAATTAGGGTAGTCAAACGAAAGCTCTCGTAGAGATAAAGAAAGAAGTCTAGCAGTCCATGTTCTGAAAATTGGCGGTTTTCGAGTAACAAGACAAAAACAACTCACGTGGGCTTCTCATTCAATTCCGTCACGAGCTGTGTTTACTAAGGTTTTGCTTGATTACTCGAAAACCGCCAATTTTCAGAACATGGACTGCTTGACTTTTTTTCTTTATCTCTACGAGAGCTTTCGTTTGACTACCCTAATTTGTGAATTTTCATAATTTGGATAGGAAATCAGAGCGAAAATGGATTTTGAAAGTAAATTCGGCCAAGTCCGGATTCTGTTGGATTCCCCCTCTGAGGATCGCAACAGAGAATCCACTTTAATGTCTTATGAAATATGCACCTACCTCAATTCGGGGGTGGGGAATCAGATTCAGAAATAAAATCCGTTCCCTTTAGAGGAACATCTCGAGAACACTATGACCTCAAAAATCTTGTTTTTAGGCTAAACACATTGAAGACGATCTTTTAGCTCATACCCCTAGTTGAATAATTTGTAGATCTCGGAAAGACAAATCTTTTGAAAATCAATTCGACAGTGTAGGTCAAAAACCGAATGATTTACAGCGTTTTGAATTGGTAGGTCACAGATCCGCTTAATATGCAAATTTGGACAAATAAAGTGGATAGGCGTTCCCCCGTCCTCACTTTAGCCAGTAACATTAGTTCCGTAGAAATCGGAAGCACACTTTTTTTTCTGTAGTAAAAAGCCTCCATTTTGCAACAAAATTAGAGCAAATCTGTGATAAATTCTACACTGCTGAGGACACAGTGTTAGTTCTCCGACCCATGCAGGGAGGAAATCACAAGAATTCTGACCTCTTGTAATGCACACATGTACGGAAGCACCTTCTGATCCTCGAGTCGGATTCTCTGAAGATATGAGTAAAATCTGCGAGTAACATGTCGCAGACCCTGTCTCCTCATCGATCTCCTTCTGAAGCTTAAACTACACATCGGGGTGGTTAACCAACTCGAGACAAAGGCGAAGAGTGCTAACAGTCGTGTCCACTCCTGGAAATAATCCAAATCTTATATGATATGCCCACGTGTTCCGAAGTAAATAGGCAAAGTCGCTTTACACATTTTGTACAGTGCATTTTTATTGGTGTCTGATATTTTACATTCATAGCACAATTGTGTGAAAATATTCTTGCACATAATGCAAATGCTGTGTCATACCTGCTCCCCATAGCGTCGCCGCGGATGTCTGCATCTGATGAGTGTGGAAGTTGCCTGGAGATAATATCGTCAAACATAATTAGTGTAAGAAACATGTTTACCCGTTGGTTTGCCCGCCTCCTCATTCTTCTTCATTTCTCTCAGAAAAGCGTCCACGTAGGATCGAGGTTGGATGTCAGGATGGAAAGACTTATTTGTGTTCTCGATTGCCAGAACAGAAATGTCTCATTGGTAAGCACTTAGAAAATGATTCAAGAGAAACTTCAGCTATTTTCCTGCTAGTCCGAATGAGTAGATTGCATGACATGTTTCAGATTCATTCGACATTTGTGCTGTCGTTTCGGTTTTCGCCTCTCTTCATTGTACACACCCTCGCGTTTCTCTGACCGTCGAGACAGTGTGCAGAATGGAGAGAGCCATTCTTAATCGGCATCATCTCACACTCGATCATGGCCTTGCCCTCATTCGTGATTGTCTGAAGTCGCTTGATGTGGTTGCCAAAGAGGAAGTCGAACTTGCGAAGGGCAGGAAGAAACTCGATGAACATCATGTAAGGTCCGCCCATCAAGGGGATACTCTGAACTTGAAAACCATTGGACAGCACCTTGATTCGAAAACAACAAATGCATGCTTGCAAGAGCTAATTGCGGATGACAAAACAAAGTTCTCAGTGAAACTCACGGCTTGCTGCAGTTCCCTGAATTTAGTGACCATCTCGCTGTCGAAGTCGACGTCGTCACCAAAGATCAGACTCCACACGACGTTGATGATTGCTTTCTGGAAATGTGTTTGCTTGAATGTCATAAGAAAAATATTTTTGAGATCTTGTTAGGAAGGTCTGAACCCACGAACCACGATAATCTCCGAAACATCCACAGCCGCGCCACCAGACTTCCGCCAGCGAGTGACCACTTCGATCGCATTGTTGTGGACAACATCCTGTGATTTTAATCTCACTTGTTATTCCCTTTTTTGTATCAATTATCAACTGTAAAACTAGTGATAAAATAAAGTGTTGAGCTGTATATATTTGAGACAGAAAACAACTTCACCTACCGCCCGACCTCATGGAGGCTCTTGAGCGCGAATTTGCGCTGTTCCTCAAATATTAAATTGATAAAAAAATAAGTATAATTATCACTTTTTGAATATCAACCCTCTTGGCTCGCCTTGACCATGCTGGTGTCCTCGAAGACGAGTCCGTAGGGACCGCCGAAGGCGATATCGTTCAGCTGATCCGCGTTCCTTCTCGCTACAAATATAATCATTGAATGTTTGTGTAGGAATAGTTGAATACTGTGTTTAAATTGTTAACTGTGAAGAAAATACTTACCACGGAACACATCGCCGTCTTTAACCACGTGCTCTTGCAGCACCTGGAAATTTATTTGGTGTACGGCTATCGAAGGAGAGAATACTCACTTTGTGGTCGCCGATGACAACCATCGGGAATGGCAGCCAAACTGTGAAGATGCGACCATAGCGTGCCTTCCAGTCAAGGAGAAGCTGTAACATCGCCCGATCAGGATTTTGGCACATATTCGGCGATCTCTACCTTATCCACGTCCCACGAGAATGACAGCATGTTGCCGATGATTGGCAAAGGCGGAGGACCGGGAGGTAGACCTGCGACGATGTTACAATCTCAATGATTTTCAAAGATTCTTCTTACTGAAGAAAAAAAATGTTGGCATGAACCTTACTCGATCTTGTGAGAATTTGTTTTTATTACTAGAAAAAATAATATACAACCTCACCGAGGATTCGATTGATGGCATAGTAGTAGACCGCAGTAGCTATGAGGAGGATAATAACGACCAACATTCTAAACATTTCAAGATATCATCAATGATCTCACCAATAAATCTCCTAAAAATTTCAACTCGAAACTCTTACTGAAATGGAAAATTATGCTCTCCTTATATATTTTGCAGGTGAGCTGCTGTTCTTCTGTTTGTAGCCGCTATCTACCGAGCACTACTTGGTTACCAAACAGCAACTGTCTAGTCTGCCCCTTCTATCACCAGGTGAGAGAACGCGAGAGAGCCTGCTGAAGGGAGAGAGTGGTGATTGACGCACGTGTGTTTTTCTATAGTGTAGTGCACGTAATACGAACCGCTCGAGCACCGTTAGATAAGAAGAGTGAGAGAAAATTCTCTCGATCTATCGCTCACAGATTTCATCCTAAGTTCTGCCGATGAATGCAATAGAGTTCCATGATTAGAAATTGATTTTCCATGAAGAGAAAATAAACATAAAATTGTTTGATTGGTAGTACTTTCGGGGAGCAGAGTAGGAAGGATGCGGACCTTCAATATATTTCAGAACGGCAGACATTTTCTCGCGGCTCTTACTGGATTCGTGATCATTCCCTACTCAACTTCCCACTCTGAAATGGTGGTTCTCATGATTTTGATAAGCGAATTAAATTGGTATTTATAAGAATATATAAAAATTCACAGATTTACAAGCACCTCCATTCAATATCTTTAAGAATATTCTCCCTATGGTCTTGCTGATTCCTCCTTTCAACTCACTGATCATCGGAGGATTTACATTCTTCGAAGAGGATTGGTCGATAATCAAGCTAACTAGATGCGATCTTCAAGTGAGAAATGCTAAAAAAAATTTCTCTGAAAAGACAAATATTTTTCGTAGGCGACTGTCCAACTCCACTACATTCGGCGCACCCTTCCTCGTTCTACAATCCAGAAAACTTCAGTATCCACGACCAAGAATTCATCAAAAGCAAATTCTCAGAAACTTTCGAATCTGTAGTTCGATTATGGACGAATAAAACTTTACGTATCAATGATTCACGACTTCACAAATAAAATATTAAATCGATCACAAGAGTTTCATGAAATGATTGCATACATGCTGCTTGAATGTTCCACCTAAGCAGATCGTGATGTAAACTCGTCGTTCTCTCACCCTTCCAATTTCTCCCTTATGATTCACCTCTACTTGCTATACTCTCTTGTTTGCTAAGTCGCCAGCTGCTCTTTTGGTTCTACTGAAAACCTTGCTTGACTACTGAACCAACACACAGAACCTGGAATAAAAAGGAAATGAAATGACGATTCTCCATCACTTCCGATCTCTCCATCATGAACTCCGTCTTCTGCTTTGCTGTCGTTTTCATCAGTGTTGTCTTCTGTCAGAGTAAACGAGTTGACCCAGGGAACTACCGTACCCCAACGCATATTTAAGCCTGCGTTGATCTGAAGAATCCTACTACTGGCATCTCTGAGTGCGCGGCCCGTCGTAATCTGTGCAACAACCCCGCCTACTATTCATTCATGACCACTCAATGCCCTCGAACGTGCGGCAGATGCGGCACAGTCACCACCACAACAGTGACCTCGACGAGTCAGCCCTTTATCTCACTCCAACTATTCAACAGTGCCGATTCCAGCGTGTGTCGACCTGAAGAACCCCCGAACGGGTGTCTCCGAGTGTGCTCAGACCGCATACCTGTGCAATAATCCCTCGTACTACTCGTTCATGATCACCCAGTGTCCGAAGACATGTGGAAGATGCCCGAGGACTGGAAAATAAGAGGAGAAAGGGATATTTTACTGTTTTTTTGTGATTTCATTTATGTGAACAATAGCCGAAATAAATATTGAAAAAAAATTATTCTCTAACACGCAATTGCAAATTCACACCGCATGAATTCAATTTTTCGCAAAATAACCGATTAGAACAACCGACGAGACTCAAGATGCTACCCTCTTGGTAGAAATTGTGTAAATGTTCTGAATAATATGTTCTAAAATTTGAGAAGTATTTTGGCAGAACTGTACTGATATTGTGTCTCAACAACTCTCTCCAG
This sequence comes from Pristionchus entomophagus, assembly GCA_036245825.1. Taxonomy (NCBI): domain Eukaryota; kingdom Metazoa; phylum Nematoda; class Chromadorea; order Rhabditida; family Neodiplogasteridae; genus Pristionchus; species Pristionchus entomophagus. The sequence continues at coordinate 16,732,887 of BTSX01000004.1, read as the reverse complement.
AGTATGGACAAATGTTATCTTTTACCCAGGCGCATTTTCATACCGAGGCCCGTCGCCATCCTTTCTGCCATGGACTACGTTGGGTGCACAATGAGAGTGAGTCATATGTGTCTCCTAACTCTCGACTTCCTGGCAAACAAACCATGAGCATCGAAACTGGGCTTTGCATCTTTTGATTCCATCTCTCACTCATAGATTCAAGAGCAGTTGAGACAACACAGGATCAGGGAAACATCCATTGCAGAAAATCATCAGTGATCACTATTTGACTCACCTCTTCCACTCTGTTCAACTGCATTTTATACGAACACTAGCCGAGCTACGCTCGCTAGGGGTACGCCGTAAGTTTTGTTTTCATTTGAGTGAGTTGTCTAGCCTTTTCAATGCTCCACTCCACGGCTAGAGATCCCCATCGATATCCGTGCAGATCGGCGCATTTCGACCTAGTTCTGTTAAACTTTCAATCTGAAACACAATCGCGCCTGGATTGACATTCCTCAACCACTCCCCCACATGACCTTAGCACGCGAAAAATATTGCAAAACAATTTGCACCGGTGGGGATTCGAACCCGCGCTGTCACGATCCGATTCCCCTTCTTGCAACCACTACACCACGCTTTAAACTTAATAAACCCTTTCAACCAAAACACGGTACAAACCGTCATGGGTCACTCTACATGACAGTAAACTCTATTTGGCACTCCCCCCTCGTAGAACCAAGAACGTTGACCGAAATCTGTGGAAACCCTTCATTTCTTGCCAAATAGTGCCTCACAGAAACAGATGCTGCTCAGCCGCCTTTGCTCTAATCGATTCAACCAAAACAGCCATCGATTCCCCGATGTTTTCCCCACCTAATACTTGTATTCGCTAGTACTTTCCTATATTTACCATGTATTTTCCAAGTGCCTGAATACCGATTGCTCCAAACGCCAAAACTTCAAACGGCCATATCTCGCTTCAGGATGGCTTAGCTGAGTCGATACTCAGCCAAGCTGACTTTATTTTCTTGTAGCACTCTTCGAAAGCTTTTAGAAACAACCCTAATGTAGGGTATTCGGTCCACGGGAGCGAGCTGGACAGTCAGTTGAAGGGTAGAAAAACGGAAAAATTCGAGTGTCCCAACTTTGACGTCATCTTCGACCTATCCAACGTCATCTGATCGGCTCGGCGATAGTACCATTCAATCCGGCACCATTCCAAATACCCTAAACCAGTTTATACCGAATCTTGCACCGCACCTCCGGCCCACCACGACCCCACTACTTTGACCTGTAAATTTGTCACTCAACGTTCTTTTATATATAGGCGAACTAGCCGAGCTGCGCTCGCTACGGGTAAACCGTGAGTTTTTGTTGGGAAAATGTAATTTTTTAAACCTGAAAATATATTTGTCTAGCCCGAAAAAAGTTTGCAAAAGATGGTGCACCGACGGGGAGTCGAACCCGGGTGCTGATGAACGCCAGACTGACGGCCTACCACCTGCGCCATAGCAGCACATCGAATGGACGCGCTATCGGCCCTCTTGAGCAGAAGATCGGGCGAGCAACAGTGAACGCACACGATCCGGCACGATCCGGGCTGCCATTCCAGGTTTGGGGTCGTGGGTGGGTCGGCTTCGACGTTGACGGGTATCAGGATACTGCCCGACCACTCCATGACACAATCCGAGTACGCGAAAATTGTTGCAAACACTGTTGCACCGGCGGGGATTCGAACCCGCGTGGCAGGATCGACGCCCAATCTTGTAACCACTACACCAACCTTTAAACTCAATAAAAAGCTTCAACTAAAACACCGTTCGAACCGTCTCGGGTCACTCTACACGTTCATCAACTTCATTAGGCACTATCACCGCATATAGCCGAGCAAGGTGCACGAACTCGGAGAATTTCGGTGAAAAACGCCATTTTTCGCCCGATAGTACCTCACGGAAACAGATGCTACTCAGCCGCCTTTGAAGTTATCGACTCCTCCAAAGCAGCCATCAATTCCCCGGCGTTTTCCCCTCCGAGTACTTGTATCTGCTAGTATTTCCCACCCCCGCGTGAATAATTACGACCCGCCCAAATAGCGGTTTCGCCAAATGTCAAAATGTTGTCCGGCCATATCTGGCTTCAGAGTGGTCCTACACCTTCAAAATTTTTAGCTTTGTTTTTTTTTTTTTTTTAACTTTTTTTCTTGTAGAACTCGCCGAGTGCTTCAAAAAACGACCCATATGTATAGGTTTCCATCCAGGGGGGAACGCGGGACACTCAGTTGAAAAGTCGAAAAATGGAAAATCGCGAGTGTCCCGACTTTGACGTCATCTTTGACCTACCCGACGTCATCTGAGCCCCTCGCCACCAGGCCAGTTCGATGCGGATCGACGCGTAGAACAAAAGCTATATATTTCGCTATAATTTTCCCTCTTCCCCCGTACTGCCCATGTATTTTTTTTCGACCGGTAAATTTTCGGACAGGGAAATTGTTATCTAGGGAGAATGTTGCAATGCTCATGGTGAAGTTGCGCATGCGATTAAGTAAATGTGATCTTGTTTCAATTTTTGAAAAGGTGCCTCACTTAGTTCTAGTGGCTCACACTACCTACCATTTTCTCGTCATTTGCTACAACTCCGAACATCCAAAATATTAGATGAAAGATATTATGAAATGCATGTGTTTATACCGACGCAAAGATCGATCTCCTTCTTGGGGAGATGATGAGGGATCTTGAAGTGCTTGAGCAACCTGGATTGAATTGATTGATGAAAGGAGTAAAGTTGATCATACGCCTGAATGAATTCGAGTGACATCGAGCAAATTTCCTTGACGTGCTCATTCCCATTCCGATGGGGAAGACCGGAGACGCAGAGGTAGCCATCACCGATCGTCTCCACCTGAGAAAGAAGGAAGGTCACCCATAACATTAATGATCGCAGCTATCAAGATTGCAACTATAGCCGACGATAGGGAGTCTTGTCTGAATGTTGATGGCCACAGTTGTTCGAGATAGCAACCATAAACCATGGGAACTAAATCCATGAACCATTGCCCGTGTGGTTTCGAAACAGTGATGCGTATAGAGACAAGTCAGCCACTTGCCTTGTACGCGTGTTCATCAATGAGTCCATCGAATGTGCTGCAGAGGTCGTTGAGGAGGTTGACCACCTGGAAATTGGAATGAGTATGTATTTGGGATTAGTTTCTCACCTGAAGAGGATTGCATTTCGCAGCGAGATTCGTGAATTTCATCACGTCTCACGTCCACGTCATTCTGGGTCCAAAAGCGAGTGGCGAGCGGTTGAGTCGCGATTTTCGCTCTCCGACTCCGGTTCCCTCCGCCCAGGATCTAGTCTCCCTCTCCCAGAAGCGTTTATCACGCGGGAGTTGTACGCCACCTTGATGAATCGCCATCTCTACATCGGCACCATCAACGCCAGGACGCTCGCCCCCAAGGACAAGCAGATCGAGTTGGAACTCGCCCTCGACAAGATCAAGTGGGACGTGATAGCAGTGCAGGAAGCAAGGATTGTGGGTTGTGCCTCGTTCAATCTTACATCCTCAGGCACTGTAGTCTACCACTCGGGCGGTCCTACTGCGTCCCATGGCGTGGCATTCCTGCTCCGACCGCACCTCGCGCGACGAGCTGTGTTCCATGGCCTCTCCCCTCGTCTAGCGACTCTCCTCCTACCCATTGAGCGCCTCTTCCTAGTCTGTGCGTATACTCCAACGTCGTCCTACGATGACAAAGAGTACGATACCTTCATGGACCAGGTTGAGGCCACTTTGCGGAGAACGCCAAGAGGCTGTATGCCAGTGTTGGTTGGGGATTTCAACTGTAGAGTCGCGCGTGAACCTGGAAATGAAAGACTTGTCGGTAACTACGCTTCTCCGACCCCCAACTCGCGTGGACGGACTTTCACAGAAGTCTGCGTGAGAACCGGCCTGCGCATTTGGAACACGTTCCCGAAAAAGAGACATGGCCGGATCTGGACTTGGCGATCTCCCAACGGCTCCACATTCAACCAGATTGACTTCGTTGCAGCGCCTCCCACGGCGAGAGTTGTCAATTGCGGAGTCGTAGGTCGTTTCGAGTTCAACTCGGACCATCGCCTTTTCCGGATGTGTCTATCCCTCCCCGACCAGGTGAAGCACAAAAGATGCAGGGAGAGGTTTGATCTCGACCGAGTCCCTTTTACTGCCAACGCGAATCTCCTCGCGTCAGTGCCTCTCACCCGTCCCGCCTCTGCTGCCGAAGCCTACGATACGGTCCGGGCATTCACTGAGTCCGCAGCAAGCGACTGTTGTAGAGTGCGAAGAATCCCGCCCTGGATATCTCCTGCAACCCGGAACCTCCTAGCGGCGCGCCACAAGATGCAATCCAACCCCCAGGGAACCGTCGCCTACTCCACCGCGTGCAAAGCAGCCCGACTGAGTCTCTCCGATGACATCCGGAAACGAAAGGAGTCGCAACCTCGTCATGCTGCGACTATGGGAAGGAGCATAGTGAAAGCGATGCTAAGCCTCCAATCCTCTAAGAAGCGTCTTCAAGTCCCTGACCCTGCTACTGGTGCTCTATCTCAAGAGGCAACTATTGCTACGGTCCAGCGCTTCTTTGAGGAACTGTACACCCCCGGAGTGCACCTTCTCCTCGCGGTCCCTTCGCGCCCCCTCGATCCCCTCCCTCCCTTCCTTCCCGATGAGACCCGGCACGCGATGTCCCTGCTCAAGTGCGGCCACTCCCCTGGTTCGGACGGAATCCTTCCCGAGATGCTCTACCATGCGAAAGACCACCTCGCCCCCGTGATAGCCGACCTACTCAATCGCCTGGTAGCCGGAGATCAAGTTCCCGATGGTTTGGCAGAAGCCATCGTCTCTCTTCTGTACAAGAAAGGAGACTGCACCAACATCGGAAACTTTCGACCAATCTCCCTCCTTACCGTAACCCTGAAGACCATGACACGTTGCATTCTGAAAAGATTCGAGGTAGTGCTTGAAGAGACTGAGTCGTCCACCCAAACCGGTTTCCGGTGCGGGCACAGCACCCTGGACAACCTGCACGCCATCAAGCAGGTCGCAGAAAGGTCATCGGAATACGGTATCCCCATCTACCTTGCCTTCGTCGACTTTCGCAAGGCCTTCGATTGCGTGGAATGGAGCGCGGTCTGGCAGTCACTCTGGTCATCGGGATGCCATCCTACCCTCATCCACCTTCTTCGTCGCATCTACGAGTCGTCTTCAACCCTCATCCGCGTCAACGAAGATATGGTTCCCGTCACCGTTCGAAGAGGAGTCCGCCAAGGAGACACTCTGTCCCCTCGTCTCTTCAACGTGGTCCTTCGATCGGCGATGGATGACATCGACTGGGGAAGCGACGGGATTCGGATTGATGGAAGATACCTGAGCCACCTCGAGTACGCGGATGACATCGCCCTGATCGCCAAGTCTCGACCGGAACTGGAGCGGATGTTGAAGAAGCTGATGGAGGCATGCAGCCGCGTTGGTCTCGAAATCAACGCCTCCAAGACCAATCTCCTCACCTCCTGCACCACTACAAGAGCACCCATAGTCATCGGGAACCTGCGATTTGAATTCGTCGAGTCAGCCACGTATCTTGGAGGAAGAATCTCTCTTCCACTTGACCACTCAGACGAAATTGAGCACAGGATCAGACTCGGTTGGTACGCATGGAGTAAGCTGTCCCACCTCCTCTCTTCCCGACTTCTTCCCATGAAGACCAGGAGGAGACTCTTTGAGAATTGCGTCACCTCTACCGTACTCTACGGATGTGAAGTATGGGCCTTGCGATCGAGCGACAAGGAGAGGCTGTGTGTGACCCAACGGAAGATGGAGCGGAAAATGGTCGGAGTTTCGCTAAGGGATCGCTGGAGAAACGAACGCGTGCGAGGGATCACGAAACTGCGCGATTGGAACCAAGAAGGACTGAAACGGAAGGCGCGCTGGGCACTCAACGTGCGAAGCTTGGATACGGATCAGTGGAGCCGCGCGACTACTGTCTGGACGCCCTACAACTGGACTCGCCCCTCGAGCAAGCCAACAGTGCGCTGGAGATATGACTTGACGCGAGCTATTGGCAAAAACTGGTGGAATACAACCCGTGATGACTACCAGCGACTCATCCTCATCTGAGCACCCTAATTGCCTGATATGATAAATTGATTGATTGATTGATTGATTGATTGAGAAGAAGATGGTGACTGCGTCTTACATTTCCGGCTCGACTGACTGTCTGAGCTTCAATTTGTCGGCTACTAGCCTGCAATTTCGAGTTGAGTTTTCAAAAATAATAATAATGATATCTGTCCACTCCTTAGTAAAGGAAACAATCGACTCGTTTATTTATTAGAATATATCTTAGAATATGATTTGGAATACTGTGCATATTTTCTACCTTTTCTTCATCCTCATCATCTAACCAAAGATTGGTTCGATGCCTTCTTCTTCCTCTCCGCACCATCCATCTTCCGTGAGGACTCACCCATGGATACCAACCGCCCGCCCTGTCTTTGGCTCTGTCCGCCCTGCCCACTCAGTCCTTTCTTCTTTTCCCATTCGTACTCCCACTTCATCCAGATGCTCTTCCGCCTCCTTCCCCTCTTACTCTGTCTCACGCATATGAGTAAGAACAACTTGTCTAATAGTTTCGATATAGTGTTTCCTTTGATCAGATAATATATTAACTACTTCAGCATTCGCGCAACTCAACTGTCACTCTTGCGCCGGTGGCGATTTCTTCGGATCCCTGGTAAGATCAAGATGGTCAATCCTCCATGATCTTCGATAACTCTCAGATCTTCCCCGTTCTCAAATCGCTGGGAGTGCCTAATCTTATTCCACCGGCTGGGAATTGTTCCGATAACACACAGAAGTGTGCATCAACAGCATACTGCTTCAAGAGAATCGGTAAATGCGTATCCCTTGTTCTGTAGCCTCTCTCAAATCAGCTCGCTCACAAGAATAATATCTACGTGTCTATGTTTAGACACGTACAAAAACATCGACGGAAGTTTCTGCCAGCAAGGCTCACTACTATTCTAAGGGGTGAGAATGGGACAGGGGTATTTAGATGGTGTCTCACTGTTGTCAGATGTGACATCAACGCTGTGGCGGGGACGAATGTGGCTTACCAACTGAACAAGTGTGTCAAATACAACGAAGTGACTGTGAATGGATACAAACTGGTGAGTGACATCATTTTGTGATTCTCTAAATTGTCAAGGCAAAAGGCTGAGATTGCATCGAAACCTATAACTTTTGGTCCAGAAGTTTCAATTCATTTATTTAGACTCAGAAGATCTGTGCGTGTAACAAGAACAATCTCTGCAGTGGATCCTCCCCTAGCCATGCCTTCTTCACCATTATAGTCATGCTCATCGTGTCCCTACTTATCATTAATTAAGACATTTCAAACTACTCCTTCTCACCGTGACTTTTGTACCGTGCATGATTATCGCATAAGCATTTATATCTGTTATAAAGATTATCCTGCTACAAACGAATTTTCGCGATTGCATGCCCCCAATCGAACAAACCTTCCACTATGCTTCTATTTGAGTATTGACTTGACGGTTTCAGTAGCGGGTCTATCGCGTGGATTTTCTCCCCATCAGTCACGAATGAGATGCAACTGAAATTTCCCTCCGTTCCTGGCCAGATAACGATTAAACGACAACAGGATTCATATCCATATGCTCCTCGAGAGTAAGGGCTCATTGCTCCTTCCCCTCTACCGTATGTATTAACACGTACACGCACCACTAGGTGCATTCCAATGCATATTCTAACGAAAACGAACTTATTTTTCACACAAGCCGAGAAATCATCCCATTAGGGAAATCAGTAGCTCCAAAAAAGGGAGAACTACTCACCAGCTTTGTAGTGCTCGTTCACCTAGGGATGTCACACCTCGCTCACATTTCGATGTCCTATATTTATAATCATTGGTCGTCATTATCGAGCTCTTCAAGTGCTCATCAATGGCAATGATGAAATGTTTATCCAAAACATTGATTGAGGAAAGGCAAACAAAGAGAATGTGAATGAATGATTTTCAGTCGATACTCCCCATCTTGTGAAGCTCTACGGTCGCTTCTCTTTGATGCTGTCGGTAGAGGGGCGAATCCTGCATGCGTTTGATTTCCAAGTGATCAACTGAATCAAATTGATTATCTTCCAATAAGCGTATTCATTCTCACAGTACGAGTCTCCCTCCTGCCCCATCAGCCAATGAGTCTCCATTACGCCCTTTCCCTGGAAAGAATACATCTTTCATGAAATTAAAGTGAAACCTGGTTCAATATATACAATATGGAGTAGACAAATACGTTCTAGATGATTAATATGATTACCAGTACCTTGATGATCACTTCTCCCCTGGGTTCAGTCCGGAATGAAGGGAAAATATTATTGAGAAGTCGACATGCGTCGGATGACAGATGAATGTGACCGGCTAGAGACCAAAGATCAAACAAAAACTAAAGAATGAGGTAATTCACGTTTTCCGTTGCTCTCCATCCTCGATGCGGTGTTGACAGTGTCACCAAAGAGGCAGTAGCGAGGCATCGTCAGTCCGACTACTCCAGCCACGCAGGGGCCTGAATGCGATAATGCAGCCAGATCGTACTAGTGAGATTATAACTTTGAGCACATGTTTTAGCTATCATCTTTTCACGTGGATTGATTCGGCGAGAGAAGCAAGAAAGATTACCTGTGTTAATTCCTACGCGAAGATTGATCTGCTCCTTGGGGAGGTGAGGGATGTTGAAGTGCTTGAGCGATCTGAATCAAAATTATCGACGAAAGGATCGAATATAGATCATACGCCATGAATGCGAGTGACATCGAGCAAATCTCCTTGATGTGCTCGTTCCCATTCCGATGAGGAAGACCCGAGACGCAGAGGTAACCATCACCGATAGTCTCCACCTGAATCGATGAGTAGTTAGCCATAATGTTCCTGATCTAAGTCATATTGAAACTCAACTATAGTCGTCACAAAGAAATCTTGTCTGGTTGTGAATGAACATATTTTTCTAGAGATAGCAATCAAAAACCATCACAAATCTGCGCAATCATATTTCGAATAAGCGTGTAGAGAAAAGTCAGCCACTGACCTTGTACGCATCGTGTTCATCAATGATCCCATCGAATGTGCTGTAGAGGTCGTTGAGGAGGTTGACCACCTGGAAATTGGAATGAATGTGAATTTGTAGTGAGTCTCTAACCTGGAGTGGGCTGCATTTCGCTGCGAGATTCGTGAATTTCACAACATCGGAGAAGAAGATAGTCACTGCATCGTACATCTCTGGTTCGACCGACTGACCGAGCTTCAGTTTATCGGCAACTTGTCTGAAAAAGCGATTTGCTTCCGAGCATAACTTCTGTGAGAATGCAACAATAGGGTATGTGCAGAGTTATTGAAATCTCCAATGGCTACCTCGGAAGCATTCTATACAGAAGGACGTCACTCTTCTTCTTCTCCTCGACGAGTTCTCTAGTTCGGGCTTCCACCTAATTTTTTCCCAGTTCACGAGAATGTCAATTAATTGTACCTCTTCCTCGAGAGATTCCGCATAGTTCTCCATCATATTGAAGACGTGATCCATCAGATTATCCGATCTGAAAACATGCATTCCCTTTCTTTCGTCTAGCTTTTCCTTCATCCTGATCTACCATCTAACCAAAGCTTGGATCGATGCCTACAACTCCTCTTGACACGATCCATCTTCCATGATGATTCACCTATGGATACCAACAACCCGCCCTGATTGATTCGCACACTCAGTCCTTTCTTCTCCCCCAGTATGTACTATCCTTCCATCCCGGTTCTCAACAGCACCTTTCTCATCTTTCTCTTTCTCAATCAATCGAGTAAGAACACCCGTCTCTAAATCGCTCGATTGGATACTTTAACTACTTTAGCCTTCGCGCAACGCAGCTGCCAAACTTGCGCCGGTCGAGATTTTTTCGGAGCCACGGTAAGTTCAAGATAACCCTTTCTCCAGGACATTCATCAATTCTCAGGTCTTCACAGTAGGGTTGCCGGATCCGGATCGGGGTTCCCGGTGCATTCTTTCCCCTCGGCCAGAGAGGCCGGGAATCCCGACAATTGTCGGGAATCCCGGCCTCCCTCACATCCTTTTTTATCTTAAATGAGCACGAGAGTTGCACACTTAAAGAATGCTAGCTGGGTTCTTTTTGACGCTACCTTTTTTTGAGATAGTACCGGAAAACATTGCTTATTATGATTCCGTTGTGACCTAAGACCGTTCTATTACGCGGAATTAGCCCTCCTCTCGATTACCCTTCCAACTGCCCCTTTTTCGGCGTTTCTGACCCACCTGCGCACTAAAAGTGCAACATTTCAGTTCATTTTGACCAGCCAAGGTCCCTGTTTTTTAAGAAAGCATAGGAAACCACGGGTACACATTGCTTGAACAAGTGGAAGAGGAGAGAACGAGGCAGTCAGCGAGATAGAAAGATAATATGGAGTGAAGAGAGGGATGAGAGAGAGGGCGATATAAAGGGAGTGGTGCCAGACCCAAGAAAGAGAGAGAGAGAGAGAGAGAGTGAGAGAGAGCGAGAGAGAGAGAGAGAGAGAGAGAGAGAGAGAGCGAGAGAGAGAGAGAGTGAGAGAGAGAGAGAGAGAACTGAGACGTCGATTGCACAAAATTGCTCAATTTTGAGTCCCTGTAGCTCTATTTCATACGCTACTGTTTTTGCTGTTGCACAAAACCCGCTAGTTCACTACGTCATTCAAATAAGCTATCCTCGACTAATCTTAACCCGCGTGGGAAGCAGTGCCGCTAGTCTATGCAAGGGTGGTGTTTAGTGTTCTAGAATTAAATGATTTTAACACAGGATTTTCGATATAATTGAGGTTTTCATATCTCATGAACGGCGGAGACCTATAAAATTATCGTAATTCTGAAAGATCTCAACGAGAGAAGACTTTTTACAATTGGGAGTGAAGGGATAACTCATCTGCGAAAAAAGTTATGCACACCGAAATTTTTGAATTTGACACTGAAAAATGTTTGTTTTAAGGGGGCAAAATAAACATTTTCAAAAGATTCGCCGTGCAATTTTACCCGTTCTCTTGGCTTAGTACGGTAGGGTCGGGACCGAGCCATTTCTACGGCCGAATACAATCAAGTCGCCTTTTTTTTTAGTTTTTCGAGCTAAACTTTTTTCTTTCTCATTTTCATGAGCTCACGCATAGATTTTCGGTTTCTACATGTTAAAATACGTCAGAAAAACCTATAGAACGATATTTCAGAGAATATGACTTTTTGGCCCTAATTTCGAGACCATTTCATGAGACACTATCTGAGCCAGTTCACATACAGTAGCGGACATAAGTCAATGGACACTTTTTCGACCCGATGAAACCAATGAAAGAGAAAATGCCTTGATCTGATATGATGGGGTCTTATGTCAAATTCATCAGAGATTACGATGCAGATATTGGGGTATGACGAAATAGCCTCGCTCTTGCGTAGTGATGACGTAATCGGAAGCATACTTTTTCAAACTAGCATTATTCTTGGGAGAGATTTTCCTATCTTCTCAAACTTATGGAGGTACGAGATACTCCGGTTGTCCATTCAGGAAAAAAGTTTGGAGATGAGGCGTTTCCTCCTTTTCGCAGGAGCCCTGCTTGAAAATGGTGACCAAATTAAACTTTTTTGGGTTCTAGACTTGCTAGAGACCCCATCTTTGTGGCAAAATGATGCAAATAGTGAGCGTAATACGTCCCAAAAGTATGGTGACTAAAAACCATCATTGGCCCCTTTGGCACAAAAAAAGTCATTTTTCGTACTATCAGATGTCCAAGGCTTGAAAGTCTATGGAACGCTCCGGCGAAATTCTGCAAAGACGTGGATTTAGTAGAGAAACTTCTTGAGTACCGAACTGTCGGTGCGTTTAACGCTTCGATTTTTTTCCGGTCTGTGGTGATGAATCTCCGAGAGGATACCATGTTCGGCCCAACCATGAACCCCGGGTCATGGCTCAAACGTCACCATGACCCCGGGTTCATGGTCCAAAATGAGATGGGGTCAAAATTAGAAACAATGTTTAGCCCGTTGCACTAGGTTCACATTTACAGTGCTCATCAGCCCGATACTTCTATCCACATCAGTTGGAAGAATAGAAGTTTCGGGGCTGACCCATGAACCCCGGGTCATGGCTCCATTGAGACCATGACCCGGGGTTCATGGTCCAAATGAGTAGTCAGATAAAAGTTGGGATTCATGTTTGACTATAACCAGAGTAGAACGATCTTCGATCTAGAAGGCATGTTGCGTCATCGTTATGTAATATGACGTCATGAGAATGCGATAACCCGCTATTGTCTCGTTTCACGGCGAAAACTCAACGGAAAGTGGTGAATGAGGGGTCAATGGAAACAGAGTGGAACGATCTTCGATCTAGAAGGCATTTTACGTCATAATTTTGATGACATCTTTACTATGTTGTTGTTTTTGCTTATTTAATTATTAACTGAATTGCCAGTGGGCTGATGGTAATAAATAATATACCCTTTCCAGAAGGAATGAATGTTCGACATCGCATACTCGGAGCCTTCCGACCCGAGTTCGGAACTGTCCAATCTGAGATCGGATTCTTCCAATCTGAGATCGGATTCTTCCAATCTGAATGAGTATAAAAGGCGCTGTACTTTTAATCAAACTCACACTCGCTCCTCAGTTCATCAAATGGATCCCTCGTCTACTACCAAGAAGCGAAAGCAGTACTCCTCGGATCTTCGTACAGTCATAGTGGCGATGCGATCTAAAGGCTTGAGCGTGCGCCAGATTTCGAACTTGACCAACATGCCCACGTCTTCTGTTCATTTGATCCTCCAGTTGTTCGGGAAAACCGGAACAACTGAGATTGAAAAGAGGTAAGTACAATGTTCTTCATAGACTTCAATTAGCGCAGTCCCTATATTTAATAACATTATTTCAGATCTGGTCGGCCAGCCAAGTTGAGTGATAGAGAGAAGCGTCATCTGAAGGTGGAGAGCATCAAGGATCCTCGTCTTCCTGCCACGGAGTTGGCGATCGACCTTAACAAGAATCGACCTAACGATCCCGTCTGCTCGAAGACTGTCCAGAGAGTTCTCGTCGCTGCTGGACTGCCAGGCAGACGGCCAGCCTACACGTCGTATATCAATAGGAGAAATAGAAGAAAACGTCTCGAGTGAGTGTCTATCTTATTGAAAAATAATAGCTGACATCATAATTCAAATAATTATCGATTATACTACAGGTTCGCGAGAGAACATCTCAATTGGACACCCAGACAATGGACGCATGTACTCTGGACTGACGAGAGCAAGTTCGAACTCTTCTCCGAAGGTGTGCAGTACGTCCATCGACCGGTCAACAAGAGATTCGACCCCAAGTACACTATCCCCACTGTCAAGCATGGAGGAGGCAGTGTCATGGTCTGGGGATGTTTCATCGGAGGTAAAGTCGGACCTCTTGTTCGGATCGAGGGCATTATGAAGAAAGAAGACTACAAGAAGATCATGAAGAAAGAAATGATTCCCTGGGCCAAGGCTAACTGCCCTGCTAGATGGAAGTTCCAACAAGACAACGATCCCAAGCACACCTCGAAGCTGGTTATGAAGTGGTTCAAGAAAAAGAATATCAAAGTGAGTTAATTTTCGAAGAATAAGGAAGAATAAGAATAAGGAGTGTGATAGCACAAATTACTTGCACAATACTTATTCCTCTATTTCAGAAAATCGAATGGCCAAGTCAATCACCCGACCTCAATCCGATCGAAAATCTTTGGGAAGTACTCGATGAGGCTGTCCGCAAGCAGAAGCCCACTAATGCCGCCGACAAGTTCCGTATTCTTAAAGAAGCGTGGGAGAAAATCCCTTCCGACACCCTTCTCGATCTTGCCCATTCAATGAAAGACCGATGTGCCGCTGTCATAGAATCGAAAGGTTACCCTACCAAATATTGATTGTGCATATTTTTATGTCATACCCATACCATACTCTAATAATAAATTACTTCAAATATCGAAGATCGTTCCACTCTGTTTCCATTGACCCCTCATTCACACCATGCCCATTAGTGGTTATGGTGCCAGAGCTGGGGATTTTTTGATTTGTCCCCGCCATGACGCGCCCCAACCACTAGTCCCCGCCATGAGTTCCCGGCCAGGGCTGGGGATTTTTTTGATTTGTCCCCGCCATGAGGCCGCCCCCCCCTGGCCTAGTGGTTATGGTGTCTGACTGAAGAACCCAATCCAGTCTCGACTCCCCGGTTCGTTCATCTTCGATACTGACCACCGATTAGTGCCGCCGGGGACGCTTGACGGAGACTAGTGGTTGGGGCGCGCGCCTTTCTCTACCTTCCGCCTTTCTCTACATTTCTATATTAGAGCTCATGACATATCGAAAGAAATTAGTTATGCTCGAAAAATACCAAAATCAAGCATTCCTGCACATTGTTTTGTAGAGCTCATCGAGCTGATCATTTTTCATGTACATCATTTTGCATGAAATTCATCCGCCGAGAAGCTAGAGTGCGGGAGTCGAACCTGCCTGCGTCGGCATGCCAGTCAGACACCATGCCCATTGCCCATAATGGGCATGGTGTCTGACTGGCATGCCGAAGCAGGCAGGTTCGACTCCCGCACGCAGGTGATGTTTTGCAAGAGGTCAGACACCATGTAATGGGCATGGTGTCTGACTGGCATGGTGATTATGGTAAGGGACCGTGATTATGGTAAGGGACCGTGAATCGAGACAATAGCGGGTTATCGCATTCTCATGACGTCATATTACATAACGATGACGCAACATGCCTTCTAGATCGAAGATCGTTCCACTCTGGTTATAGTCAAACATGAATCCCAACTTTTATCTGACTACTCATTTGGACCATGAACCCCGAAACTTCTATTCTTCCAACTGATGTGGATAGAAGTATCGGGCTGATGAGCACTGTAAATGTGAACCTAGTGCAACGGGCTAAACATTGTTTCTAATTTTGACCCCATCTCATTTTGGACCATGAACCCGGGGTCATGGTGACGTTTGAGCCATGACCCGGGGTTCATGGTTGGGCCGAACATGGTATCCTCTCGGAGATTCATCACCACAGACCGGAAAAAAATCGAAGCGTTAAACGCACCGACAGTTCGGTACTCAAGAAGTTTCTCTACTAAATCCACGTCTTTGCAGAATTTCGCCGGAGCGTTCCATAGACTTTCAAGCCTTGGACATCTGATAGTACGAAAAATGACTTTTTTTGTGCCAAAGGGGCCAATGATGGTTTTTAGTCACCATACTTTTGGGACGTATTACGCTCACTATTTGCATCATTTTGCCACAAAGATGGGGTCTCTAGCAAGTCTAGAACCCAAAAAAGTTTAATTTGGTCACCATTTTCAAGCAGGGCTCCTGCGAAAAGGAGGAAACGCCTCATCTCCAAACTTTTTTCCTGAATGGACAACCGGAGTATCTCGTACCTCCATAAGTTTGAGAAGATAGGAAAATCTCTCCCAAGAATAATGCTAGTTTGAAAAAGTATGCTTCCGATTACGTCATCACTACGCAAGAGCGAGGCTATTTCGTCATACCCCAATATCTGCATCGTAATCTCTGATGAATTTGACATAAGACCCCATCATATCAGATCAAGGCATTTTCTATTTCATTGGTTTCATCGGGTCGAAAAAGTGTCCATTGACTTATGTCCGCTACTGTACATCCGCACAAGGAAAAATAGATAACCACCAAAATTATGCTCTAAGATCAACTTTTCACGTAGAGTTCGAAAATCGACCTCAGGAAGCCGTATCTCCAAATCTAATTCCCCATGGCACACTTCTCGTGCCAGAGGGTAAATATTATCTCGCGAACCGCACTTCGTAGACCCACAAAACCATAGTAATTCTTGAAGATCTCGTCGAGATAAGCATTTTTACAATGGGTTGTGGAGTGCTAGCTCATCTGTGAAAAAAGTTAAGATCTTTAAAAATTTTGAAAGTGGCACCCTGAAAAATTTTTGAAGAACGGGTTATTTTTAAGTGTGCTCATAAATTTTTATGTTTTTTCCGGCCTAACTTTTTTCTTTTGCATTTTGTTAAGCTCTAGTATCGAAAATCGGTTTCTACGTGCGAAAACACACCAGAAACTCCTATAGTAAGGTAGTTTTGAGATTTTGGACTTTGGACCCAAAAATGGCCATGACCGAAAAATGGCACAGCCGAACATTAAAATGGTCATAGAGAAGTTGAAATTTTTTTGTCTCGTAACATTCTGACTATGCGAGTTTCTGGTGTATTTTTACTCGTAGATTCCGAATATCAGTATTAGAGTTCATGTTATCATGAAAGAAAAAAATTATTCTCAAAAAAACTGTGGAAATCGAACATTTTTTGATTTCACAGGAGCAAAGCATCAACTAGTAGAAAGCATTTCCGGCTAAAATTTTGTAGATGGGGGTACTTTTTGACGGAGAATCTAATGAGCACACTTAAAAATAACCCGTTCTTCAAAAATTTTTCAGGGTGCCACTTTCAAAATTTTTAAAGATCTTAACTTTTTTCACAGATGAGCTAGCACTCCACTACCCATTGTAAAAATGCTTATCTCGACGAGATCTTCAAGAATTACTATGGTTTTGTGGGTCTACGAAGTGCGGTTCGCGAGATAATATTTACCCTCTGGCACGAGAAGTGTGCCATGGGGAATTAGATTTGGAGATACGGCTTCCTGAGGTCGATTTTCGAACTCTACGTGAAAAGTTGATCTTAGAGCATAATTTTGGTGGTTATCTATTTTTCCTTGTGCGGATGTATGTGAACTGGCTCAGATAGTGTCTCATGAAATGGTCTCGAAATTAGGGCCAAAAAGGGCCAAAAAGTCATATTCTCTGAAATATCGTTCTATAGGTTTTTCTGACGTATTTTAACATGTAGAAACCGAAAATCTATGCGTGAGCTCATGAAAATGAGAAAGAAAAAAGTTTAGCTCGAAAAACTAAAAAAAAAGGCGACTTGATTGTATTCGGCCGTAGAAATGGCTCGGTCCCGACCCTACCGTACTAAGCCAAGAGAACGGGTAAAATTGCACGGCGAATCTTTTAAAAATGTTTATTTTGCCCCCTTAAAACAAACATTTTTCAGTGTCAAATTCAAAAATTTCGGTGTGCATAACTTTTTTCGCAGATGAGTTATCCCTTCACTCCCAATTGTAAAAAGTCTTCTCTCGTTGAGATCTTTCAGAATTACGATAATTTTATAGGTCTCCGCCGTTCATGAGATATGAAAACCTCAATTATATCGAAAATCCTGTGTTAAAATCATTTAATTCTAGAACACTAAACACCACCCTTGCATAGACTAGCGGCACTGCTTCCCACGCGGGTTAAGATTAGTCGAGGATAGCTTATTTGAATGACGTAGTGAACTAGCGGGTTTTGTGCAACAGCAAAAACAGTAGCGTATGAAATAGAGCTACAGGGACTCAAAATTGAGCAATTTTGTGCAATCGACGTCTCAGTTCTCTCTCTCTCTCTCTCACTCTCTCTCTCTCTCGTTCAAAATAGGGTCCCGAAAAAAATAATTTCCATTCATTGACGTGCTAGAGACTCGTTCAAAGGCTCAAAATGACCCTTACAATAATTCCTGATTACCCACAAAGTTCGATATTGATATCTCTTAATTTGACCTCAGGGCACGAATTTTTCACTTTTTCAAATAATTGTTTTCTTCCTATTTTGGATGATCATAGTTCCAAGGCCGATTTTTGTTCAAATGTATTTTCTCGACAGGGTAGTTGCAAATCCATGGAATATACGATTCCCAACTTTTTAGAGCATTTGGATAACTTTCCCGCCCGCGGCAATCGAAAATCAGAGGTCAATCGATTTCAACCCAAAAAATGACCATGATACCCCCCATCATTAGTCAAAAAAAAGTTTCTCTCAAAACTTCCTGACCAAATTTTTTTCTGGGATATTTTTGTGTGCTGAATACGAATTTCGGTATGAGAGTCCATGATATCATTAATGAAAAAAGTTAAAATTTATTATGTCGAAACATAGCCGATTAAAAAAATCTTTTGACCTCTGATTTTCGGTTGCCGCGGGTGAGAAAGTTATCCACATGCTCTAAAAAGTTGGGAATCGTATATTCCAAGGATTTGCAACTACCCTGTCTAGAAAATACATTTGAACAAAAATCGGCCTTGGAACTATGATCATCCAAAACACCATGCCCGTAGGAATAGGAAGAAAACAATTATTTGAAAAAGTGAAAAATTCGTGCCCTGAGGTCAAATTAAGAGATATCAATATCGAACTTTGTGGGTAATCAGGAATTATTGTAAGGGTCATTTTGAGCCTTTGAACGAGTCTCTAGCACGTCAATGAATGGAAATTATTTTTTTCGGGACTCTATTTTGAACCTGTTTTCTGCTTCTGTACGACAACGCCTCATGAGAACTATTTTTTAATCGGTAGATGCTGAGGCCTTCTATCATCACAAGAAGAGAGAAGACTTAGAAAAAAATCCCAATGACCTTAAAATCACAAGTGAAGAACATATATATGATTGCATCATCACTATGCAATATTGCGAAATCGTAGCATGACGTCAGTATCGGTGGCAATGCATCAATAGGCCTAATGTATCCTGCCAAAGCATCAAACCGATTGCTTATCTGGTTCAAAAGTTACAACACTTGGAAATTTTGGACGGTGACTTATGTCCGATACTGTATGTGAACTGGCTCAGATAGTGTCTCATAAAATGGTCTCGAAATTAGGGCCAAAAAGGGCGAAAAAGTCATTTTTTCAGAAATATCGTTCTATAGGTTTTTCTGACGTATTACATGTAGAAACCGAAAATCTATGCGTGAGCTCATGAAAATGAGAAAGAAAAAAGTTTAGCTCGAAAAACTACATTTTTTGGTAAAAATAGGCGACTTGATCGTATTCGGCAGCAGAAATGGCTAGGTCCCGACCCTACCGTACTCAACCAAGAATACGAGCAGGATTAAAATTGCACGGCGAATCTTTTGAGAATGTTTATTTTGCCTCCTTTGACCAAACATTTTTCAGGGTGGCAATTTAAAAATTTTCTGAGACCCTAACTTTTTTCACAGATGAGCTAGCCCTTCACTCCCAATTACAAAAATTCTTGTCTCGTCAAGATCTTTCAGAATTACTATAAATTTGCGGGTCTCTGAAGCGCCGTTCATGAGATATGAAAACCGACCGCACAGGGTAAAGTGTGCCACAGAGAATGGCGTTTTGAAGATGCGACTTTCTAAGCTCGATTTTCGAACTCTACGTCCAAAGTTGACTCTAGGGCCAAATTTTGCCCTTCACTCCCAATTACAAAAATTCTTGTCTCGTCAAGATCTTTCAGAATTACTATAAATTTGCGGGTCTCTACCGCACATATGTTGCAAAATCGTTGTACGGCCCTATCTCCATTATATCGAAAAGCCTGTGTTAAAGACATGATATTCTTTGGATAATTCTTTGGCGTGTCCGCACACCACGCATTTATGTGATTGCTTCCAATCTCTCTATCTTATCACGGATTTTCTGTAATTGTGTAGGAACGCTTACTACTGAAAAAATTTTGTGCCTCCGATTTCTCTGAAACTATTGTGACTGACTAAAGTGAGGGCGGGGAGAACACCTGTCTACTTCATTTGACCAAATTTGCATATTGAGCCGAGTTGGGGCCTACCGTTTGAAAGGCTCTATCAGGTCAGTTTCTGACCTACAGAGTCCGATTTTTCCCCATCGACTCGTCTGCTCGTGATCTATAAATAACTCAACTATGGTTACGGTTTAAAATGCCATCTTCAATGTGTTTATCCCGAAAAATTGATTTCCAGGATATAACAGCCGACTTTTCTCGACATTTTTCTCTAAAGTGTACGGATTTTATTTTTGAAACTGATTCCCCACCCTCGAAATAAGGTAATAACATATTCCATTAGGCATAACTCTGGTTACGCGATAGTGCTACTTACTATTAGAGGGGGGATCACTGAAATTCCGGACTTGGCGTTATTTCCAATCCAAACGAGTTCCATGGCGGATAAAGCTTCAAAATTATGCTAATGCATAAATTAGGACCTCATAAAGGTAGCTCTCGATGAGCCTGATCGAAAAGGTTTTATTGTATAACTGCTCAAAATTGACCGTTAACGAGTTATCAGACGAAAACAAACTTCAAAGAAAATGCATGTCTTCATCATAGTTGCCCCTTCTCTCCCCACGTCACATTATTTCGTCTGATAACTCGTTAACGGTCAATTTTGAGAAGTCGTACAATAACACCTTTTCGATCAGGCTCATCGATGTCGACTGTTATATCCGGAAAATCAAATTTTCGGGATAAACACATTGAAGATGGCATTTTAAACCGTACACTTAGTTGAGTTATTTGTAGATCACGAGCAGACGAGTCTATGGGAAAACAATCGGACTCGGTAGGTCAAAAACTGACCAAGATAGAGCCTTTCAAACAGTAGTTCACCAACTCGCCACAATATGC